>BSEG01000009.1:4800000-6000000 GCA_036245055.1 Diospyros kaki | reverse complement strand
TATCAACTAAAGTTCCGTTCCCCCCTAATATTGTGAATTTTCCTTTTACAAGTTTGGTGTAGAATCCTTGGATCATCCTACAAAGGTTGGAGCTTATAAAATTCTGTGGGGGCATACCCAAATCGTACAAACTGTTGTAGCACGACCATGTGGAGATATGGTATCATTTATCTTCTTCTCCTAAGTACTTATCGTCATTGTGTCATGCATAAATTTGATGTAGAAAATGGCTCTTACTCATGCACTTTATTTTGTTTGCTACTATCAATTAGGTATATGTTCAGGTTCTTGGGACAGCAGAATCAATTTGTGGCAGACACATGAACTTGGTGAAGGCAGTGATCCGGTAACAATTAAGAGGAGAAAAATGGATAATGAAGATGAGGAACCTCAATTAGAGGCACAATGATTTCAGGAATTAGGGAACTTCATTGTTTTGAACTTCTATGGCATCCAAATGCAGAAATTCATCTGTAGCATACTAGAAAGAATGGTTTGCTTTAGTACAGTGTGTGTGTGGGTGTGTATAATATATATATTTCCACCGTTATATATAATTTGGATTCAAAACTTGAATTGATATGAAGTTCATAATCTACAAGTTCAATGGACATTGCAAAATGCCATGAAAATGCTTAAATTAAGGGGGAACTGAGCTTTGAATTGATTAATGATTAGCATTATTCTATGACAAAGATGTTGCAAATTAATTTCCAACAATAACAGATACAAGAGGTTTTATTAAGTGAAAGTGAAAGTAGTAATAAAATCTAGGAACCTTAATTTGAGGTTTTATTAAGTGAAAGTGAAAGTAGTAATAAATAATACTGTAGCAACACACAAGTCTTCCTCAACTCTTCTGTGTGGTATTATTTTTTAGTTTACCATCGCTGATGCATTTGCATTTATAATTAACACACTCAGGAACAGCATTGAAGTCGTCGCAGAAGCAATCATCATCAACATAACAACTTATAGACATTGCAGTTTGGAAAGCACCTGCAATCACATATGTATAGTTGTGAGTATGTTAAACTTACACAGGCGCATATGATTTATGCATTATCTCAAGTTGAAAGACTAACCAGAGACGACTGCAAATAAGAAGATAACTAGGAAAATCTTGTTGAAAACAGCCTTGGCCATGTCTTTTGTTTGTAAATTGACAAGAAACAAAGAGGATCTGGATTCCTTTTATGCTTGTTATATACACTCTTTCTACAATGAGTCCCCCTTTATATATATGCATAGAAGAAGGAAACGTGGTAGAGCTTTGGAGATGTCTTTGGTCTGTAGTGCATTAATTTTCTATACATATGCCAAAGAAACGGACAAATTCCCCTTTCTTAATGAGGTTTTATTGTCTTAAACCCTTCGATTTTGCATAGCCTTTAAAGTTACAAAGCTTTGTTCTAATTAATCCTTTAAAAAGTGCTTGAATTAAGTGAATATACAATCCTCATTTATTGTATTTATGCGAAACGGTTACATTCTTTTTATATATAAAGAGAGGGAAAAAAAAAAGGATCACTGAACCGATTCCTTGACAAGTGATGTCAAATTGGATGCCTAACAAATGGTCTCAAACCTTCAGGAGAGCTGCTTGTTTCAATGTACGTATAGAATCTCTGAATACAAAAATTTTTCTACTTAGAAAAGGAAAAATTTATGGTGCAACCCATCAAGGATCGAACCCAACTCGATCTATCGTTTTAATACCCTAAGAAATGGTATCAAGGCCGAAGGCCTGGCAGTTACTTGTGTCATCTAGGTGACATTGTTGAATAGCTACATGTGGCATGGGATGATGGCCCTGATGGGTGGCTAGTGATGGTGTAAGAGCTGAACTGATTGAATATGGGATCATTCAATTAGAAGATGGGATGTTGAAACTGGCAAAGATTCAGTAAACATGCATGGTGTGTGAGAATGACCTTAATTATGCTGGCTTTCCTTCGTTCTGTGCTTGCTTGTGGCTTTATGAACCCTTCATTTGCATTAAAATTTGATTATATGTTCATTAATGAAATTGTGTGAGAGGCCAATTATTACTTATAATAGGCAATTGAGATGAAAAATCTCTGGTGCTACATATTTTTAGCTCTCAACTACAAGCAGTCATTATGAAAGTGATCCCAGAGCAGTTAGGCAACTAACCTTAAAAAAATTTCTATCCCATCCTTTTCCTGATTGCTACCATAAAAACTCTTGACTATGATTAATATTGATCTTATTCTTTAGCATAGAGCTTTTAGACTTATTTTTGAAATTCCTAAACCCAACTCAAGCAACTAATTTAAAGCATGCACCAAATTTTTGATTGCATGGTCCGAATCCTATCTTCTTCTCCATGGGTGTTGCTTTGCTGTTATGGTTGGCAGCAGGGTCGGATCTACATATGTTTGAGGGTGTTTGAGGGTAGGCGGATCTACCTAACTTGAATTGGACTAATATGTTTTCGGCCTATTAAAGATAAATTTTGTCGACTCTTGGACATGAGTTTGACCCAAAATTTCAGGTTCGAATGGGACTAAATATTATTATAACTACTCTTTGATTTCCTGTATATATGGATGGCCATCAAATTATGCTGAGATCTTTACACTCTGCATAATTAAATTAAATAAATCCAAAGCCAGTTTTCACATTTTACACTCTCTTGTGTTGTGTTGTTTTAAAATACAACATTCAATATTGAACTCGTCCACTTGTGTTGTGTCGTGATGATAATGTAGAAGCATGCATCTTGCTTATGTATTCGCTATGATGGCTGGAACTTGCATGTACACATGCTCCCTCCTTATTCCGTGCTTCGGTGAGATATTTATGGTTATCTATGGGTGGTTCTCCTCGTTCTTCTTGCCTTTTATTCTATGTGACTTGCTCGGCTTTATAACTCATTCGTTTGTGCATCATTCCAGGTAGGGGCAAAGTTGTGGCTGACAGAGAGCTTAGCTAGGTTGGGTCCGGCATTTAGGGGTGTACAGATATATAGTTTGGACTGTAGATATATAGTTTTGGCGTTTTTGGGGTTTTTGGCGTGTGCTTGGACTGTAGATATATAGTTTTGCGGGCTTTCTTTTATCTTTTGCTGTAGTCTTTCAGATGTATAACCCGGTGTACATGGCAACATGTTGCCTAGCTATTTATAAAATTTTGTTATCTTTTCCAATTTTGTTTGTATGTGATCCCCATAACCCCCTGCAAGTACCGCTTCTTTTTGACACCTTTCCCTTATGGCCTCGGCCAAGGTGTACAAGGGCAGGATCATCATAGTTGGTGCTTTAGATGCATATTAAAGTTGAATTATACACTCTGTTCAACTAAATATGTCCCTTCGAAGGACTGGTACTTTGATGAGATTAATTAACAAATATCAGTGTGACTAGATTGTATTTGGACAACCATTTGAAGGATATCAACACAACAATATCAGGAACGTATATATATCTCTAGCTTTTGATGGCAATATCTGTTGCAGAAATGTTGGCCGTGTTGGAGCCCACGGGGTGAGGAATGAGACAGACACCCTCCCTTTAATTTTGTCCACCCCAGCCAACATAATAATTTCCATATCATCAAATTAACAAATGTCGAGACGCGCCGGGGGGGGGGGTTATACCCTTGCTTTAATTTCCATATATATCATCAAACATTCTTTTGAATTGGATTGAACTATCACAAATGTCGAGACGGGGGATACCCTTGCTTTAATTTTATTGACGGCAACATAACAATTTCCATATCTATTGACATCCACGAAAAAACATTCTTTTGAATTGGCTGCACAGCACTCTTCAGCCACTGGTTCCGCATGCCTTGTGCACTTTATTTTGTTTGCTACTAGTAATTAGGTATATGTTCAGGTTCTTGGGACAGCAGAATCAATTTGTGGCAGACACATGAACTTGGTGAAGTAAGTGATCTGGTAACAATTAAGAGGAGAAAAATGGATCATGAAGATGAGGAATCTCAATCAGAGGTACAATGATTTCAGGAATTAGGGAACTTCATTGTTTTGAACTTCTATGGCATCCAAATGCAGAAATTCATCTGTAGCATACTAGAAAGAATGGTTTGCTTTAGTACAGTGTGTGTGTGTGTGTGTGTAATATATATATAAATATTTCCACCGTTATATATAATCTGGATTCAAAACTTGAATTGATATGAAGTTCATAATCTACAAGTTCAATGGACATGCAAAATGCCATGAAAATGCTTAAATTAAGGGGGATCTGAGCTTTGAATTGATTAATGATTATCATTATTCTACGACAAAGATGTTGCAAATTAATTTCCATTTGATCTTGCTTGTTTTGGTTATTGGTGTCTAACAATAACAGATATAAGAGGTTTTATTACGTGGAAGTGAAAGTAGTAATAAAACCTAGGAATCTTTATTTGAGGTGCTTCCCCACGCACTATCTTTTCTGTAACCCCCCATTTCTCGGGCATGTTATAATTTGGAACAATTCTGGGATAATAAATTTTTTTTTTCTTTTCAAACTAGTGCTAAATCACATCATTCCTCGAATCCGTCCCAGAATTCCCATTCATTTATCTCGAAAGAGAATCATTATACACACATCGTATGCGGAAGCAAGAATTAATCGAACCTGACATCTAACATTGATCATAAATCAATTCTTACATCATTGTACCTCAACATAACTTAATACAAAGCATAAGTTCTCAACATTAATAGATATAAGAGGTTGATGAAGGGAATACCCTCATATCCATAATTACTCTAATACCCCGAAAAATATAGCTACTAGCTTCATGCCCCGTGCCCAAAAGGAGATAACCTGCTGATGTCATCCTGCTCGAATCCGGAAAGGACATGTGGCAGACACAAATCATCGCGCTAGTTGGCCTGTTGTTTGGCGAGGATTCTCTGGGCTTCTCGGAATCGACTGTCTCGCCGAGGATCACGGAGATAGGAGCTACCTCGAACTCTTCGGGGACGTTTATGATTATGGAATTCCTATCAATAAGATTCCGAGAAGAACGGGATAGAGATCTCGGAGGATTTTAAAAGAATTATTATCTTAACAAGAGGATAAGAGGAAGGAGGCCAGAAAGAGGTAAGGGATCACTACAAAAAACTCATAATTTAGTGATGGATTTAAAGATTGAATTTTTCCGTCGCTAATTAGAGACAAAAATTTGAATTTGCGACGGAATATTCCGTCGCCAATTTTTTTTGTTTTTAAATTTAGCGACAGAATATTCTGTCGCTAAATAATTAAAAAAATTATTTTATTTTTTATTTTTTAGCCACGAGATAACCCTGTCGCTAAATTTTTCATTTTTTTATTTATTTTATTTTTATTTTTTAGTGACGGGGTTACCCCGTCGCTGAATTTTTTATTTTTACTTTTTATTTTTTAGCGACGGATGTGACCCCGTCGCTAAATTTGCATTTTTTATTTTTTATATTTTAGCAACAGGGGTTGCCTCGTCGTTGAATTTTGTATTTTTATTTTTTATTTTTAGCGACGAGTGTGCCCCCGTTGCTAAATTAGCATTTTTTATTTTTATTTTTTAGCGACAGGGTTGCCCCGTCGTTGAATTTTGTATTTTTAATTTAATTTATTTTTATTTTTTAGCGACGGGTGTGCCCCCATAGCTAAATTTTTAATTTTTATTTTTTTTATTTTTATTTTTTAGGGACGGGGGTTACCCTATTGCTGAATTTTGTATTTTTTTTATTTTTTATTTTTTAGTGACAACTGTGCCCCCGTTGCTAAATTTGTATTTTTTATTTTTTTATTTTTATTTTTTAGCGACGGGTGTCACCCGTCGCTAAATTTGATATTTTTTAATTAATTTATTTTTATTTTTTAGTGATGGGGTTGTCCTGTCGCTAAATTTGGTAATTTTTATTTAATTTATTTTTATTTTTTAGCGACGGGGTAACCCATCGCTAAATTTTATATTTTTATTTAATTAAATTAAATATATTTAGCGACAAAATATTTCATCTATAATTAATAAAAAAATTAAATAAATAATAAAAATATTAAATTTAAAATCGCTAAATAATTAAAAAAATTAAATTAATAATTAAAAAATTTATCCATCGTTACAAATGAAAAAATAAATTAAAAAAATAAAATTTATTAATTATGTATTTAACAAATATTAAATAAATATTAAAATGTATTAAATGCATATTTTATGTATTTTATTTACAAACCAAAAATATGTAAATTGATATGATATTGTAAAATTTATAATAACAAATATGTATTAAACTAAGTTTTAATCAAACAAAACTTAAATATTTAAGAGATAAATTAATTACAACATTTAAGTGGTATATTGGTTGAGTTAAAATTTACAACATTTATTTTTTTAAGTATTGATTTATGAATTTAAAATAAAATTAAAATGGCTGGCAACTGGGTATAGTATATAATTAATATGTGCAGTGTATATCATAAGGAAGCTCGTAGCTCGGATGGTTGTGTGCGCACGCGCGTACACAGGCAATTAGAGATTGAAACTGAGGAAAGGAAGAAGGAATGCGCTAGGAAATCATCCCAGCGCGCCACGTGGAGGCTCAAGGCAACACCATGTGGCACTGCAAGCGGCGTGCACATCCTTCCAGCACAAGCTACTTTTATTTTTTATTTTTTAAATTAAAGTCAGCGACGAAAACAATTCCGTCACCGCTAATTATAATTTATTTTAATTTTTTAAATATTCTAATTTTTATTGTGTATTAGCGACGGAAAGTTTTTCATCGCTATTCAGTGACGAAACGATTTTCATTGCTAAAATAATATTTAATTTTTTAAATAAATTTTATTTTTAATTTTTTAATTAGCGACGAAAATTTTCATCGTTGATTCCATCGCTGATTTTCCCCGTCGCTGAAATTTAGCGACGCCATTTTTAGCGACGGGAAGATGCCCATCGCTAAATTTTTTAAAGACAGATTTTGATGTTTCAACGACGGATTTTTTCGTCACTAAATTCTGTTTTTCTTGTAGTGGATCGAACTCTTTTAATTCTTGAAACACTGGGAATTATAGATTCTTAAGTTTGTTCTTGACCTGGGAATCTGACTTGAACGTCGAAGGATAATCGGGGGAGCAAGTCCCCGCCTCCATTGCAAATGCTCTGGCAGAGGCAGAAGAGGGTGATCGGCTTCTGCATCATCAATTGACCCCCACTGTGGGGTCAAGGCATTTTCTTTTCTGTCTCTCCAACGCAACTTGTTGTGACGTTTTGAGTTATCTTCTTTGTTTCGATGGCGACGAGGAGGCAACAGTCTTGGGCTACTGGGGGTAACCCCGCTTCAGAGCCGAGCCAGTATAACCCTCCAAGGTGGTCACCGAGAAGGGACCGTAGTCCGGACGGCCCTCCTCCCTTGCCTAATCGGATCGCGCTCTTGGAGAATTAGGTTCAGCGATTAACGAAGTTGCTCACTGGCTTCTTGGACTGCCAGCACTAGCAAGCTCAGCATTCTAGGGCGGAATGGAGGAAGCAACCCTCGAGGGAGAATGAATCCTACCTGCGTGAGGCGGACCCTCAGAGGCACAGACAAGATGACGGGCACGGGGAGGCAACAGAGTCTTCTGGAATATCATATGCGTAGTAGCAGTAGGAGAGGAGACTGCGTCAATTGGAAGAGGAGATTGTGACCCTAAAGCCGAAGTTGGGCGAGACTCAAGAGATGATGGTGAATCAGCCCCTTAGTCCGGAGATCATGGCCGCTATACCGTCAGAACGTCTTCGTATCCTGGCCATCAAGCCCTATGCAGGGACAACCAACCCGACAAACCACCTCGATCTTTTTACCTCCCATATGATGGTGCAGGATGTCTCTAACGCAATGTGGTGCAAAGTCTTCTTGGCAACACTGGAGGGACACGCGCGTGCCTGGTATTCAAACCTGGCCCACCACTCAATAGCTAGTTTCACACAGCTTTAGGGTAGTTTCTTGGCATACTTTGCGCCTCTTCAGAGGCATCAAAGGTCCACAATGGCTCTCGTTAGTCTGAAGCAGAACCAGGGAGAATCTTCAAAAGACTTCGTTTCACGTTTCAATATAGAGGCTTTAAGTATCGAGAGCTTTGATCATAGTGTCACTATAGTGGCATTCCAGAATGCACTAAGGCCCGGTCCTTTTGCTTTGTCGCTAGCCAAAACACCTCCACTTACATTTATGGATATTTTAGGCTGAGCCACGAAGTATATTAATGCCAAGGAGATTATGCAGGTGAAGAGAGTAAAGCACACTGAGAAAAATGGGGCATCTCGAAGAGCGTAAGAGCGAGGGCCAAAGGGAAGATCAAAAGGAGAAGCTTCGTCCCCGGTGGGAGTCAACCAGCTTTACCCCTCTTAATGCTCCAAGAGCAGAGATCCTTGCCACTATTGAAGATAAGGACTATCTGAAGAAACCCTGACCGATGAAAGCACCATCCGATAAAAGGAAACGGAGTAAGTATTTTCGCTTCTATCGAGATCATGATCATGATATGAAAGAGTGTCACCAGTTGAAGGAAGAAATTCAGGAGCTTATTAATCAGGGTTTTTTGAGGAATTATATTTCCAGGGAAGCGGATTCTCGAAGGAGAAAGGAACGACGTTTGCGGTCACGGAGTCCCACTGCCAGGAGGTACTGAAGGGAGGACCAAGATTATGCTTGGCATTTGCCCTGAAGGGAGAGACCGCCGCAAGCGGAAGAAGATCACCCTCAGCCCTAGGTATTTCATACGCTGATCGCAGGGGAGGTCCCGGGTGCGAAGGGCAGCGAGGAGGCGAGCAGTCGAGCCTCAGGGCTGAAAAGGTCGTGAAGAGGGGAGACAATCTCCTTTTCCAATAGCGACCTCCCCGGGTACCTGAACTAAAATGATCCTCTGGTAATAGCAGCCGAGCTGGGAAGATGGGAGCTTCGGCAAATCCTCATGAATCTAGGTAGTTCTTCAGAAATTTTGTATCGGTAGGCTTTCCTGGGTATGGGGTATAGGATGGAGCAGCTAAAGTCGGCTAGAGTCCCATTAGTGGGATTTGGTGGGGAGGCTGTGTATTCAGATGGGGTCATTCACCTTTCGCTGACCTTGGGGAAAGGTTCCCGAACCTCCCGGGTAATGCTGGATATCCTAGTAGCGAATGTTCATTCGGCTTACAACATGATTCTAGGAAGATCTGGCCTTAACGCTCTTCGAGCCATTCCTAGCACATATCACATGATGATAAAGTTCCTTACGATTGGCGGGATAGGTGAAGTGCGAGGAGATTTGTAATCGACTCGCGAATGTTACATGGCTTCCATAGGCGTAGCAAGGAGCGCAGGGAGCCCGCGAAGGCAGAAGAGAGAAAAATTTCCCCAAGAAGCTCTTAGTCAGGCAGGGGACTCCCGATGAGAGAAGGAGGGGAGCCCCCCACAAGAGGTCAGTTTTCTGTTGGAAGGCTTAGAGGATCCAAAGACTGTAGAACACGTGGACAAGCTAGAGGAAGTACCCTTAAGGGAAGATTTCCAAGATCGTTGCATAAAGGTAAGTGCTGAGTTAAAAGACCCATTAAAAGGTCAAGTCTTAGCCCTCCTCCAGGAGTATGCGAATGTCTTCGCATGGACCGCCCAGAACATACCAGGAGTTGATCACGAGGTCATGACGCACAGGTTGGGAGTACGTCCTAATTTTCGACCTGTCAAGCAAAAGAAGTGGAGTTTTTGCCCCAGAAAGAGCTAGAGTAATCGATGTAGAAGTCGCGAAGCTAATAGAAGCGCAATACATTCGGGAGGTAGATTATCCTGAGTGGCTAGCGAATGTGGTGCTAGTGCCTAAAGGAAAGGGCAAGTGGAGGCTTTTCATTGACTTCACTGATCTTAACAAAGCTTACCCGAAGGATAGCTATCCTCTTCCTCGAATAGATGCCCTGATTGATGGGACAACAAGTTGCCTACTAATGAGTTTTCTGGATGCCTTTCAAAGGTACCATCAGATCTCATTGCACCCTAAAGATCAGGAGAAGATGGCATGCATCACCAACAAGGCGACTTACTGTTACACGGTAATGCCCTTTGGATTGAAGAATGCGGGAGCCACTTACCAACACCTAGTGAATAAGCTTTTTCAACACCTGCTCGGGCGCAACATGGAGACTTATGTAAATGACATGTTGGTGAAAAGCCTTGCTGCTAAGCATCATCCCGAAGATTTGGAGGAGTGCTTTAAAACCCTTCGTAAGTTTCATGTAAAACTTAATCCTATCAAATATGCTTTTAGCTTCTCTGCAGGAAAGTTCTTGGGTTATATAGTTCACCACTAAGGGATTGAGGTAAACCCAGCGAAGGTTAAAGCCATTATAGATATGTCGCCCCAAGGAATATCAAGGAAGTACAAAGCCTTACTGGAAGAATGATGGCCTTAGAGAGATTCCTCTCCCGATTGGCGGAGAAGGGCCTTCTCTTCTATAAGGTCCTATCAAAGGCAAAGAATTTTGTCTGGGATTCTAAATGTCAGGAAGCTTTTGATAAGCTGAATGAACATCTAGCCTCGCCTCCGATTCTCACGAAGCCACAGTAAGGAGAACCGCTATATATCTATTTGGCGATAGGCGAGGAAGCCGTGAGTTCGGTGCTCGTTTGAGAAGAAGATAAGAGACAGAGGCCCGTCTACTATGCCAGTAAACGGTTGACAAGAGCTGAAGTTTGGTACTCTCCTACGAAGAAGCTAGCCTTTGCTTTGGTGGTATCAGCGAGAAAACTTCGGCCTTATTTTCTGGTTCATACTATTATTGTTCTTGCTAATCAACCTTTGAGGCAGATTCTTAGCAAGCCATAGCTCTCAGGAAGGATGTTGAAATGGGCAATGGAACTTATAGCTTTTGATATTGAGTATAAACCTCGACTGACCATCAAGGCCCAAGCGTTGGCAGACTTCATCGCCAAAGGGATAGGGTCCCCAAAAGCTTCGGAAGAGGATCAGAGGCCATGGATGTTGGTCGTAGATGGGAGCTCAACCTCGGGTGGTGGTGGAGCGGGGCTGATGATCAGAAGCCCTAAGGGGCAGACATGGCCTTTGCCTTACATTTCGAATTTCGAGTATCTAACAACGAGGCTGAGTATGAGACCTTGTTAGCAAGATTGAGGTTAGCTGAACAGTTGGGAGTGCGATGAATTGAAGTAAGTTCAGACTCCAACTTGGTAGTGTAGCAAGTGAACGGAGAGTATGAGGCTCGGGAAGATCATATGGAAAAATACCTGGCTATAGTCAAGGAATTAATCGCTCGTTTTCAGTCTGTAAAAATGGAGTATGTCCCTCGGACCATGAATACAGAAGCAGATCTACTATCCTGGATTGCTTCTTCCTCTTTTCCTACGAGCTCCCGAGAAATCTAGATCGAGTCTTTGCCACAGAAGAGTATCGAAGAGTTCGCTGATCAACTATGTGTGGAGGATGAGCCTAGTTGGGTGGATCCTTTGTTGTTATACTTGAGGAAGGAAAAACTTCCCGAGGATGGTTCAGAAGCTCGAGAAGTCAGAAGGAAAACCCGAAGCTTCATGCTAGTCAATGGGCAACTTTATAAAAGATCATTCTCACAACCATTGCTCAAATGTATCAAGCCTCGCGAAGCAGACTATATCCTAAGGGAAATTCATGAAGGCAAATGCAGAAGCCACATTGGAGCTCGAACCCTCAACCAAAAAGCTCTTTGACAGAGGTACTATTGGCCGACGATGGTGAGGGACTCAGAGCAGCTGGTTAGGACATGCGACAGATGCCAGCGAACCTCCAACTTGGTTCATGTACCGGCTGTCACTCTAGCTCATTTGGCTACGCCTTGCCCCTTTGCTCAATGGGGCATCGACATCCTGGGGCCTTTTCCCCTAGTGGCTGGTCAAGTTAAGTATATCATAGCTGCTATTGATTATTTCACGAAGTGGGTTGAAGCCGAACCAGTGGCTTCCATTGCTCAATGCATAAAACAATTCTTGTGGAAGAATGTGGTTTGTCACTTTGGGATTCCTTAGGTACTAATATCTGATAACGACACTCAATTGACTGACCGATATGTCCAAGAATGGTGCCAGGAGTTAAGGATAAGGTAGTAGTTCACTTCGATAGCCCATCCACAGGCCAACGGACAAATTGAACTCGCTAACAGAACTTTGCTGCATGGTCTAAAAGCGCGAGTGGATAAGGCAGATGGCAACTGGGTGGAAGAATTGTCAAAAATTCTATGGTCTTATCGGACCACGGTGAAGGTATCTACGGGCAAAACTGCTTTCAATCTATGTTACGGTTCGAAAGCGTTAATCCCAGTTGAGATAGGAGTGCCTACACTAAGGGTGGAGCTCTTTAGCCCAGAATCCAACGACCAGAATCTAAGGGATAACTTAGACCTCCTTGATGAACTTCGTGATCAAGTGAAGATTCGACAAACTGCCTACAATTGACATATCGAAAGATACTACAATCGAAGGATAAAAGCTCGAAGTTTTCTTCCTAGAGATTGGGTATTACGACTAGCGGATGTCCGGGGGGCTCGAGAAGCAAACAAGCTGACATCGAATTGGGAAGGTCCTTTTAAGGTGGTGGAAGCTCTCAGCCCTGGTGCTTACAAACTCCAGACAACCGAAGGGGTATGATGTGTGATTTATGCACAATTAATTCGGGCAAGTGTACCTTAGTCAAATATGCATATAGTGATGAAAAGATGTCGATCCCACGAGTACTAGATTACAATACCAAAACGGTTCTAAATTAACCTAAGTTGGACCAATTAATTAATTGATGAATAAAAAGAAAAATAAATGAAAAACTGGATTCTTTGTGAGAAAAATTAATTAATGAGTGCACTAGGGTTTAGATTTCATTTAATCTGGGTTATATAATTATCTATTCAATTCCAATTCAAAATAAAAAATACCCTTATAGTATTTTATAATTATTTACATATGATGGTGGATTTCCCTCAATTAATTAATAAGTTTTTTCAAGTCATATTAATCCTTTATTAATTCAATTTCACTGTCAGATTTTTGAGCAGATATCAATGAAATAAATAAGCATTAAGTTCTTTGGAAACCTTTAATCTCAGAAGGGGACTTGACTCACTAAGTTTCCTTGATTCCCACACATAAGTTAATCATCTTTTGATCTCATAATCAAACATGTGATTTATATTACATATGGATCTAATTTATAACAATCCTTTAGTCAGTTATGTATAAATCGTTAAATCATTAAAAGGTAATTAATTTTTTAAAACATTAAACGCAACAATATAAATTTCTCATGTAAATAATAATCGAGTTTTGAATCAAACTAAATAAATAATCACATAATCCCAAAATTAAAATTTATCTAAACCCTAATTAAAATAATTTAGCTAAATATTATTAAAGTAAAAATAATAACAGAAATTGAAAAGAAAAGAATGTTCCCTGTACATATCTTAAACAGATCTTGTTCGGCGTTTGTATGCGTGAGGTGGCTGTGTGCGCCTTGGCTTCTTCCTCTTCAATTCCGCGGCACTCCAATCCTTCCAATCTCTTCACTGTGTGCCGCAGAACTTTCTTTGAAATCTTCACCATGCCGCGTCCAAAAGCCTCTTCCCCCATCCCCCTTAATCCAATATAATAATATATATACATGTATAGGATGTGCACGGCCGCCCTAGCTTGAATCCCATTCTCCTTTTACTTTCTCTCATGTTTTATTATATGTATATATACTTAGGGCACTTGCACTTTCAATGATTAATATATTATTATATAAGCACACACACGAACCACACACTCACATTCACGCCACTGTAATGATATATACATATATATAAATATTATATATAATATTTAATATACTATTAAATATAATAAATTTAATTATATTATAATATTAATTATTTAAAATATTAATTTGTTTATTTATTTTAAAATTAATTTTATAATATATATTTTTTTTTCTTTTTACGGGCAAATCTTCAAATTAATTTTCTTTGTTGAGTTCCTACAAAAAGATATTAAAATAATATAAAATCTATATAAACACACATTTATGTAGGAAAATTAGCATAAGATTAAGATAAAAATTAAATAAAAATATGTATACAATTAAGGCCTATCAAGGTACCAGTTAAAAACACTTGGAATGTACAAAATTTGAGAAAGTTTTACTAATAATGTTGTATATTAATTACGATTTCTAGAATAAATTTATTTCACTCTCCCATCAGTCAAAACTCCTCGCTACAAAACACCTCGACAAAAATAAAGGGATCAGATGTGATCCTCGGTGGGCTCAAATCTTCGACAAAAATAAAGGGATCAGATGTGATCCTCGGGGGGCCCGAACCCTCGACAAAAATAAAGGGATCAGATGTGATCCTCAGGAGGGCCAAACCCTCAATAAAAATAAAAAATAAAGGGATCAGATGTGATCCTCAAGGGGTCTGAACCCTCGACAAAAATAAAAGGATAAGATCTAATCCCCAAGGGATTTTTTTTTTTTTTAGTCTCTCATAAGAAGCAAAGGAAATTATAAAGTAACATTCAAGTAAAGAAAATTTTCCATAGATAAACAAGCAAATTTTATTATGGCAACAAGTTTTGAGTACAAGAACATCTACTCTAAAGAAGATAAAGTAGTAGTGACATCAAAGGGGATGGAGTTCACATCCAGGTTCGAGAAGCGCTCTTTCGTAAGCTTCTTCATATGTTCAAACCCACCTTAAAGGACTCCTTCCAACTCTGCAGCAAAAGCTTCAGAGCTTCGAAAATCCTCGCGACCATTCTGAAAGGCCACACGAGCATCCTTGAGCACGAATTGGAACTGGGTATGAGCGGTGTGAAAGTCTTCCTTGCATCAAGAGTAGGACTCCATCGCCTTGACCTGCCATTTCTTGGCCTCTTTCAACTCTAAGGTGAACTTCCTTATATTTTCTCAGGGCAGGTCGTTTACGCCCTTCATAGCATCCAGTTCCTCCTCGAGCCTAGAGTTATCCTGATTAGCTTCGAGCATATTTCTCTGAGCCAACTCCAGATCCTCGCAAGCTTGAGCTTCAACCTCATTGGCGAGTCTTGCCTCTTCTTGCACCAGCTCGACAGACTTGGTGAGAATATGTACGCTATGCTCAAGGTCTGCCAGCTTTGAAGAAAGGGACTCGAGCTCTCGAAGCCTCTCAATCTCAGACTCCAATGAGGTAATCCGGGCGATTGAGTCTTGAAAACCCGAGAGGTTCTGAAGAATGAGGACAAAATAAGAATTGAAGCCTATTAGTATGGAAAGAATTCAAGGGGAAGAGGCAGTATGATCATACCCTCAGAATCTCGGTGTAGTAATCTGGTTCGCCCGCGACTGGCGAAATGCTGGAAAGGGCCAAGGTCTTGGCAGGGGCCTCGGTTGTTTCGAGAGCTGGGGTTACGGGGATCGTAGAGGCAGAAGGGGCAATTTCCACCCTTCAACTCTTCGTCTGATGAGCCAATATTTCCTTCGTGGACAGTGTGGAAGCCTCTTCCAAAGAAGCCTCCCCTATCATTCCTGGGCGTTCCTCTAGTGCCAGAGATGTTAATATCCGCTTAAAGACAGAAGGGATAGGAATGTTAGGAGGCGTTATAGTGGGCTCCATACCTACAGGAGGTTGGACTCCCTGTGCCTCCATCCGAGTCTCCTCAAGTGCTTGGGCGATGGTCTCCGTATCGCCTTCGGAGGGGTCTGGCATGGGGGCAGACGTTGTTGTAGCCTGTTGTTGCATAAATTGGGAGTCCTTATTCTTATAGGCTTGGGACCCCGAGAAAGGGCCCTTTAAGCACGCCTCGGCGCTGTTCTTTGAAGCCTCTTAAAAGGTCTGAGGATCTCTCTCCACTGTTTTTCTTGATCTGGAACAGGCCGAGGATTTCTTACTCCTAGTGTTCTTCGGAGCTCGCTCAGGCGGTGCAGAGGGCCCTTAGCCTTAGGAAAGTTTGGGAGCCTTCTCAGATGTTTTCTTACCTCCGGAGGGGCCTAAGGGACCCTTACTCTCAAGGAAATCCAAGATCGTCCCCTCGGTAATAGGAGAGTAAGTTATCTCCCAAAGATTTTCAATTGTGAAAGAAATAGCGATGAAGATCAATACCCGATAGGAATGAGAAAATAAGAAAAAAAGTGAAGGGTAAGTACTTACAAGTCTAGCCATCTAAGCCCGTTTTAGTGAGCATCGGGTTAGAAAGCCATCCCTCTTCCCAAGTCCGGTTGATACTGATAGAGCACATATTTTCATATTATTTAGCCCTCATATTTAGTCTTTTTGCACATTAGTTGTGTCATTTTATTCATCTTGATTTTATTTCATTTTATTTTATAGGAATTGGGCTTCACACTATTTTATTTTATTTTGCCAGGTTTAGGGCTATGGGAGCATGAGATGTCTTGATGGCAATGAGATATCTTGGAAATTGGAGATAGAGAAGTAAGGGCAATTTTAGCAGATTTAACCTCCTGCACTTCCTTCAGTATTTTGGCCAAGATAAAATTCCAGAATGAAGATGATGTCTTCAGAGATACTGTAGAGAACTTCTTGGGCTTTCTTGAATGGTATGGTTTGTCCAAATCCGAGTTCATTTGGGCCTTCAAACAGCACTTCAAAGTCGGGGCCAGGAAGTTGGGTCGAATTAGGAAAGCTACACAGACGCTGATTCTTTAAAAGGCCATATCTTGGGCATCCAATATCCAAATCAAGTGATTCAAAAGCCCAAATTAATCTACTCTTCCTGATCTACAATTATTATGAAGAGGCTGAAGCCAGAACGCACGTTAACCTATCCGAAATCGGCTGTGAAGTTGCGGTAACCTAGGGTTTCCTCCTTAAGCTCTACTTAAGCACCTTAAGAGGCCACTAGAGAAAAAAGATTCTTTTGGGGGGCATGAACAGTAGCCGACTTTCCTTCTCCCCATTGTTCTTGTCAAGATGGAAGGCTAAGGATTCTGTAATCAGTTGCAATACCATCCTTGTTCCCGGTTTGAGTCTTTGGTTTTAATGGAAATCTATTTTTTAGTTTTAACTTTGTTGTTCTCTTGTTTCCGTTCTCTCTTAAATCTGTGTATGTGTTGATACTGGTTGGATGAATGCATGCATTGTCTTTGTTTGAGAATCTAAGGTTTTTGTGCTCGGTTGAGGCTTTAACTGGAAGCAAGAACAACCTGTTTGGATGGTATTTCAATTAGTCTCGAATCTGTGCAATAAGGGGAATCAAAATTGATAGATTGAACTAAGAGGTTTCTGAAATCTGTTTATTGGTTTTCTTTCCAATCTTTGGCGGTTGTTAAAGGATTTTTCTGATTTTCGATTTGAGGATTAAAAATAAACAAATTGTTTATTGAGAAGGCAATGAAAACTGGGATAGAAGGTTGGTTTGCAACTGATTGCATCTCGATTTACTGTGTTCTTGCTTATTTTGTTTTCTGTTATTCATCAAAAAACCTCTCCCCCCCCCCCGTTTAGCCTTGTTTTGACAGATCCGTTTGAGGTTCGTTGGGAGACGACTTTGGGTTGCACCCCTATTGCAAATCCGAATCATTATTCATCTAATCTATCGGTGTTCGACAGCCCCGATCAGATACCCAGGATCTTACCGGCAGCTTCTTTGATATCCTCGACATTTAGGCATCTGCGTTTGGTGTCCAGAGTCCACCCATTGCACATGGACCAAATCTCTTCTAAGGAATCGGAGGGTCTAGGACGAATGAAGACGAAGTGCTCCTTCCAATCATCTAAGTCTTTCGACCCTCTAGAATGCATGAGTGTTGTTGTAACATCCCACATCAAGCGATAGGAAAGACCGAAACAACTTACCCTGATGGGCCTATGCTAATTTCCCAGGGGGTCACCCATCCTTGAATTGCTCCCAGCTCAAACACGCTTAACCCCGGAGTTCCTTGCCTACATTCAGGCCAAAAGATATCTAGCCGGTGTTGTTTCATTTCTTACACTATCCTCGATATATACTAACTTCTCTAGGCTCTCAGGGTATTACAATTGTGGCCTTGATTTCAAGTTCAGGGCGCTCATTGGATGCGATGAGGCAGCCGTCCTTCACGATTTGGGGTGAGATGGAAATCCAACCTCCCGGATTGCAGTTGGTGGTAAAAAAGTAGTCAAAAAGATCGCCCGAAGGTTCAATCTTACCAAAATGATAGATAATGATAAGCCTGATCAAGTACCTCCACCTAAAAGGGGACAGTTGGGTCGGGATGATAGTGAGATGTTGCAGGAGCGACATGATCCTCCCGCGAGGGGATAACCAAAAACCCCGGTCAAAGACGCACTTATAGATGCAGAGATAGCCGATGACGGGATGGCACGCTCGGAGATTAGCGTTGAACTCAACCTCCTATTCGTCGAGAATCGCATACTTCTCCTGGAACTGTTGGCACTCCATTTCGCTCATCCATTGGCAAGGAATGGAAGCGACAAGGTGGTTTTCCCACTTAACGAGCTCCACACCTGCCGAGTTAAGCCGCTCAGAGCCAGTAATTGCCATCACAGAAAGTTAAGGAGAAGATGAGAAAAGACAGAGAAAAAGAGGATGTTCGAGGGCACAACAAACAGACTGAAGCGAGAAAAGAGTCAGAAGAATAAGAGGCATTTATTTAACCCAGGGGGTGGAAAATCAAAAGGCAGGTAATGATAAGCATTAACTACTCGAAACTTGAGCGGCTCAAAAGATGAAAAGATATGGACAGCGCCTTGGGAAGGGACATTGCCATTGGAGAAAATCGATAATCCCACCCTCCAAACATGCGCAAGAAAAGAGGGTACCTTAGCTCTTTGGGCCCCACCGATATCGACCCTCAGGATAAAAGGAAGTGCAAACCATAAGAGATTTTAGCACTCTTAGAGTCACTTAAGCTAAAAGGCTCAAGGAGTGGGGGGGCAAGTGATGAGGGAAATACCCTCAGATCCATAATTACTCTAGTACCACGAAAAATATAGCTACTCGCTTCGTGCCCTGTGCCCAAAAGGAGATAACCTGCTGATGTTGTAATACCCTAAGTCACGTTAAATAAATTAAATTAATTTAGTCTATATGTTATTAAGTTTATTTCATTTAAATTAATTATGTGATTAGCGTAAGTATGTATATGTATAAATATGTAAATAAAAAATAGTAAGATTAATGTGATTAAATTATAATATGATTTAAGATTAAAAGAAATCATTTTATGTAAATATGTAAATATGTATATATATATCTGTAATAAATTAAAAAAAAAATCGGACTGTAGAGCAGTGCGCGGCCAGACCATGGCCGCGCCTGCAAATCCTTCCTTAAGGGCAAAGTTAGGGTTTTAAATGCTGAAATGACCGGAGCATGGCCTCTGGGACGCGTGGCCGTCGGTGGGGAAGCAAAGCACGTCGAAAATGGGCTATAAATAGCCGAGTTCGCGCTGCCCAAACCATCCGAAAATTTCGAAGCTTGGAGCAGTCGATTGGGAGTGATTTTGTGAGATTGGAGAGTAGGGTTCTGGTCTTCAAGTCGTGGGCTTCGTTTCTGGAGAGCTTGGAGGCCAACGGAGCAGTGGAGAAGAAGACCCAAGCACTCGCCGAAAAATCGGGCCTCGTCGGAGCCGAGAGTTTAATCCCAAAACGAGGTATTTTCTTATATTTTTTCTCAAATTTAATGCTTTTATCGTGTTCGGGGGGGTCGGAAATAGGGAGCAGAAGCTTCATTCGAAGCTTTTAGAGGCGGAGGCATCGCCGGCAGCGTGTACAGCCGCCGGAGAAGATGAAGCAGACAGGCGCGTGCAGCCACGCGCCCGCGAGTAGGAAGAAGGCGCGTGCCTACCACGCGCCCGTCAGGAAATTTAAAAAAAAAAGAAAGAAAATAAAAGAAAATAAAAGAAAAGAAAAGAAAATAAAATAGATAAAATAAAATTTTGAAAATTTTATTACTAAGTTTGAAATAATGTTTGTGATTTATTTAATGTATAATTTTCTGGAAATGATAAATTAATTAATTATTTAAGTAGGTTTTTATTATGGAAATAAAGAAAAAAAATAGGATTTTAATTCTGAAAATTTCAAGAAAATTTCAGATTGTTATAAGTGTTATTTAAGAAGTATTAGTGAAAATAAATGGAATAAAATGAAATATTAGGTAATTATTATGTAATTTAGGTAGATTTTTCTATTATAAAAATAAAACAAAATAGGATTTTAATTCTGAAAATTCCGAGAAAATTCCATAATGTTATACGTGTTATTTAAGAAATATTAGTGAAGATAAATTTAATAAATTGAAAGAGTAGATAATTATTATGTAATAATTACGTATTTAGCCATTATGAAATAAGGGAAAATAGGAATTAAAGTTAGAAAATTACAAGAAAAATTCCAAAATACTAAGAATATTATTTAAGGAATATTGGTAAAAATAAAGTAAATTTTTATGAAGCCTAGATAATTATTATGTAATTTTGGAAGAAATACAGCTTAGGAATAAAAGAAAAATGGAAGAAATTATGAAAAACTAGCATATGGTATTCTAAAAATAAATCTATGTTGTAGGGGTCCTTGTGAGCATAGAGATTAAAGGATAGCAGCTTAGCACGTAGCTCAAGACAAATTAACCGTAAGTATGCTGTCTAACGCAATTGTAAATGCATTTATCATATTGGCATACAGTGATATGGAATCATCACGTAGATTGCATCGATGGCATGACTATGAAATGCATACATGCACAATGATACTGTTGATCACATGCATATGAGGCCGTAGGGAGTACGAACTGGCACCGCTGGCCTATCAAGGGTGCACCCATACACCCCGGCTTCGAAAGAGGTGGCCACTAAAATGATAGGCAGCATGAAGGGTGCAGTTGACACCTGCGATGAAAGACATTGCATACACTCATGACATTGCATCGGTATTCTTACTTAGATGATTCATCATCTGACATGGGTTTGCCCCTGGAACATTCAACGTTCCAGTTGGGACTTGTATAGATGATTCAGAGGTTGATTTTGTGTAGGGATACGAGACATCAGGATGTACTATGTTATAATATGACTAGCTTAAGATTTGTGTACATTATTCTGTAATCAAACGCTTTATGTATTAATTTGTATTTAATGCCATGTACAGTTATTAAATTTTGCATTTCCATGAGCAGGTTCGATTCAGCTTCCGCTTTACATTTATTCTCTAGCCTAGATATCTCATCTGGCACTAGATATAGTCTTAGGAAATTTTAAATAATGTTTTTTTTTTAAAAAAATATAGGCCAAATTTCCTAAGGCATAATACGCTCGAGAAGTCGAGCTGTTACAGTTGGTATCAGAGCTCAACTTAGAAGAGTACATAGGAAGGAAATTTAGACTAGACCTAGCCTGTGAAAGTACCAATTCAAAGACAGTTAAGGGTATATGGTATTAAGTTTATATGGTATAGCCGGTGAAAGTACCAATTCAAAGACGTTAAATAAATTAAATTAATTTAGTTTATATGGTATTAAGTTTATTTGATTTAAATTAATTATGTGATTAGCTTAAGTATGTATATGTATAAATATGTAAATAAAAAATAGTAAGATTAATGTGATTAAATTATAATATGATTTAAGTTTAAAAGAAATCATTTTATGTAAATATGTAAATATGTATATATATATCTGTAATAAATTAAAAAAAAAACGGACTGCAGAGCAGTGCGCGGCCAGAGCATGGCCGCGCCTGCAAATCCTTCCTTAAGGGCAAAGTTAGGGTTTTAAATGCTGAAATGACCGGAGCACGGCCTCTGGGACGCGTGGCCGTCGGTGGGGAAGCAAAGCACGTCGAAAATGGGCTATAAATAGCCGAGTTCGCGCTGCCCAAACCATCCGAAAATTTATAAGCTTTGAGCAGTCGATTGAGGGTGATTTTGTGCGATTGGAGAGTAGGGTTCTGGTCTTCAAGTCGTGGGCTTCGTTTCTGGAGAGTTTGGAGGCAAACGGAGCAGTGGAGAAAAAGACCCAAGCACTCGCCGGAAAATCGGGCCTCGTCGAAGCTGAGAGTTTAATCGCCAAAACGAGGTATTTTCTTACGTTTTTTCTCAAATTTAATGCTTTTATCGTGTTCGGGGGGGTCAGAAATAGGGAGTAGAAGCTTCGTTCGAAGCTTTTAGAGGCGGAGGCATCGCCGGCAGCGTGTCCAGCCGCCGGAGAAGATGAAGCAGACGGGCGCGTGCAGCCACGCACTCGCGAGTAGGAAGAAGGCGCGTGGCTGCCACGCGCCCGTCAGGAAATTTAAAAAAAAAAGAAAGAAAAGAAAAGAAAATAAAATAGATAAAATAAAATTTTGAAAATTTTATTACTAAGTTTGAAATAATGTTTGTGATTTATTTAATGTATAATTTTCTGGAAATGATAAATTAATTAATTATTTAAGTAGGTTTTTATTATGGAAATAAAGAAAAAATAGGATTTTAATTCTGAAAATTTCAAGAAAATTTCAGATTGTTATAAGTGTTATTTAAGAAGTATTAGTGACAAGAAATGGAATAAAATGAAATATTACGTAATTATTATGTAATTTAGGTAGATGTTTCTATTATAAAAATAAAGAAAAATAGGATTTTAATTCTGAAAATTCTAAGAAAATTCCAGAATGTTATAAGTGTTATTTAAGAAATATTAGTGAAGATAAATTTAATAAATTGAAAGATTAGGTAATTATTATGTAATAATTACATATTTAGCCATTATGAAATAAGGGAAAATAGGAATTAAAGTTAGAAAATTACAAGAAAAATTCCAGAATACTAAGAATATTATTTAAGTAATATTGGTAAAAAGAAAGTAAATTTTTATGAAGCCTAGATAATTATTATGTAATTTTGGAAGAAATACAGCTTAGGAATAAAAGAAAAATGGAAGAAATTATGAAAAACTAGCATATGGTATTCTAAAAATAAATCTATGTTGTAGGGGTCCTTGTGAGCATAGAGATTAAAGGATAGCAGCTTAGCACGTAGCTCAAGACAAATTAACCGTAAGTATGCTGTCTAACGCAATTGTAAATGCTTTTATCATATTGGCATACTGTGATATGGAATCATCACGTAGATTGCATCGATGACATGACTATGAAATGCATACATGCACAATGATACTGTTGATCACATGCATATGAAGCCGTAGGGAGTACGAACTGGCACCGCTGGCCTATCAAGGGTGCACCGATACACCCCGACTTCGAAAGAGGTGGCCGCTAAAATGATAGGCAGCATGAGGGGTGCAGTTGACACCTGCGATGAAAGACATTGCATACACTCATGACATTGCATCGGTATTCTTACTTAGATGATTCATCATCTGACATGGGTTTGCCCCTGGAACATTCAACGTTCCAGTTGGGACTTGTACAGATGATTCAGAGGTTGATTTTGTGTAGGGATACGAGACATCAGGATGTACTATGTTATAATATGACTAGCTTAAGATTTGTGTACATTATTCTGTAATCAAACGCTTTATGTATTAATTTGTATTTAATGCCATGTACAGTTATTAAATTTTGCATTTTCATGAGCAGGTTCGATTCAGCTTCCGCTTTACATTTATTCTCTAGCCTAGATATCTCATCTGGCACTAGATATAGTCTTAGGGAATTTTAAATAAAGTTTTTTTTAAAAAAAAAATATAGGCCAAATTTCCTAAGGCATAACACGCTCGAGAAGTCGGGCTGTTACAGTTGGTATCAGAGCTCAACTTAGAAGAGTACCTTGGAAGGAAATTTAGACTAGGCCTAGCCGGTGAAAGTACCAATTCAAAGACAGTTAAGGGTATATGGTATTAAGTTTATATGGTATAGCCGGTGAAAGTACCAATTCAAAGACGTTAAATAAATTAAATTAATTTAGTCCATATGGTATTAAGTTTATTTGATTTAAATTAATTATGTGATTAGCTTAAGTATGTATATGTATAAATATGTAAATAAAAAATAGTAAGATTAATGTGATTAAATTATAATATGATTTAAGATTAAAAGAAATCATTTTATGTAAATATGTAAATATGTATATATATATATCTGTAATAAATTAAAAAAAAAAATCGGATTGCAGAGCAGCGCGCGGCCAGAGCATGGTCGCGCCTGCAAATCCTTCCTTAAGGGCAAAGTTAGGGTTTTAAATGTTGAAATGACCGGAGCATGGCCTCTGGGACGCGTGGTCGTCGATGGGGAAGCAAAGCACGTCGAAAATGGGCTATAAATAGGCGAGTTTGCGCTGCCCAAACCATCCAAAAATTTCGAAGCTTGGAGCAGTCGATTGGGAGTGATTTTGTGAGATTGGAGAGTAGGGTTCTGGTCTTCAAGTCGTGGGCTTCGTTTCTGGAGAGTTTGGAGGCCAACGGAGCAGTGGAGAAGAAGACCCAAGCACTTGCCGAAAAATCACGCCTCGTCGGAGCCGAGAGTTTAATCGCCAAAATGAGGTATTTTCTTATATTTTTTCTCAAATTTGATGCTTTTATCGTGTTCGGGAGGGTCGGAAATAGAGAGTAGAAGCTTCGCTCGAAGGTTTTAGAGGCGGAGGCATCGCCAGCGGCATGTCCAGCCGCCGGAGAAGATGAAGCAGACGGGCCCGTGCAGCCACGCGCCCGCGAGTAGGAAGAAGGCGCGTGGCTGCCATGCGCCCGTCAGGAAATTTAAAAAGAAAAAAAGAAAAGAAAATAAAATATAATAAAATAGATGAAATAAAATTTTGAAAATTTTATTACTAAGTTTGAAATAATGTTTGTGATTTATTTAATGTATAATTTTCTGGAAATGATAAATTAATTAATTATTTAAGTAGGTTTTTATTATGGAAATAAAGAAAAAATAGGATTTTAATTCTAAAATTTCAAGAAAATTTCAGATTGTGATAAGTGTTATTTAAGAAGTATTAGTGAAAAGAAATGGAATAAAATGAAAGATTAGGTAATTATTATGTAATTTAGGTAGATTTTTCTATTATAAAAATAAAGAAAAATAGGATTTTAATTCTGAAAATTCCAAGAAAATTTCAGAATGTTATAAGTGTTATTTAAGAAATATTAGTGAAGAGAAATTTAATAAATTGAAATATTAGATAATTATTATGTAATTTTGGAAGAAATATAGCTTAGGAATAAAAGAAAAATGGAAGAAATTATGAAAAACTAGCATATGGTATTCTAAAAATAAATCTATGTTGTAGGGGTCCTTGTGAGCATAGAGATTAAAGGATAGCAGCTTAGCACGTAGCTCAAGACAAATTAACCGTAAGTATGTTGTTTAACGCAATTGTAAATGCTTTTATCATATTGGCATACTGTGATATGGAATCATCACGTAGATTGCATCGATGGCATGACTATGAAATGCATACATGCACAATGATACTGTTGATCACATGCATATGAGGCCGTAGGGAGTACGAACTATCACCGTTGGCCTATCAAGGGTGCACCCATACACCCCGGTTTCGAAAGAGGTGGCCGCTAAAATGATAGGCAGCATGAAGGGTGCAGTTGACACCTGCGATGAAAGACATTGCATACACTCATGACATTGCATCGGTATTCTTACTTAGATGATTCATCATCTAACATGGGTTTGCCCTTGGAACATTCAACGTTCCAGCTGGGACTTGCAGAGATGATTCGGAGGTTGATTTTGTGTAGGGATACGAGACATCAGGATGTACTCTGTTATAATATGACTAGCTTAAGATTTGTGTACATTATTCTGTAATCGAACGCTTTATGTATTAATTTGTATTTAATGCCATGTACAGTTATTAAATTTTGCATTTCCATGAGCAGGTTCGATTCAGCTTCCGCTTTACATTTATTCTCTAGCCTAGATATCTCATCTGGCACTAGATATAGTCTTAGGTAATTTTAAATAATGTTTTTTTTAAAAAAAAAATATAGGCCAAATTTCCTAAGGCATAACACGCTCGAGAAGTCGGGCTGTTACAGTTGGTATCAGAGCTCAACTTAGAAGAGTACCTTGGAAGGAAATTTAGACTAGGCCTAGCCGGTGAAAGTACCAATTCAAAGACAGTTAAGGGTATATGGTATTAAGTTTATATGGTATAGCCGGTGAAAGTACCAATTCAAAGACGTTAAATAAATTAAATTAATTTAGTCCATATGGTATTAAGTTTATTTGATTTAAATTAATTATGTGATTAGCTTAAGTATGTATATGTATAAATATGTAAATAAAAAATAGTAAGATTAATGTGATTAAATTATAATATGATTTAAGATTAAAAGAAATCATTTTATGTAAATATGTAAATATGTATATATATCTGTAATAAATAAAAAAAAATCAGATTGCAGAGCAGCGCGCGACCAGAGCATGGCTGCGCCTGCAAATCCTTCCTTAAGGGCAAAGTTAGGGTTTTAAATGTTGAAATGACTGGAGCATGGCCTCTGGGACGCGTGGCCGTCGATGGGGAAGCAAAGCACGTCGAAAATGGGCTATAAATAGCCGAGTTTGCGCTGCCCAAACCATCCAAAAATTTCAAAGCTTGGAGCAGTCGATTGGGAGTGATTTTGTGAGATTGGAGAGTAGGGTTCTGGTCTTCAAGTCGTGGGCTTCGTTTCTGGAGAGTTTGGAGGCCAACGGAGCAGTGGAGAAGAAGACCCAAGCACTCGCCGAAAAATCGCGCCTCGTCGAAGCCGAGAGTTTAATCGCCAAAATGAGGTATTTTCTTATATTTTTTCTCAAATTTGATGCTTTTATCGTGTTCGGGAGGGTCGGAAATAGAGAGTAGAAGCTTCGTTCGAAGGTTTTAGAGGCGGAGGCATCGTCGGCGGCATGTCCAGCCGTTGAAGAAGATGAAGCAGACGGGCGCGTGCAGCTACGCGCCCGCGAGTAGGAAGAAGGCGCGTGGCTGCCACGCACCCGTCAGGAAATTTAAAAAAAAGAAAAGAAAAGAAAGAAAATAAAATAAAATAAAATAGATAAAATAAAATTTTGAAAATTTTATTACTAAGTTTGAAATAATGTTTGTGATTTATTTAATGTATAATTTTCTGGAAATGATAAATTTATTAATTATTTAAGTAGGTTTTTATTATGGAAATAAAAAAAATAGGATTTTAATTCTGAAAATTTCAAGAAAATTTTAGAATGTTATAAGTGTTATTTAAGAAGTATTAGTGAAAAGAAATGGAATAAAATGAAATATAGGTAATTATTATGTAATTTTGGTAGATTTTTCTATTATAGAAATAAAGAAAAATAGGATTTTAATTCTGAAAATTCCAAGAACATTCCAGAATGTTATAAGTGTTATTTCAGAAATATTAGTGAAGAGAAATTTAATAAATTGAAATATTAGGTAATTATTATGTAATAATTACATATTTAGCCATTATGAAATAATGGAAAATAGGAATTAAAGTTAGAAAATTACAAGAAAAATTCCAGAATACTAAGAATATTATTTAAGGAATATTGGTAAAAAGAAAGTAAATTTTTATGAAGCCTAGATAATTATTATGCAATTTTGGAAGAAATACAGCTTAGGAATAAAAGAAAAATGGAAGAAATTATGAAAAACTAGCATATGGTATTCTAAAAATAAATCTATGTTGTAGGGGTCCTTGTGAGCATAGAGATTAAAGGATAGCAGATTAGCACGTAGCTCAAGACAAATTAACCGTAAGTATGCTGTCTAACGCAATTGTAAATGTTTTTATCATATTGGCATACTGTGATATGGAATCATCACATAGATTGCATCGATGGCATGACTATGAAATGCATACATGCACAATGATACTGTTGATCACATGCATATGAGGCCGTAGGGAGTACGAACTGGCACCGCTAGCCTATCAAGGGTGCACCCATACACCTCGGCTTGGAAAGAGGTGGCCGCTAAAATGATAGGTAGTATGAGGGGTGCAGTTGACACCTGCGATGAAAGACATTGCATACACTCATGACATTGCATTGGTATTCTTACTTAGATGATTCATCATCTAACATGGGTTTGCCCCTGGAACATTCAACGTTCCAGCTGGGACTTGCAAAGATGATTCAGAGGTTGCTTTTGTGTAGGGATACGAGACATCAGGATGTACTGTGTTATAATATGACTAGCTTAAGATTTGTGTACATTATTTTGTAATCAAACGCTTTATGTATTAATTTGTATTTAATGCCATGTACAGTTATTAAATTTTGTATTTCCATGAGCAGGTTCGATTCAGCTTCCGCTTTACATTTATTCTCTAGCCTAGATATCTCATCTGGCACTAGATATGGTCTTAGGGAATTTTAAATAATGTTTTTTTTTAAAAAAAAATATAGGCCAAATTTCCTAAGGCATAACACGCTCGAGAAGTCGGGCTGTTACAGATGTCATCATGCTCGAATCCAAAAAGGACACATAGCAGACACATATCATCGTGCTTGCTGGCCTATTGCTTGGCGAGGATTCTCCGAGCTTCTTGAAATCGATTGTCCCGCTGAGGATCATGGAGATAGAAGCTACCTCCGAACTCTTTGGGGGCAGTTACGATTGTGCAATTCCTATCAATAAGATTCCGAGAAGAACGAGATAGAGATCTCGGAGGATTTTAAAAGAATTCTTATCTCAACAAAAGGATAAGAGGAAGGAGGCAAGAAGGAGATAAGGGATCGAACTCTTTTAATTCTCAAAAAACTAGGAATTATAGATTCTTAAGTTTGTTCTTGATCTGGGAATCTAACTTGAACATCGGAGGATAACTGGGGGAGTAAGTCCCTGCCTCCATTGTAAGTGCTCTGGCAGAGGCAGAAGAAGGTGATCGGCTACCGCATCATCAGAGGTTTTATTAACTAAAAGTGAAAGTAGTAATAAAACCTAGGAATCTTTATTTGAGGTGCTTCCCCATGCACCATCTTTTCTATCTTTTTTTATGATAAATTTAGGTCTTAGTATCAATCTAATTGCTTTATTCTGCCTTTTTATTGCATTCTATTAATCTAAATGCTTTATTCAGCTTTTGATCTCTCTGCATTAAATATTTGACTGCTTTTGCATTACAACTCATATTTTCCCGTCTCATACAGGGAGAGGCTCTCCCTACACTGGTGTGTCATACCCAGTGTGTGTCTTCTGTGGTTTGGCCACAAAATGAAACAATATATTATGGCTTATTCAAATCTAAACAATACAGTAGCAACACACAAGTCTTCCTCAACTCTTCTGTGTGGTATTGTTTTTCAATTTACCATCGCCGATGCATTTGCATTTGTAATTAACACACTCAGGAATAGCATTGAAGTCGTCGCAAAAGCAGTCATCATCAATATAACAACTTATAGACATTGTGGTTTGGAAAACACCTGCAATCACATATGTATAGTTGTGAGTATGTCAAAGTTACACAGGCGCATATGATTTATGCATTATCTCAAGTTGAGAGACTAACCAGAGATGGTTGCAAATAAGAAGATAACTAGGAAAATCTTGTTGAAAACAGCTTTGGCCATGTCTTTTGTTTGTAAATTGGCAAGAAACAAAGAGCAACTGGATTCCCTTTATGCTTGTTATACACACTCTTTCTACAGTGAGTCCCCCTTTATATATATATATATATGCATAGAAGAAGGAAACGTGGTGGAGCTTTGGAGTTGTCTTTGGTCTGTAGTGCATTAATTTTCCATACATATGCCAAAGAAACGGACAAATTCCCTTTTCTTAATGAGGTTTTATTGTCTTAAAGCCTTCGATTTTGCATAACCTTTGAAGTTACAAAGCTTTGTTCTAATTAATCCTTTAAAAAGTGCTTGAATTAAGTGAATATACAATCCTCATTTACTGTATTTATGCGAACCGGTTACATTCTTTTTATCTATAATGAGAGGAAAAAAAAAAAGGATCCCTGAACCGATTCCTTGACAAGTGATGTCAAATTGGATGCTTAACAAATGGTCAAACCTTCCAGAGAGCTACTTGTTTCAACGTATAAAATCTCTTAATACAAAAATTTTTCTACTTAGAAAAGGACAAATTCCTCGACGCTAAATAATTAAGCTAAATAATTAAAAAAATAAAAATAAAATGAAATTTATTGAGTGACGGTTTAAGCAGTCGTTAAATAATTAAAAAATAAAATTAAAATAATATTTATTTAGTGACAAATATTAGTTACTAAATAATTAAAAAAATAAAAAATAAATTAAATTCATTATTCCGTTGCTACATAATTAAAAAAATTAAATAAAATTAGGAATATTTAGCCTTGAAATATTTCGTCACTAAATAATTAAAAAAATTAAATTTTAATAAATTTTAAATTATTTAAACAAATATAAGTATAACTTCCATAATACACAAAATATCTCGAGAGTGTCGTTTGGATCATCACTCCACTCTTAAGGATAAACTTAAAGATCAAAACAAATTACCAACAATATTTAACTAAAGAAATGTCAAAACTATGTTAATTTTACGAAATGCTATAAGGTCATAACTTTACTCTCCACACTCCATTTTTACATATGCTACAAGGCTACAAATTATTTAGCGACGAAATATTTTTGTAGCTAAAAAATAAATAAAATTAAAAATTTTATTAAATTTTTTACTAAATATATACAAATTATGACCACTTAATAAATTGATATAAAATAGTGTACTAGAAAATGAGAAATAATTTATCAATTTCATGAGCTATATGATTCAAAATCTTATCTGCTCTAAATAAAACAAGTGTAGAAGAAGATATGGGCAGCCTGCAACACGAATAAGATTTTCACAACATTATTTATGCAGGTTAGGATTGCTATTTAATCAAAATATGATTACGTGACAAACAGATTATATATAATTGAATACAAGCTTTCATATAATAATTTTTTATTGAATAATTTTATGGTCCAAATGAAACTATGCATCATATAGAAAATTTTAAAAACTCATATGTTGAGGTATCATTAATTTTCTTGATAATAAATTAATATTTGATAATACCTATTTAATTATTTGAACCCAACCAGGCGTGTTTCTTAATTAATTTTTTTTATTTCTCTTCATTTTTCTTTTCTTCAATGCATTTCATAAATCAGCACATATTGGTGATTAAAAGATTTAAATGTGATATTTCATATGACACTTTTTTAATTTAATATGAGCATACATGCCACGTAAACAACAAATGTTACAATAATTTTATAAATAGAGATTCAATATAAGAAATCCATTGCAAACATTCCGATCATATCATTATCTCAAAATAAATTTTTTATTATTTTAAAATTTAAATGAGATTGCAAAGATTAGTGGGATTAGGAAAAATATATATACACACATGAAAAAAATATTAAATTAATATATTAATCAATGATCATATAGACAAATGCATCCAAAAGGATATAATATTACTCAAGTAATTTCTTTTAGCAAAAAATAAGATTGTTTTTTGAGTAATACCCATATTAAGATTGTTTTTGTTTGTAATATTTTATAATTCTATATGTATGAATCAATCAACCAAGATTTATAAAGAACCCCAATATCAGCACAACCAGATATCATACATTTGACAATACTTGACATGTCATACCAAGTAAAAATGAAATTAAAAATCTAACAATTAATATCAAGTTCTTTCAACATTTAAACTGCAAATTCGAAAACATAAATAAAGGGCTATAAAGATTCAAAAAAATAATCTTGATCAATGAGGAATATAATTTTTAAATCTATATTTTATTTATTTGTGTATTTATATTTTATTATTTTTTAAAATTAATTTATATTTTATGATTTTTATATTTATATTTTATAAATAAAATATGTATTTTTATTAGTATTTATATTATTATATTGTTTTATATTTTAATTTTTAAAAATAAAATAGTATATTTTAATATTCTAAAATTAAATATTAAAATAAATAATATTTATTTTTTATTATTTAATTTTATAATACAATATTTTATATTATATTATAAAGTATTATATTTTATTTTATAATATATTATTATTTATATTTTTTAATTTATTTTAATTCCCACACCCACTTGTCCCCCCTCTCCCCGCGCCACAACCCCCACGTTGCCCCCCTCCTTGCCCTACCCCCCACCCTCAATTCCCCGCCCAGCTCTCCCCTATTTAAATCCTCACCTAGGTTGCACGAAAACGGAAAACGTTTTCGATAGAAAAGAGAAAAGCAAAAATGGTATTTTTCTAAAAAAGTAGGAAACGAAAATGTAGGGTAAACTATAAATTTAAAAAATATAGAAATCTTTTGTAAATATAATTTTTAATATATAAAAAAATAAAAAAAATGTTCAAACATAAATAATAAATATAAATTCTATAATATATTCAAATAAACATAAATATAAATATATATATATATATAAAATGATAAATATGCCTACCCTTAAAGTGTTAACATATATATTATCGCATATATATACATAAATATGCATATTGTTAACATATATTTTTGCTATGAATATATACTGTTAACTGTTAACATATATATATATTCACATGTATATAACTGTTAACTATTATATACTGCTAACTTATATATATATATATATATATATCGAGAGAAAGAGAGAGAGGGGAGGGGGGATACTTACAGTTTGTGAAACATTGGAGTAGACGACGGAGCGCTGGAGCAAACGACGGAAGGCTGAGAAGGACTAGTGGCAAGGGCGATCGAAGGTGAAGAAATGGCTGGAAGAAGAAGAAGAAAAGATCCAGCTTGGCAACACTTGTTTCTGGGCTGGAAACGCATTTCAGGTAAGTTTTTTAAATTTTGAAACGGTCTAAAAACTTTTAAAAATTACATAAACAGCTTGAAAAACAGTTCGGGCCATTTTTCACATTTTCGAAATGGGAAATGATTCGAAAACACTGAAACGGCATTTCCGAGCCGTTTCCGTGCTTCACAGATCCCCACTTGCCTTTCCCCACCCCCCTCTGCTGCACTCTCCCTTTTTGCGTCTTTCCCTCTCTCCCTTACTCTCATGATAAATCTATATTTGGCAGTTTAATCAAGCATCACAGCTTATAAGGTATTTTTCTTTGCTTTTGTCGTTATATTTTATTTTTATTATTTTAATTGTTAAATATATTTTGAATGTTTTTAAGATAAAAAATATTTATATTAGTTATAGATTATTTTCTTTTAATTGACATGTCAATTTCATTTTAATATCTTTGTTATTTATATTTCTTGTATGTATATTATTGCTTATTTTACGTTTATATAGTTGTATATTTTGTATATATTATTGTGTATTATGTATATATTATTGATGATTTATATAAAAAATTATTAAGAAATGTTTATAAAAAATATTATGTCAATCAACATTTGTAAATGAAATATTAAGTATTAAGAAATATTAATATAATTATATAAATTATAAAAATATATAAATTAAAAATTTTAACTGTAAACATATAGTAGTATTTATGAAAATATTTATTTTTATATAAAAATTAATTTATATTTAATTAAATTTAATTAATGATTTTTTTAAGTTTTACATTTAAAATAATTTAATTTTATTTAAATTTTAATATATAATTTTAATTTATTTTATTTTTAATATATAATTTTAATTTTTTAATTATTATTATTTTAATTTTTAGATTCTTACATGATTTTAAATAATTTATTTTTAATTTAATTTAATTTAAATTATAATATATAATTTTAAATAAAAATTAATTTAGCGACGAGAAATCCATCACTGATCTATGAGAGTGTTCCCATCGCTAATCAGTGATAGTAACCCTGTCACATATTAAGAGTTAAAATAATTTAATTTTACATAAATTATAATATATAATTTTTATTTTTTATTTTATAAAATAATTTAGTGACAAGTTGCCCCATCACTGATCTGTTACGGGTTCCCGTCGCTATTTAGTGATGGTAACCCAATCACAGATTAAGAATTAAAAATAATTTAATTTTATTTAAATTATAATATATATTTTTTATTTTTTATTTTAAAAAATAATTTAGTGACGGGCTACCCCGTCGCTAATCAGTGACGGGCATCCCGTCACAAATTAGGAATTAAAATAATTTAATTTTAATTTAATTTTATTAAATTTTTAATATATAATTTTTTTTATTTTACAAAATAATTTAGCAATGGGTAGTTTCTCGTCACAAATTAAAGTTAAATAATTTAATTTTATTTAAATTTTAATATATTATTTTTATTTTTTATAATTAAAAAATATTTTAGTGACCGGAGGAACCCCGTCTCTAGTCAGCGATGGAATTAGCGACGAGAAGCCCCAGTCACTAATTCTATCGTAGATCTGTGATGGGAAGTTCCCGTCGCAGATTCTATCACTAAAATCAGCCATCACTAAATCCGTGACTAAATTTTTGCGACACCAGTTTTCATGACAGATTTTTTCCGTCATTAAATTGTTTAGTGATGAATTTTCCTATTTTAGTGATGAATTTTTTCGTCACTAAATTTAATTTTTCTTGTAGTGTTTTATATTTGATTAGTTACAGCGTGATACTTTTTGGATTCTAATTGAGTCGTTAACAAACTGTTATTGGGCGTGACCTTGTTACATATGAAAGCTTGTGAATGTCGAAATAGGATTCATCACTTATCGTCAAGATGAGAGGATGTCCGATGTATTCCAATGATTTCATGATTGAGGAAATCCTTGGTCAATGGGAGGTGAGAGTCAAAAGATGTTTTGATTTAACCTATCAAGTCATAAATCTAGAATGGATACATAGTTATTGAATGATTAGGGTTTCGTCATAAAGTCATACCCTAAATTCAATCGGGACATTGATCGATAAAATGATTTTACTACACGGTAATTGCAATTTAAAAGGTTCGTGTTTATTTCATCATTGGCTAGGTATTCATGGTATATTGCTAGACATTAACCATGCATGATATGTAGGGTATTAGAATTAATTTGATTAATTCTAAAATTATTAATTAAAGAGTTTAATTAATAAACCCATAAGATGAGTTTTATTAAAAAGTTTAATTAAACTAATGAGTTGGGCCTTGAAATAGCCTAAATAAAATTGGCCCTACATCTAGTCTAATGGTGGATCTAAGAGGTCACACACTTAGATCGAGCTCATTCCACAATTAAAAAAATGAGATAGTCGGCCCAATGTGATTAAGAGTCAGGGCTAAAGTGTTTAAGGTTTTCTATGGCATGATTAGAGTTCTTGAACTCTATTTATATGCCGCTTAAGAAGCTGAAAAGAAGAGAAGTAATTTTTGGATTCTCTCAAAGCCGTCTACAGTTGCTAGCACGACCAAAGACGAAGTGGAAGGATCGATCGTGTGGACTGACTTGGAGGAGATCGCATTTGTGTCTCTATGGATTGAAATTGGACTGAATGGAAGCCTATACGGTCGTGGTTCCTACAATGGTATCAGAGCGTTCAGGTTGTCTCGAACCTTTAATTATTTCGATTTTTAATTGATTTTTAAGTTCAGTAATCGATTTTTAATAAGATATGAAATTGATGCATAGTAATTGTTTGAATCTGCCATTATTTTGTTGTGACAGTCATACTTCGAATTAATTTGTTTTCGAGGGTTAATTAAGATAAGATCCATAGTCAGCATTCAATAAGATTGAAACCGATACAGATGAAGGGGTCAATTTATAGAACAATATGTTCAAATAGAAGCGGTTTGATATAATCAACTTGAGATCAGTTTCTGTTCGAACAACAACGTTTCATATGATCAACTTGAAAACTAGAACTGTTTTAGTATCTGTTCGAATAGTTTATTATCTATTTTGATATGATCAACTCGAGTTTATTATCTGATCGAACAACAACATCTTGATATGATCAAAATCGAATAGCTTTCTATGTGCTTGGTTTATGATATGATCTTAACCAAACCCCAATCGTTTTGATATGATCTTATCCGAGCAGCAATCAATTGCTGTAAGTTTCTTGCAAGTGGCACAACAAGTCATGGTTTCATTTAGTTTCTGCATCATATGATGGGAAAGTTATGTTGTGGGATTTAAGAACAGCGGTAAGCTATTGTCTCCAAATTGCGTATCCAATTCTAGTTTACATAATTGTCTCAATATCGGATTCTTGAAAATAAAGGGACAAGGGATAGACTTGTGGGCTAATACTATTTTCTGTTGCAGTGGCCACTGGCAGTCATTGACTTGCACAAGGACAAGGTACTACCATTTTTTTGACCTTGCTGGGTCCCAAAGTATTCTAGCAGTCAAATAAGTATTTCTTAAATATGATTCCGATTTCAATTTCAGGTATTATGTGTTGACTGGTGGAGAGGTGACAGTGTGCTTAGCGGTTGGGAAGACTCGAAGCTTTGCATATCCTCTGAAATTTCAGTACAAACGTAGACATAACGCAAGTAATACTACTCCTTGCTTTTTCGCGCGCATTAGTTTTTCTTGCCTCCATCCCCCTATATTCACCATTAAGATTTAACGTTCTCTTCTCCTTCAACTTAAAAAGAAAAAAGAGCGTCCCAAAAGCGCAACAATGCTTCCAGCTCTACTACAAAGAGTTGTATTCGTACTCAGCCTTTGCTGTCTTCAATTCTAGTGACACAATTTCGTTTTCTCTTCAAACTAATTGTTGCAGCAGTGGGACGTTCAATTCAAGGATGGTCTGCGCGATAGAACCACCCAAGACCACCTTCTTTTACATGTAATAGTCGATGAGACAGCGTGTGGACTAACAAAGCAAAAGCAAAATGATGACAATCCAGATACAACAGGTGGGAACAAATTTTGATAAGAGAGCCAGTTTTGTTGGGTGGCAATTAGTTGCTTATTATGTTAGAGAGAGGTTGGATAGAGTAAGATGATGGTGATACGCGCAGAAGTCAGTTCTTTTTTATGATTCTGAAACTGAAGTGTTGGTAAGTTAAGTTTAGTTGCAATGATTTTGATGCATGTACTCGCAGTGTTTACTGCTAATTCACAATTGAGTTATGTTGTTGGTTGGTGCTCGATATGAATGCACGGTGAGGTTGAATTAGACATGCCCCTTTCTTTCATGGGCTGCTGATATCTATGGTCCAAGACTTCGAGTCGGATCAAATATTTTTTTGGGCCGAATGAGGGTTCCGCGATGGGCACTGATATCTTCTAATTTGGATTGGGCTAAAATGTTTTCGGCCTATTAAAGATAAATTTTGTCGACTCTTACACACGGGTTTTTATAAAATAAATCCAACATTCAAAGGAACATAAATTGTCAATTATTCAGTTTACATAAAAAATTCTAATCCTCTCTTCTCTCCAATTCAATCCTTTATATATAATAAAGCATGGCCGCGCTAATCCTCCTCCAAATCAATGCCTCCAATTGCCGCTCCCTCCCCATTTCTTGAATTTATCTCTTTTTGCTTGATTCCTACCAAAAAAAATATGTTCAAACTATGTAAAATTTATATAAACACAAAAATAACAAAAAGTTAAGACAAAAATCTATCTGATACCTCACACTTAACCTTTTACTAGTTCTCAAGCTAATTAGAAAAAAAAATTAAAAAGTAAACATTTTATTTTCACATTAGACCAAAATCAAGATATTAGACAATATATCAATGCATAATTAATCACAAAATTGATTACCATCTATATTATCATATCAATTCCAAATCCAGCAGCAATATTAATTGAAAGACTTAATCATGCAAAGTCACCACTTTTGCTTCCACGCATGCTTTAAAATTGATTCATTAAATCTTGCAATTAACACAATTAAATCATGTAATAGTTTTCTTCTAATCACTTCTCTCCATTACTACAAACACAAGGAGTGATAGGGATGGTCTTTTTTTTTTTTTCTTTCTTAAGCATTACTTGGCTTTTGACGCGAATGTCGACATTTTGTGATGAAGACACCCGATTACTCCCCTAAATAATTGCTTTGGATGCATATGCATACTCATATCTTGAATCGCCGTTTGACGTGAAGGATGATGCAGGAGCATACTGTCAACCCCCAGTTACTAAGCAACTCAAAACATAGGAGTAGATATATAGCAATGATTTTTCTTGTTTTTTTTTTTCATCATCCATTTTTACTTCAACTCTGTTTAGGCCTAATTTTGAGAAATAATCATAATATTATTCTCACATAATCAATTATGCATAATCACAAAATCTCATGAGTTTTGTCAATAAGCATATATTTCAACAATTATGATAATCCGGCATAATCAATTCTTTTTCTTGAACACTACTAAATCTAGAATCAATAATCAAATAGAATAATTGTCAATCTTGAATTAACTATACATTGACCAAAGTTAAATAGGAAACATGAATTTGGCCTAGATATGAAAATAAAATATTTTTCGAAAAAAAAATCACTATTTAAGCATATTATTATTTAATTTTCAAACAATCAAACAAAATATAATAAATATTAAATTTCTCACTCCATACTTAAATTAAACATTATTCTCAATGTTTAAAAATAAAAAGAAAAAGAAAAAAAAACAATACTCCCCTATGCGAACTTCCTTTTGGGAGAGGAGGGATTGAATTTCTGCAAGTAGCAAGTCTAAAAAAGAAAGACAAAAAAAAATCAATACTATTTGAAATAAAAATCAATAAAAATTGAAATAAAAAGAGAGAAAAAATAAGTACTATTTGAAATTTGAAGTTACCTCATCTTCATATGTGAATCATTCCATGCTTTGGTTTTGGATTGTGCCGTATAAATTTTATCACTCTTGCATGTGAAAAAGTTTCCTTCTTTCTGTCAGCAGCTTGTGCATGTGAAAGCTTCCTTCCAACCCTTCTCCAACCTGATATGAACAGTGCAGCCTCCAACTTCTCTTCGTGGATCCATTTATCATCGCAGTTACTGAAACGTGCCAAACATGGCATTGCCTTGTTGTTGTTCATCTGTTGATCTTGTAACCGTGCAGACTCCTTCACCTGCTGGAGGAAAGGGTGATTCAAAAGCATGTCGGCCGACCATCTCAACTTGGGATCCCTAACCAGACACTTTCCCAAGAAATCTTTTCCTTCGTCAGACATGTTCTTAGGGATCTTCGGCGGTCTTTTCCCTAACGCAATCTCACGCAGCACCTCATTGACGTCCTTGAGTTTGAATATTGCCGTCGGCCACACAGACTTTCCAGTAACCATCTCAACTACTGTGCACCCCAGAGACCAGATATCCACAGAGGCTTTGGTCGAACCAAACAGAATCGATTCGGGCGATTGGAAAAGAAGGGTACCCGGGCATCCTTCCACGATCACCTTGCAGTCACTCCTCTTTGCGGACGACCCAAAATCCGCAATCTTCACGTTGTTCCCGCCATCTTTAGACGGGAAGACAAGAATGTTGCCCGGTTTAATATCGCAATGAACGTAGCCTTTTCCATGCATGTAGCTCAGGGCTTCGAGGATCGTACGAGTGTATTCCGCAACGTCATATTCCGGCAAGTGCCCTCCACTTTGTCTAATCAGATCCGTGAGGGAACCTCCGGGAGCAAACTCGAGGAACATGTTGTACACTCTCTTGCCGTCCTCGACAGTGACATCTTCCCCAAAACAGCGAACGATTCCAGGGCAATCGCGCAGTTCGTACAAGATCTTGGCTTTTTTCTGAAGCGATGAGGAGTTCTTGAAATCCGCAGACTTCACCGCCATTGCAGGGATGTGCAGTGAGTCCTTGGGGAAGCAAGGAACTGCAAGACTAACAGTGCCAAACGTGCCCTTTCCCAGAACTTGTTTCTTGACCCAAGAACCCATGGCTGATCGATCGATCGATCGATGATCTTCTTCTTCTTCTTCAACAACTCTCTCTCTCTCTTTCTCTCTCTCTCTCTCTCTCGTCAATTAACAGAGATTAAAATGGCTTCTCTGGTGACCCATATATATAGATTAATTAACGGAGTAATAATTTAAAAATTATTAATATCAAAATTATTATCAATATCTTATTAGAGATGGTAGTGAATTAAATTATTTGTAAATATATTTTACCTATTTTAAAAATTATGAATATATCTAACAAGTTTAAGATATTACTGATAATTCCACATTATCTCCACAACACTCTCTCTATATCTCTCCATTGCATTTATATGTTTTTTTTTTTCTAATAGTAATGGAAAGTTGACGTTTTTTAGAAATTAAATTTTGTAAATAAAATTTAGATAATTATAAAAATTTAATGTAGCAGTAAAATAATTTAAATAATTTTAGAAAGTAGAGGTGTTCTTCTCGGTCGTAATATCTAACGATAATAATAAACTTTATTTTCATCTTATAAGCTACATAGCTTATTTAGTTATGCGTTTGTTAAAATTTAAGAGTTTAATCTTTGCTAAACTTATAAACTAGTTTAACAGTATTTTCATTAGGCTACACTGTCAATTTTTTCAAATAACCTATTGATAGCTTATTTCGTTGAGTAATTCAATTACCAATTTGCCCACAAACAATTTAACTATTTCTAGCACATTATCCTCTCATCCCTATACGTGCCTTTTATCACCGCAACTTCAATATTCGGTCATCACCTCTATCACCTCCTCTTCTATCATTAGTCACCTTACATCCATCGTTTGTCACCATCATCACTTGTTCTTACCGTTCGTCGTCGCTACCTCCATCATTCACCATCGCTACCTCTTCCTCCATCTCTCCATCTCTCTCTCTCTCTATATATATATTTAACTTATATATATATTAATGTATTTAACATTTTTATAAATTAAACTTAAATTTAAATATAAAGAATTACATTAATATTTTTTTTAATATTTATATATAATTTATCAATATTTATTATAACAATTTTTTCTATAGAATATCAATTTATAATTTATTTTTATTAAAAACTAATATTTTTATAAATTTTATTTATATTATTCAGTAACATGTCTATTTTTATTTTTTTTGTTAAGTTCTGATAGATTATCAAATCTTTCAAATGAAACACATAACTATATAAATAATAGATTAAATCATATTTAACCAAACATGTTATCAACTTAAACGCTATCTAGTTTTTAAGCTTTACACAACTTATAAATATAAAAACTTATATGATATAAAAAAAAATAAAAAAGCAATTGAATTCCTAAATAGTGAACACTAATTCTTCACTCGTGCAATGCACGGAAAATGAATTCACAAACGAAAACATAAAAGATATATAAACTTTTAATAAATATTAGAAACATCACAATTTAATTTTATTAGATTGTAAATATCATAAGAAATGAAATTTATAATAAGATTAAATATTATAAATTTTAAAAAACTTATTTGAATAAAACGTTTGTGGTTGAGTTTGTTTGTTTTTCTTCTTTATTAAATATTAGTATTTTTAAACTATTTCGACTTGTAACTCTTGATACAACTACCTATAACTGACCATGACTGAATACTGGTTTTTTCAAATAAAGTTCTACATGCAAGATTGATTGCCCCTGATTTTTATTGATGGTCATAGCGTAGGATACAATAAGAGGAAATTATCTTTTCTGAAACTTGAACGGCAATATATAAATCTGATGGAGTCAATGACATCTTTGAAATGAAGACCTTATGTCCTGATACACATTTTTCAATATTATATAATAGCCCAATTTATGCGTGAAAATCGAACAATCCAAGATCTGAATATTGCATAACACGTTTTCAGAGGGATTCAATAACGTTTTTAACTGGAAGGAATATAACTTCCTTAAAAAAAAAAAAACTAAAGGCAGATTTTTAGCAAGAAACTATGTGCAATAATATTGAAAATATGGATTTTGTTTTATACTATTGAAATTTAATTTAAGCAATAATAACAAAATATTGAAAATAATGAAAATATTAAAAAATATGAACGATTTTTTATGACTTAATTAATAGTTTTAAGTTGTCTATTCATATTTTTCAGAAATAATATTTATTTTTGATTGATTGAGGAATTAATTGATAAGATATGATAGAAAATAATTATTTTTGATTAATTAATTACATTAAAAAATCCATTAGTTATTATTGATGCACGTTTTTCAATTTTCAATATCAGATAATAAAGCAGTCTATACGTGAAAATCGAATTGTCTATGATCTGAATATTGCATAACACATTTTTAGAGAAATTCGATAACACGTTTTTAACTAGAAGGAATATTATTTTTTGAAAAAGAAAAACTAAAAACAACTGTTTGACAAGAAACTGTGTGCAATAACATTGAAAATATGAATTTTGATTTATACTATTAAAATTTAATTTATGAAATAATAACAAATAATTAAAAATATTGAAAACATTAAAAAATATGAACAATTTTTTATGACTTAATTAATAGTTTTAGTTATCTATTCATATTTCTCACAAATAATATTTATTTTTGATTGATTGAGAAATTAATTGATGAAAAGATATGACAAAAAATATTTATTTTTGATTAATTAATAACTTTGAAAAATTCATTGGTTATTCCTGATACACACTTTTCAATTTTCAATATCAGATAATAGAGCAATCTATGCGCAAAAATCGAATAGTCCAGAATCTGAATGTTGCATAACATGTTTTAAGAGGGATTCAATAACACGTTAAAAGTTGATTTCTCGTCGTTAAAACATTTTAACGACGGAAATTTTCCTGTCACCAATCGTCATTGCCTCCACGAATAAAAACATTTAACGATGGGAATGATAAACCCGTCATTAATTGTATTAGCGATCGTATGATTCCTATCATTAAAAATAATTATCTATGACCGAATTATAACCCAATAACAATAATATTTCCCGTCGTTAATAATGTGAATAATTAACGATCGTATGATTCTCGTAATTAAAAATAATTATTAGTGATTAAATTATAACCCAATAACAATAATATTTCTAGTCATTAATAGTGTGAATAATTAACAACCATATGATTCTCGTCGTTAAAAATAAGTTTTAGCTACCAAACCCTTTAATAATAATAATAGTATTTTCTATCTTTAATGGTGTAAACAAATTAGTAACTGTATGATTTTTGTCGTTAAAAAATGTTATTTAACTACCAAAACATAAATCAATAACGACAATATTTCTCATCGTTAATAGTGTAAAAACGACGATTAGTCATCAATAACGACATCCTGTTTTGATGTAAACCACCAAACCTATATATCATTATCCATATCAAATTAGAATAAAATTCATAAAATTAAACCTGCCATTCAACTAACTTCAAAATAATATATGTTCTACCAAAATAAAAAGCATCATTATCCATTAGCATTTACACACCAAAAGTAGTATCTATATAAGTGTTAATTGCCAACAAACTACACCAAAAAAAATGTTTAACTAAAAGTAACACTTTGAGAACCGTATATACTATACAAAAATGTACACCAAAACACTATAATCAAAGAATTGATTGAAATTATAGTCATAGAATTGTTCATGTAGTCCAAGACAGAAGTTGCTTCCTTTAGAGTTCTGTTGTTTGATTGACTTATAGAAAAAAAAGAAAACATGAAATTAGGGTAAAAAATGTGCTCATGTTTTATTTATAAAATATTAGAAATAGAGTTAACAAAGCACAAAACGTCTCCATCACAAGCTACATACCATACAATCACTAAAATGCACCAAAACACAACAAAATTTGACAAACACAAATCATACTCCTCACTATATATATATCCATAAGAATGACTAACTTTCTTGTAATGCATAATCAATGTTGGCAATACCCAAAGACAAAATCAATGTCTTACCCCAATTTATTATAGTTAAAAGCCAAGTTAGAATCTCAATTAATAGTGCGTTATTAGTCACACCAAGCCTAACTGTAATTTATATGAGAAGAATGCAAAGTATCAAGCTTTAGTAATTAGAACCCCACTGCAAATTAGATGCAACAAATCTGTGCTTGAGATCCCAAACCAACAAATATCAGAAGAATAAAAAGACTTTAGCAAAGATAAAGAGTAATTACAAGATGCAAAAATCAATTTTATTTGAGACAGAAGATCATCAGTACCTGAACTTCATTTTCATTTGAGACACTGGTTTTCTAGGAACTGCAAGAGAATAAATTGAAAAAATTATAAAATAAAGATATTAAATGAATAATGAATAATAGAAACCTTTTACAGTTAAGAGTATGAACTGGAAATGTGTAGTATCATCTTAAAAAGATGATAAATACTATTATTAAACAACATCAAGAACTTAAATAAATAAACATAACTGCTAGCCATCTTTGCAACAGCTAACTGCCACCTTGTTGCAATCTAGCATGTTTGCCCTTGTGTGTCTAGGGGTTCTACAATACTGATTCTAGCCCACAAAAATAATGCCTCGCTCAAGCAACAAACCACAAGCCATTCCCACCTTTCAGGGCCTTACTAGCACACATCATCAGGCATACCCCTTTCAAGCCTTCCCATAGCAATGCACAATCACAAGGCAACCATCACGCCACGTGGCATTTCTCCACAGATAAAACTCATCCCCTGATATCATTTCCCACAAAGCCCCAACAAAACTCCCTTATCTCGAAATCCAATTCTTGCAGTTGCATTGGACTCTTTGTGGCTTCCATATATTATCCAATACTATGAAAAATACCAAGGTTACTCGAAGTCATGTCTTGACATATGCCAATCAGCCCACCATGTGACAACCTGCTCATGCATTCCAACATGAATCCAACTTAACCTTTTAAGCTTGTCCAGGTTGTTAGCATAACCAGTATGCCTATAAAAATATGAATTGATTCTAATACTTGAAAAAGTACCAAACCATATCATAACTAAAAAATTGTATCAAGTTTATGGTGTTTGATTCAGAGATTTTACCTTGGAAAAAAATAAATAAATAAATAACAAGAAATAACATACCTGTCGCCTTTCTGTGGAAGATGATGCTAGAGATGTAATCAAAGTGTTCATTAAAACTGGCATTATTTCCTTCAGTGTCTTGGGAGTATTTGCAACTATGGTCTTCCACACATGTAAAGCATCCCGCAAGAGCAGGTTGTGGGAGTGAGAGAGCCGTCCAGTCTCCAGGTAAAAAATATAGAAGTGGAATAATTTATAAACACACAGAATAGTAAATAATGTGGACATTATTAGCATTACCTGACGCACTGTTATGCTCACATCAGTTCGAACCATATATAATGCAGCAAGGACCTCATTGCGTTTCTCTCTACCAAGCACCTCAATGATTGCACGCCCATGTGCCTCAGTACTTGCACCTTCATCATCACTACCACCCTCGAGAAGTGCTTTCCCAGAAGTCCCAGCAACCTGGAGAAATAGACAAAGTTAGATAAACAACAAAAAAATTCACAAAGGTAACTTTGAAAAGAATGCAAAGCATATACCTTGAATAACAGATCACCCAACAATTCTACGGAGCTTTGTCTGATGCGCCAACTATCACTAAAAATGCCATCCTCCACAGCGGGAAGGAGCAGAGGCAAAGACCTGACATGAGACAGCAATGTTATTACAGACTAAAATTGGCAACATTATATTTCTTCGCAACTTATTTGAGTCCTTGGTGGGATTAAGGCTTGATATGTTGTTGTTTATTGATCACATACTCCACTCCAGATTTAATTGGCGAAAGTATATAGGATCACAGGTCCAAAAAAAGAAAAAAAATGCATGCACAAAAACCATACGTTGTTGCATAATGCTGAACCAAGACATGACCAGCACTGAGGGCGGCATCTCGTACAGATTCATTCTCATCAGCAAGACCTGTATAATGTTGGAAGGAGACAATATAGAAAACAGACAGAATAATTGGAAGAGACATTGCAAATTTAAAATGTATAGTGAAATAAGATATGTGTAAACATGCCCAAAAACAGAACATGAGGTGAAACCAAATATTTACCATCTAGGATAGCAGCTAACACCTGCTGCAAATAGTTCTGAAATTGTACACCTAACGACCTCGGCAAGTACTACAAAAGAGATTCAATTAAAGAATATCAATGAAGACTTGCCACAAAACACACAATACTAACAGATATAGCTAGATATTAAGTTTCTCTTTACCTTGAAAAGTGTCAAAAAACCATCACGAACTGATGCCTTTTGATGAGAACAGTTTCGAATGATATCAGGAAGTATCTGTTCAAAATAGTCCTTGCCTGTGCAGCCAAAACCTAGAGAAAATAGAAAAGCAACCTCCTTATTATCTACTAATTAAAAAAACACCAGTTTTGGAAATGACTAACGCAAAACTCCATGATAATTAATCACTTGGGGAAAATTCAACCAGAGTCCATATAAGGCTTCCTAAACAAGTTAAGTAAGGAGGTGAAGCAGGCGGTGGCAACTAGTAGCTGCTTGATGGCCAACTCATTTTTCTTGCCACTTAGCTGCTGCTTCAGCTGAAGCAAACCTCTCTACTTGGTTCTAGAACATTGTCCTTGTTCCAGCAATTTGATTAGTTTAACGAGAATGGTTTAGTCTAATTTTATTCCTGATAAATCAATTCCAATCAAAATTTCCATCCATTTGGCCTCCCAAAGTGGCCCTCAAAGTTGACCCTTCACCTTGTCCATATTAAGAAATTTCTTGGTTGGGTGAATGCCGGCTTCAGAAGTTGACTTCTGCTCAATTGCTGGTACCAATAGACCACCACCTCCTCACCAGCCAATGTCTAACTGGCGATGCTAACAGACAATTCCATCCATCAGCTGATACATTAAGTCAAACTTGGTCAAGGTTCAGGTCAGTTCTTCTATGTTCATTTTTCATCCAACATTCTTAAATCTAAACCGGGGGTATTACAGTTGACTCTCAGATGAGATAAAAAGAAATGGATCACGACTAAGAATTTCAAATTTCGTTTTGGATTGGTGCTCTGGAAAAAGACAGAAAGCTATATTGGAATATATCCGTAACCTCTCCAAAGAAAGATCCCATGATTCTCTTTTTTTTTTTTAATCAGAAATAAGCATATTCCCTTGTATATTATTATTTCTTAAAGGGATAATTCCAGGTATGGAAATATGAACAAACCCCAAATTTTGTAAACAAATTAGAAGAAAGCTTTCGACATGAACACATAATGATTGAAGGCGAACAGAAATTTGAATATGGAAAAGGAATGGGGTAAACACCAAAGGAATACAGAGGAAATTTGTATTTAACAAGAACCCAAATTCAGTATATATATATATATACAAATACAGAAATTTGTATTTGTAACACATTTACACACAATATATATATATATATACATATACATATACACACACAGAATACATATACACACAGAATATATATATATATACATATACCTTTGAGGCGGCGGACGCGGACGCGAAGCTCGACCGAGCTGGAGGCGGCTTCGGCGGCGACTGGAGGCGGAGGTGAAGGCGGAGGCAGCGACGGATGGTCGACGCTCGGAAGTAGTTTACACAGAGAGAGAGAGAGAGAGAGAGAGAGAGAGAGAGAGGGGGGGGGGGTGGGAGCAGAGGGGTGAGTTAGGGTTTGATTAGGGGATCGATTTGTCAATTTGGGGAAGGAGGAGGGGGCAGAGAGAGAGACGGCGGGAGTAGTTCCCGCCCAGTTTTCAGTTTTTTTTTAAATATTTATTTGTTAAATAAAAATAAAAGATTTTATGTAAATAATATTATTAATTATTTAATTAATAAAAATAAAAAATTATGAAAAAAATTAATTATTTTGATATATTACATTATTTTTAATATGTTCATAATTTTTCAATATATTGTATTATCAATAAATAAAATATTTTATGAAAAAAATATTATTTATAAAAAAATAATTTATGAAAAAAATTAATTAATTTAATATATTGTATTATTTTTAATATGTTTATAATTTTTCAATATATTGTATTATCAATAAATAAGAAATGCCCAATTATAATAGTTTAATAATTATATTTGTTCATTTAAAGAAAAATATAATTATATTGGAATTACTTAATTATATAAAGTAGTACTTAAATCTTAATATTTTTTTATTATTATTTCATGGTTAGAATTAAAAATTTTAGCCCATAACAACAGGAAAATAGTTTATTAACGATGACTTATTTAGCCCGTTATTAAAATCTATCTTATAGCGACAAAATTTATATTTAGTCGTTAATAATACTATATTAACCACCAAAATTAACTTTGTCGTTAACTTTTGGTCGTTAATAACTCTTTTTTTGTAGTGTATTGAAAATATTAAAAAATATGAACAATTTTTTATGACTTAATTAATAATTTTAGTTGTCTATTCATATTTTTCACAAATAATATTTATTTTTGATTGATTGAAAGATTAATTGATGAGGAAATATGACAAAAAATATTTATTTTTGATTAATTAATAATATTAAAAAATTAATTGGTTATTGTTGATACACACTTTCCAATTTTCAATATCAAACAATAGAGCAATCTATGCGTAAAAATCGAATAGTCCAGAATCTGAATGTTGCATAACATGTTTTCAGATAAATTCAATAACACGTTTTTAATTGGAAGGAATATTACTTCTTGAAAAAAAAAAATTAAAAGCAATTTTTGGCGGGAAACTGTGTGCAATAATATTGAAAATATGGGTTTTGATTTATACTATTGAAATTAAATTATGCAATAATAACAAAATATTGAAAACATTAAAAAATATGGATGATTTTTTATAACTTAATTAATTAATAGTTTAAGTTGTCTATTCATATTTTTCAGTAATAATATTTATATTTAATTAATTGAGGGATTAATTGATGAGAAGATATGACATAAAATATTTATTTTTGATTAATTAATAACATTAAAAATTCATGCAAATTTTAGATGCAGTTTTTGGGCAAAAAAACTGTTTGCAAAAATCTGTTATTTTAATATATTTTAATATTTCTATTTCTATCACTTGAGTAAAGCTTTTATAAATTTAATTATGTTACTTTAATATAAATTAAAGATAAAATATAAACATTTATTTATATTTATGTATTGCGATGTCGATTGGGATGAAGAGAAGATCGATATCGTAGAGATGCAAAGGATGAAGAAGGTTATCGATTTGGGTGCCACGTGGGGGGAGGGGAGTGGGTGCACAATTTGGTTGGCGTGCCGTGTTGGGGGGGGTGCACAGTTCAATTCAATTGGGGAGGTTATGGCTACACGATTTGGTTCGATTCTATTTTTTGATCATTTATATCAAAATAATCAAATCGAATCGAAATTCAAACCAAATAAGCAATTTTTAAGAAAAGAGATAATCAAACCAAACTATTCCCTCTAAAAAATCAAATCAAACCGAATTTAGACTTATCAATCCGATTCGATTAGTTGAATTTATTCAAACTTTTGCTCATCTCAAATGTGAATTATAGAACCTCTTGAATCCGTTACTTTTTTTTTTTTTGAATTTTGATAGCACGTCTTTTATCTGAATTAATTGTCATAGAAAACCTTGTTCCATTTGATAGAGACTAATAATTGAAACAAACCTAAACTCGTGCAATTAATAATTGTCATATACAGTTATAAGTATGCCTTTTCAAATGGTTGATTAGTGGGTTCGTTTCATGGTTTATTCTTTAGAAATTTCGTCTACTTCGTATTATGTTTATCAATTTGTGCACATTCATTCATCATCTTTGTGTTGTATGTTGATGTAGCCTTCTTGATTTACAGGAGCAGAGAGCAGCAGCGAAGTGGTTGTAGCCACAGCTTCCAAGGATGGGACACTAGGCTGTGGAAGGTACTTGTACATGCTGCCACTTTAAAAATAAAAAAAAGTTACTTCCCTATCAACTAAAGTTCCCTTGCCCCCTTAATATTGTGAATTTTCCTTTTACAAGTTTGGTGTAGAATCCTTGGATCATCCTACAAAGGTTGGAGCTTATAAAATTCTGCGGGGGCATACCGAAACTGTACAAACTGTTGCAACACGGCCAAGTGGAGATATGGTATCATTTATCTTCTTCTCCTAAGTACTTATCGTCATTGTGTCATGCATAAATTTGATGTAGAAAATGGCGCTCACTCATGCACTTTATTTTGTTTGCTACTATTAATTAGGTATGTTCAGGTTCTTGGGACAGCAGAATCAATTTGTGGCAGACACATGAACTTGGTGAAGGAAGTGATCTGGTAATAATTAAGAGAAGAAAAATGGATAATGAAGATGCGGAATCTCAATCAGAGGTACAATGATTTTAGGAATTAGGGAACTTCATTGTTTTGAACTTCTATGGCATCCAAATGCAGAAATTCATTTGTAGCATACTAGAAAGAATGGTTTGCTTTAGTGTAGTGTGTGTGTGTATAATATATATATTTCCACCTTTGTATATAATCTGGATTCAAAACTTGAATTGATATGAAGTTCATAATCTACAAGTTCAATGGACATGCAAAATGCCATGAAAATGCTTAAATTGAATTGATTAATGATTAGCATTATTCTATGACAAATGCTTTATTCTGCCTTTTTATTACATTATATTAATCTAAATGTTTTATTCAGCTTTTGATCTCCCTACATTAAATATTTTACTGCTTTTTCATTACTACTCATATTTTCTTGTCTCATACAGGGAGAGACTCTCTCTACACTGATGGGTCATACCTAGTGTGTGTCTTCTGTGGTTTGGCCACAAAATGAAACAATATATTTTGGCTTATTCAAATCTAAACAATACTGTAGGCACACAAGTCTTCCTCAACTCTTCTGTGTGGTATTATTTTTCAATTTACCATCGCTGATGCATATGCATTTATAATTAACACACTCAGGAACATCATTGAAGTCGTCGCAGAAGCAATCATCATCAACATAACAACTTGCAGACATTGCGGTTTGGAGGACACCTGCAATCACATATGTATAGTTGTGAGTATGTCAAACTTACACAGGCGCATATGATTTATACATTATCTTAAGTCGAGAGACTAACCAGAGACGGCTACAAATAAGAAGATAACTAGGAAAATCTTGTTGAAAACAGCCTTGGCCATGTCTTTTGTTTGTAAATTGGCAAGAAACAAAGAGCAACTGGATTCCCTTTATGCTTGTTATACACATTCTTTCTGCAATGAGTCCCCCTTTATATATATATATGCATAGAAGAAGGAAACGTGGTGGAGCTTTGGAGATGTCTTTGGTCTGTAGTGCATTAATTTTCCATACATATGCCAAAGAAACGGACAAATTCCCCTTTCTTAATGAGGTTTTATTGTCTTAAACCCTTCGATTTTGCATAACCTTTGAAGTTACAAAGATTTGTTCTAATTAATCCTTTAAAAAGTGCTTTAATTAAGTGAATATACAATCCTCATTTACTGTATTTATGTGAACCGGTTACATTCTTTTTATCTATAAAGAGAGGGAAAAAAAAAGGATCGCTAAACCGATTCCTTGACAAGTGATGTCGAATTGGATGCCTAACAAATGGTCTCAAACCTTCAAGAGAGCTGCTTGTTTCAATGTACGTATATAATCTCTGAATAAAAAAAAAATTCTACTTAGAAAAGGAAAAATTTATAGTGCAACCCATGAAGGATCGAACCCAACTCTATCGTTGTAATACCCTAACAAATGGTATCAAGGCCGAAGGCCTGGCAGTAATTACTTGTGTCATCTAGGTGACATTGTTGAATAGCTACATGTGGCATGGGATGATGGCCCTGATGGGTGGCTAGTGATGGTGTAAGAGCTGAACTGATTGAATATGGGATCATTCAATTAGAAGATGGGATGTTGAAACTGGCAAAGATTCAGTAAACATGGTGTGTGAGAATGACCTTAATTATGCTGGCTTTCCTTCGTTCTGTGATTGCTTGTGGCTTTATGAACCCTTCATTTGCATTAAAATTTGATTATACGTTCATTAATGAAATTGTGTGAGAAGCCAATTATTACTTATAATAGGCAATTGACATGAAAAATCTCTGGTGCTACATATTTTTAGCTCTCAACTACAAGCAGTCATTATGAAAGTGATCCCAGAGCGGTCAGGCAACTAAACTTAAAAAAATTTCTATCACCATTAAGATTTAACGTTCTCTTCTCCTTCAACTTAAAAAGAAAAAAGAGCTAGCGTCCCAAAAGCGCAACAATGCTTCCAGCTCTACTACAAAGAGTTGTATTCGTACTCAGCCTTTGCCGTCTTCAATTCTAGTGATACAATTTCGTTTTCTCTTCAAACTAATTCTTGCAGCAGAGGGACGTTCAATTCAAGGATGGTCTCCGCGATAGAACCACCCAAGACCACCTTCTTTTACATGTAATAGCCGAAGAGACAGCGTGTGGACTGACAAAGCAAAAGCAAAATGATGTCAATCCGGATACAACAGGTTGATAGAGAGCCAGTTTTGTTGGGTGGCAATTAGTTGCTTATGATGTTAGAGAGAGGTTGGATAGAGTAAGATGATGATGATACGCGCAGAAGTCAGTTCTTTTTTTTGATTCTGAAACTGAAGTGTTGGTAAATTAAGTTTAGTTGGAATGATGTTGATGCATGTACTCGCAGTGTTTACTGCAATTCTAATTTGAATTGGGCTAATATCTTTTCGGCCTATTAAAGATAAATTTTGACCCAAAATTTCAGGTTCGGATGGCACTAAATATTATTATTACTACTCTTTGATTTCCTGCATATATGGATGGCCATCAAATTATGCAGAGATCTTTACCACATATTCAATTAAATAAATCCAACACAACAGAGTGCCATTTTACACTCTCTTGCGTTGTGTTGTTTTAAAATACAACATTCAATATCGAACTCGTCCAGGTGTGTTGTTGGTGCTTTAGATGCTTATTAAAGTTGAATTATACACTCTGTTCAACTAAATATGTCCCTTTGAAGGACTGGTACTTTGATGAGATTAATTAATAAATATCACTGTGACTGGATTGTATTTGGATAACCATTTGAAGGATATCAACACAACAATATCAGGTACGTATATATATATCTCTAGCTTTTGATGGCAATATCTGTTGCAGAAATGTTCTTTCTTCTGCCGGTGTTGGGTATTGGGGGTGGGGGGACTCTTCCTCTAATTTTCTCCAACATAACAATTTCCATATCTGTTTACATCCCAGCTGCTCCAACCTCGCCTGCACCGCACGCTTCAGCCACTGGTTCCGCACGCCTTGTGCCTTACGGCTGCTTGCTTGCTGTACTGCTGCTGCCTTCTACTTCAGCTTCCGAGCTGCGGCTTGGCCTCTTCTCTGATTCAGCCTCCCCCCTCTCTTCTCTCCAATTCAATCCTTTATATATAAAGCATGGCCGCCCTAATCCTCCTCCAAATCAATGCCTCCAATTGCCGCTCCCTCCCCATTTCTTGAATTTATCTCTTTTTGCTTGATTCCTACCAAAAAAAATATGTTACCTTCCATCAATACTATTTGTAATAAAAATTAATAAAAATCGAAATAAAAAGAAAGAAAGAATAAATACTATTTGAAATGGGTTACCTTCCATCAATTTGAAGTTACTTCATCATTCCATGCTTTGGTTTTGGTTTGTGCCGTATAAATTTTATCACTCTTGCATGTGAAAAAGTTTCCTTCTTTCTGTCAGCAGCTTGTGCATGTGAAAGCTTCCTTCCAACCCAACTCGGCCGCTTCTGGTTTTGGTATAATCTTCTCCAACCTGATATGAACAGTGCAGCCTCCAACTCTTCGTGGATCCATTTATCATCGCAGTTACTGGAACGTGCCAAACATGGCATTGCCTTCTTGTTGTTCATCTGTTGATCTTGTAACCGTGCAGACTCCTTCACCTGCTGGAGGAAAGGGTGATGATTCAAAAGCATGTCGGCCGACCATCTCAACTTGGGATCCCTAACCAGACACTTTCCCAAGAAATCTTTTCCCTCGTCAGACATGTTCTGAGGGATCTTCGGCGGTCTTTTCCCTAACGCAATCTCATGTAGCAGCTCATTGACGCCCTTGAGTTTGAATATTGCCGTCGGCCACACAGATTTTCCTGTAACCATCTCAGTTACTGTACACCCCAGAGACCAGATATCCACAGAGGCTTTGGTCGAACCAAACAGAATCGATTCGGGCGATCGGTAAAGAAGGGTACCCGGGCATCCTTTCACCTTGCAGTCACTTCTCTTCGCCAACGACCCAAAATCCGCAATCTTCACGTTGTTCCCGCCATCTTTAGACGGGAAGACAAGAATGTTGCCCGGTTTAATATCGCAATGAACGTAGCCTTTTCCATGCATGTAGCTCAGGGCTTCGAGGATCGTACGAGTGTATTCCGCGACGTCAGATTCTGGCAAGTGCCCTCCACTTTGTCTGATCAGATCCTTGAGGGAACCTCCGGGAGCAAACTCGAGTAACATGTTGTACACTCTCTTGCCGTCCTCGACACTGACATCTTCCCCAAAACAGCGAACGATTCCAGGGCAATCGCACGGTTCGTACAAGATCTTGGCTTCTTTCTGAAGCGATGAGGAGTTCTTGAAATTCACAGACTTCACCGCCATTGCTGGGATGTGCAGTGAGTCCTTGGGGAAGCGAGGAACTGCCAGATTGACAGTGCCAAACATGCCCTTTCCTAGAACTTGTTTCTTCACCCAAGAACCCATGGCTAATCGATCGATCGATCAATGATCTTCTTCTTCTTCTTTCTTCAACAACTCTCTCTCGTTAATTAACAGAGATTAAAATGGCTCCTCTGGTGACCCATATATATAGATTAATTAACGGAGTAATAATTTAAAAATTATCAATATCAAAATTATTATTAATATCTTATTAGAGATGGTAGTGAATTAAATCTTTTGTAAATATATTTTGCCCATTTTAAAAATTATGAATATATCTAACAAGTTTAAGATATTACTGATAATTCCGCATTATCTCCACAACACTCTCTCTATCTCTCCATTGCATTTATATGTTTTTTTTTTAATAGTAATGGAAAGTTGTAGGTTATTTAGTTTTGTAAATAAAATTTAGATAATTATAAAAATTTAATGTAGCCGTAAAATAAATTTAAATAATTTTAGAAACTAGAGGTCTTCTTATCTGTTGTAATATCTAAAGATAATAATAACTTTTCTGATCATGGTAGGGGTGTGTGATTAGCTTTTGTTATTTTTTCTCTCGCTTATAACACTAGTAAGAGGGTGTTTGACTTACTGGTTTAACCGTTTATAAGCTCTATTTTTAACTTATAAGTTATATAACTTATTTAGTTACGCGTTTATTAAAATTTAAGAGTTTAAACGCTATCAAACTTATAAACTGGTTGAATAGTATTTTCAATAAGCTACACTTTCAATTTTTTCAAATAACTTGTTGATAGCTTATTTCGTTGAGAAATCAATTACCAATTTGCCCTTAAACAATTTAACTATTTCCAACACATTATCCTCTCATATCTGTGCCTTTCATCATCGCAGCTTTCACATTCAGTTGTCGCCTCTATCGTCGCCTCGTCCTCCATTGTTCGTCACCTTACATCCATTGTTTGTCACCACCATTGCTTACTCTATCGTTCGTCGTCGTTGCCTCCATCATCCACCAGCCGCTACCTCCTCCTCCATCTCTCCATCTCTCTAAATATATATATATATATATATATATTTAACTTATATATATATTAATGCATTTAACATTTTTATGAATTAAACTTAAATTTAAATATAAAGCATTACATTAATATATTTTTTAATAATTATGTATATTTTATCAACATTTATTGTAACAATTTTTTCTGTTGAATATCAATTTATAATTTAGTTTTATTAAAAATTAATATTTTTATGAATTTTATTTATATTATTCAGCAACATGTCTATTTTTATTTTTTTGTTAAATTCTGACAGATTATCAAATCTTTCAAATGAAACACATAACTATATAAATGATAGATTAAATCACAATTAAGCAAACACGTTATCAATTTAAACGCTACCTAATTTTTAAGCTTTACACAACTTATAAGTATAAAAACTTATAAGCTATAAAAAAAATGAAAAAGCAACTGAATTCCTAACTAGTGGACACTAGTTCTTCACCCATGCGATGCACAAAAAATGAATTCACAAATGGAGACATAAAAGATATATGAACTTTCAATAAATATTGGAAAGACCACAATTTAGTTTTATCAGATTGTAAATAGCATTAGAAATAAAATTTATAATAAGATTAAATATTATAAATTTTGAAAAACTTATTTGAATACAACGTTTGTGATTGAGTTTATTTGTTCTTCTTCCTTATCACATATTAGTATTTTTAAACTATTCCGACTTGTAACTCTTGATACAATTATGTATTACTGAGCATGATTGAATACTAGTTTTTTTCAAATAAAATCCTACATGCAACAATGATTGCCCCTGACTTTTGTTGGTGGTCATAGCGTATGATACAATCAAAGGGAATTGTCTTATCTGAAACTTGAAAGACAATATTGAATCCAATGGAGTCAATGATATCTTTGAAATGAAGATCTTATGTCTTGATACACATTTTTCAACATTAGATAATAGAACAGTTTATGTGTAAAAATCGAACAATCCAGAATTTGAAAATTCATAACACGTTTTCAGAGTGATTCAATAATATGTTTTTAACTGGAAGGAATATAATTTCCTGAAAAAAAAAAAACTAAAAGCATCTTTTTGGAAGGAAACCGTGTGCAATAATATTGAAATTTAATTTATGCAATGATAACAAAATATTGAAAATATTAAAAATTATGGATATTTTTTATGACTTAATTAATAGTTTTAAGTTGTCTATTCATATTTTTCAGAAATAATATTTATTTTTGATTGATTGAGGGATTGATTGATGAGAAGATATGATAGAAAATCTTTATTTTAGATTAATTAATTATATTGAAAAACTCATTGGTTTTTATCGATGTACGTTTTTCAATTTTCAATATTAGATAATAGAGCAGTCTATACGCGAAAATTGAACAATCTATGATCTAAATATTGCATAACGCATTTTCAGATGGATTCGATAACACGTTTTTAACTGGAAGGAATATTACTTCTTGAAAAAAAAAAAAACTAAAGGCAACTTTTTAGTAAGAAACTGTGTGCAATAATATTGAAAATATGAATTTTGATTTATACTATTGAAATTTAATTTATGCAATAATAAAAAATCATTGAAAATATTGAAAACATTAAAAAATATGGACGATTTTTTATGACTTAATTAATAGTTTTAAGTTGTCTATTCATATTTCTCAGAAATAATATTTATTTTTAATTAATTGAGAAATTAATTGATGAGAAGATATGACAACAAATATTTATTTTTGATTAATTAATAACACTGAAAAACTCATGCAAATTTAATACAAATTTTATAGACAGTTTTTGGGCGGGAAACTGTTTGCAAAAACTCTGTTACTTTAATATATATTAAGATTTCTATTTCTATTATTTTTTTTTAAGTAAAAGAGATATGTATAAAAGGAACAAAAACATCTATACAGAATACAAAGTAGGGCATTCCCTAGAGAACAAAATCACAAAAGTGAAAGCATACACTCAAGATCCACACACGACATGATCAAAAACAATATAGAGGAAAACAACGAAGGTACATGGAATAAAAATAAGGAAAAACTCCAGGTGAGTTCAGACTCCCAAGGCAAAAGGCGTTCCAAAGCACGCCATCTTGGTCAATGAGAAGACCAGTAACAAATAGCAGACTTGAAGGCAGCCACAGAAGAGCTACCATACTGACAATGTGTATAGAGAGTAACCCTAGGATCGGGAGGATGAGCATGTAAGTGTCATCAACTAGTCCCGAGGCACATATAGGAACACACACTTAGGGCTAGAACCATCAATATATGGACCTAAGCCAGGAATGCTGGTAGTCAAGGAGCCGTCAGAAATGTCGAAGCGCACAACTCTGTAGAGTATGTGAAAAAGGGATGGTAACCAACCGTGCCCATACTACACACTGTATCTTATGGGTGAGCTGGTTCGTAGACTGCTCGGAATCTCGCCAACACCAGTTATTGTGCTCACACCACAAAAAATAGACCATCGCCTGCAAAACTAAATGATTAGCAACATACAAAGAATTTTTACCTTTACACCGAGCCACCGCCCATAGGACCACCGTCTCCCATCGACATCGGGGCCATGCAAACATCTTTGAACGCTGGAAAAAAGACACCACCTGCCTAGAATAAGAACACTCAAAGAATAGATGGCTGTGACTCTCGGACTCTGCCCTGCAAAGGAAACACCTATTGGGAAATGGAAGAAAAGGGTTAAAACGATCAAGAGTATATAATCGTTCTCTAACTGCTAACCATAGAATAAATGAAGGCGTAGGGACTCCATACCCAAACCACACAAGCCGATAATAAGGAACCCAGTCCCGTTGCTCTAATAACCCTTGTAAGACAGACTTAATAAAGAAGGCACCATCTTGAGCTGGGGTCCAAACGAGCACATCATGGCAACCAACCTTATAGGGGGCTTGACATCCGGTGTTGGATAAGCTCTAGAGATGGACATGTCCAGTCCGACGACCAATCCCACCTACGATCTACAATGATGATAAAAACACGAGCCGTAATAGGGATATCGAGTCGACGGGGAAGCTAATAGGAGAAACGATCGACAAGGATTCCAAGGGGATGCCACTTATCGTATCAAAGAAAAACACGACTACCGTCCCCCACCTTCCACCCAAACTTATCTCTGACCACACATCGGACAGATAAGAGCTTCCTCCTATACCAGGGGTAAGAATGTGGCACTGGGAGCATCCATAGGCACTTGTTCTTGATCCTAAATGTGTGAATCCATTTTACCCACAAGGACTTCACTCTCGCCTGACAAGAGCCTCCAAATTAACTTTGTTAGCATTGCTTTGTTCCACAAAAAAAGACGTTTTAATCCAAGACCTCCTTGCTCCTTGGGATAACACGCATCACACCACACAACCTAATTAGCTTTGTGGGAATCCTCATTTGATCCACTCCAAAAGAAATTCCCGATGATGCCCTCTAACTCCTAAATCACTCGTTTGGGCAACAAGAAGACAGACGCCTAATACAGGTATATCGTAGCAAGAACTGAATGAGCTAGCTGAAGTCTACCCCTAAAAGACAAAGATCGACTGTGCCATGAGCACACCCGACTCCTCACATTATCTATTTGCAAAAACTTTGTTACTTTAATATATATTAACATTTCTATTTCTATTACTTGAGTAAAGCTTTTTATTGGAGGTCTTTTTCTTTTCCGAATTTGGATTGCTTGTCTTTTATCTGAATTAAGTGTCATAGAAAACCTTGTTCCATTTGAGAGAGACTAATAATTGAAACAAACCTCAAGTCATGCAATTAATAATTGTCATATACAGTTATAAGTATGCCTTTTCAAATTGTTGATTAGTGGGTTCATTTCATGGTTTATTCTTTAGAAATTCCATCTACTTCGTATTATGTTTATCAATTTGTGCACATTCATTCATCATCTTTGTGTTGTATGTTGATGTAGCCTTCCTGATTTACAAGAGCAAAGAGCAGTAGTGAAGTTGTTGTAGCCACAGCTTCCAAGGATAAGACACTAGGCTGTGGAAGGTACTTGTACATGCTGCCACTTCACAAATAAAAAAAAAATTACTTCCCTATCAACTAAAGTTCCTTTGCCCCCCTATTATTGTGAATTTTCCTTTTACAAGTTTGGTGTAGAATCCTTGGATCATCCTACAAAGGTTGGAGATTATAAAATTCTGCGGAGGCATACTGAAACCGTACAAACTGTTGCAGCATGACCGTGTGGAGATATGGTATCATTTATCTTCTTCTCCTAAGTACTTATCATCATTGTGCCATGCATAAATTTGATGTAGAAAATGGCGCTCACTCATGCACTTTATTTTGTTTGCTACTATTAATTAGGTATGTTCTGGTTCTTGGGACAACAGAATAAATTTGTGGCAGACACATGAACTTGGTGAAGGAAGTGATCTGGTAACAATTAAGAGGAGAAAAATGGATAATGAAGATGAGGAATCTCAATCAGAGGTACAATGATTTCAGGAATTAGGGAACTTCATTGTTTTGAACTTCTATGGCATCCAAATGCAGAAATTCATTTGTAGCATACTAGAAAGAATGGTTTGTTTTAGTACAGTGTGTGCGTACTAAAGCAAACGATTCCAGGGCAATTGCGCAGTTCGTACAAGATCTTGGTTTCTTTCTGAAGCGATGAGGAGTTCTTGAAATCCGCAGACGTCACCGCCATTGCTGGGATGTGCAGTGAGTCCTTGGGGAAGCGAGGAACTGCCAGACTAACAGTGCCAAATGTGCCCTTTCCCAGAACTTGTTTCTTCAACAACTCTCTCTCTCCCTCTCTCTCTCGTTAATTAACAAAGATTAAAATGGCTTCTCTGGTGACCCATATATATAGATTAATTAATGGAGTAATAATTTAAAAATTATTAATATCTTATTAGAGATGGTAGTGAATTAAATTATTTGTAAATATATTTTACCTATTTTAAAAATTATGAATATATCTAACAAGTTTAAGATATTATTGATAATTCCACCTTATCTCCACAACACTATCTCTATTTCTCCATGTTAGAATTAGTGAAGCTACAGAAGGAAAACAGAGCGGAAAACAAAGCTCAAAAGAAAGAACTTCTCTTCGAGATATTTAATCAAACAGGTGGTGGGCACAAAACCAGTTAATCTAGAGAAATCTACAATAATAATTTCAGCAACCCAAATTGCCTTTAAATAGGCATTACAATACGTGAAGACCGGATATTGTGGCACAACTACAACTGCATTTTGATTGAACTAAAAAACAAATAAATACGGAACCACATACTTCAACTAAGCAGAAAACATGAGAAAAAATTCACAAATAAATAAATACCAAATCAGCAAAGGTTGAATCAGTCTTCAACACTCCCCCTTGATTCAAAGTTGCAAACTCCTAGTTGTTCTCTGAAGAACTCATGCTTTGCTTGCAGAAGCGACTTTGTGAAAATATCTGTAGCTTGCTCATTTGTATCACAAGCTTTCAAAGTAATTTCTCCAGTAGATACGAGACTTCGAATATAGTGATCACGGATGTCAATGTGCTTGGTCCTTCTGTGAAATACTGGGTTCCTTATCATTGCAATAGTTGATCTATTGTCACAAAAGATCTCTGTTGCACCAATTTGTTTCTGATTGAAATCTACAAGAAGTCTCCTTAGCCAAACTGCTTGACAAGCTGAAGAAGTTGCTGCAATATACTCAGCTTCTGAAGTTGATAAGGCCATCACTTCCTATTTCTTTGAACACCATGAAATAGCTCTAGAACCAAGATTAAACAAGAAACCTAATGTGCTTTTTATGTCATCAATGCTACCTGCCCAATCACTATCCGTAAAGCCAATTAATTTGAAACTTGATACTTTACAATACCAAATTCCATGTTCTACTGCTCTTGCAATATATCTCAATATTCTCTTTGCAGCTCCAAGGTGAAACTTGCTTGGATTAAGCATAAATCTAGACACAACTCCAACAGAGAACGTAATATCTGGCCTTGTATAAGACAAATAGTTTAAGCCACCAACAAGACTTCTAAAATATGTTGCATTTGCCATTTCAACACTATTATCACGACACAACTTCTTATTAACATTCATGGGTGTGGCAGCAACTTTACAATTCACCATATTAAAACTTTTCAAAAGATCCATTGCATATTTTCTGCGAAATAAATATCCTATCAACTCCTTGTTTCACCTCAAGACCAAGAAAATAATGCAATAAGCCCAAATCAGACATCTCAAACTTCTTAATCATGCAATCTTTAAATCCAGCTGTTATATACTCATTTGAACCCATATAAATCATATCATCAACGTAAAGGCATACCACTAAAAAATCATTTTTACCTTCTCTCTTTAGATAAAGAGTGGGCTCATTATTACTCCTTTTAAAACCATTCTCCTGGAAATAAGAATCGATTTTGAAGTACCATGCCCGCGGTGCTTGCTTTAAGCCATAGAGCGCCTTTTTTAACTTGTAAACTTTTTCTTCTTTGCCATTAACTACAAAACCTTCAAGCTGTGAAACATAAACTTCCTTTTCCAAGTCACCATTCAAAAAAGCAAATTTAACATCAAATTGGTACACTGGCCAATTTAATTGAGCAGCTAAGGCCAAAAAGGTTCTCACCGTTTCAAAGTGGGTAACAGGAGAAAATGTTTCTTCAAAATCGATACCTTACTATTGAGAATAACCCTTTACTACCAGCCTTGCCTTGTGTTTTTGGATGCTCCCATCTACATGATACTTGGTTCTGAACACCCATTTGAGCCCAATAGCTTTCTTTCCTTTCGGCAAGTCCACCAAATCCTAGGTCAGATTTTTCTGAATAGCTAACAGCTCCTCTTCCATAGCTTTGCACCATTGGTTTTCTTTTGCAGTTTCTTCAAAACAAATAGGATCAGAAACAAGCAAAGCAAAGGTACAAGAATCATAAACTTCCTGTAAGGATCCAAATTTCCTTGGAGGAGTATCATTTGACAAGCTTGAAGATGAATCATTGCTTGTAGGTGCTGATAGAGTGCTACTTCCAGGAGTAGAGAAACCAGAAATTGTTGGTGTTGGATCCTGCGATGATGCAACATTGTCTTCCAACACTTGAATTTGTTGCTGCTCATTTTTTTCACTCCAAACCCATCTTGCATCTTCATTAAATACTACGTCCCTGCTGATGGTAATTTTACCACTGATAGGATTATATAGCTTATATGCTTTGGATTGAGAATAATAACCAACAAAGATATATTTCTCAGATTTTTCATCAAATTTTCGAGAATGAGTTTTAACCAAAGCATAAGCTATACAACCAAAAACTCTTAAGTGGCTTACTGTTGGCCTTCTACCTGTCCAAGCCTTAAATGGTGTTTGATTTCGAACAGCTCTTGTTGGGGACAAATTGAGAAGGTACACCGTTGTTGCAACAGCTTCTGCCCAAAAATAAATAGGAAGACCTTTTGCTTGCATCATGCTTCTGGCCAGCTCCACTACCGTTCGATTTTTTCTTTTAGCTATACCGTTTTGTTCTGGTGTATATGGTGCTGTAAGCTCCCTACAGATTTCGTTTTCCTCACAAAAAACATTAAAATCAGTTGAAACAAATTCACCTTCTCTATATGTTCGTAGTGTCTTTATTAAAAGACCACTTCTTCTTTCCACAAATGCTTTGAACTTCCTGAACCTGTCAAAAGCTTCAGACTTGTTTTCAAGAAAGTAAACCCAACTCATGCGGCTGTAATCATCTGTGAACAACAAAAAATATCGACTACCACCAAGAGATTCAATGTTTATAGGCCCACACAAATCTGCATGCACTAACTCAAGACATTAAGAGGCTCTCCAAGCTTTTCCTACAAGAAAAGGCGTTTTACTTTGCTTTCCATAAACACATCCTTCACAAAAGCCAAGACTCTCAAGTTTCGATAATCCAAAAACCATTTCCTTTTGACTCAACAACTTCAACCCATTAATATTCAAGTGCCCATAACGTAGATGCCACAATCTAGTCTCACTATCACCATTAGCAACCATAGCACAGTTCTCAACCATTGAAACTTCTAATGGAAACATTTTATTGTTAGCCATTGGAACTTTAGTAATGATTTGCCCAATTTTTTTATCTATAATATCACAACACCCATCATCAAACAAAATTGAATATCCACTAGTCATTAATTGCCCAATGCTAAGTAAATTATGAGATAAACTAGGGACAAGCAACACATCTTGTAAAATCTTGGCATTACCTTGACTGGTTGAAATGCTAACGGTACCTTTGCCTTCAACTTGAATCTTGTTGTCTCCTAGTGTCACCTCTGATTTTCTGGATTCATCAAGCTCCTTAAATAATGACCTTGTCCCAGACATATGATTGGAACAACCACTGTCCAAAAACCAAACATCGTTAGACTCTTTTTTTCACAAAAAAAAGGCCATAAATAGCTTACTTTCTTCCTCTGCTTTCTTTGCAAAACTAGCTTGATTATTCTCATCCTTCTGCTTTTGCTAGCAATAAGCTTCTTTGTGACCAGGTTTCTTGCAGTAGTGACATTGAAAGGTCCTATTCTACCTTTCTTCATTGGAAGCTTCTCTTCCTTGACCTCTTCCTTGGCCCCTACCATTACCTCTTCCACGAAAACCACCTCTGCCACGACCGCAACTTGCAGATTTTTCCATCTGAATAGACTCCCCCTTCATTTGAAATGCTTTTTCCTCACTCTTTTCTGTTGACCTATTGATCCTTGCTTCATGAGCTTGTAAAGATCCCATCAATTCATCAAGAGAGAAAGTAGACAAATCTTTTGACTCCTCAATGGCAGCAACAACATGATCAAATTTTGGAGTTAAACTCCTCAATAATTTTGCAACTACAGTTGTATTAGTAGTTTCCTCTCCATAGGTTTTCATTTGGTTGATAATAGCAGATACTCTAAAAAGGAAATCTTGCACTGATTCCCCACTTTTCATATTTAAAGTCTCAAAATCACGACAAAATGATTGAAGTTTCAAAGTAAGTACCTTTTTGGAGCCTTGAAAGGACTGCTGCAATATAGTCCAAGCCTCCATTGCTGTAGTTGCTGCTGCAATTTTTGAGAAGACAGTCTCATGAACTGCTTGTTGAATGAAAAATAACGCCTTGGAATCCTTTTTCTTGTTTTCTTTCAACCAACCTTCGTCTTTGTCCTTGTCATTGTACCTACTCTCTACAAAATCCCAAAGGTCTTGAGATATGAAGAGAGTCTTCATTTTGATGCTCCAAAATTCATAACTTCCATCCTTGAAGACAGGAATCAACGACTGAGAAAAGCTCACAGCACTGCCGTTTGCTACCATGCGTGCTACTACGCCCAGTTCTTGAAGGAACGTGGCTCTGATACCACAATGTTAGAATTAGTGAAGTTGCAGAAGGAAAACATAGCAAAAAACAAAGCTCAAAAGAAGGAACTTCTCTTCGAGATATTTAATCAAACAGGTGGTGGGCACAAAACTGGTTAATCTGGAGAAATCTGTGATAATAATTTCAGCAACCCAAATTGCCTTTAAATAGGCATTACAATACGTGAAGACCAGATATTGTGGCACAACTACAACTGCATTTTGATTGAACTAAAAAACAGAAAAATACAGAACCACATACTTGAACTAAACAGAAAACATGGGAAAAAAATTTACAAATAAATAAATACCAAATCAGCAAAGGTTGAATAAGTCTTCAACACTCCATTGCATTTATATATATATATATATATATTTATAGCAATGGAAAGTTGTAGGTTACTTAGTTTTGTAAATAAAATTTAGATAATTATAAAAATTTAATGTAGCACTAAAATAAATTTAAATAATTTTAGAAACTAGGGGTCTTATCGGTTTAACCGTTTATAAACTCTATTTTTAACTTATAAGCTACATGACTTATTCAGTTACACGTTTATTAAAATTTAAGAGTTTAAACGCTGTCAAACTTATAAACTAGTTTAACAGTATTTTCAATAAGCTACACTCTCAATTTTTCAAATAACCAGTTGATAGATTATTTCGTTGAGTAAATCAATTACCAATTTGCCTACAAACAATTTAACTATTTCCAACACATTATCCTCTCATCCCTATACGTGCCTTTCATCATCGCAGCTTCCATATTTAGCCGTCACCTTGATCGTCGCCTCCTCCATCGTTCGTCACCTTACGTCCATCGTTTGTCACTACCATTACTTGCTCTATCATTCATCGTCGTTGCCTTCATCATCCACCACCGGCTATCTCCTCCTCCATCTCTCCATCTCTCTCTCTCTCTATATATATATATATATTTAACTTATATATATATATTAATGTATTTAATATTTTTATGAATTAAACTTAAATTTAAATATAAAGCATTACATTAATATTTTTTTAATAATTATGTATAATTTATCAACATTTATTGTAACAATTTTTTCAGTTGAATAAAATTTAATATTTTTATGAATTTTATTTGTATTATTCTGCAACATGTCTATTTTTATTTTTTTGTTAAGTTCTAATAGATTATCAAATCTTTCAAATGAAACACATAACTATATAAATGCTAGATTAAATCACAATTAAACAAACACGTTATCAATTTAAACGCTACCTAATTTTTAAGTTTTATACAACTTATAAGTATAAAAACTTATAAACTATAAAAAAAATGAAAAATCAACTGAATTCCTAAATAGTGGACACTAGTTCTTCACGGAAAATGAATTCACAAACGGAGACATAAAAGATATATGAACTTTCAATAAATATTGGAAAGACCACAATTTAGTTTTATTAGATTATAAATAGCATAAGAAATAAAATTTATAATAAGATTAAATATTATAAATTTTGAAAAACTTATTTAAATACAACATTTGTGGTTGAGTTTGTTTGTTCTTCTTCCTTATCACATATTAGTATTTTTAAACCATTCCGACTTGTAATTCTTGATACAACTATGTATAACTGACCATGACTTAATACTAGTTTTTTTAAATAAAGTCCTACATGCAACAATAATTGCCCTTGACTTTTGTTGGTGGTCATAGCATATGATACAATCAAAAGAAATTGTCTTCTTTGAAACTTGAACAACAATATTGAATCCGATGGAGTCAATGACATCTTTGGAATGAAGACTGTAATGCCCCACTTTTTCCAAGCACGTGTTAACTCGAGATTTTAAAAATATTTTTTTTTTCAACATTATACACACTACATACGTCTCTCGATATACATACTCTCATCTTTTCCCCACAATCCCGATTATACCTTCTCAGCATATCAAAATTTAAAACAATTAATAAACTAAGACAAGTATTATCAAACACATCAGCGGAAACAAGATCGAAATCTCAATGATATATAATTGACAATTTGCTTTTACAGATAATAACCAAATCGATGTTTCACATGAAAATATCAAAATAATACATAACCTCTGAACATTACTACGAAAACTAAACATAGCAGCTACATCTCGATGACATTTTTTCCCTTGGCGCCACTACTTTTACCTGGAACGTTTGAATATTCCAGGGACATAGTCCAAATTAGATACTGAATCATCTAAGTGAGAGTTCAAAAACATTTTCATGAATATATGCAAAGTCATATATAAAATCGACAAATCTCGACATGCACCAGCCTAAGAGAATCCCACAAAGCACTTAGCCCTAACCAGGGAAAATGCAATCTCTCTAAAGGTGACACGACCACATCGACCCATTGGCAAACACAATCCTTTAAGAGGGACAACCTTGGCATATGAACTCGAGAATCACCCCATTGTCATTGTTAGGCATTACGCTCTTATTCAAAAGTATTCCCAAAATCCAACGCAACCCTAGCCCTCCAAGAGTATCACATCAGCACTATCCTCGGAATCAACGACACCTCGGTATTAATGCTATTGCTCAAAGGAACCTGGGGTGGTGTCCACTCTCAGCCCCGCCACTTGAGCCAACACCCGGGGTGGTGTCCACTCTCAGTCCTGCCACTTGAGTACCGTAGGATGAAGTCCGTCTCAACCTCGTGCCAAGTGGGTCACATAACATTAATCCTTGGTACGCATCCCGAGTGCTGTCACTCAGGGCTACGTCACAGGTTAGCAACCCACGTTCCACATGGAAAACACATAACATGCCAATGCTAAAAATCATAACATGCCAATGCTGAAAATCATAACATGCATAACATAAAATCAATATTTCAATATATGCAATTTATCGTACGAAATTCAATGCATGTGTAAATAACCGTTTGGATAAACCATCATATTAAACCAAGCCATAGGGATGAACACTCACAGTAAACCATTCACAAACTACTATAAGTCTTTTCGGGTAGAACCACTCACTTTTAGACGCAACTCAAACTTTTCTCAAAAGCGCGATACGCCTCGATTTGCGTGCCCACCTCGAACTTCGCACGAGTCACTTCACCTCAAGCTTCAAGGCATCCTAAGCATTATATTTGTTCATAAAAGCATATCAATATCTATTTCTCCAATTTTCTTCTTATTTCCCCTATATTTCTCTTCAAAAATTCAAATAAATACCTACTCAAGCTTTTTCCTCGATTTTTCTTCACAACAATTCACAAATAAATATTTCCTAACTTCTAGAATTTTCTAAAAATTTTCCTATACTTCCTCCTATTTTTCATAAGCCTTATTTCATTTGAAAATTACAAAATGACCATTTTCTCCAACATTTTTCAAAATTTTCTTCCACCATAATTTCTAATTTATTTTTCTTAAAATAATAAAAAAATTCCAAAAATTTCTTAGCCTTCACGCGCCCTTACGCGTGGGCGAGTGGGTGCGGGTGGAAGCTACGCGCCACCGTCTTCTCCGATGAACCAACTGCCGGCGGTTGCTCTGATGGCCGCAAAAATGGTACCTCCTTGAAGCCCAGGAAGAGTCGATCACGATGCCACAGGTTTTAGGCCGAAAGGCCACTGGAAAAGCCATCGGAAGATGAGTTGCAGGTCGCGGTAGGCGGACCGTCTCGCTTTTCCGGCCACCCGAAGAAACACCTTCAAACCAACTCGAAAACCTACGAAAATCTCCAGAAATGCTCATCTTCCCTCAAGGATCAAAAGCCCCTTATTGGCTTCCCTTGATTGGCCCTCAAAACCGAGTAATTTGATGCTTTAAAATCGGCCAAAAACCTTTCGTTTTTATAGGCCAAAACCGACCTCCACGTGGCCAATTTCTGGCCATATCTTCTCCTACACGCCACCAGGACTGTCCTTAGCCATGCCCTGATGAGATTTGCTGCCATTTCTTCTGGATTTTCTGGCCAAATCAGCGGCCAGATCGGCCATGCATGTGCTGATTTTTGAAAATTGCAGTTTGGCCCTCTTAAAATTTCCTTTTGCATTTTAGTCCACATCCTCAAGCCCTGGATCTTTCCAACACCATCACTAGGACCCCTAAGATTAGTACTTCTCATTTCCCCCTTGAAACTTTTGAAAAATTACCATTTTGAGCTCCCTCGGGCAAATTTAGAAAATTACACTTAGGCCCAACTGATCGTTTTGACCCCAAATCCACTTGATTCAATCCAAAATCACTTAAGGGTTGTTCTATACATCAAATAATAGTCCTTGAAACACTCTGTTGACTTTTTGGACGTCGTCTATAGCAATTCGGTATTCGACAGTTGTATTTTTACTGTACCGAAAACTGTTCCCGATCTCATTTCTTTCGATGCCATAATTCTTTTCTCGGGACTCTCGTCACTGATGTACCATTTTCTTTAGACATCTAAGTCCTGGGGTACTCTCTCCAGTCGATTTGGCGATTTATTTTGCTTTTAAACCCACTTTTCGGTATTTTAAATTCATCTAAATTACGTGGTGACCACATACAGATATGGGGTATTACAAAGACCTTATGTCCTGATACACATTTTTCAATATTAGATAATAGAGCAGTCTATGCGTGAAAATCGAACAATCCAGAATCTGAAAATTGCATAACATGCACGTTTTCAGAGTGATTCAATAACACGTTTTTAACTGGAAGGAATATAATTTCATGAAAAAAAAAAACTAAAAGCAACTTTTTGGCAGGAAACTGTGTGCAATAATATTGAAATTTAATTTATGCGATGATAACAAAATATTGAAAATATTAAAAATTATGGATGATTTTTTATGACTTAATTAATAGTTTTAAGTTGTCTATTCATATTTTTCAGAAATAATATTTATTTTTGATTGATTGAGGGATTAATTGATGAGAAGATATGACAAAAAATATTTATTTTTGATTAATTAATTATATTGAAAAACTCATTAGTTTTTATTGATATACGTTTTTCAATTTTCAATATCAGATAATGGAGTAGTCTATACGCGAAAATGTAAATATTGCATAACATGTTTTCAGATGGATTTGATAATACGTTTTTAACTGGAAAGAATATAACTTCTTGAAAAAAAAAAACTAAAAGCAACTTTTTAGCAAAAGACTGTGTGCAATAACATTGAAAATATGAATTTTGATTTATACTATTGAAATTTAATTTATGCAATAATAAAAAATCATTGAAAATATTGAAAACATTAAAAAATATGGACGATTTTTTATGATTTAATTAATAGTTTTAAGTTGTCTATTCATATTTCTTAGAAATAATATTTATTTTTGATTGATTGAGGGATTAATTGATGAGAAGATATGACAGAAAATATTTATTTTTTATTAATTAATTATATTGAAAAACCCATTGGTTATTACTGATGCACGTTTTTCAATTTTCAATATCAAATAATAGAGTCGTCTATAATCTGAATATTGCATAATACGTTTTCAAAGGGACTCGATAACACGTTTTAAACTGTAAGGAATATTACTTCCTGAAAAAAAAAAAAAAAACTAAAGGCAACTTTTTGGCGAGAAACTGTGTGCAATAATATTAAAAATATAAATTTTGATTTATACTATTGAAATTTAATTTATGCAATAATAACAAATCATTGAAAATATTAAAAAATATGGACGTTTTTTTGTGACTTAATTGATAGTTTTAGTTGTTTATTCATATTTCTCACAAATAATATTTATTTTTGACTGATTGAGGGATTAATTGATGAGAAGATATGACAGAAAATATTTATTTTTGATTAATTAATAACATTGAAAAATTCATTGGTTATTATTGATACACACTTTCCAATTTTCAATATCAGATAATAGAGCAGTCTATGCACAAAAATCGAATAGTTCAGAATCTGAATGTTGCATAACACGTTTTCAGAGGGATTCAATAACACATTTTTAATTGGAAGGAATATTACTTCCTGAAAAAAAAAACTAAAGACAGCTTTTTGGCAGGAAACTATGTGCAATAATATTGAAAATATGGATTTTGATTTATACTATTGAAATTTAATTTATGCAATAATAACAAAAAATTGAAAATATTGAAAACATTAAAAAATATGGACGATTTTTTATAACTAAATTAATAGTTTAAGTGTTCTATTCATAGTTTTCAGAAATAATATTTATTTTTAATTAATTAAGAGATTAATTGATGAGAAGATATGACAGCAAATATTTATTTTTGATTAATTAATAACATTGAAAAACTCATACAAATTTAATACAAATTTTATAGACAGCTTTTGGGCGGGAAACTGTTTGCAAAAACTCTGATACTTTAATATATATATATTAAGATTTCTATTTCTATTACTTTTTTTTTTTTAAGTAAAAGAGATGTATAAAAAGAACGAAAACGTCTGTACAGAACACAAAGTAGGGCATACCCTAGAAAACAAAATCACAAAAGTCAAAGCATACACTCAAGATCCACACACGACATGATCAAAAACAACATAGAGGAAAACAACGGAGGTACATGGAATAAAAATAAGGAACAACTCCAGGTGAGTTTAGACTCCCAAGGCAAAAGGCACTTCAAAGCTCGCCATCTTGGTCAATGAGAAGACCAAGAACAAATAGTAGACTTGAAGGCAGCCACGGAAGAGCTACCAAACTGACAATGTGTATAGAGAGTAACCCTAGGATCAGGAGGATGAGCATGTAAGTGTCATCAACTGGTCCCGAGGCACATACAGGAACACACACTCAGGGCCAGAACCATCAATATATGGACCTAAGCCAGGAATGCTGGTCGTCAAGGAGCCGCCAGAAATGTCGAAGCGCACAGCTCTGTAAAGTATGTGGAAAAGAGATGGTAACCAACCGTGCCCACACTACACACTGTATCTGATGGGCGAGCTGGTTCGCAGACCGCTCGGAATCTCGCCAGCACCGGTTACTGCGCTCACACCACAAAAAATAGACCATTGCCTGCAAAACTAAATGATTAGCAACATGCTAAGAATATTTACCTTTCCATCGAGCCGCCGCCCATAGGACCACGGTCTCCCATCGACACCGGGGCCATGCAAACTTCTTTAAACGCCAGAAAAAGGACATCACCTGCCTAGAATAAGAACACTCAAAGAATAGATGGCTATGACTCTCGGACTCTGCCCTGCAAAGGAAACACCTATTGGGAAATGGAAGAAAAGGGTTAAAACGATCAAGAGTATATAATTGTTCTCTAACTGCTAACCATAGTATAAATGAATGCGCAGGGACTCCATACCCAAACCACACAAGCCGATACCAAGGGACCTAGTCCCGTTGCTCTAACAACCCTTGTAAGACAGACTTAACAGAGAAGGCACCATCTTGAGCCGGGGTCCAAACGAGCACATCATGGCAACCAACTGTTGGGATTACATAGATCTTATCATATGCGCAACGAAAATTAAATTTATTTTGCAGGTATCTCGTTTTTCAAAATTTATAGTTTAATTAATTGGAAACAAAACGAAAGGTTACCTCTTTGATAAAATCCGATTTCACTGTTAGATTTCCCGCCATTTAATCCTCCAAGTGTAGGATGCCGAGTTGGTCCACCCAAAATCACTTCTATTCAAGAATATCAAAGAGAGAGATGAGTGAAAGAAATTTTTCACAAAAATTTCTAACTTAACTTTTGGATTCAAGAACACTTCTCCAAAAACACTCTTAACATTCAAGTGAATCAAGAAGACTCAAGTGTGTTAAATGAAGAGATTTAGAGCTTTTATATATACATTAAATGGGTTGGGCTTCTCAAGCCCATTCCATTTAATGTAATTGGGTCAAGCCCAATCCAATGTTATTTATTTGAATCCAATAGTGCCATTGGACCGAGCCTAATGTACTAGCAAAAGGCCCAACCCAATCAATGATTAAATAATTACATTCATAATATAATTATTTGATTATTCTTATTTATCCAATAAATAAATGCATTATAATTAGTAATTATAAAATTACTAATTTTTCATCTTCTCCTTAAAAGTAATTTCTTTTGGGTGGGACTTTCTGGGTTCACAAATAAATTGGCAACGAGAACAATCAACAATTAATTCTCGTAAATCATGAGTGACATCTAGCAATATATCATGATTACCCAATTTATTGTGAAGCAGGTATTGTAAATCTTTTACTACGTTACCATACAATACGGTCCTTTTATCATCCTATATCTCGACAAGATATGAGATCATGGTCAGTAGGTCGAATCTCTTAATCTCGTCATATGACCAAATCCAAAATCAATCTTGACTAATTATGACACAACCCGTATGGAACAAATTCCATTGTCATATTACCTCGACCAAGGACTTTTCGTCAAGTGATTACTGGATCGCATAGGATATCTTCCTCACAAATCTTGAGGTGATAGATTCCATGTCTGATGCACACATACCTCATGTATTATTGAATTAGGCACATAGATACGTATGATTATCCTTGATTAGAACAACCACATAATATTACTGATATCCTAATCCACCAATACACAGATATCCATATCATCTCAGGTCTAAGGACTAGTTGTAAAATCGCAACTAATATTAAATCATTGACCCGTGAGAAATGACCCATGTGATTTAATGTTAACAGTCCCGTTCAGTAAACTCGTTCTTGTAACGAGCACCCACTCATCTTCCTTCTATAGCTCATACAGAATGACACGAGACTCACCAACCTTATCTTTCACTATCTTACACTGAATAAGGAGGAAGACAATGTGTTGGCCTTTACGAGTAGCTATCATCCATGATAGGAATTCTATGGCCAGGAACATGTTTGTAGTATAATAAATTGTGGATTATCCGTAACTCGTATTCTTAACACTTAAGAATGGTATCCACTTCTTATTATACTAATGGATATATGTTTTATAATTTAAACCAAATTGTAATTTAAATAAAAACATAAACTTGCCATTTAAATAATATTTAAAGAATTACAAGATCGAGTCCCTTTGTGTCTCTAGAATTGGTCTTTAGGGGTCATACCTAACACCAACCTTATAAGAGGGCCTGGCATTTGGTGCTGGATAAGCTCTACAGATGGACATGTCTAGTCCGATGACCAATCCCACCTACCATCTACAATGATGACAGAAACACGGGTCGTAATAGGGATATCGAGCCGACGGGGAAGCTAACAGGAGAAACGATTGACAAGGATTCCAAGGGGATGCCACTTATCGTACCATAGAAAAACACGACTACCGTCCCCCACATTCCACCCAAACTTATCTCTAACACACACTGGACAGATATGAGCTTCCTCTTGTACTAGGGGCAAGAATGTGGCGCTGGGAGCATCCATAGGCACTTGTTCTTGATCCTAAACGTGTGAATCCATTTTACCCACAAGGACTCACTCTCGCCTGACAGGAGCCTCCAAATTAACTTTGTCAGCATTGCTTTGTTGCACAAAAAAAGTGGTTTTAATCCAAGACCTCCTTGCTCCTTGGGATAACACACATCACACCACACGACCTTAGCTTTGTGGGAATCCTCATTTGACCCACTCCAAAAGAAATTCCTGATGATGCCCTCTAACTCTTAAAACACTCGTTTGGGCAAAAAGAAGACAGACGCCTAATACAGGTATATCGTAGCAAGAACCGAATGAGCCAACTGAAGTCTACCCCCAAAAGACAAAGATCGACTGTGCCATGAGCACACCTGACTCCTCACATTATCTGTTTGCAAAAACTCTATTACTTTAATATATATTAACATTTCTATTTCTATTACTTGAGTAAAGCTTTTTATTAAAGGTCTTTTTTTTTTTTTTTGAATTTGGATAGCTCGTCTTTTATCTGAATTAAGTGTCATAGAAAACCTTGTTCCATTTGAGAGAGACTAATAATTGAAACAAACCTCAACTCGTGCAATTAATAATTGTCATATACAGCTATAAGTATGCCTTTTCAAATTGTTGATTAGTGGGTTCATTTCATGGTTTATTCTTTAGAAATTCCATCTACTTCGTATTATGTTTATCAATTTGTGCGCATTCATTCATCATCTTTGTGTTGTATGTTGATGTAGCCTTCCTGATTTATAGGAGTAGAGAGCAGTAGTGAAGTGGTTGTAGCCACAGTTTCCAAGGATATGACACTAGGCTGTGGAAGGTACTTGTACATGCTGCCATTTTAAAAATAAAAAAAATTTACTTCCCTATCAACTAAAGTTCCCTTGCCCCTCCTAATATTGTGAATTTTCCTTTTACAGGTTTGGTGTAGAATCCTTGGATCATCCTACAAAGGTTGGAGCTTATAAAATTTTGCGGGGGCATACCGAAACCGTACAAACTGTTGCAGCATGGCCATGTGGAGATATGGTATCATTTATCTTCTTCTCCTAAGTACTTATCGTCATTGTGTCATGCCTAAATTTGATGTAGAAAATGGCGCTCACTCATGCACTTTATTTTGTTTGCTACTATTAATTAGGTATGTTTAGGTTCTTGGGACAGCAGAATCAATTTGTGGCAGACACATGAACTTGGTGAAGGAAGTGATCTGGTAACAATTAAGAGGAGAAAAATGGATAATGAAGATGAGAAATCTCAATCAGAGGTACAATGATTTCAGGAATTAGGGAACTTCATTGTTTAGAACTTCTATGGCATCCAAATGCAGAAATTCATCTGTAGCAAACTAGAAAGAATGGTTTGCTTTAGTACAGTGTGTGTATGTATAATATATATATTTCCACCGTTATATATAATATGTCTGGATTCATAACTTGAATTGATATGAAGTTCATAATCTACAAGTTGAATGGACATGCAAAATGCCATGAAAATGCTTAAATTGAATTGATTAATGATTAGCATTATTCTATGACAAATGCTTTATTCTGCCTTTTTATTACATTATATTAATCTAAATCCTTTATTCAGCTTTTGATCTCTCTGCATTAAATATTTGACTGCTTTTACATTACAACTCATATTTTCCTGTCTCATATAGGGAGAGGCTCTCTCTGCACTGGTGGGTTATACCTAGTGTGTCTCTGTGGTTTGGCCACAAAATGAAACAATATATTGTGGCTTATTCAAATCTAAACAATACAGTAGCAGCACACAAGTCTTCCTTAACTCTTCTGTGTGGTATTATTTTTCAGTTTACCATCGCTGATGCATGTGCATTCGTAATTAACACACTCAGGAACAGCATTGAAGTCGTCGCAGAAGCAATCATCATCAACATAACAACTTATAGACATTGCGGTTTGAAAAATACCTGCAATCACATATGTATAGGGTTGAGTATGTCAAACTTACACAGGCGCATATGATTTATGCATTATCTCAAGTTGAGAGACTAACCAGAGACAACTGCAAATAAGAAGATAACTAGAAAAATCTTGTTGAAAACAACCTTCGCCATGTCTTTTGTTTGTAAATTGACAAGAAACAAAGAGGAACTTGATTCCTTTTATGCTTGTTATACACTCTTTTTGTAGTGAGTCCCCCTTTATATATATACATAGAAGAAGGAAACGTGGTGGAGCAATTGGAGATGTCTTTGGTTTGTAGTGCATTAATTTTCTATACATATGCCAAAGAAACAGACAAATTCTCCTTTCTTAATGAGGTTTTATTGTCTTAAACCGTTCGATTTTGCATAACATTTGAAGTTACAAAGTTTTGTTCTAATTAATCCTTTAAAAAGTGATTGAATTAAATGAATATATAATCCTCATTTACTGTATTTATGCGGATCGGTTACATTCTTTTTATCTATCAAGAGAGGGAAAAAAAAAAAAAGGATCGCTGAAGCGATTCCTTGACAAGTGATGTCAAATTGGATGCCTAACAAATGGTCTCAAACCTTCAGGAGAGCTACTTGTTTTAATGTATAGAATCTCTTAATACATAAATTTTTCTACTTAGAAAAGGAAAAATTTATAGTGCAACCCATCAAGAATTGAACCCAACTCTATCGTTGTAATACCCTAACAAATGGTATCAAGGCCGAAGGCCTGGCAGTTACTTGTGTCATTTTGGTGACATTGTTGAATAGCTACATGTGGCATGGGATGATGGCCCTGATGGGTGGCTAGTGATGGTGTAAGAGCTGAACTGATTGAATATGGGATCATTCAATTAGAAGATGGGATGTTGAAACTGGCAAAGATTCAGTAAACATGGTGTGTGAGAATGACCTTAATTATGCTGGCTTTCCTTCGTTCTGTGCTTGCTTGTGGCTTTATGAACCCTTCATTTGCATTAAAATTTGATTATATGTTCATTAATGAAATTGTGTGAGAAGCCAATTATTACTTATAATAGGCAATTGACATGAAAAATCTCTGGTGCTACATATTTTTAGCTCTCAACTACAAGCAGTCATTATGAAAGTGATCCCAGAGAAGTCAGGCAACTAACCTTAAAAAAATTTCTATCACCATTAAGATTTAACGTTCTCTTCTCCTTCAACTTAAAAAGAAAAAAGAGCTAGCGTCCCAAAAGCGCAACAAGGCTCCCTGCTCTACAAAGTGTTGTATTCGTACTCAGCCTTTGCTGTCTTCAATTCTAGTGAAACAATTTCGTTTTCTCTTCAAACTAATTCTTGCAGCAGAGGGACGTTCAATTCAAGGATGGTCTCTGCGATAGAACCACCCAAGACCACCTTCTTTTACATGTAATAGCCGAAGAGACAGCGTGTGGACTGACAAAGCAAAAGCAAAATGATGTCAATCCGGATACAACAGGTTGACAGAGAGCCAGTTTTGTTGGGTGGCAATTAGTTGCTTATGATGTTAGAGAGAGGTTGGATAGAGTAAGATGATGATGATACGCGCAGAAGTCAGTTCTTTTTTATGATTCTGAAACTGAAGTGTTGGTAAGTTAAGTTTAGTTGGAATGATGTTGATGCATGTACTCGCAGTGTTTACTGCAATTCTAATTTGAATTGGGCTAATATCTTTTCGGCCTATTAAAGATAAATTTTGACCCAAAATTTCAGGTTCGGATGGCACTAATTAAATATTATTATTACTACTCTTTGATTTCCTGCATATATGGATGGCCATCAAATTATGCAGAGATCTTTACCACATATTCAATTAAATAAATCCAACACAACAGAGTGCCATTTTACACTCTCTTGCGTTGTGTTGTTTTAAAATACAACATTCAATATCGAACTCGTCCAGTTGTGTTGTTGGTGCTTTAGATGCTTATTAAAGTTGAATTATACACTCCGTTCAACTAAATATGTCCCTTTGAAGGACTGGTACTTTGATGGGATTAATTAACAAATATCACTGTGACTGGATTGTATTTGGATAACCATTTGAAGGATATCAACACAACAATATCAGGTACGTATATATATATCTCTAGCTTTTGATGGCAATATCTGTTGCAGAAATGTTCTTTCTTCTGCCGGTGTTGGGTATTGGGGGTGGGGGGACTCTTCCTCTAATTTTGTCCAACATAACAATTTCCATATCTGTTTACATTCCAGCTGCTCCAACCTTGCCCTGCACCGCACGCTTCAGCCACTGGTTCCGCACGCCTTGTGCCTTACGGCTGCTTGCTTGCTGTACTGCTGCTGCCTTCTACTTCAGCTTCCGTGCTGCGGCTTGGCCTCTTCTCTGATTCAGCCTCCCCCCTCTCTTCTCTCCAATTCAATCCTTTATATATAAAGCATGGCCGCCCTAATCCTCCTCCAAATCAAAGCCTCCAATTGCCGCTCCCTCCCCATTTCTTGAATTTATCTCTTTTTGCTTGATTCCTACCAAAAAAAATATGTTACCTTCCATCAATACTATTTGTAATAAAAATCAATAAAAATCGAAATAAAAAGAAAGAAAGAATAAATACTATTTGAAATGGGTTACCTTCCATCAATTTGAAGTTACTTCATCATTCCATGCTTTGGTTTTGGTTTGTGCCGTATAAATTTTATCACTCTTGCATGTGAAAAAGTTTCCTTCTTTCTGTCAGCAGCTTGTGCATGTGAAAGCTTCCTTCCAACCCAACTCGGCCGCTTCTGGTTTTGGTATAATCTTCTCCAACCTGATATGAACAGTGCAGCCTCCAACTCTTCGTGGATCCATTTATCATCGCAGTTACTGGAACGTGCCAAACATGGCATTGCCTTCTTGTTGTTCATCTGTTGATCTTGTAACCGTGCAGACTCCTTCACCTGCTGGAGGAAAGGGTGATTCAAAAGCATGTCGGCCGACCATCTCAACTTGGGATCCCTAACCAGACACTTTCCCAAGAAATCTTTTCCCTCGTCAGACATGTTGTGAGGGATCTTCGGCGGTCTTTTCCCTGACGCAATCTCACGCAGCAGCTCATTGACGCCCTTGAGTTTGAATATTGCCGTCGGCCACACAGACTTTCCTGTAACCATCTCAGTTACTGTGCACCCCAGAGACCAGATATCCACAGAGGCTTTGGTCGAACCAAACAGAATCGATTCGGGCGATCGGTAAAGAAGGGTACCCGGGCATCCTTTCACCTTGCAGTCACTTCTCTTCGCCAACGACCCAAAATCCGCAATCTTCACGTTGTTCCCGCCATCTTTAGACGGGAAGACAAGAATGTTGCCCGGTTTAATATCGCAATGAACGTAGCCTTTTCCATGCATGTAGCTCAGGGCTTCGAGGATCGTACGAGTGTATTCCGCGACGTCAGATTCCGGCAAGTGCCCTCCACTTTGTCTGATCAGATCCTTGAGGGAACCTCCGGGAGCAAACTCGAGTAACATGTTGTACACTCTCTTGCCGTCCTCGACACTGACATCTTCCCCAAAACAGCGAACTATTCCAGGGCAATCGCGCAGTTCGTACAAGATCTTGGCTTCTTTCTGAAGCGATGAGGAGTTCTTGAAATCCGCAGACTTCACCGCCATTGCAGGGATGTGCAGTGAGTCCTTGGGGAAGCAAGGAACTGCAAGACTAACAGTGCCAAACGTGCCCTTTCCCAGAACTTGTTTCTTGACCCAAGAACCCATGGCTGATCGATCGATCGATCGATGATCTTCTTCTTCTTCTTCAACAACTCTCTCTCTCTCTCTCTCTCTCTCGTCAATTAACAGAGATTAAAATGGCTTCTCTTGTGAACCATATATATAGATTAATTAACGGAGTAATAATTTAAAAATTATTAATATCAAAATTATTATTAATATCTTATTAGAGATGGTAGTGAATTAAATTACTTTTAAATATATTTTACCCATTTTAAAAATTATGAGTATATCTAACAAGTTTAAGATATTACTAATAATTCCACGTTATCTCCACAACACTCTCTCTATCTCTCCATTGCATTTATATGTTTTTTTTTTTAATAGTAATGGAAAGTTGTAGGTTACTTAGTTTTGTAAATAAAATTTAGATAATTATAAAAATTTAATGTAACAGTAAAATAAATTTAAATAATTTTAGAAAGAAAAAGGGTAAATGTCTTCTCCTCTATCGTAAAATCTAACGATAATAATATCTTTTGATGTTTTTCACCTCATTTACAAAATGGTAAATGGATGTTTGATTTACTAGTTTAACCGTTTATAAGCTTTATTTTCATCTTATAAGCTACGTAACTTATTTAGTTATGCGTTTGTTAAAATTTAAGAGTTTAATTGCTGCTAAACTTATAAACTAGTTTAATAGAATTTTTAGATATTTTCAATAACGTCGTCGTTTTGCTTTATCATCCGTAGTCATTGCCTTCATCATCCACCACCCGTTACCTCCTCCTTCATTTCTCCATCTCTCTCTCTCTCTCTATATATATATATATAACTTATATATATATTAATGTTTATTGTATTAATATATTTATCATTTTTATGAATTAAACTTAAATTTAAGTATAAAGCATTGCATTAATATTTTGTTTAATAATCGTATATAATTTATCAACATTTATTATTTTTAGTTGAATATCAATTTATGATATATTTTTATTAAAAATTAGTAGTTTTGTGAATTTTATTTATATTATTTAGTAACATGTCTATTTTTATTTTTTGGTTAAGTTCTGATAGATATCAGCTCTTTCAAACGAAATACATAACTTTATAAATGATAAGTTACATCACATTTAACTAAACACGTTATCAATTTAAATGTTTTCTATTTTTCAAACTTTATACAACTTATAAGTATAAAAACATATAAGCTATAAAAAAAAAAAAAAAGATAAGCCAAACAACCTCTAAATAATTTTTATAGTGGCGTGACTTCAACTTATAAAAAATATCTTGCAGCTCATGTAATAGTTGAAGTAAATATTTTATTAGGTATGATTGTGTTTATCTGATGAGATAATTAAAAGGTTTTAATAATTAATTAATAAAATTTTATTTGATTTAGAAATTACAGTTCTATTTTTCAACGGTGGATATGAATTTTGATTTCTCTATATTTTGTACATAAAAAAACAAATTACACTTCTATTTTTCATCCATCATCAAGGTCGGTTAAGAGAGAAATCAAATCTGGTTATCTTCTTCTTCAACTGCCAATCTCCTTTATGGCCTTAAGCTCTAATGGATCAAGTTAGGCTTTTATTTATTCATGTTATGTGAAATATTATGTTATTTTAAAAAAAAAAATTTAATAATTTTCATTATAACGAATTTGACCTCTCTTGTTAAATTATTTTCTTTTCGTTTCACTTTAGTGAATCCCGATATACATTTTTCATTGGTTAAATAAGTTAACTCGACGATCAGTAGAGAGTCTCACCCTTAATTTATTTAAGAATGTAATCATTTATTTCAAAGTCATAATTAAAAATGATAATTAGAGTTTCGATTTATCTAGACGCATTTAAATTAAATCTTAGTAAAGTTACTAGTTTACATTCTTTTCAAATCATTTTTAGCCCACCCTTAGGCTTAAGAGGCTCACAGAATTTTCTTTAATATGATTATAATATCTCATCAAAATTGAATATTTAAAATATATAAATAGTTATCAAAATTCATGAAAATTTCACAGAAATTACAACACAAACACATAAGGTGACTTTGTGTACAAATTTCAACTTCAAATAACATCATTTGATACTTTAAAAAATTACATAAATTCGGTTGTTCGATCACAATTTCATTCTTGTTGTTGTGATATATTTATGTTTTTCGAGTATTTGACTAAGTAAATCTCCACCGTTTCATGACAGCCATGCCTCATTAGAAAGCTCACTTGATGAGCTACAATATACCCAAAAATAATTTTATTTTATTAAGATTTGATTTTCTTTTTTCAAATAAATCAAAAAGATACAAAACTAAGTTTGCTAAAAACTAGACTTCCTTACTCATCATCAAGAATTTTATTGTAATTTAATACATTATCTACTATTCTCAGGAAGTCTTCAAAACAAACTATTTGTATTAGAGCAACTCCAACAGGAGTTGTCATCTAGGGTGTCATTTCCATAACTGTCGAAATGTGATCTCGAAATAGAAAATTTTCACTCTAATGGGAGTGGCATATGGTGTTGTAAAATGACAACAATCTTCTTGTAGTACCATTTTTCCAACCCTTAGAGAGAGAAAAATGAAGAGGTTGCATTTGCCAATGGTAAAGTTCAACGGTTATATTTGAAATTCTATATATATATATATATATTTACCTAAAATATGAGAGGTGAGATAGAGTGAGAGAGAGCCACAGGCAATGATCGACCAGCAAGTGATGAAGGGCCAGAGCCGGCGAGAGCGAGGCTTAGGCCGAGGCGACGAGCGACAGAGTGAGAAGAATGGCCGAAGAGAGCGAACAGCGACGAACGACCAAACGAGAAAAAGGTAAGGAGGCAAGAGAGGCACAGAGGAAGGAAGGTTCTGGAGGTATGTATTATATATACATAATTGTTTTTATTTTAGTTTATCAATTATTAATTATATATATAAATGTTTTGAGATTTAAAATTTAAAATTTTAATTATATTTTTTAATAAAAAATATTAAAATGACACCCCCTAATTGCAACCTGTCATTAGAGCAAATGTAGAATTCAAATGTGCCATAACACTATTCAAAGTTACAAATTGATAATTTAGCATTCTAAAATAGTAACTCCCTTTGGAGATGCTCTTAGTGTTCTATTTTAAACTATTTAGACAAGTTTCACAGAAAATTCATAACTAAATGTACAAAGATCCCTTTCAATTATTTTTACACCCTAAGTTCGAAAAAACACTCTAGTTTTTAAAGAGAAAAAAAAAAGACATAGTTAACTACAAAACTAAACATTAAAAACTTTGTTTTAATATAGAAACAGTAAGTATTACGTAACATAAGTATTTGATTCCAAACACATAATAATGTTACTTTACATATTAACTTTTCAATGGACTACATGTTATTGTTATTGTTATTATATATTATTGTTATTAATATGTAATTGAGGAAGCAGTAAGTCTATAGCACAAGTCATCTTGCATTATCGAATGCCCAGACAGAGGTCGTTGGGTCAAAACCAACAATTAAGATATATAAAAGGTTGGAAATTGCTAATTTGCTCGATTGTATGATCAAAAGGACGATCGAATGTAATATTTTAATAATTAAATTACGAAAATACCCATCACACCTTCCCTTAGCCGCCTTCTCTCTACTTTCTCTCATTTCCATAGCCGCTCGTTGCCTTTCTCTCACCATCTTCACCTCGCCTCGTACCAATTGTCATTGCATCATCCCTCTCCGTCGCGGACAGGGAAGATGAAGCAACAGTCAGTGCAAAGAGAGGCGATGAGAAGCAGCCATAAAAAAAAGAGAAATAATAGAGAATAGGCGGTCAATGGTGAAGTGTATTTTCACCATTGCACGTGTATATATAAAACTACATGTGAAGCTCTTGAGCAATGTCGCAAAGTCCTCCTTGAACGACCCCAAACTTGTTCAATCAACCCCATTTTCCCTTGCTCTCTCCATTCTGCAATTTTTCTATCTGGCGATCTACTTGTCAGATCAACGATCTGACATCAAAACCATCATGAAACAGACCTTGATTGCTCCAATTACAGTCTTGAAGTCCATATCTGGCAAGTCAATGTTGCCAACAATTGCCCATTGGAGTACTCCCACCACAAGGTAAGCATTTTTTGCCATTTTCCAATGGTTTATTGTAATATCCCATATCTGTGTGAGGTCACCGCGTAATTTAGATGAATTTAAAATATCGAAAAGTGGGTTTAAAAGTAAAATAAATCGCCGAATCGACCGAAAGGAGTACCTCAAACCCTAGATGATTAAGAAAAATGGTATAGCATCATCAAGTAATATAAGTTATGATTTTTAATGATGAAAGAAATTGGATTGGGAGCAGTTTTCGGTACAACTGTCGACTAGGCTAAGAAAATCGAATCAATGTAAGAGATGTCTGAAAAGTCAACGAAGCATGTCAATGACTAATATTTTATGTATAAAACAACCCTTAAGTGATTCCGGATTGAATCGAGTGGATTTAAGGTCAAAACGATCAATCGGGCTTAAGTGCAATTTTCTAAATTTGCCCCAAGGAGGTTAAAACGGTAATTTTTTAGAATTTTCAAGGGAGAAATGAGAAGTACTAATCTTGAGGGTCTTAGTGATGGTGCTGGGAAGATCAGGGGCTTGAGAATAAAGACCAAAATGCAAAAGAAAATTTCAAGATGGCCAAACTGCAATTTCTAAAAAATCTGCTTAGAAATGGCAGATTTGGCCACGATTTGTGGTTGAAAAATCCAGAGATTTGGCAGCCTAACTTTGTTAGGGCATGGCCAATGATGGTCTAGGAAGCGTATGGAATAAGCTAAGGCCGGAGATTAGCCACGTGGGGGTCGTTTTTGGCCTATAAATAGCGAGGGTTTTTGGTCTAATTTGGAGCATCAAATTGCTCAAGTTTGAGGGCGAGTCGAGGGAAGCCAATAAGGGGCTTTTGATCCTTGAGGCGAGATGAGCGTTTTTGGAAAGTTTCGTGAGTTTTCGAGGTGGTTTGAAGGTGTTTCGAGGGTGGCCGAAAAGTCGCACGCGGTGGTCGGGCCTAGCCTGATTTTGCTCAATTTGGAGGCCTTCCGGTGGTTGTTTCGGGCACCCAAGGGTGCCATCATGATCGACTAAGTGAGAGCTTCCAGCTGGTGTGATCAGGGGTGGATTTTGGTGCCGGCCGGCAACCAGCTCATCGGAGAAGACGATGCGCGTGCAATGCACGCGCTGTCTTCACTCGCAGAGATGCGCCTAGGCGCGTGGGGGTGCGTGCCACATAGGAATTTTTTGATTTTTTTTTTTAAAACTCTTGGAAAATTATTTTATGTATAGTTATGTAAAAATATTTGAGAAAATAGTTGTGTAGATAATTATTTTGGATTATTAGTGATAAAAAAAATGAGAAAATGTGAGAAAATTATATTTTGATGGTTATTGGATAATTAGGGTGTCTTGCGGCTTGAGGTACTCATGCGAAGTTCGAGGTGGGCACGCAAATCGAGGTGGATCACGCTTTTTGAGAAAATTCGAGTCTAAAGGTAAGTGGTTCTACCGAAAAAACTTATTTGTGGCATGTAAATAGTTTACTGTGAGTGTTCATCCCTATGACTTGGTTTATTGTGATGGTTTGTCCAAACGGTTATTTACACATGTATTGAATTTCGTACGGTAAATTGCATACATTGAAATATTGATTTTATGTTATGCATATTATGATTTTCGACATTGGCATGTTATGTGTTGTCCATGTGGGACGTGGGTTGTTAATCTGTGACGTGGCCCTAAGTGACAGTACTCGGGATGCGTACTAAAGATTAATGCTAGGTGACCCACTTGGGACGGGGCTGAGATGGACTTCGCTTTACGGCACTCAAGTGGCGGGACAGGGAATGGACACCACCCTAGGTTCCTTTGAGCAATAACATTAATACTGAGGTGTCGTTGATTTCGAGAATAGTGCTGATCTGATACTCTTGGGGCTAAGGTTGCATTGGGTTTTGGAATGCTTTTGAGTAGGAGCGTAATGCCTAACAATGACAATGGGGCGATTCCCAGGTTCATATGCCGAGGTTGTCACTCTTAAGTGGGATTGTGTTTGCCAATGGGTCGATGTGGTCGTGTCGCCTGTAGAGAGATTGTATTTTTCCCGGTAAAGGTTAAGTGCTATATGGGATTCTCTTAGACTGGGGCATGTCAGGATTTGTCGTTTTATATATGATATTGCATATATTCATGAAAATATTTTTGAACTCTCACTTAGATGATTCAGCATCTAATTTGGACTATGTCTCTGGAATATTCAAACGTTTCAGATGAAAGCAGCGACGCCAAGGGAAATAATGTCATTGAGATGTAGCTGCTATGTTTAGTTTCGTAGCGATGTTCAGAGGTTATGTAATATTTTCATATTTTCATGTCAAACATCGATTTGGTTAATTAATTGTAAAAGGAATTTGTCGGTTATATATATCACTGAGATTTCAATCTTGCTTCCGCTAATGTGATTGATAATATTTGTTTTATTCTATTATTTTTTAAATGCTGAGAAGGTATAGTTGGGATTGTCGGGAAATGAGTATGTATATCGAGAGATTTATGTAGAGTGTATCATGTTTAAAAAAAAAATCTTCCCAAAATCTCGAGTTAATGCACGCTTGGGAAAAGAGGGGCGTTACATTTACAACAATATTCTACCGCGTAAAATTAATAAACACTCATATCCGGTGACCGACATACCTTCAATTTTTGGTTTTTGCTCTCATTATTGGATATGTTGAATTTCATTGTTCGTAATGGAGCTAAAAAGATCTAAGCAGACATTTTTTTTTACTTTTGATTTGAATCAGTAGCTTTTTTAATTTGAATCATCAGTTTAGTTTTTGATTTTTACTTTGAGAAGTAAGTGATCTCAAATACATACAAAAATCTTTTAATATGTTTCAAGATTAAACGGTGATGTAACGGGTGTTTCAAGATCAGACGGTGATGTAACAGAGTGATGAATAGTTGACGTTAAGCAAAGTTCACTAAGTAAGTAGTTACATTTTTAAAGTTCAGTGAGTGTATGTTAAATTTATTTTCTTCACGTTGGATTCCATTAGTCACGTCAGATTCTGTTAGCATTTTTGTTTGTAATAGTTGACAGAATTATAACGAGTGATGGATGGTTGATGTTGAGTAAAATTTAATGAGTAATTAGTTACAATTTAAAGTTCGGTAAATAAATAATTACAACTTTAAAGTTCAATAACTATTTATTAATTTTACCCCTATTCTACCATAAATGACCTTTATTTATTATTCAATTCTCACTAGTTCGTGCCCTATTCCATTTGCCTTAAACTTAATTTTATAACCTTTATTTAGAGAAAAATTGTAAAATTATTTGTTACAAGAATTATTTTTTTCTTAAAATTTTTAATTTATTCATCAATGGTGTCTATTTTATTGAGTTTTTTTTATAAATCAATATTCTTAAATATTGTAAAACTTTTAAGTGTTACTAAGATTGTGCCAAACGAATCGTTTGTTCACTCTAAGGGGACGTTTGGTATAGGAGAAATTTTTAGATTTTTGAGAATGTTCGATTAAAAATCTATATTTTCATGTATGGTACAATTTTTTTAAAAAAATTATGAAAAAGTAACACTTTTAAAATTTATTTTTAATCAAATTTCGCACAAAAAAATTTCCATAGAGAGTTGGGGAATCCAAGATTTTCATGGATTATGGAAATTTTTTAACAAATAAAAAGACTAAAATACCCTTTACCCTCTTATAAGCCCATAACTCTTTCATGATTATGTTCAGTGTACCCCTTACTCTCTTATAACCTTATAGGCCAATATATATTTTATATATTAGAAGGATTTTATTATTATTAAATAAAAAATCAAATAAAGATAGTTTTAAAAAAATAATATGGATCCTAAAAAATGTTGCATTCAAACCAAACATAGAAATGCAAAATTTAAAAACAAAAATACCCAAAATTTCTAAAAATATTTAAAACTAACTAAACATAAAATATACATAAATTCTAGTCAAAGAACATTCTAAAAAATCATGAATCTTAAAAATTTAAAAACGTCTCATGTATCAAACGCCCGATGAATGATTTTTTTATTTGATATGCTATAAAAGTTATTATTCTCGAGAGTCATCTAAGTTTTGAAAAATCAATTTAATAGAAATGTTCAAAACTAGCCAAAAGATTCAAAATAATAATCAAAATAATCAGCCTTAATAGCCTTATACATATTTTAGTAAATATAATTTTTGTTATAAATATCAACTTATATTTATTTTGACAAATAGACTATAAATAGCCTAAAATTTAAATATAATTTTTTTTTCAAAATAATATATGAATTTGAATCGATCTAATTACTAAATTATAATATTTAAAACCGAAAATTTGAAAGCTTAAAACTTAAACGGAATGTTCAAACAACTGAAGAAGCTTCGGCGTTCATTGCCGTTTGACAGAGGCATGATTCCCCAAGGCCATTGGAACACGGCCACGTCGTCTTCTCCACCGCCGGCGCAACCGCCAGTGGCGGCGACGGACCCACGTCGCACTCACGCGCACTACATCAAGATCGGAAACGCGGACCTCTCTCTGTTCAATAACCTCATCACTCTGTACTCCAAATCCAATCGGCTGCCCGACGCTCTTCGCCTCTTCCACACCATCCCTTCCCCCAACGTCGTCTCCTGGACCGCCCTCATCTCCGCCTTCTCCACCACTGCCCTTTCCCTCCGTCACTTCGTCTCCATGCTCCGCCAATCCACCCTCCCCAACCACTTCACTCTGCCCCCCCTCTTCAAGTCCTGCGCCTCCCTCCTTTCTCTCTCCTTCGGCCTCCAACTACACTCTCTCTCCCTCAAGCTCTCTTTCTCCACTCACCCCTTCACCGCCTCTGCCCTTGTCCATTTTTACTCCAAAGTACGGCTCCCTGAAGACGCCGGCAAAGTGTTCGACGAAATTCGTCACAGAGACGAAGTCTGTTTCGCCTCTTTAATTGTGGGTCTTGCCCAAAACTCGCGGTCGGTTGACGCGCTATCTTACTTCGCCGACATGAGGGCTTGTGGAGTCCGGTCGACTATGTATAGTGTGTCGGGCGCTCTCCGTGCGGCCGCTGATCTCGCTGCGTTGGAACAATGCAGGATAATTCATGGGCATGCGGTTGTTACTGGGTTCGACTTGGATGTGATTGTGGGAACTGCTTTGGTTGATGGGTATGGAAAGTGTGGTTTGGTGTCTGAGGCTTCTGCTGTTTTTGATGAACTCGTTTCGGAGATGAATCTTGTTGGGTGGAATGCGATGATGGCAAGCTATGCTCAGCAAGGGGATCATAATTCAGTGATGCGGCTGTTTGGTTCCGCGGAGGCTAGAGGGTTTGTGCCGGATGAATACACCTTTCTAGCCGTTCTTTCATCATTTTGCAATGCGGGTTTGGTAGCTGAGACTGAACAGTGGTTGAGCAAGATGAGATTTGATTATGGACTAGAACCATCGCTCGAGCACTACACTTGTTTAGTTGGTGCAATGGGTCGAGCTGGAAGGTTGGAGGATGCGGAAAAGATTGCAATGACAATGCCATTCCAGCCAGATGCAGCGGTGTGGCGTGCACTGTTGTCAAGTTGTGCACAGCATGGCTACGCGGACATGGCTTGGTCAATGGCTAAGCGTCTGTTGAGCTTCAACCCGCATGATGACTCGGCTTATGTGATAGTTGCAAATGTATTTGCAGGTGCAGGAAGATGGGATGAAGTCAAGGAAATAAGGAAGTTGATGAAGGATAGAAAGGTAAGGAAGGAAGTAGGGCAAAGTTGGATTGAAGTTCAAGGAAAGGTTCATGTGTTTCTGGCGGGGGATAGGAGACATCAGAGAACAGAAGAGATATATTTGAAACTGACAGAGCTGATGGAGGAAATTGGGAGATTGGGTTATGTTCCGTGTTGGGATGAAGTGTTACATGAAGTGGGTGAAGATGAGAAGCGAGAAGCACTAATGTCCCATAGTGAGAAGTTGGCTTTGGCTTTCGGATTGATAAGCAGAGCCGCACCCTCGGGGAAGGCCTTGAGGATTGTGAAAAATTTGAGGATTTGTAGGGATTGTCATGAGGCTTTCAAGTACATTAGTATAGCTGTGGAGAGGGTGATTATTGTAAGAGACGTCAACAGATACCACAAGTTTGTTGGCGGTAGTTGTAATTGTCATGATATTTGGTAGCACAAGCATGTGCGAAGCTAATCAAATACTTCTTGATCCTGATACGGGACAATCCATTCTGTCTGTTCTAGTGCAGGAAGTGAACACGGGACGAGGCTGACATTGAAGATTGAAGATCACTGGGTTAATTATAGTTGGACTTCGGAGATGCTTCATATTAACACTTTGATCACAGATGTCCAGCCAATAGCCTCTGGTAAGAAACATAACTTATTTTAGGACATATTCTCAGGTTTCTTGTATTGGTAGTTAGACTGGGTAGTCGTGGAAGACAGTTTGTGTTTTCTGGAAAAAGATTTTATCGAAAATAAAAATTGGAAATCATGTTCAAATATTCAAATTTTCCGATTAGAAAACAAAAATTTCAACTTTTCAAGTTTTCAACTTCATACTATTAAATAGAAACAGGAAAAATTGGTTTCCAGAACCTTTTATATAAATGTGGACAGTGGACCTCAAACCATGCACTCACCTCACCAGACCTTTCTCAATCGAATGAATCAATACTCCCGGGAGCACAGTGAGATACTGAGATATAAGATATGCGAATGAATAAATGGTGCTTTGGAGCACCAATCTTATGCTCTCTGTAAACATTGCCAAGGCTTTTGTGGCATGCTTACACAGCTGTTTCCGCAACACTTAAAGACTTCTCTGTAACATCCTTTGCCTGCCCATTGTCTACAATAGCCCTACTTTACCTTCGTTAGAATTCGTTTTGTATCTGCTATTCAATCTGATAAGCTGCTTCAGCAGCAGAACTTCTGCTGCTGAAATTCTAAATTTTCCATCCTCTAATATGTGAGCTGTAGCCTGTTGGAAAGCAATTTCAGCTAGCTTTTCAACTTGCAGTGCAATTTCAACATCTTGCTGCAAGGTGATGGGCTCTGATACCAGCGTAACCATGGAGACCACTTTGTCAGAAGATTAGGGAACTCAAAAGAATTACAAGGAGAGGGAGGAACAAAATAAACTTAGCTTCATTCAAGAACACAGGTTCACTCCACTCTACATTACATGCACTCCTAAATAGGCATTTATAAACTTTTACGTTTGTTATGTCCAAGAGCCATTCATGAATATGTCCAAAGGGCATTCATGAACAAGCCAAAGGGCATTAGCATTTACAATGTTTCTAAACCCCAATCCCCATTGCCAAAAAAACAAAAAAAAAAACAAAAAAACCCTTCATTTATAGCAGGGAACTGAGGAAGAGAAGATGCATTGTGGAATTTAACCTTCAAGAATCTCAGGAATACAGGCTTGGGTTGGTCCTACCTCACCTGCAGGCACTTTCTTGCCCATCATGTCACCATTCTCTACCACTGGTATCATGGTATCGGTGTTAGGCTCATGCCATTTTGGGTCATCTACCTTTTCTTCCTTGTCATGTAGTTTGTCATCATCATGGGAAGTTGCTTCCTGTAAACTGCTTCCATAGAAGAGCAGGATCTCCTTGGTCCAACTACGTAACTTGTCTGTGGCATCCTCATCTGTTTAATGGTCATAATATGCACAATCAATCTAATGGACTTTTGACATTCATGTTTTTTGTTCTGCAGGGAAAATCAACTCAGTATTTTGCTATTGAGATATCAGATGTGAGGAGAGATGAACCAACCTAGTCTTGGGACTGTATGGCCTTGTGGGTGCCTAATGATGAGAGGATTGTGAAAGGCCGTGGCAAGCTCCTCAGAGGGCAACCTCAACCAGTCCTTTGCTCCTACGAAATGGACTGATCTCACATTGATAAGGTCTTTATAGGCAATGTCACATATGCTGGGATCCCTAAACTTTGACCCTGAAATTGATACAAATAGTTTGATGGGTGGATGCTCCTTCAACACCTTTCCCTGCATTAATTATCACGCTTTTATCATTCTAAGCGTGTCACAGACGCATTAAGGTTTTGCAATGCATACACCACCATTTCAATGGAAAGTGAGGAGATGGAAATGCAATGCCTGAAACAAGATTTACACACCTGCATTTGGTAGCCAAGCAGGAGAGCTGACAGTGTTGCTCCCTGGATATATATAAATCAAACATAGCCTGGATTACTTTGACATGTCTAGCCACCAAGCTAAAACGTAGTACTAGATTGCTGCATTTTGGTTTGAGCTTACATGTATGATTAAAAATTGGACACAAGTACTGCTTGTGATTATTGATTGTTGAAAATTACTGGAACTGTAAAATGCATGAATAACTAGTAATTCGATTGAACTTGTGTGTGTGTTATATCTTCAATCATCGAAGAGGGTTTGTTCGCTTGAAGTGAATCGAACAGCCCCTCATTCTAAACAGGAGTCAGAGAGGACGGATATATGATGTACCTGAGAGAAGCCTAGGAAACCATCAAAGGGGCCTTTGGTTGTTATGTATTCACACAAGTAGGAGATGCATTCTTCCAAATTTGTGTACTCTGTGAAGTCCTAGTTCAGACAATACAGATGATAGACTTGCTTAGCCAAATGTTTGAACCAGGAGAGAGGAGATGACATGATCTGGTAATTTCAAGCCATTCACTAGTTGCAACAGGAAAGACTGTACCTTGTTGAATTGGAACCACTCAAAGTAAGGTGGGGGAAAGATGCCCTCTATTTCAGATGGTCCTCCTGCGGGAAATATTCCATCTGCAAACTCCTGTTGTTTGAAGGTTAAATTAAGAAATATATATATTTGACAATCAAAATGACAGATAGTATCCAAACAATAGACATTAATTCTTTCCAACTATCTGAAGTCATTATTATTATAAAAAAAACATAAAAAGTCGTAGCATTGCCTTGCTTGGGTTGACTCTTTGGCTCAATCGTAGTTCAAAAAAAAAAAAAAAAAAAAAAGGACCATTCTTTTACCTTGAACGAATCAGTCTATCCCATCCAAGTTTCTGCAGATATAATAGACTATCTAGCTCAATTTAATAAACCATCTTGCTCAAAAGTTAGTTCAATTTGAGGCTTTAGTTGTGGGAAGTTTAACAAATTTAGAATACATTCATGGATGAGAGAGAGAGAGAGAGACCAAGTGGAAGAGATGACTGGGGAAGATGGAAGCATCCCATTTGCTGAGTTGCTTTTGCAGGAATTTACCACTGGTTCTAAATCCATGGAGACACAGTATCTTCATCTTCTTCATCCCCTTCTTCTCCATGTATGGTTCCATTTACTGAACTCCACTGAACCCACAAGACAAGACAAGACCCAGACCAGACACCACCCCCCTCCCCTTCTTATGCAAGACGGAGACGAAGCAGAGGTAGCTGGGGATGGTAGAGGCCTTCACTCCACCTAACTCCCCAGTTGAGTAAACCCCCAACTACCTTTCTAGGTTGCCCCAAATAAATAATAAAAAAAAACCTGCAAATGTTTAAAATACATTTTTACATGATCAATTTTATTTTCTCATTTTTTATAAGTAAAAAAAAAAGAAGAACTTATAATTTTGAACAAAGCCTACAAAAAAATTGTGTTTAAGTTTGTAATATTCATTTGTAAATTTCACCTATTTTAGTGGAATTCAATTTAATTATGCTCCATTCCGTGGAATTGGAGTCCGCGTTTTTTAATTTAAAAAATATTAATTTAAAATTAAAATAAATTCATTTATATTTTTTTCTTATAAATAAGAATTTCATTAAATGAAAAACATCAAAAGCATTTACAACTATCTACTTGGACATAGCTTGAGCATCAACACAATAGCAAATTTCATAAAAATAAAACTAGCAAAAGAAAAAATTTCCTTCGAAGAAAACACATCTTAATATATATTAAAGTAACAGAGGTTTTGCAAATAGTTTCTCGTCCAAAAACTGCCTCTAAAATTTGTATGAGTTTTTCAATGTTATTAATTAATCAAAAATAAATATTTTATATCATATCTTCTCATCAACTAATCTCTCAATTAATTAAAAATAAACATTATTACTAAAAAATATGAATAGACAACTTAAACTATTAATTAAGTTATAAAAAATCGTTCATATTTTATAATGTTTTCAATATTTTCAATGTTTTGTTATTATTGCATAAATTAAAATTCAATAGTATAAATCAAAATTTATATTTTCAATATTATTGCATACAGTTTCTCGCCAAAAAGTTGCTTTTAGTTTTTTTTTTCAGGAAATAATATTCCTTTCAATTAAAAACGTGTTATTGAATCCTCTAGAAACATGTTATGCAACATTCAGATTTTGAACTATTCGATTTTTGCGCATAGATTCTGATATTAAAAATTGAAAAGTGTGTATCAGCAATAACCAATGATTTTTTCAATGTTATTAATTAATCAAAAATAAATATTTTTTGTCATATCTTCTTATCAATTAATCCCTCAATCAATCAAAAATAAATATTATTTGTGAGAAATATGAATAGACAACTAAGACTATTAATAAAGTCATAAAAAATCGTCCATACTTTTTAATGTTTTCAATATTTTCAATGATTTGTTATTATTGTATAAATTAAATTTTAATAGTATAAATCAAAATTCATATTTTTAATATTTTTGCACACAGTTTCTCGCTAAAAAGTTGCCTTTAGTTTTTTTTTTTTTTCAAGAAGTAATAATATCCCTTCCAGTTAAAAACGTGTTACCGAATCCCTTTGAAAACGTCTTATGCAATAATTAGATCATAGATTGTTCGATTTTCGCATATAGACTGCTCTATTATCTTATATTGAAAAATGAAAAACATGTATCAATAATAATCAATGGGTTTTTCAATGTAATTAATTAATCAAAATAAATATTTTATGTCATATCTTCTTATCAATTAATTCCTTAATCAATAAAAAATAAATATTATTTCTAAGAAATATGAATAGACAACTTAAAACTATTAATTAAGTCATAAAAAATCGTTCATATCTTTTAATGTTTCAATATTTTCAATGATTTGTTATTATTTCATAAATTAAATTTAAATAGTATAAATCAAAATTCAAATTTTCAATATTATTGCACATAGTTTTTCGTCAAAAAGTTGTCTTTATTTTTTTTTTTAGGAAGTAATATTCCTTCCAGTTAAAAACGTGTTATCGAATCTCTCTGAAAATGTGTTATGCAATATTCAGATTATAGACTATTCGATTTTCGCTTATAAACTACTCTATTATCTAATATTAAAAATTGAAAAACATGAATCAGTAATAATCAATGGGTTTTTTAATGTAATTAATTAATCAAAAATAAATATTTGCTGTCATATCTTCTCATCAATTAATCTCTCAATCAATGAAAAATAATTATTATTTCTGAGAAATATGAATAGACAACTTAAAACTATTAATTAAGTCATAAAAAATTGTCCATATTTTTTAATGTTTTCATTATTTTCAATATTTTGTTATTATTGCATAAATTAAATTTTAATAGTATAAATCAAAATCTATATTTTCAATATTATTGCACATAGTTTCCTACCAAAAAGCTACATTTAGTTTTTTTTTTTTTTTCAAGAAGTTATATTCCTTCTAGTTAAAAACGTGTTATGCAATATTCAGATTCTGGATTGTTCAATTTTCACGCATAGACTGCTATATTATCTAATAATGAAAAATGTATATCAAGACATAAAGTCTTCATTCCAAGGATTTTGTTGACTCCATCGAATTCAATATTGCCGTTCAAGTTTCAGAAAAGACAATTTTCTTTGATTGTATCCTACACTATGATTATCAACAAAAGTCAGGGACAATCATTGTTGCATGTAGAACTTTATTTGAAAAAATCAGTATTCAATAATAGTCAATTATACATAGTTAATCAAGAGTTACAAGCCGGAATGGTTTAAAAATACTAATATGTGATAAGGAAGAAGAACAAACAAACTCAATCACAAACATTATTTTCAAATAAATTTTTCAAAATTTATAATATTTAATCTTATTATAAATTTCATTTCTTATGATATTTACAATCTAATAAAACTAAATTGTGGTGTTTCCAATATTTATTGAAAGTTCATATATCTTTTATGTCTCCGTTTGTGAATTCATTTTCCGTGCATCGCACGAGTGAAGAACTAGTGTTCACTATTTAGGAATTCAATTGTTTTTTCATTTTTTTTTATAGCTTATAAGTTGTATAAAGTTTAAAAACTAGATAACGTTTAACTTGATAACGTGTTTGGTTAAATGTAATTTAATCTATCATTTATATAGTTATGTGTTTCATTTGAAAGATTTGATAATCTATCAGAACTTAATAAAAAAATAAAAATAGACATGTCGCTGAATAATACAAATAAAATTTATAAAAATATTAATTTTTAATAAAAATAAATTATAAATTAATATTCAACTGAAAAAATTGTTACAATAAATGTTGATAAATTATATATAATTATTAAAAAACATATTAATGTAATGCTTTATATTTAAATTTAATTTTAATTCATAAAAATGTTAAATACATTAATATATATATATATATATAAGTTAAATATATATATACAGAGAGAGAGAGAGAAATGCAAGAGGAGGTAACGGGTGGTGGATCGATGATGGAGGCAACAACGACGGACGATAAAGCAAGCGATGGTGGCGACAGACGATGGATGTAAGGTGAGGAATGATGGAAGAGACGGCGATAGAGGCAACGACTGAAAATAGAAGCTGCAATGATGAAAGGCATAGGGATGAGAGGGTAATGTGTTGGAAATAGTTAAATTGTTTGAGGGCAATTTGGTAATTGACTTACTCAACGAAATAAGCTATTAATAGGTTATTTAAAAAAATTGAGTGTAGTTTATTGAAAATACTGTTAAACTAGTTAATTTATGACTTTGACAGTGTTTAAACTCTTAAATTTTAATAAACACATAACTAAATAAGTTATGTAGCTTATAAGTTAAAAATAGAGCTTATAAATGATTAAATCGTTAAGTCGAACATCCTCTAACTAGTGTTGTAAGCGAGAGAAAAAACAACAAAAGCTAGTCACACACATCTGCCATAGTTAGAAAAACCATTATTATCGTTGGATATTACTGTTGAGGAAAAGAACCCTAATTTTTAAAATTATTTAAATTTATTTTACCGCTACATTAAATTTTTATAATTATCTAAATTTTATTTACAAAACTAAGTAACCTACAACTTTCCATTGCTATAAAAAAAAAAAAACATATAAATGCAATGGAGAAATAGAGAGTGTTGTGGAGATAAGGTGGAATTATCAGTAATATCTTAAACTTGTTAGATATATTCATAATTTTTAAAATAGGTAAAATATATTTACAAATAATTTAATTCACTACCATCTCTAATAAGATATTAATAATAATTTTGATATTAATAATTTTTAAATTATTACTCCGTTAATTAATCTATATATATGGGTCACCAGAGAAGCCATTTTAATCTCTGTTAATTGACGAGAGAGAGAGAGAGAGAGAAAGAGAGAGAGAGAAAGCTGTTGAAGAAAGAAGAAGAAGATCATCGATCGATCGATCGATCAGCCATGGGTTCTTGGGTCAAGAAACAAGTTCTGGGAAAGGGCACGTTTGGCACTGTTAGTCTTGCAGTTCCTTGCTTCCCCAAGGACTCACTGCACATCCCTGCAATGGCGGTGAAGTCTGCGGATTTCAAGAACTCCTCATCGCTTCAGAAAGAAGCCAAGATCTTGTACGAACTGCACGATTGCCCAGGAATCGTTCGCTGTTTTGGGGAAGATGTCACTGTCGAGGACGGCAAGAGAGTGTACAACATGTTCCTCGAGTTTGCTCCCGGAGGTTCCCTCACGGATCTGATCAGACAAAGTGGAGGGCACTTGCCGGAATCCGACATTGCGGAATACACTCGTACGATCCTCGAAGCCCTGAGCTACATGCATTGAAAAGGCTACGTTCATTGCGATATTAAACCGGGCAACATTCTTGTCTTCCCGTCTAAAGATGGCGGGAACAACGTGAAGATTGCGGATTTTGGGTCGTCGGCAAAGAGGAGTGACTGCAAGGTGATCGTGGAAGGATGCCCGGGTACCCTTATTTACCAATCGCCCGAATCGATTCTGTTTGGTTCGACCAAAGCCTCTGTGGATATCTGGTCTCTGGGGTGCACAGTAGTTGAGATGGTTACAGGAAAGTCAATGTGGCCGACGGCAATATTCGAACTCAAGGACGTCAATGAGGTGCTACGTGAGATTGCGTTAGGGAAAAGACCGCCGAAGATCCCTCAGAACATCTCTGACGAAGGAAAAGATTTCTTGGGAAAGTGTCTGGTTAGGGATCCCAAGTTGAGATGGTCGGCCGACATGCTTTTGAATCACCCTTTCCTCCAGCAGGTGAAGGAGTCTGCACGGTTACAAGATCAACAGATGAACAACAACAAGGCAATGCCATGTTTGCCACGTTCCAGTAACTGCGATGATAAATGGATCCACGAAGAGACGTTGGAGGCTGCACTGTTGATATCAGGTTGGAGAAGGGTTGGAAGGAAGCTTTCACATGCACAAGCTGCTGACAGAAAGAAGGAAACTTTTTCACATGCAAGAGTGATAAAATTTATACGGCACAAACCAAAACCAAAGCATGGAATTCATTCACACTTAAAGATGAGGTAACTTCAAATTTCAAATAGTATTTATTTTTTCTCTCTTTTTATTTCAATTGTTATTGATTTTTATTTCAAATAGTATTGATTTTTTTTTTTGTCTTTGCTACTTGCAGAAATTCAATCCCTCCTCTCCCAAAAGGAAGTTCGCATCAGGGCAGCGCTGGCCCAAGGCCCAGTGGGGCCCTAGGCAATATTTTTTTTTTTGGAGAAAGGTGGGGTGTTGTATTTTTTGGAGGCCCCAAAATTTTTTTTTTTTTTAGAGGGGGGCCCCAATTTTTTTTGGAAGAGGTGGGGTGGGCTGGTTAATTGTCTCCTGCTTGGGGTAATTGGCTCAACTGGTTTGGGGGGGGTTGGGGCCCCAAATTTTTGGGGGCCCTAGGCATAGGCCTCAGTGGCCTATGCCTTGGGCCGGCCCTGCATCAGGGGAGTATTGTTTTTTTTTATTTTTTTTTATTTTTAAACATTGAGAATAATGTTTAATTTAAGTATGGAGTGAGAAATTTAATATTCATTATATTTTGTTTGATTGTTTGAAAATTAAATAATAATATGCTTAAATAGTGATTTTTTTTTCGAAAAATATTTTATTTTCATATCTAGGCCAAATTCATGTTTCTTATTTAACTTTGGTCAATGCATAGTTAATTTAAGATTGACAATTATTCTATTTGATTATTGATTCTAGATTTAGTAGTGTTCAGGAAAAAGAATTGATTATGCCGTATTATCATAATTGTTGAAATATATGCTTATTGACAAAACTCATGAAATTTTGTGATTATGCATAATTGATTATGTGAGAATAATATTATGATTATTTCTCAAAATTAGGCCTAAACAGAGTTGAAGTAAAAAGGGATGATGAAAAAAAAAAAAGCAAAAAAAATCATTGCTATATATCTACTTCTATGTTTTGAGTTGCTTAGTAACTGGGGGTTGACAGTATGCTCCTGTATCATCCTTCATATCAAACGGTGATTCAAGATATGAGTATGCATATGCATCCTAAGCAATTATTTAGGAGAGTAACCGGGTGTCTTCATCACAAAATGTCGACATTCGCGTCAAAAGCCAAGTAATGCTTAAGAAAGAAAAAAAAAAAAGACTATCCCTATCACTCCTTATGTTTGTAGTAATGGAGATAAGTGATTATAAGAAAACTATTACATGATTTAATTATGTCAATTGCAAGATTTAATGAATCAATTTTAAAGCATGCATGGAAGCAAAAGTGGTGATTTTGCATGATTAAGTCTTTCAATTAATACTGCTACTGGATTTGGAATTGATATGATAATATGGATGATAATCAATTTTGTGATTAATTATGCATTGATATTTTCTGATTTCTTGATTTTGGCCTTTGAAAATAAAATGTTTATTTTTTAATTATTTTTTTCTGTTTTGCTTGAAAACTAGTAAAAGGTTAAGTGTGAGGTATACTTTTTGTTATTTTTGTGTTTATATAAATTTTACATAGTTTGAACATATTTTTTTTTGGTAGGAATCAAGCAAAAAGAGATAAATTCAAGAAATGGGAAGGGAGCGGCAATTGGATTGAATTGGAGAGAAGAGAGGATTAGAATTTTTTATGTAAATTGAATAATTGACAATTTATGTTCCTTTGAATGTTGGATTTATTTTATAAAAACCCGTGTGCAAGAGTCGACAAAATTTATCTTTAATAGGCCGAAAACATATTAGCCCAATTCAAATTAGAAGATATCAGTGCCCATCGCGGAACCCTCATTCGGCCCAAAAAATATTTGATCCGACTCGGAGTCTCGGACCACAGATATCAGCAGCCCATGAAGGAAAGGGGCATGTCTAATTCAACCTTACCATGCATTCATATCGAGCACCAACCAACAACATAACTCAATTGTGAATTTGCAGTAAACACTGCGAGTACATGCATCAACATCATTCCAACTAAACTTAACTTACCAAACACTTCAGTTTCAGAATCATATAAAAGAACTGACTTCTGAGCGTATCATCGTCATCTTACTCTATCCAACAAAATTGGCAATTTTTAGCTCTCTTATCAAAATTTGTTCCCACCTGTTGTATCTGGATTGTCATCATTTTGCTTTTGCTTTGTTAGTCCACACGCTGTCTCATCGACTATTACATGTAAAAGAAGGTGGTCTTGGGTGGTTCTATCGCGCAGACCATCCTTGAATTGAACGTCCCACTGCTGCAAGAATTAGTTTGAAGAGAAAACGAAATTGTGTCACTAGAATTGAAGACAGCAAAGGCTGAGTACGAATACAACTCTTTGTAGTAGAGCTGGAAGCATTGTTGCGCTTTTGGGACGCTCTTTTTTCTTTTTAAGTTGAAGGAGAAGAGAACGTTAAATCTTAGTGGTGAATATAGGGGGAGGGAGGCAAGAAAAACTAATGCGCGCGAGAAAGCAAGGATTAGCATTACTTGCATCATGTCTCTACGTTTGTACTGAAATTTCAGAGGATATGCAAAGCTTCGAGTCTTCCCCACCGCTAAGCACACTGTCACCTCTCCACCAGTCAACACATAATACCTGAAATTGAAATCGGAATCATATTTAAGAAATACTTATTTGACTGCTAGAATACTTTGGGACCCAGTAAGGTCAAAAAAATGGTAGTTACCTTATCCTTGTGCAAATCAATGACTGCCAGTGGCCACTGCAACAGAAAATAGTATTAGCCCACAAGTCTATCCCTTGTCCCTTTATTTTCAAGAATCCGATATTGAGACAATTATGTAAACTAGAATTGGATACGCAATTTGGAGACAATAGCTTACCGCGGTTCCACTTGCAAGAAGATATCCAAGAAGTATGAGATGAGAACTGAAGTACAGGAGCCAATGTTCCTGCCAAAACAATACAATCATATATACATGGAGAGACAGAGAGAGAGAGAGACAGGTTTCTGCTAGTTCATTTATATTTAACTTACTGTTCTAGTGGAGTTTAGGCTTTAAACAACAACAAACATTATAAATTCTAACGCTTTCATCTCATATGTATGTTGTGATGCATTTATAGTTATGTGGATAAATGTAATATATACTCATTAAACTTTAAAATTATAACTACTTACTCACTGAAGTTTGTTTAATGTCAACCATCCATCACTCATTATAACTCTATCAGATCTTACAAATGAAGAATGCCCACGTGATTAACGGAATCTGACGTGGTAAGAGTAAATATAACATACACTTATTAAACTTTAAAAATGTAATTACTTACTAACTAAACTTTTAATTCTTATTGGTATGCCTAAAAAATCGAACCAATACCTGATTAAAGGTGGGCCCCAACGTGGTAGTAGGAATAGAGACAAACCAAGAAAAAGGATAAGCGCAAGGCATCAAAGGTAGGCGGAAGAAGGCCCACTCGATCATGACCAGCTCAGTCATGACCGAGTAGGTCCCCTCTCGTCTCCTCGCCAGCTTTCCCATCTTCATGACCCACTTAGTCATGACCGAGTAGGTCCCCTCTCGTTGTTTCGTAAGAAAACCAAGGCATAAAGCAGTCGCGTGCGCCTAGCTGAATGGGCTTGAAACCCTTGAAATGGGCCGCGAAATCTCCGGAATGGGCTGCGAAACCCTCGCCATGATTTCCATGCGACTCCCCTCACCCTTCACTATAAATAGGAGGCTATGTCTTCATCACGAGGTACGCACTTTTAAGCCTTTCAAGTATGATTTCACATTTTTTCTCTCGGGAACTGACTTAGGCATCGGAGGGTTTGCGCGAGGACCTCCACCCGCGCCGTTAATGGTGCTCTCGTCTTGCAGGCCACTCAATTATCAAGGTCACCAGTTCATCAAGGTCCACTCGATTATAAAGGGTCACTCGGTTATCAAGCCCCGCTCATTAAGGGTCACTCGGTTATCAAAGGCTACTCAGTTATCTTGGGGCACTCGGTTATCTTGGGGCATCTAATCACCAGACCCACCTCATCATCAAACTTACTCGTACGACGAATTCCCTCGTTTGTCAAGATTCTCATCATTAAAGATGTGATTCCCAGCATACAATGATGAGACTCTTACATCCACCCACAATTAAAAATAAATTGTTGTATTTTAGCAACAACAATTGATGCATTATGTGGGAAACGCAAGAGAAGAAGTCAACTTAAGAATGACAAACACCCGTGGACATCGACGAACTCTCTCTCAAGGCATAGAAACACGCCTACCATCACGGAACTCTCAACAATAGGGAACGCCTCCCATTATTCCAGATTCTCACCCGCAGGGAGCACCTCTGCCTCCTCATAATTCTCAGCCCCAAGGAGGTGATCTCTCTGTTTCCCCGAATTGACAAGTGCGGAACCAGCCAACCCCACCTCCACTTAACACCGGTTCGGGGCCACCTCCCACCGATCGAGCTGAGACTTCATGACAGCCACCGCGTATGGTCCCGTGGGTAGAGTACGAAGCATTGAGATAACAACATGTTGAGGGCATGTAGGCACTTCGAGACATAACTGGTATACTCCAAGGTATGATGTCTAAAGGGATGTTGCCTGATACCTTAAAAAAGTTTATGCCACCGCCGAAGCCTCACCCCGAGGTGGGAGGTGATTTCTATCAAGAGGCCACTCCCAATTCTCATTCCCGATCCACTCCACGTCGAGAAGATAGGCCAAGATCACCACCACCAAGAAAGAATCCTTACACCACGCCTCGAAGAAATGAGAACCCACGAATGGAAAACAGGGCCAAAAGCCTCCAAAGATGGAGATACCATGAAACTGTGCCTAGTATGCCAACAAGACATGATAACCAAACAACAACAAGCATATGGGATGACATGAAAAAAGTAGTTGAAGAAGTGCTTGAGCAGAAAAAGCTAATCCTTGCAACAGAGGAACATTAGTGCAGAAAATGCCCCTTTACTACAGATATATTGGAAAAACCTCTACCTAGAAAATTCAAAATACCTCAAATCACCCCCTATTCAGGAAAAGACGATCCATGATCACATTCAAAATTATGAGTCGTTGATGATATTGCATGGATTGGATGACAACATAATGTGTCGGGCCTTCTCCCTAACACTATCTGGGCATGCTCGGACATGGTTTAATAGCCTGCCGAAAACCTTTATTTCTTCATTTGGGCAGTTTAGAGAAAAATTTATCAAGGCTTTTGTGATTAACAGTCAAAGAAAAAAGGATGCCACATACTTGCCAGTATATGACAGGGGGACAAAGAAACTCTACGTCAGTTTGTGGACAGATTTCGCAATGCCACTCTTGAAATTCCCGATTTGCCGACCTAGGTGGCGGTGTCCGCTATGCTTCAGGGGATGCGACTCACCTCTCTTCAAGAGTCACTTTCCTTAGATCCTCTAATGTCCCTAGCCGATTTGTTTGTCAAAGCAAACAGGTATATCCTCCACATCGAGATCATGAGGAATGAAGGAGGAAGCGAAGACAGAGAACGAAAGAGAAAAGAACTTGAAGGAGAAGAAGATTCCATACGGCGACAGGAAAGCATTAGGAGAGCAAATGCACCTAGACTTCAGTTTAATCATTATACCCGACTTTTACAACCATGATCAGCTATACGAGCAGCAGTAGAAGGGGAATGACTCCTCAAACTACCTCGAAGAGTTGACAGGACCATGGGAAAAAATCAAGAGGAGTATTGTAGGTACCACTAGACTCAGGGACATTCTACAGATCATTGCAGGGAATTGAAAAATCAGATTGAAATGCTCATTCGAGAGGGACACCTACAAAGATATGTGCGACACAAAGGAGAAGAAGGCCGGGAACCCCGGCAAAGGGAAGACAGACACGATGGGCAAAACCAAAAGCAACAAAAGAAGGGAAGGAATCGCAAGCAAGACCCTCATTTAGATAATGAACCAACTCAGCAAACCATTCACGTTATTTTGAGAGGGGAAACCCTGGTTAGAGACACGTCGGCCTCCCAAAAGGCATATGCCTGACAGGCCTACCAAGTTAATTCAGTGATAAAGGTTATAGATGACGAGGAGCCAATTACATACCCATGCCAATAGAGGTGATATAATACTCCCACATGATGATCCAATAGTTATTTCAACAGTCGTGTTCCAATCACCCCATCAGTAGAATCCTAGTGGATAGCAATAGTTCTATTAATCTGATTTACTAAAACTGTTTTGTAATACCCCATGTTGCAAAGTGTCAAGTAAGTTCAAGGAACTGAAAATTAGTTTGAGAATTTAGTTATCTAATTGTCGAATCGATGGAAGGGAGTACCTTAGAATGTAAATATCTAAGGAAAAGGGTATGTCATTGACAAATGTCTTGAGACATGATTTGTGACACTTAAAGAAATCGGAACAGAGATAATTTCTCGATACGACTAATTTTAGCTTGGAAAATCGATGATTGTAAGGCATGTAACACTCGAGATTGTAGATACTTGAGGAAATAGGATATTTTAAGGGATTGTGGATGTTTGGAGACAAAAGTTCAATTTTTGAGCCAGGGGCAAAATCGTAATTTTTGAGCTTAGGGTAAAAGTATAATTTACCTAAAAATCAGGGGTATTAGCGTAATTAATCCATTCTTTAGTGACTAAAATACATTTAAAAATTAGCCTGAGGACTATGTTGAAAATGGACTAAGTGCAATTATCTAAAAGTTCGGGCTAAAGTGTAATTCTTAAAACCTTTTTACTATGGGCATTTGGGAGATTTAGGAAAAGCCTCATAAATGACTTTAGAGATAAGAATGAAGTCTCATGATGATATTAGAGATAAGATGAAGCCTCATGATGACGTTAGAGATAAGATGAAGACTCGTGATGACTTTAAGGATAAGATTTGATAAGATTTGATTGGATAAGACAAGATTTGGATAAGATTTTGTTGGATATGATTTGATTTGGATAAAGATTTGATTCAGATAAAAATGATTGCATAAAATGTTAGAAGATTTGGATTGATTATAGAAAATTTTAAAAGATTTAGAATGATTACAGAATATCTTAGAAGATTTGGAATGATTGCAAAAGATCTTAGAAGATTTTGAATGATAATAGAAAATCTTAGAAGATTTACAATGATTGCAGAAGATCTTAGAAGATTTGGAATGATTGGAAAAGATTTTGGAAGATTTGAAATGATTACAGAATATGTATTTCTTGGTGGCTAAGTTTCCAAAACCTATAAATAGGGGGTTCATGGCTATGGATTCACTCATTCGAAGTTGTGATAAATTCCTGCTAAATGAGAGTGCTTTGGGTTTAGTGGATAGAGGGCTTTTAAAGCATACGCGAGGCATCACTCGCACATAGCACTTGGGCAGCGCGTGAGGGCATGTAAGAAGGTGGTTTAGTCAAAAGACTTGAGTAGTTGCACGAAAATCAAGATTTGGCACGAGATTTGAGGTGTTTTGAGTTCCGTTCGAGGTGAGTGTTCACCCCCAAAACTTGATTTATTGTAAGTCTTCTACCGAAAAACTTGATTTTGACTTGTGAGTGGTTCTCCCCCAAATCATTTACTGTCGATGTTTTTACCCTAAAACTTGGTATTTGTGTTACCTAAATGTGTTGTGATTTTATGTAAAACGATTTTATTGCATGTAAACGGTAATCGGTGACGGTTGGTTTTATGAGGGGGTTCGTCCCTAAACATTTTGAACTTGTGCATTGCATTTTATAAAATGTTGTTTATATGATGCATTGAATTGTGAAAAATGGCATTGTCTTGCGTTTTGTGTGTTCGTATGGAATGTCAACCTAAGATATTGTCTGAATAGTGTAACCATAATTCTCCAAGGGCGTGGCGGAATAATAGGGGTATCTTATGCTAGTATACATGTCGGGATAGCCGTCTTGGTTTCCGTGCAGGGCCATTTGGTCAGGGAAGTTACACTAGGATGACTAGATGGTCCATATTGTGTTGTTCATGTGGGATGTCAGCCTAGGATGTTGTCTGGATAGTGTAGCCATAATTCTCCAAGAGTATGACGGAATAATAGGGGTATCTTGTGCTAGTGGGTATGTCGGAATAGCCCCTTGATTTCTGTGCCAAGTCGTTTGGTCAGGGAAGTCGCACTAAGATAACTAGGTGGTCTATGTGAAATTTTAGAGTTGGGATTGTGTGGTGGCTCCTAGATGCTTAGAGTGGGAATGTAATCTCCAATGTAAATGTTGTGAGTCGGGTTCCTGTGTTGATGTGACCTTCCTAGGCTGGGAGTTGGTAACGATTGTTCCCGAGATGTTGGAGAGATGCGTTGACTTGCCCCTCTTAAGCTAGAATGGCGTTTTTTCGATGTTTCGGTATGGTGGCATAACTTTTAGAGAAATTGCTCTTTTCCCTTGGTAGGGTTAAGTGTTGCGGGATTCTCTTGGGCTAGGGCTTGCCAGGTTGTGTTGGTTTATTTCGTGTCTTGCATTCATTCATGAAAAATGTGTTTTTGAACTCTCACTTAGATGATTCATCATCTAATATGAATTTTGTCCCTAGAATATTCAAACGTTTCAGGTGAAGATAGTAGTACAAAGGGAAAGGGAATTGTCGAGGAGTGACGGCGATTAGTGGATGTTTTATATTATGTCGTTTCAATTATGTTGTTTATTTTGAGGATGTCATGTAAAACATTGGTTTGACTTTATGTTATAATAAGGTGGGTTTGGTTATGATTTATTGAGGTTTCGATCTAGCTTCCACATTTGAGATGTACCTGTCTTAGTTTATTGATGGTTCATAGTTGATGTACTGAGAAGGTATAACGGGATCTTCGGGGAACGATTTTGTGTTGAGTTTCTGTTATTTGAAAAAAATATCCCCAGAATCTTACGTTACCTAATGCCTTGGGAAGGTGGGGTGTTACATATTTTGAACAAATGCATTTATCTCATGACCGATTAAGAAAAGTGTCCTCACCCCTATACAGCTTCATCGAGGAAGCAGTCCCGGTGGCAGGGTCTATTCAGTTACCCATCACATTGGGTGTAGACCCCCAAAACGTGACTCGACAGGCGAACTTTATGGTGGTTAAAGCTCCTTCGGCAGCATACAACATGATTTTGGACCGCCCACTACTCAATGATATGAGGGCTATGGTGTCCTCATGCTATTTATTGATGAAGTTCCTTACGCCCGCAGGAGTAGGACAGGTTCAAGGAGATCAAAGGAAGGCACAAACTTGTTATGTGTCATCTACAAAAGGAAAGAGAACTGAGCAAACCTTATCTATCGCAGAAAAGGCCATACATAAATCCCTGGAAGAAGGAATCACTCGTAAGCCTCAACCCCGTTGAAGAATTAAAGGCAGTGTACTTGAGTGAAACTAATACCGAGAAATTAGCATATGTTGGCTCACAGCTTCTGGAACATGTAAAAGGAGAGATTGTGAAATGCCTACGGAAAAACTTAGATGTATTTGCCTGGACACCAAGTGACATGCTCGGAATCAGTCTAGATATGATATGTCACCATTTGAATGTTGATCCCCAGTTCAAGCCGGTCAGGCAGAAGAAGCGAAACATTCCCCTTGATAGACTACAAGCATTAGAAGAGGAAATCGACAAACTGCTAAGTGCGGGCTTCATTTGAGAAGTGTTGTATCCAGAATGGTTGGCCAATGTTGTCATGGTCCCGAAGCCCAACGAAAAATGGCGTGTGTGTGTGGACTTTACCAATCTCAACAAGGCATGTCCCAAAGATTCTTACCTACTACCTCGGATCGACCATCTGGTAGATGAAATGTCTGGGTATCAATTCTTAAGCTTTTTGGATGCTTTCTTAAGGTATCACCAAATAATGATGTATCCTTCAGATCAAGAGAAAACATCGTTTATCACCAAAAATGGGACGTATTGTTACCAAGTCATGCCCTTTGGGCTCAAGAATGCTGGGGTCACCTATCAACACATAGTGAATAAGGTCTTTAAGGAGTTGTTGGGTGACACAATGGAAACATATGTTAACAACATGATTGTGAAAAGTCGGGAGAATGAATCACACGTAAAAAAGCTGACGCAAGTGCTCAAAGTTTTTAGACAATACAAAATGCAGCTAAACCCAACAAAGTGCGCCTTTGGAGTGCAGTCCAAAAAATTCTTGGGGTGCACGATCACACAAAGGGGCATCAAGGTGAACCTTGAAAAAATTCAAGTGATACTGGATATGGAACCCCCGACATCAATCAAGGATGTTCAGCGACTGACGAGACAGATGGCAACCCTAGGGCGTTTCCTCTCCAAGTCAGCCAAGAGCCCATTTTTATGGACACTGAGGGCTGGAAAAAAGTTCGAGTGGACAGCGCAATGTCAGAAGTCATCTGAAGCATTAAAGGAGTACTTGAAAGAAGTTCCCCTATTGACATGTCCAGAAACTGGAGAGACATTATATTTATACTTAAGGATAAGCGATGAAGCAATAAGGGCAGTATTGATTAGAAAAGAGGGACAGGTAGATCGACCAATATACTACGTCAGCAAGGTGTTGTAGTGTAATACCCCATATTTTTGTGAAGATGCCACGTATTTTAAGTGAGTTTAAAATACCGAAAATATGTTTGAATTAGCAACGAGTGACCGAATCAGTCATAGGGAGTACCCTAAAGTTTAGATACCTAAGGTTAAAGGTATATTTTTTATGAGCATCTCGAGTCGAGATTTATGACGCTGAAAGAAATCAAATCAGAAATGGTTTTCGGTTAAGCTAAGTTATAGCCTAAAAATACCGAATGATAGTAAGGGGCTTCTGAAAAATCGTATATATTGAGTAATTTTGAGTTAATAATTTTGAGATTTTAAATATCTCGATAAATTTGATGTTTGAGGGTGTAATTGTAATTAGAGAATTATCCAAACGAAATAAGGATAAAATTAAGAGCTTATGTGGTAAAATATTGAAGTTGAGGACTTGAAATAAGGGCTAAAGTGTTATTTGAAAGAAGTTTAGGGTTTTACCTTGGATTTCAAAAGTTGGATTAATTCTAGTTTTGGATTTCAAAAGCCATTCAAATATATCTTTGAATCTTTGGAGTCCATGGCTAAAATTGTGACAAGTGGCATAATATGATTGGTTGGAGAAATCTATAAAAAGGCACCATGGATTGTTCTCAAATCATTCCAAGAAAACTTGAGAGTTGAAGCACTCTAAGAGAAGGAGCTTGCTCTAGAGAGAGAGAAGGGAGTTCGGCAAGAAGGCGGGAAGAAAGCGGCGAAGAAGCGGTAGAAAACAAGCCTCGTCGGAGTTGCGGGTCTTCGCCGGAGTTCACCAAAATCAGTCAGCAAAAAAGTGAGGTAAGTCCGAATTTTTTTGATAATCCTGTAAAGGGGGAAGAGAGGGTCGCGTAGGTTCAAACAGGGGTCGAATCGGAGTTAAAACGAGGGAGATATGGCCGAAATACGAAAACGATGCGTTGTTTGGATTCTGGTGCCTGCGCGTGAGTTACACGCGCTGGAAAATGGCTGCGCATGGGAGCGCGTGTCCAGCCTTCTTGGGGTGCGTGAAGGCGAGTGAGGGGTCCTTTTTACATGAAATTTTCCAGTTATGCCCCTACTTTAATACCCTTCAATCCTATATAAAAATATTTGAGGTTAGGTTTACCAAAACGTGTGTTTTCTATAGAAACCTAGGTCGTTTGCTGTAAAATTATACCGTCAAAGAGATAACCCAACAAGGTGAGACTCCATGAGACTCCTATACTCCAAATCCTATTTTTATTTCTCTTATGAGATACTTCTATTACATGACACGTGTTTCATGAAGTTCTTATATGTAAACTCTTATTATTCGCTTACGTGAAATCATGTTGCATCTATGAACTGAATTTTCCTGAAAATATATGTTGTTGGCTTTTTAACTGTTGCATTTATAAAATTCGTGTGGCCATACTGTTGTACCTATTTATTGTTGGCCGAAGGCAAAAGTCGGATATCCCCCGAGAGGCGCTATGCGTGCGCCATCGAGAAAGCTCTCGTGGGGAAGACTGTGAGCCTAAGGAACAACGGATGTGGTGATTGCATGAGTTCTATGAAGTTGGGCCAAAGTGACATGGTTAGGGACCTCCCGAGAGGCGCTACGCGTGCACCATTGAGAAAGCTCTCGTTGGAGGAGGCTGACGTGTTCACGAGACACTTCGGAGTAGTTCTCCTTGTCTTATCATACATTTTATACCTGATCATGTATCGATATAAACTGTTTTTGGAGTTTCCCACTAGAAGATTCATCTTCTAATTGGACTATGTCCCTAGAATATTCAAACATTTCAGGTTCGACAAGCGGCTCTAAGGGAAAGGAGGTAGCTGAAGAATTAGCTTAAATTACTGTCTATAGCATGATTAGCATATTTTTGTTTATGTGTATACCTATGTAATTTTGGATATGTTTAAGATATTCAGTTATCACTTGATGATGTCCATGTAATATATTTTGTAGACGTCTTGAACAATTTTATGATAAATAAAGTATTATGGTTGTGAACCATATCAGGTTCAATCTAGCTTCCGCATTCGAGATTTTAACACCTGTCTTAGCTATTCGATTATTGGGTTTGTTAAGATAAGAAGGTATAAATTAGGATTTTTGGGATATTGTGTGATGTATGACAGCTATTGTGATATGAAAAATTTTTATATTCCCGAAATCCTAAGTTATAACATGCCCAAAAAAATTTAGGGTGTTACATGCAGGGTCCAGAGACACGTTATCCCTTTGCTGAAAATGTGGCACTAGCTCTGTTAAATGCCTTTAGAAAGTTGAGGCCATACTTCCAAGCTCATTCAATCATTGTACTGACAGACCAACCATTGCGGAGTATCTTGCAGAAGCCTGAATGCTCCGATTGCCTTACCAAATGGTCCATTGAACTGAGCGAGTATGATATACAATTCTAGCCTCGACAAGCCATAAAGGGGCAAGCTTTGGCAGACTTTATTGTAGAATGTACACACTCCAATAAAATGGGAGAAAATAGGCAAATCGAATGGCTACTGTTTGTGGATGGGGCATCCAACTCAAAGGAAAGTGGAGCTGGGATAGTACTTGTACCCCCCGAGGGAGAAACGTTAGAATATTCTCTACGATTTTCTTTCCTAAGCCCAAAAAATGTGGTAGAATACAAGGCATTGATTGTAGGAATGAGGTTGGCATGAAAATTGGAGATAACGTAGTTGATTGCCCATAGTGACTCCCAGTTGATTGTTCAACAGTTTCATGGGCAGTATGAAACCAGAGAACAGGTGATGGCACAATACTTGTGCAAGGTAAAAGACATGGAATAGACATTTTAGAATTTTCAGTTAGTACAAATAAATCAATCGCTCAATGGACATGCTGATGCTTTGTCCAAACTGGTGTCGACTAAAAAACGGTTGGACGAACAGTATTTGTTGAGGTGCTTCATCAACCGAGCATTAAGGAGAAAGAAATGTCATGCGTTGAAGCATGAATGGATTAGCGAATGCCCCTCTACCGCTACTTGACCAACAGTGAACTACCCAACGATCCACAAGAAGCAAGGAGACTTAGGATACGAGCTGCAAGACTTACCATTATTGATGGGGTATTGTATAAGCGGGTTTTCATTACACCACTTCTCAAGTGTGTGGGCCCTCAAGAAGCCGAATATACTCTAGCAGAAACTCATAGTAGGGTATGTGGAGAGCATTTGGGAGCAAGAGGTTTGGCAACTAAAGTCTTATGGGTAGGTTTTTTTTGGCCCACGTTACAATCAGACGCACTAAAGAAAGTTAAATCGTGTAACAAATGCCAACGACATGCGCCAATCCAATATGCCTTGATATCTTAGTTGCAGCTTGTATTCTAGCCTATACCATTCTTATTGGTAGCCACTGATTACTTCACCAAATGGATTGAGGCTAAGGCATTGGCCACCATTACAACAAGAAAAGTAGAAACAATGGTATGGAAAGACATCATGTGCCGGTTTGGAGTACCAAGAATTATCGTTACAGACCACAGAAAGTAGTTTGATTGTGACTCATTTAGAAAATTTTGTGATAACCTAGGGATTCAACTATGATTCACTTCAGTGGCATGCCCCCAGGCTAACGGGCAAGCCGAGGTCTGTAACCGAACTATATTGCATGGCCTAAAAACCTGCCTTGAAGGGACTAAGGGAACATAGGCCGACGAACTACCATCGATTTTGTGGGCTTATCGAACGACTAGTCGAATTGCTATTGTAACACCGCACTTTCCCGAAGCGAGGGCTATTATAAATAAACGAATAACTCAAGGATTTTAGGGCTATATTTTTTTTTCCACAAATATACTAGAATAGCGTCTGTACGTGAACAGTATACCAGGTAAGTTCCTAGGAAAGAGAGGTGGGTCACATATGGATACACTTAAGTACCAAGTCTTTCCTTAGCTAGAACTTTCCTAGGCATGCATTTCCACTACACAACACTTAAACCCATATCTTTCCCCGACAATCTCGATTACCTTCTCAGCATAACAATTTTAAATTCATCAAGCTAAAACAAGTAATATCATCATAAATGCAGAAACTAGATCGAAACCTGATATGATACATAACCAAAATCATCTCATACATAACCTCAAAATCGTACCATCGTTTAACATTACATCATCGAAGTAGAAATACATCATGAACCGAAATACATAATACGAACCATCTACAAGTTACCGTCAATTCTCGGCAATTTCTTTCCCTTTGGCACCGCTGCTTTCACCTGGAACGTTGAATATTCCAATGACAAAGTCCAAAAATTAGATGTTGAATCATCTAAGTGAGAATTCAAAAACATTTTCATGAATGCATGCAAGACATGAAATTGCATAAATATCACGACAATCCCAGTCCAAGAAAATCCCACATAGCACTTAACCCTAATCGGGGAAAATACAATCTCTCTAAAGGCAACACAATCACATCAACACATTGGCATAACATAGTCCTAGCTTAAGAAAGAGCAACGTCAATGCATAAACCTGTGAACTACCCCGTCATCATTACGTTCCCACTCAGAAGCTTTCGGAGCACGTCAACACAAATCTTAGCCAAATGATGATCAACACCATCCTGGGAATCTACGTCAACCTTGGAAACAATACTATCGTGCAAGGCATCTAGGGTGGTGTCCACTCGCAGCCCCCACTTGCCGGTCCAGTGGTGTCCACTCTTAGCCCCGCCATTTCACGATTCATAAGGGTGGTGTCCATTCTCAGCCCAAGTCGCAAATGGGTATTTTCCCTTAGCACGCTTCCCTAGTGCTATCACTTCAAGTGCAACGTCATAAGTTGACATTCATTTCCCACATGTACAACCTGTCACCCTAGTGTAACTTCCCTGGCTACCAAGCCCAACACGGAACCCTAGGTACTCATCCCAGCACACAGCCCGAGATACCCCCATACGCTATTCCTTCACACCATTGAGGAATTACGGCTACACTATTGGGGTAACATTCCAAGTTGACATCCCATAAAAACATGCCAATGCCATAAACCATGATTTTGATACAACATATAAAACCACATCTCATGCACATAATTTATCACATAAAATTAAATGACATGCTTAAAACATTTTGGGACGAACCCACATGAAACCATCCATCACAATTTAAAACCAATCATATGCAACAAAACCATTTGCATGGAGACAAATCAAGTTTAGGAGAATCAAAATCAAGTTTTAGGGTAGGAATCCTCACAAAACCAATTTTATGTAGGTAGAAACTCTCACAACAAATCAGGTTTGGGGTAGGAATTCTCACATTCGACAAATTTCCAGGATACCTTGACAAACGCGTACTACCTCAATTTGCGTGTCCAACCTCGATTTTCGTGCCAACCTCAAATTTTGCACAAGTTGCTTCACCACAAGCCTCAAGGTATCCTAATCATCATATAAACCATCAAAAGTCTAATTTTTCTCCCAATTTCTTTATTTTCTCCCATTTTCTCTCTAACAATTCCAAATAAATACCTACCAAACTATTTTCTTCAATATTTCTTAACAACAAATCATAATAAGCTATGAACATCAAAGAGAAAATTACTAGACTTACTTGGATGTCGTATTTTCACACAAAACGAGGCTCTTTGATGCTAAAAATGAGACACCAAAAAGCCCAACTTCAAAACTGATTGCACACACTTCAAGATCTCGAATTTCTATGAATTTAGAAATTTCTCACATTTTTCTATGCAGGCACGCACCCCCATGTGTAATACCTGAGAAATTATTAAGAGTATAAATGATATTTAATGAAGGGTATAACTGGAATTAGCAAAAGAATAAGGCTATATGTCACATTAACGCAATTTTAGACGATCAAATCAGACGGAGGGAGTAACCCGGACCTCAGATAGCTAAAGATAATTGTACAGTATCGACAAGCGATTTAAACTATGATTTTTAGTGATGAAAGAAATTGGATCAGGAACAGTTTTCGGTACAACTATCGACCGAGCTAAGAAAATCGAATCGACGTAGGAGACATCCAAAAAGTCAACAGAGCGTGTCAAGGACCTATATTTAATGTGTAGAACAACCCTTAAGCGATTTCGGGTTGAATTAAATGGATTTAAGGTCAATTTGACCAGCTGGGCCTAAGTGCAGTTTTCTAATTTTGCCCGAGGGAGGTCAGAATGGTAATTTTTCAGGGGTTTCGAGGATCAAATGAGATATACTAAACTTGTGGGACATAGTGGTATGTTTGGATAGTTTAGGGGCACAAGGAAAAGGTCTGAAATGTCATTAGAAGAAAGTAGGGGTCAAAGTGCAAAAAATGGAAAAGTGGCATAGTGTGAACGCGAAGGGAAAATTCGGCCGCCGCCTTCCACCGCATGTGGAGGCCAAATCCGGTGATGGGACGGCCAAGGGAGACCTATGGGAGGTCGTAGCCGGCAGTAGGAAGCTTGGGGACCAAGCCAAGGCCGGTGATTGGCCGGATAAAGCTCGGTTTTTGGGTATAAAATGGAGGCCGAGGGTTTTGGTTTTTGGGCGTGAAATCGACTGAGTTTTTGAATGATTTTGAACGAGTGATTAAGGGGCTTTTGGTCGCGAGGCATCAAGGATCACTTTGGGCTCGATTTGAAGCATTTTGGTGCATGATTGAGGGGTATTCGAAATCGGCCGAGGGTTAGAGGCGGACGTGCAAGCTGGACCTGTAAATCGATTTTTAAAGGCCTTAACGATGTTGTTTCGGCCTGATTTTGGTGCCATTGGGATTGATTCTTCAAGAGCTTCAAGGGGGTACCGGTTTTACAGCCATCGGAGCAACCGCTGGTGACCGGTCTTGAGGAAGAAGACGACGCGCGTGGCTGCACGCTCCGGCTTCCACGCGCAGACACGCGCCAGGCGCGTGAGGGCGCTTGTGATAGGGGCATTTTGGTATTTTTCTTCCAATATTTTTCTCTAATTATTTTAGGAATTATCATGTGGAAAAATTGAGAAAAATATTTGAGGAGATAATTATTTTGAATTATCGAGGTGAAAAATATGAGAAAAATAGAGAAAAATATGAAAAGTTGAGGAAAATGGATTTTAACACTTCCTTAATTAAATATGGTGTTTAGGAAGTGTTATGGCTCGAGGTTTCATATAATTTCAAATATTTGGGGTTTGGCACGCAAATTGAGGCAGTGCACGAGGATCGAGGCAATTCAAATTCGTTCGAGGTGAGTGGTCTAATCCTATCTTTACCATATCTTGAAAATGTGTTGGAAGGCGTGTAGTGGGTTCAGGTGGGCGGTGTTACCCTCCCGAACTTAGGTTACACGCAAATGAGGCCAATTCTAGTGAGCGGTTTTGCCCTCCGAAACTTGGGTTGTTCTGCGAAAGCGTTTCACTTATCTGTTCATGTCATCATTTGCATATTGTACATGTGATATATTGCATCAACTGTTTTTACTTACAAAAGAGTCTGCGCATGGCGTGTGATTTTCATATCATCGGAGTATTGATATTCGTGTCAATGTTGTTTTCTGTATGGGACGGGATGGGGTCTTCTTGAGAATGGGACATGGTTAGTCCTGGCGATCGGGTGACACGGTAGGGCATCCGGGGCCGGTACTGGTGATCGGGTGACACGGTAGGGCATCCGGGACTGGTAACCGGGTGACACGGTAGGGCACCCGGGGATTAAGTGTGTCAGGGAATTTCTCAAGTTAGACGTGTCTTACATGTTTGTCTGAGTATGCCATGCTCGTGTGTCTTTCATGCATTGTATAAACTGTTTCATGCCGTCACTTAGATGTTTTATCATCTAACCTGGGCTATGCCCCTAGAACATTTGATGTTCCAGCCAGGAATTGCTGCGAGGGCAAGGACACGGCCAGTTGGGGGCCATTGGAGCTTAGTTTGACAGTCGTTGTAACGTTTGGAGGATTTAATATACATATCAGGTTGTAAATAAACAGTTGTATAATAGCGATTTTATCATTTGATCTGTATTACGTATTTTGCTATGGAAATACAATGTAAGAATTATGGAGTTTTGGTATTAATGTATCCGCTGCGTTGTATTAAGACTCGTTTAGTTTAAGATTATTGATCTTGATAGTTAAACGGGCAAGGCTGGGGTTCGCGGGGTTTTGTATCTGCATGTGAAGATTGTTCCTGATATACCGCGCGTGTTGAACTTGAAGAAAAAAAAAAAAGAAATCCCGGGAATGCCCTTATAGTGACATGCCTGGCGAGACGGGGTGTTACACCATGCGTCCAAGGAAGTCTGACCCATGCGTCTGCGCATGAAGGCCTTGAGTGAGGCCTACACTTCAGTCTTCTTCTCCATCTCCAATACACTAGCGACGACAAATCTCCACACCTCAATGATGCCCTCGTCCAGTCAATCCTAATGGCACTTCTTGATGCCCGAAAGGAGCTCCGGAAGGCCTTCAACTGGCCGACCAAAGTCTCAGCCGACACCACCGCCTCCCAACTCCGGCCAAGCTCGAACACCCTTCAGACCCTCACCAAAATGCACAAAATTCTCCAAAAATCACCCTCAGGCCATGGGCAACAAAATCCCTGTGGTCTTATCCCTCAATTCGTTCATTAACCCTCTCGATTTGAAGCTCCAATTTTACAAATTTTTTGCCAAGCCTTAGCTCTATTTATAGGCCAAATCGACCCTCCAATCGGTCATGGCTGCCTTACCCGATGCCTTAAACGCCTCAAGCATCCCCTGGGTGACCCAAACTTGTCGAAAAAACCCCTCGAAAACCAAGTTGCAAGTCGCGACCAATCGACCGAAAACTCGATCGAATTTCTTGATTTTTCGGCCACCTCGATGCACGCCGTCAACATGGCTTGGGTCCTTGAGCTTCCCCAACCGAGCTCTCGAGATCTCAATGGTTGAATTCCCTTGGTCGGCAACCAACACAAATGGTCGGCCATGGCAGCTTCCATTTTCGTGAAATTACACTTTCGCCCCTCCAAATTTTGACTTATTGCATTTTGCCCCTTCTCATCATCCCCTGAACTTTCTATCATTTCCATTAAGACCTTCAAGTTCCAAAATCCTCATTTTAGCCCCAAAGACTCTGGAAAATTGTCCTTTAGACCTCCCTCAGGAAATTTTAAGAAATTACACTTAGGCCTGAATTCTCGTTTCAACTGCAAACTCTCTCGATTCAACTCGAAATCACTCAAGGGTTGTTCTACTCACAAAATCAAGGTCTCTCAAGGGTTTCGTAGACATTTCGGAAGTCCCTCATGACAATTAAGTTTTTCGGCCCGAACCAAAGCTGTACCGAAAACTACTCTCGATCCAATTTCTTTCGATGCCATAAATTACTCTTCGATATACTCGACATTTCATATCATTTTATTTAGGCATCTCGGCTCGACGGTACTCCCTGCAGTCGATTCGGTCAATCTATCGGGCTATTCTGATACCTGTTTTCCTCAAATATGATTTTTCTAATAAAATATTTATTTTCTAATTATACCAAAGCTCTCGAGTATTACAGTTGTCGGTGAAACTCCATTCAATTTGGTATATGGAACAGAGGCCTTAATTCCCATTGAAATTTCAGCTAGGTCTCCTAGGCTGATGGCATACGAGGAAGATAACGGCGCAAGGAATTCCAAAACATTGCGAGAAAATTTGGATTTGATTGAGGAGCAGCGGGATAACGTTGCCATGAGGATCACAGAAGAATCACCAGTTATTATAACTCTCTGGTAAGGAATAGGCCCATGGAAGAAGGGGATCTAGTACTTCGAAGGTCTGCTGTAACCAACGCGCTCAAGGATGATGGAAAGTTACGAGCTAATTGGGAGGGGCCATACCGCATACAGAAGTTGATTGGTCCCAACACCTACATTTTACAAACCCTTTTGGGAGAAACTCTCGAAAAAACGTGGAATTTGAATTATCTCAAGTTATATATGAACGCTATACCTGACAAAGTATCTGCAATTATAAAAGCCTTAGTTGGGGTCGTGGATGTAGGCACATTTGGCCGAACCACGTAAAAATGCTTGTGTGTTCATTACTTTTATTTTGTTTAGCATTTTATTTGCGTGATTTACCTGCAAAAAGGAAACTCAGGAAATCCAGCCAAAACCTGTTGCCTAGCTCACAGTCCGACAACGAGATAAAAATACGTTTAAGCCCGTTGCCCCGCTCACGGCCCGACAACGAGGTAAAAATACGTTCAAACTCATTGCTCCGCTCACGGCCCTACAACGAGATAAAAATACGTTCAAACTCGTTGCCCCGCTCACAACCCGGCAATGAGGTAAAAATACGTTTAAACCTGTTACCCCACTCTCGGCCCGGCAACGAGGTAAAAATATGTTTAAACCTGTTGTCCTGCTCTCGGCCTGGCAACAAGGTAAAAATATGTTTAAACCCATTGCCCCGCTCATGGCCTGGGAACGAGGTAAAAATACATTTAAACTCGTTGCCCCACTCTCGGCCCGACAACGAAGTAAAAATACATCCGTTGCCCCGCTCATGGGCCGACAACGAGGTAAAAATACGTTTAAGCCCGTTGCCCCGCTCTCGACCCAGCAACGAGATAAAAATATATTCAAGCCCATTGCCCCGCTCACGGTTCGGCAATGAAGGAAAAGCCTTGACCTATTGTCCAAGACTAGGGCCGACATTGAAGTCAGACATTAAAGATAGAACTAAGGAATGAATCATATTGAGCAGATTAAGGAAGACAAATACTAGGAATAAAGCGATAACTCTTATTGCAGTAAGAACAACAAAGAGTACAAAAAGAAAAGAAAAAAAAAACAACACTGAGCATCTACTCGCGGGAGCAAGACTTGCAAGATGAGTGCCTGGTAGACCTAAACGACGCAGCGGGAATCTCAAGGGGCACCGTTGGAAGTTCTCCTTCCTTAACCTCAACCGTATTCAGCATGCCTTCAACAGTCACGCTCGGATCTTCCTCAATCTCTTCTAGGTCATCCACCACATCTTTCGCCCCACGGTTGAAAGGATATGAATCCCATGGGCCCATCAGATTCTCCAAGTCGTCCACCATAAAAGAATCCAATTAGGAGGAGGGACTCATGGAAGCATTCAACTCAAACTAACGCCAGTCCACCTGGGTAGACTCCTCAACCTCGACAGTAAGTAGAAGTTTAAGAAAAGTCTCCCCCGAACGCTGAGATTCCAAATAGATGCGAGACATATAAAACCCATACTTCAACAAGCCTGAGGCATACCTCCCCTTCCTATCTTAACAGTCGATCGAAAGACGATATTCCTTCACCGCATCAGCACGAATGGCGTGGGCATCCCTACAACTTATCTTCAGCTTCGACAAGCGCAGAGAGTGTTCTTGTAGAAGCTCTTCATGCTTCGTCATCAACCCAACATTCTTTTGCTCTACAGACTCCAACTTAGATCATAAATCCTGAATTTCTCCTTGATGACCCAAGGTACCAACAGCAACCTCAGATAGTTGAGCACGCATACCCTCAAGCTCTGCCTCCACATTTCGTTTCCTAACCTCTGCCCAGCGAGCATGACACTTTAGCTCCTGGCATTCTTCATTCCAGGTGGATAGGAGGTTCCTCCACTTCGACATCTGGGCATCTACTTGCTCACGATATGCCATTTCCCTTGCATTAGAGGCAATGATCCCCTGAATCCCTTGCACCAGGAATTGCTCCGCTTTATCCCTAACCTGAGCATGGTTACTGCCAATAAATTGTCGCTCATCTCGAGGGAGAATGGTGGAGTAGATGAGACGAGCACCGATCCCAGGTTCAAAAACAGAGTCTGTTTCTAGTACCCCAGGGAAAACTTGAAAGTCCCATCCACTAAGCTTCGTACCATCCCCAAGAATCATAGTATACTTCACCTCGCTTGGAACGGGAAAGATAAGAGGCGACCCCATTGACTTCTCACTATCAAGACTACGACGATCCTTCTTATTGGGGATCATAGGATGATGGCATTCTTCCTCCATTCGGGCCACGTCTCCTGCAAATCGAGAAAATGAACTTCGTTCCCCCCAGGAGCTGGGAGTCGGAGAAGGAACGTCAATGGCTTCTTCCCGTGAGAGAGGAACTGATGCTGGGCTTTCTATAGGAGAATGAACTTCTACACTCGAATGGTCACCTCTTGGGCGATGACACCTTTCAACCCCCGTAGGAGAAACTTCTGTAGGCCTACACGACTGAGGAGGCCGAGAGCTGGTAGATCCCTTGGTGCGACGAGCGAAAGTCTTGACCTTTGCCGCAATACGTGCCTCCTCCTCACGATGGGGCCGGTGGAATTCCACCAGTCTTCCTAATCCCGCCATCTCTACAAAAATTAGTGTAAAGCATTAGGTATAGGAAGTAATGCGATAGCAGAACAATGAAGACAATAGCAAAAGGAAATCTACCCCTATGAGTGATTTCCTCCTGAGGATCAAAAGGAGGATATGAAGATTGCCCAGGCATTTCCATCTCCTAATCCTAAACCCCTTCCATTCCTCGATTAAACAGCGTAGAAGATAGAGGAGGAGCAGTTGGCATTACAACCCCCCAACCCACAACTCTAAAATTCTCTAAACTCAAGAGACTCGACAATCTAACAGGAGCCTACATTGTTAGCATCCCTACGAGATGACGATATACACCCCGAACATCTTTGGAATGAAGGAACCCTTGGTTAGCATCATGATGGTTCCAATGCATGGGAGCATCCTAATCAGGTGGAGGCTCTATCACCAACCATCGTTATTCGAACCAGTTGATCTTGTTAGGAAGAGCGTCAAATAGCTTGAAGCCAGATATCTTTTGAAGCGTGTAGAGGTGACGGTCTTTGCTAGCCTTCCGCAACTGATAGAAACAGCTAAAAAGCATCAAGGAATGGACCACATCCCGTGGATGACAAAGTACGGAGAAACCCACCGGTTGGGCCCAGCCGTTAGGATGGAGCTGAGCTAGAACGATCCCATAATGACGCAGCCATTCTCTAGAAAAAGGCGGAAGAGAAAAGCGAAGTCCTACCTCAAACAAAGCATAATGAATACCTAGGGAGCCTTCATCCACTTGCAAGGGGTCCAACTCATCAAGGCGAGGATAACTTACCATATGTCCGGAGGGTGTGGCATCATAAACCCTTTCGAAATCTCCAAAACGAAGTCGAGAGCTTGAATCCTCGGGAATGTGCGCGAGGCCAGGGGGTGATGCCGGTCTTCTCCTCGATATATTGAAGAAACTTGAGAAAGTTACCTTGCTTAAATGCTAAGGAAGTGAAAAAATACAGATGGTCACAACAAAAAACACCTGCAAACAAAGCAAAAGCATCAATACAAAACGAAGAAAAGACAAAGTCGTGAAAGGGAGCAAACAATAGGCGGCAGGGAACAAGCGAAGACACCCACTCGATCATGACTGAGTGGCTAGACATCTCATGCAACGGGCCTTGAAATGCGACGAGGCTTGAAACACGCTGAGACCTGAGAGAATTTGAGCTCTGAAGACACCCACAAACAAGATTGCATGTGAATCAAATAAAGGCCTTGAGCCCTATTTATAGGGCCTCAAAAGACAGCAAGGCATCAAAACTCACGGATGAATACAGAAAATAAAGAGTAAACGTACCCAAACAGTCTTCCGAAGACAAATAAAATATGACAGGAAATGCGCAAGATTTTCCTAGGGCTATATGCTCTTTCACTCGACTTCCTCGGCCGAAAAAGTAGGAAGCAATTGATATGCCCGAAAAAATCGATCCGATACCTAATTAAAGATGGGCCCCAACGTGGTAGCAGGAATAGGGTCAAACCAAGAAAAAATGAGAAGAGCAAGGCGTTAAAGGCAGGTGAAAGAGACCAAGTGGGCCTAAGCTGATTCCACAATCTTCAGGACCCACTCGATCATGACTGAATGGGTCCCCTCTTATTGCCTCGCCAGTTTTCCCATGAGCCTCCTCTCGTCGTTTTGCAAGAAAACCAAGGCATAAAGCATTCGCATGCACCTAGCTAAATGGGCTTAAAAACCCTCGAAATAGGCCGTGGAATCTCCGGAATGGGCTACAAAACTCTCGCCGTAATTGCCATGTGACTCACCTCACCCTCTACTATAAATAGGAGGCTATGCCTTCATCATGAGATACGCACTTTTGAGCCTTTCAAGTATGATTTCGCACTTTTTCTCTCAGGAACTGGGTTAGGCATCGGAGGGTTTGCGCGGGGACCTCCACCTGTGCCCTTAACGGTGCTCTCGTCTTGCAAGCCAATCGGTTATCAAGGTCACGCATTCATCAAGGGCCACCTGTTCATCAAAGGCCACTCAATTATCAAGCCTTGCTCATCAAGGGTCACTCGGTTATCAAAGGCCATTCGATTATCAAGGGTCACTCGGTTATCTTGGGGTACCTGATCACCAGACTCACCTTATCATCAAACTTACCCGTACAACGGATTCTGTCATTTGTCAAGAGTCTCATCATTGAAGACGTGATTCCCACAACACAGTGACGAAACTCTTACATTCGCCCACGATTAAAAATAGATTGTTGTATTTTGGCAACAATAGTTACTATTTGCTTAATGAATTTTACTCAACGTTAACCATCCATCACCCGTTACATTACCATCTGATGTTGAAACAATTGTTACATCACCGTCTGATCTTGAAACATATTAAAAGCTTCTTGTATGTGTAATACCCGAGAATTTCTTGAGACTATAAATGATATTTTACAAAGGGTATAAATGGAATTATCAAAATAATGAGACTATAGAATACACTATCGCAGTTTTAAGCAACTGAATCATCCGAAGGGAGTACCCCAAAAACTAGATGATTAAGGAAAATGTAACGGTATTGACGAGTAATACGAGTTACGATTTTAGGCGTCGAAAGAAGTGGGATCGGGAATAGTTTTCGGTACCCCTGTTGACCGAGCTGAGAAAATGGAGTGTCTTGAGGACTTAGATTTTTCATATGAAACAACCCTTGAGCGATTTCGGGTTGAAACGAAGGGATTTAGGGTCAAAACGATCAACCAAGCCAAAGTATAATTTTCTAAATTTGTCCGAGAGAGATCAAAAAGATAATTTTCAGAAACTTCAACGGTGAAATGAGGAATACAAAATTTGTAGGCTTTAGTAGTATAATTGGATAGATGAAGGTGTTAGGGAAAGGGTCGAAATGAGATTTGAAGAAATTGGGGGTGAAAGTGTAAAAAACACAAACCTGTAGTGTGAACACAAAAGTCAGCCGCCGCTTTCCTCTGCATGTGGCCGTCATTTTCGGTGATGGGATGGCCGAGAGGGACCTGGGGAAGGTGGTATACGGCGCGAGGAGGTTTGGGGGCCAAGCCATGGCCGCTGATTGGTCAGAATTTGGCCGAATTTTGCTATAAATAACTAGGTTTTTGGCCGAGAATGAAGACACAAAATGTTCACATTGAGAGTGAATCGAAGAGAGTGGATAGAGGGCTTTTGCTCCTTGGAGTGTGGGCTCCGTTTTTGGAGCATTTTGGATCGATTAGTGTTCGTTTGGAAGCTATTCGAAGACTGGTCGAAAAAACGAGACGGACCACCACGCCACGCTTGTAACAGACTATTTGGGGCTTTTTCGATGGCCTTTTGGCCTGCAAAGAGTACCCATAGGATCAACTAAGCAAGGGCTTCAAGGGGGTGGGTTCAAATCTGGAATCGGAGTTATCGCCGGCAGTTGGAAATCGGAGAAGATGGTGGCGCGTGAACTGCACACGCCACACTTCATGCGCAGTCACATGGTGGATGCGTGAGAACGGGTAATCTTGGTATTTTGCTTTGGATATTTTTCTTAAATTAAATTATGATTTATCATGTTGAAATATTTGAGAAAAAGTTTGAAGAGATAATTATTTTTGAATTATCGAGGTGAAAATTGGAAGAAAAATAGAGGAAATTATTGAAAAATTGAGGAAAATAGATTTTGATGCTCCTTTAATTAAATATGGTGTTTAGGGAGTGTCGTGGTTCGAGGTTGTGTATAAGTTCAGGTTGTGATTTGGCACGCAAATCGAGGTAATGCATGAGGATCGAGGCATTTCGAATACGTTCAGGTGAGTGATTTGATTTTAGTCTTACCCTTGTTTTGGAAGTGTGATGGTGTGTGTGTAGTGGGTTCAGGTGAGCGATTTTACCATCCCGAGCTTAGGTTGCTTGTGTTTGAACCAGTTCCAGCGAGCGGTTATACCCTCCGAAATTTGGGTTATATCGTGTAGGCATTTTACTCATGTACTTGTGGCGTCATTTGCATATTGAACATGTGGTATATTACATCAATTATTTTTGTAAAGGAGTCGGTGCATGGGGTGTGATTTTTCATATATCTGGGTATTGAATTTCGTATCGTTGTTATGTCCATGGGAGACGAGATGGGGTTATCTTGAGAATGGGGCAAGGTTAAACTAGGTGAACAAGTGGCATGGTAGGGCACTCAAGGATTAAGTATGTTGCAACAAGGTCAACCCTAAAGGTGTGTGAAATGAATTTTTCCACGGAAGGTTGAGTATGTTAAGGAGATTTCTCAAGTTAGACGTGTTGCATGTTGTTGTTGTCTGTATATGTCATGCTCGTATGTCTTTTATGCATTCAGTAAATTGTATTATGCCATCACTTAGATGTTTTATCATCTAATCTGGGTTATGCCCCTGGAACATTCAACGTTCCAGCCAAGGACTACCGCGAAAACGAGGACATGGCCAGCTGAGAGCCAACGATGTTTAGTATGTTAGCGATTGTATCATTTTGAGACGTTAGCACTTATTTTGATATATGTATGAACGAATGTATGATAATGTTGTTATCATTTGGTAGCTTTGTACTACATAATTTGTTGTGAAAATACTATGTAAGAACCACATGGTAAGCTACGGTATTTTGATGTTAATGTATCCGCTGTGTTATGCAATGTTTCGTTTAGTCTTAAGATTATTGATCTTGTTAGTTAAACGAGCAAGATTAGGGTTCCTAGGATCTTATCTGCATATGAAGATTGTTCTTGAAATCACCACCGGCCTCATATATGTCAGGCGTATTTTCTGCATGTGAAGATTGTTCTTGATACACTGCGCATGATGGACTTGGAAAAAAAAAAAGATTCCTGTTAATTCTTTTATAGTGACAAGCCTGGCAAGGCGGGGTGTTACAGTATGCATTTGAGATCACTTACTTCTCAAACTAGAAGCTAAAAACTAAACCGATGATTCAAATTAAAAAAGTTATTGATGCAAACAAGAAGCAAAAAAAAATCCTGCTTAAATTTTTTACCTCCATTACGAACAATGAAATTCACAAAAATGTATTCAATAATGAGACCAAGAGCTAAAAACTGATTACAAAATTCGTAACTTTTGGTTTGTAATAGAGGTAAAAAATCTAAGAAGACTTTTTTTTTTTTTACTTTTGGTTTGCATTAGTAGTTTTTTTAATTTGAATCATTGGTTTAGTTTTTGGCTTCTGGTTTGACAAGTAAGTGATCTCTAATTCTTTTAATATGTTTCAAGATCAAACGGTAATGTAACGAGTGATAGATGGTTGTCATTGAGAAAAGTTTAGTGCAAGTAGTAACAATTCAAATTTCAATAAGTAGTTACATTTTTAAAGTTTAGTGAGTGTATATTAAATTTACCCTTGCCATGTCAGATTTTGTTAGCCACGTGTGCATTTTTCATTTATAAGATCTAACAAAGTTGTAACGAGTGATTGATGATTGACGTTGAACAAAATTCAATGAGTAAGTAGTAACAATTTAAAGTTCAGTGAGTAACTAGTTACAGTTTTAAAGTTCAATGAATGTATATTAAATTTACCCTATTCATGTTGCTTATATGTCATGCTATAAGGACATATATGGGCCCTTAAAGCATGGAAATGGTTCAGAGACGTCATTTCGGAGTTTCCAAATCATTTTTCATTTCGAAAATAGAAAAACGAGCCCTAAATGTTTTTTGATTCGTTCTTGGACCATTTCGCAAATTACATAAAACGGCTAGAAACGCATTTCCGACAATGAGAGGTGGAAGAAATGGAGGATACAAGAATAGAGAGAGGGGTGTGCAATGGAAGCAAGAGGTAACGGGGAGGGAGAATGCAACTACGGTCAATGGTGAGAGTTGGGGCAGCGACGAGAGGCAAGGCGATGGTAACAGAGGGAGGATGCACAATAAGAGGCAAGGGTCGGGGCAACAACAAGAGGCGAGGCAACAAAAGGGTCGTGTGAGGTGACAACAAGAGTAAGGCAGTGAAAGGCGATTGCTAGAGAAGAAGAGTAACATACGGTAAGGGAATGGGAGAGAAAAGAGAGAGAGAAAAAAAGGGTTTCTTGGTGAGATGAATATGAATATATCATTTATATCCAATAAATGATATAATATCTTATATATGTATATGTATGTATAGATTATTGAAAAAGAAGAGAAATACGATGATATGTATGTATATGTATATATGTTAAATAATATATTTATAAAATATATATCTAATATATACATATATTATCTAATCATAAAATAATATATTTATTAAATTATATTTACAAAAAAAATCCTATATATATTTTTTTAATTTACACTTTATCTCGTGTTTTTGTTTCCTACTTTTTTAGAAAAATATCGTTTCCAGGTTTACATTTTGTATCAAAAACATTTCTCGTATTTATTTTCGTGCAACCTAGATATGGGCTTTGTGTATGAATTTTGTGACAATGGATTGCCCTTGGAAGGGCTACCCTTCAAGATAAATCAAATTGAGAACCGCAACTCAAGGGGAAAGTCCAATGAAAGGGCTACCACCTTGAGTTAATAAGGCTAAGTATGGTTAATTGGGTTGGTTTGTATTCATGTTTTATATGTCATGTGTAAGGTTTACTAAACATCAAACTCATTCAACACGCTACATTCTTTTAATACTAATGAGAAAGTTGAAACATTGAAGTTTGAGTCATTATGCATGTTTTTTGTGTTTATGAGATTACCACTTTAAATTAATAATGGCTAATTAGTATGGTTAATACGTTTAGTTTACATTCATATTTTGTATCTCACACGTGAGATTTACCGAGCTCAAAATCATCTGATAATTAACATTTTCTTGATGCTAATCAGAAGGTACAAAATGCCAAAATTTGAGGAATCACGACTTATGCATGGCTTTTGTGCTTGGGAGATTATAACATTGATTTGATGTATTTTGGTAACGTTATATGTTATATTGGAACCCTAGCTAGCTCATAATTTGTATGTAACCCTATGATGTGTTTTGAAAAGGGGTGAACTTGTTTTGAAGTTTGGATGTATTTTAGTTAAGTTTCCTAGCTATATAACATTTTGTCGAAGCATTCTTAAGCAAATTGTTGCTTGGCTATCATTCAAGAAGATCAACATGCCATTAGGCAAATTGGCAATTAATCAATCACTTAACAAGATAAATCGAGACTTGAAGCTCGCACCTAACTGTCAAACTATAGAACTAAAACTCGATTTCTTTTTATAAAAGTACACTTATATAAATCCCCCAATGTGAAAGCATAATACCCTTGTTTAAATTATTGTAATTGTGTGTCACATGTTTTGCAGTTGGATGATCAAGATCTTGATGCTTAGAGTGATTAGTCATCTGAACTTGTGAGATTAATTTATGGTAACAATAGAGATCATGAAACATAGATTGTTTAAGTCAAACTAGCCAAAGTTAGATGTATGTCGACAAAGAAGACGTGGGTTGGTCGACTATTCGTCTTCTTTGATGATTTTCTTGCAATACGACAATAGTGGTCTACAAATGTGGCAATGTCTCAGACATAATCATCTTTTTCATCAATTTTCCCTCAACTTTATCATCGTCTTCCTTTTCTTCTTCTTCTTGGATCTTCATTTTCTTCGCATTCTAATTTGTCGACCGCATTAGACTTTAGTTGGTTTTTAGCATAGGCAGTGGATCGACTTGGAAACCTATCACCAGAAACAATGGGTCTTCGTCGACAAGAACCTGTCACTTTCGGTGATAGGTTTCAACCAGCAAAAACCCATCATTGGCAACAACGGGTTTCCTCCAGCCATTTCAGCCAACGATAGTTCAATCATAGACTAGCCCGTAAAGGTGTTCAAAAAAATAATTAACAAATCACAAAAACTGACCCTACCGTGCGATTTTTTGGGAGGGACGGTTTGGCACAGTTTGAGAAACCCTCAAACTATATATAGTTTGCGATTTGAGGATTTCTCGGTTTGATTCAAAATCGAACCATCGGAGTAGTGTAATAATAAAAAAATTATAAAATATAAAAAGAGTAAACCCTAATATTCTCTTCCATTATTCATTTTTTCTTCTCTACCCAGCCTCCTTCACACCCTCTCCCAATCCTTTTCTTCCTCCCAGACTGAGGATGACCTCTTTCCCCAACCCTTTTTCTTTCAATCTCTAGTCTCTCCGAGTCTCCAACATCGTCTCAAAGGGTTCAAACGATCCAAGGAGATCGTCGGTGAGGCCTTGAAGCACACTGACTAGATCATCTGTCATCTCTCGTCGACTCTTTGTCGGAGACGCCTAATATACAAGTACCTCGTAGCGAGGTTGCCTGTGCTATCGGACCCCGTCCTCCCCATCCGTTGAAGCTTCAAATCCATTGCCACGAGGTTCTTTCATCAATTGACTGTAAGGTCATCTCCAACATTGTCGCCATCTATAATTCGCCAAGCTAGAAGTAGCGATCAAAGCCCAAATTGCACCCTTCAACGCTGCTTACCATCGCCAAAGTGAATTGTTAAAAAATTGGCGAAGCTCAAATTCATCACCAAGATCGACGACCCTTTATCTTCGCCATCTCTCCCCACCACAACGCTGGAAGAAAGGAACGGAGAAAAAGCGGTGGTCAGCGAAAGTTGTAAATGCAATGGAAGAAGGGAACGAAAGTTGTAGACGTGTTGAATAGTGGACAAAGGGAATGGAAGTTGCAGAAGCAGAAGAAGGGAACAATGGAGAAGACACGTGGAAAGCGGTGTTGCACGGAATGGTTTGACGAGCATATCGACTTGCAGTGGGTTTGTGATTTTGGAGAATTTTATTTATTTATTTTTGTATTAGATGATTGACATTGTATATTTAGTTATTGATTTGTGTATTTAATTAGGTGGCTTTCTCTAGTTCATGCATTCTTATGAATAAATTGAAAGTGTATGAGGTTAGGTAACTTCACGTTCATGGGCTAAATGGTTGATGAAACAATTTATGAAATCGCGAAAATGGGTGGATTAATATTTTGGATGTTCTGGGCAAATCGTGGAAACCGCATCAAACCAGATCACTCAGTCTGATTTAATAGAAAAATCGCACGTGTAATTTGGCGTACTGAAAATGTCAAAAACCAACCAAATCGCATTGTGCACACCCTTACTGGCCCGATTGTTCTGCTTTCAATTAGTCTTCTAGGCTCAAACCTTTGCAATTTAGTAGGGGGTCCAAGAACTGCCATTTGTGCTCCTGGATGACCTCGAGGCCGACGGAGAGAATGTGGGGCGCGTAGGATCGGCCATTGATGTTGATTAGGGTTTGGTGGACTCTGAAGATGCAACAAGAGCTCCGGCCAGCTAAGTAGCCTAGCTCAATGGCGTTGAGATCTTCTCCCACAAAGGATAGGAAGGTAATGGCTCCTTGTTTACTTTCCAAACTTGGATTGCATCCTCGACTTCATTTCTAACTGAATTTCTATTCATTCGAAACCAAACTAAAAGGGCTCTTCAATGGCGGAACCATCTAATAATTTGATGCAATTAATGTGAAGAAGAAGAATACATGGGAAATGGATAAATATTCAAAGTCAATGGATTATTGTCACCCACTCCTACATGGAAGAAAGATTGGGTGTCTTAAGGGATCATTTGCCCAGAAATTTTTGATATCTTCATCTTGTAATTAATTATTTCATTGATTTGATTTTGTTGTACCAACAAATTTACTTCCCAACAAAAATTGATTTAAAAATTTCCTCTGAATTATTCAAAATCACAAGAACTTTTCTTGACTCTATTAGTTATGCATCACTGTCTCTCATGTCTCGAGAAAATGACGATTTTAAGTTTCTAAAATTGTCAAAAATGCATTTTATATCTCTCTTTACTCTCATGGTCTCTTTGAAGAAAACTTAGTGATGTTGAGTTATAAGTCCGAAACTCAAAAAAATGAGAGAAAGGGCGACTCATTTAAAAAAAAAAAAAACATTGCCTTCCTTCTCTCTCTATCACCCCATTCTCTTTCTTCTCCTTTCTATTTTCTCTATCTCTCACTTAAATATAATGGGATTAGGTTTCTCATTTGCGACGGGGCTTTGCAACCATATTACCAACATTTGAAGATATAAAAGAGGGTAAAAATAATCAATGGATGAGCCATGGTTGAACCTTTGGCCATGGTTTCTTTGTGGAGAAAGAGAAAAAGAAGGGATAAAAAAATATTTTTTAATTTTTGAAATAATAAGGGTCTTTATCAATCTTGGTAATTGGGGAGTACTATATTTTTTCCATGAAATTTTAAAAATGTTTGGTGTAATTTACCATACTTGTACAATCGACAAGATTAATTTGTGCAAACAAAATTATTTTCAGAAAACCTCTATCTCTTCAAAATGCCTATACTTAAACAATAATAAAGAAATGTTGAGTAATTATAAATTTAATTATGATAATTATTGTTGTCTAAATATAATAATAATTTTTTTTGGTCACTCAAGTCTCTTAGCCACTCTCAGTATGCCAAAGAGCCTTTGGGCTTAGGCTCTCTTTTTTTTAGGAGTGACATGTGATATGATATTCTTGTATTAATGTATTTATATATTCATATTAATTAGACACACAATACGATATACTAATGTAAAAGTATTATTTTAAGTGTCACTCATAAATATTTAACTAACATTTTTGTTCAGATCAATGCTACTTTCTCATGTCTTATATAAAAAATAGCTTAAGGGGGTGTTTGGCTGGAAAAGTTTTTAAATTTTTGAAAATGTTAAGTTAAGAATTTATATTTTATATTTGATATAACTTTTTTAAAAAAGAATTCTAAAAAAATAACATTCTCAGAATTTATTTTTAATCAACTTTCCCACAAAAAAAATTCATGGGGGTTTGGGAATCTTGAATTTCCATAGATTTGAGAAAAATTTTAACAAATAAAAAGTCTAAAACACCCCTTACTCTCTTAAAATCTCATAGTCCTTTCACGATTATCTTTACCATAATTTTCTTTTTATAAACATATATATTATGTATATATATAATATATATACATAGTATATTATACAAACATATAAAATGTGTATATATATTCATACAAACACACATTTATTCATACAAACATATATATTACATATATATATACACACACACATATATATATAATGCGTAAAAAAAATGACATTTTTGACTTCCCAAAAAGTTGTGAGTCTCAATATTTTATATATTAAAAGGAATTCATCATTTTTAAACAAAAAATCAAATGAGAGTAATTTTGAAAAAAAACATAGATTTTTAAAAATATTGCATTTAAATCAAACATAAGAATATAAGATTTTCAGAAAAAAATACCCAATATTCCTAAAAATGTTTAAATCTAACCAAATATAGAATTATATAAATTATAGAAATCATGAATTCCAAAAATCTAAAAACTTTTGTCATACCAAACACCCCCTAAGTTCAACTAAAAAAAATTTCACAGATATTATATAAGACTAATACAATAATATCTAATATCCTTAAGATTTGCATAACCAAAATAACTAACAATAATTGAAAATTAAACTATCCTATTTTGAGCCTACTAATAATCCCTCGATGATCATAATCCACATATAACTTTGCTCATCCGACTCACCTAAAAAGCTATTAGAGAGAATGATAAACTTAAAACTCAGTGAAGCCTTAATGTCATCACTAATGAGTAATCGAATAGGTTAGGGTTGGATGAGCAAAAGGTCACAAAATTAACTAATTGACGATACTATCAAATATCATCTCTCTCAATGTATATTATATATCAAGAAATCATTCATCCAAACCTACCCATTCAATTAAGCAATTGATTTTAAACTACCTTAATTGTTCAAAAACTAAGTTGAAGTCTTAACATTAATTATGATTACTAATATGAAGAATGTAATATAGAGGTTGGAAGACCAAATAAAAAGACTCAACCAATTTGATTGTATTTTTTCAAATGATAAAAATAGTTGTTAATATTTGGTGTCAAAATATACGTAGAAACAACTGATTGAATTTATCCATTCATACCTCAATTGTATCTCGAAAGATCTCAAAAGATTTGTTTTGAGAGTCACATGTTGTCTAATATCTTTTCATTTCAAATATCAATTTCCATTACTCTCCCAATTTCGAAATGAGAGAGAATTTTATTTAACTTTTTTATCGAGAGAGCTGGCTTAAGGCACTCGCAAATTGAAGAGCCTTGCGCAGTGAAAGCACCCACTCTTTTCGATTATCCCGTTTCGATTTGATTTCATTCCATTCCATTGCTAACACTCTTCTAAACAAAGCTTTAATTAAAGCACACACATAACACACATGCTAATGTTTAACAGACAAGAACTTCAAAGAAGGACAACAGAAACCAGAGAATCAGTTCTCCACTGGCTTTACTCAAAACCTAGACAACAAAATAGAAAGATTTCAAGCACACAAGTTCAAGTTCAAGTTCAAGTTCTTTATCCATATCTATAGATAGACTGGGAGGAAATGGAAGCTTATGGTGTAGGATTAAGCAGCCATATCCTTCTCTGTTTACCTGAGTTTTACCAAAGTGCTCTCTTCTTTGTCCATTCAAGCAGTAAGTTCACAGTTTGCTACATTGAAGCATCCTCCTTTTGTGTTCTCTGGCCAAAGATCTCAGCCACCATTCTGAGAGTGATTGTTCAGTTGAACTACTGAGTGCCGGCTTCTTTCATCTTCAAGCAGAAGAAGTGCAGCTCTCCCACGCGCCATATATGGAATTGAAGGAGCCGCCTCCCATGCTCTCTGCATATTCAGAAAGAACCATGCGAGCGCAAAATTCCCAAGCCCTCGCCATTTCTCCAAGCGACATGGGCTGCTCAAGCTGACGAAGTGATAGGGTGAACATAGTTCTCGCCCTCGATGACAGGCTTTCTGATTCTCCTGACTCGCTGTGGTAAAGCAAAAATATCTTCTTATAATGATTGCTATGGCCAGAATAAGAACAGAAATTTCCAGAAAGGTACTCTCCAATCAAACTACTGATCTGTCTGAAGAAAAAAGAAATGGTAAATAACAAGGTCAGAATCACTCACCCCAAGTCAATAGGCGATGTATTCAGCAGTATAGGCGAAGAATTAGGATAGTCTGCTGGAACAAGAAGGTGAAGAGGAAGGATTGGCAGCTGCTAGCAGAAGGAAGACCACATGCAAGCATATCAACAACAGCCAACCATTAGAAAAATAGACAAAAATAATGTAACTAATATATATACACATGCATTCATCAATTAATGACCGCACCATTACTGATGAAGCGTACTGCTGCTTGATTCCACCAATACCAACAGAAATGTATGAAAGTCTGACAGTTGTTCCTTGACCAAAGCTAGTTTTGGTATTAGCAGAATCTAAAACCAGATCTACAACAGTCTCCATGAGGTTCTGGTTGATCTCCTTCATTTCTTCCAAGAGTGTAGCAATGCACTGTAACAGTTGAAAAGGGTACTTCTCTTAAATACACAAGCAAATACCCCTAAGGGAGGCTAAAATCAATGATTAGTGTTGTTTCGACAACAAACACATAGAAAAAGTAGAAATGGTTTGACCTTGCCTACAAAAGATAAATGGATTCATTTAGCTGATCCAAAAAATTAAATTAAGATGCATTGCTGAAAGAAGATTTTTCAATCTTCTCGCAACATTGGAGTTGTGAACTAGAACACAATCGAATTCTGAAAAACATGGAGATACAGACGAAACAAAGAACCAGGATATTTATTAAGAAATAAATTGTTTTACTCAAGGTTCTAGGACAAAAGCATTTGATTAAAGATCAGTTGCAACACATTGACATAAGCAGGATAATTAAAATGCAGAAATTAAAAGAACCTCATTTTAATTTCAAAACCAGGCCAACTTCTAGTAATATAATAATCTAAGCATATAATACCTTCTTACTAACCCTATGTTCAGGACTAGGATTTTTGTATGGAAAAGAAGAGGAAAATTACATATTTCTATCTGCATGTGAAAATGCATGTCCAAAAGTAATTTCATTTTATTTTTCTTTTCCTTTTCACTGAAAAATACTTGTTTCAAACATAGACTAAATGACCTTGGAACCATCTTATTTCATGGATAACACTAATATAAATAATAATGAAGGATCATGAGTTGATACCGGACCTGAGTCCCAGGATTCCTGATCTTAGATGTTGCAGTTGACTTCAAATCAGGTTTCTGGCAATGCAAGTGTTCCAAACCATCATTTTGACTGAAAGGAGGTGATACCGAAAGTAAAGCAGTTGTCCTGACATTGTTTTTGATTCGCTTGGGCAAAGGGCTTCCACAATGCATGGCACGTTTCCTTCCTTGCATGATATCAACTGCCAAATCCTCACAAATAGTGACTCCAGGTTCACTACTGGCTGTTTCACCAGCTAATCGGTCAATCATGCTCATGACAGAGCCAATTTCCCATGCAGAGGCGTCCAATGCTTTGCCTGATACTGATTCAACCTAGAAGATGCAAATAAATTTCATAATTGATAATTGTACCTATTAATAGGTGGAACCAAATAACCAGAATAAACATCTCCCTATAACACTAGAAGAAAAAATTTGATAAAATTCATGGGTCACATGGATAAATATATAATTATGTATCTCAAAAGTAAATGAATCAATCTGAAGATAACCATATCAACTAAGCAAGAAACTGAAGGTTCCTTAGCATTTGTTTGCTGATTGTCTTTGCTGTTGAATTCTACAATCCAAGGGGAAGCCGATATTTCAGATGTGCCAATAGTAGGGAATGGATTTGGAGATATGGCTTGTGATTGGATTTGCAGAATTCCAGCAGGGGTCTGCAGGTTTTCAGCATTTTCTACAGCTGAAAGTGGAGATACCCCGGAATAGTGTTTCTCAGGATCCACCGGTAAAGAGGAAGATGTTAAAGGAGTTGATGGAGAATGGAATATGAACGCTGAAGAAACAGATTGCAAAGGCGTGCCAGCTTTAGATAGAGATGATGACAGACTTTTCTGGTCAGTTTGTGGAGAAGAGTTATGAGAGGTCTGAGGAGAACCACTACTTAAATTAGCAGATGGCAACAAAGACCATGTATAACATTCTGTCTGTCCACCAATTGGAGCATGCTGCAGATGCATTGCAGAGCTGGAGCACTTTAGTTGAGCCACCTTTGGCTCATTAGCCTCATACATCTTCTGCATTGATATCTTCTCTTTCGTTAGCTCACTACATGACCCTTGCACAGACTTCCTTGGCATTTTCACCAGCATCATTTCATGTTTAGGTTGTTGCTTCGAGTTGAGGTACGGAATAGTAAAACTTGATGCTAGAGTATTCATGGTAGGATCAGAAGCACTCATAGTGGTCATATGAGAAAGACTTGCATGTTGTAGTGTGCTTGGCTTATTCGAGAGCAAAGATTTTACTTCCCCATGTCGCAAAGGCTCAAGTGAATTTCTTTTCTCTATCACATTTTTAGACCCACTTTGAAGCGAATTCATCCTGATATTCTTTTGAGGTCTGCTCAAAGCAGGCTGGTCTCTAGAACTGTGCTGCAATGAGTTCCAAGCACTTACTGCTTCTGACCCAGTTGAAGAGCCAACCAAGTTTAGCTTGTTTGGTGGCAAATTTGGAAACCCTTTCTGTGGTGATAGCTGAGGTAAAGCAGCTGGTGCACTTATCAAGCCTGGATTTACCGAGCAGAACTGAAAATTCAGGTTTGTTTGATCCTGCTGCTGTGGACTGTCTGACTGACTTCCAGTTGGCTGTTTTTGTTTCCCATACTGCTGTTCTGCAACAGGAGTCTTATGAAGTGAAATAAGATACCGTTTGAGTAGCCTCAGATAGCAATAAAATTTATCCTTCGAGCAATGAATAATAAAAGCTCTGGGCATTTTTAAAAACTTCACTGTCTTCTCAATAAAGGTCCTAGTCTTCTCAAATTTCATGGCTATCTCTGCACTGGGCGTCTGCAAGATAGAATATGCTATCAGAAAGAGGAAAACAGGAAATGGTGGTGCTAAAACAAATTAGTTAGTAAAGCCAGTTGTGTGTGAGTAAGCCAAAGCAAGTAATTCTGTCAGTATAAGGCAAAATAATATTGATTTCCTTGAGTACCTGAAGATATAATTCACGGGCTCTCTTGTATAACTTAGCAATGTCAGGCAAATACGTTTCCCTCATGGATTCAAGCTGCAAAGAAAATTAACAAATTATTAACTACTATGAGAAATATTCAATGTTTAAATGTGGGTTTCTCTTTTCTTTTTCCACTTCTCAGAAGTCACAGATAAGTTGCCTCAAGCCAAAAGTTAGTACCAGATTCCCCATATATAGAAGGTTCTACCTTTGATAAATACAAATTGTCAAGGTGTGTAGATGATGCAAAAGTCTAAGTACGAAAACTAAATGTCAACTATGAAAATAAAAATCAATCAGTACAAACAAATACCTCCCAGTAGGCGTGATCATGCCAATCAGCAGAATTTGAAGATTCTGTCCAACTTGTGGAGCCAACTGATGCCACGGGAGAAGGAACATGATGATAATCATCTGTTGGCCTGCCTTCTGTTCAAAGAGAAGGTGAGCTATGTCATTCACTGACACGATGTTTTATCACTAGAATAATGCTACCAAAAGAAAAAATCACAGATAACAAACCGGATCACTAAAGCAAGATAGCCAAAATGATAACTACTAAGAACTCAAGCATTGGAAACTGAAAGTTAGAGCTAACGGGTCTTATCTAAGATGTCATAATCAATTAATCCCCCAAAAGTGGGAAGCTTATGTAGACATGAAAGAGTAGGATGACTGTTGGGGGGGGGGGGGGGGAGCCACCAACTTGAAGGCTTCACTGGCTCACTCATTATTTAAGTATTAGGCTTTCCTATATATGATTTACAGTATAAAGATTACGAACAAAGGAAAAATCAAAGTTCTTATCAACCATCCAAATTTGAGGAATTACCTGATACACTCTCACAGAGATTTCTTTGAGACTCTTGTAATTGCTTAAGCTGTTCAATAATGGCATTCTGAGGAAGTAAAACAGACGATGGTTGACTCCTTTTCTGCATGCTCTCCTGTAAAGAATTACTTTGCTTTTGTAAGCCCAGTAGCTGATGCAACTGCATTGACTGTGATGTCTGTTGCTGTATCTTTCGTGGCGGTGAAGCCACTTCCTGTTGTTGAAAACTCTTCAATGCATGCTGATGCTGCACCATCTTCATCATTTTTTTCTGCTGATGCTGCAATCCAGTACTTTGCATCCCCGATGACTGGTTAAAAGTAGTTGATACTTTCTGCTTATAGGATGCCAGTTGCTGCTGCTTCTCTTGCATTTCGAGTTGATGATTCTGTTGATACACATTAATCCCAGTTGGGCACATCCTTGTTTGCTGTTGGTCCTGAACTGCTACAGACATTCCCCTCTGAGTGGATTGAAGCTCAGTTGGCAGTGATAACTTGTGCAACTCTTGTTGTTCGCGATGATTATATTGGATGTTTGGCAGGACAATTGAGGGATGAACATATGGTTGCAAAACTTTTTTCTTCAATTTCTGCTCCTGCAGTTGCTGGGTACCCATATCTTGTAATGGCTGAGGCTGAGACCTTGGCAACTCTAAATCCAAATGGGAAAAGGCGGTTGACCGATTATTCTGCGAAACTCTATTAACAACAGACCCATTTGAACCTGAAGGCATGTTCTGCAAGATGAAACCAAGACCAGCAGCTTCTGTTTTGTTGGTCTGAGTCAGAGCTGTAACACAAGGTTTTAGTTTTACAAATATTAGATAGATATGAAGATAAATATAAGTATAAAATAGACATATCACATATAGGATGCTTATGTTTAAGAAATTAGAAAAATGAAGATGATAATTAAATGTGAAAAAAGATAAATCCAAAAAATAAAAAGAAATTAAGTATCTCATGGGCCTAAAGCTTGATATGCACTTGTTACCAGCACCTGATGAAGCAGCAGTGTTACTGTGATAGCGCAAGCTTTCGGGGGCCATCATCCTTCGATGTAATCTGACCGTAATATCTGACTGAAAGGAGGATTTAGCAGGTTGGAGTAAAGAAAGATTAAAGCATACATGTACTTTTGTCAATATTAGCAAAAAGAAAACTACAAAGAGGCAGTTTTGCAATGCTCAAACTAATGCAACTCACCTCACTTGCTGCCTGTTGATGTAGCTTCTCCTCCATTTTGGCAGAACACATTTCTAGTTGATTCAGATAGTCAGTGTTGAGGAAAAGAAACTGGTTTGCAGTATCCTCGTTTCTGTAAACCAAGACATTATATTCTTATAAATTGTTGATCAATGTATGCATTGTCTAAAGGTATAGAAATTATCAAAATTCACATATAGGGGGAAAAAACACAATGCCATCCCCATTAACACTAACTGATCTTTAAAGAAATTTAACCTACAGGGAAAGCATTAACAATGCAATATAAGAATTTTGTAACTAAATGTAAGCCAAAAAGGAAGATAAATGTTAAAACGGTTGCAATAATTGAAGCAAAACACTGGTAATTTTGGAAGATTGTTCATTCAAATCTTGAACTTGTAGATGTTGTTTAGTTGCCATGATCATGAATGAAGAAAGGGAAAAGTAAGGCAGAGAATAAGAGATGTTTATTTTCTGATGATCCTAATGGCACAGGTATATGGGAAACAAACAAGCATTTTTGAGCTTTTTTGTAACACTGAACAACTCAACCCAACGAAGACTTGTTCCTAGGATCAAAAGGAAAAGGGGGGAAAAGTATATTACAGAGAAGGCTGCCAATCTCTGTGAGTCAAAAAGAATTAATGTAAGAATGATAGTAACTCTTCTCTGCCAGCAAAAACACTTTCATATTAGACCAAATGAACATTAACTTATTCCATTACCCCCTACCCCTTGAGAGCTTTAAAGGGGCATCCTTAGCGCACAAGGCTGCCCACTTTGAGAGGATCTTGGGAGGTTGTCTCCCTACATGGCCTCATCCTCAGGCCTTTTATTTTAAAAAAAAAAAGACCTGTGAAATATTTAGCATATAAAAATTGTGGTGAATTTTTTTATGAATAACTACATTGCACATTAAAAATATTAAAAAGAATGTCCTCTGTACATGAGATTTTCCACTTTTTGAGGGCCGAGGAAGGTTTGTCTTCTTATAAATTTAGTAACCCGTACCTCCCAATCACAAAGAATCAATCTTATCACTGCACATTAAAAGCATTCTTGACGAAACTTAGAAAAAGGAAAAAATCTACCAGCATAATTACTTAAGAGAACTTTCTCAAGAAAAACTTAGAAACTTTTTAGAGTTTCTAAAGCATTTGAAATGAAAATTTGAACTTCAGAAATAAATGTTCAGATACCAAATGTACATTTAACTCTGATAAAAAAAAAAAAAAACTCAGCAACCTACAGAGTCCACTTCATCTGATTCTTCAAAGATCATTCAACATCTAATTTATGAAAAGACCTTTCAAATTGACATCTAATTCCCCCAAAGTGCACACATTCGCCAAATACCAGTTTCAAGTGATATTTTTATGCTCTTCAACAAATATCAGTTTAAAATCAAACCTCTACGTCCACTAAACAACCAAGTAGAATCCAACCTTATCTATCATAACAAGAACAAACAAATACAACACACGAAAATAGGAAATTTCAGTTCGATTAGACACTTATACAAGTAAACATGCTTGTGTTTAATCCCTATAAAGGCCAATGCAACAGAAGTTACCCTGCGCTTTCAGCTTGCGGTAGAATATCACCACCCAGTTCGGCTAACCAATCGTCGAGATCAATCCCCAAGTCACTATCAACAGGTTTTCGACCGCTACGATCCATCATGCAAGCGCTGCAACGATTGAAACGAGAGAAATCAATAGAAAACTTCACCACCTTACTACCAGCCCAGTTCGAAAGAGACAACAATTATCCACAGAACATGAAAGATGAAAGTCAAGCCCAGAACAGAGACTGTTCAGAGCAGAAATTAAGAGAAAACCCTCAAGGAAACTAAACTGGTACTCACCCTAATTAAACGAAGCCTCTGGTTTCCTCTGATCACAGCTCCATGGAAAAGGAATTCTCCATTGCTTTGATTGAGGAAAGAAGATCAAAAGCATGAAAACTCAGAGTGAGAAAGTGATCATTCTAGAGAGAGAGAGAGAGAGAGGGAGAGACGGTTTTGAGAAGGAAACTCTGCGAATCCGGAAACGTTACTAGGAACCTTAACGTTGCCGGATTCTCATTGAGGCTCTTGTTGTTGCCTCGCCTTTTCAATAAAATTGCGCTTCAGCCCACCTTGTTTCTTTAAATTTCTCTTCCCCCTCCCCTGCAGAAACAAGTCTTTCAGTGATACCCTTCCCAATTATTTGAGATTATTTTTATCTCTCCGAAGATAATAGATAAGTTTTGGCGTTCTAAACCAATCACATGTTGTCACGTATTAGCAACCAATTTTATCTGAAATTAATTTACAAATTAGAAATTTACAAATTTGAAATTAATTTAGGTTACATTTCGATAGAGTTATTTTATCTTATTATTTAGAATTTAGAATTAAAAATTTGAAATTTATTCTTAATTACATTATTATTATTATTATTATTATTGAAATCATTTGGATTAGGTGGAAACCATCAAAGATTTGAGGGCAAAAATAAGATAGTTTCAAATAACTTGATAAAATTTAAAATAATATCTTTTCATATTACTTTAATTATCCAAACATAACCTTCCTAAATTTCAACTCATTTCAAGTATTCTTCATTAAGCTATTATTTTGTCAATATTTCTAAAATGCACCTTTCCCTTAAAAACTTGTTATCGAAGGGTTATTGTGCAAATAATAATAAAACTGTGTGCGATCACACGGATATCGAGAAAATATAACTTAGGCATTAAACCACGAGCCCACCGCCCACGGCCAAATAAACTTGTCGGTGAACTTTAGACGTGCACTCTTCAATCACTAAAATAGTAATTTAAAAAAAAATAATAAAACTGATAAACTCGAAATCTCAAGTTTAATTTTCATATGTTTCAATTGCTCTTTTACTAAGTTTTGAGCAAGCGAATAAAACTTTGGTTTCATGGCAAGGTAGAAATTATGAAACCTTTAGATCTTAGGTTTAATTTTTGTCGAGTATAATATTTTCTTAAAATTTTTCTCTAATTTATTCTTGACTTTATTTAATTTATATTTGATGATTTATAATTTAATACATTGAGAAATTCTTGTAGTCATTCAAAAAACTTACTTTCTTAACAAAAAAATATATATATATCACAACAAAGACGTGCACTTTGCAACTTTCTTTCACGTGCACTTTATTACAAACAAACAAATAACATTTCGTGTTAAACAGTGATTGAATTAAATTGTCGGTGAACTTCAACTTGACTACTTGAACTTTATTGCAAATAAGCGTCATGACACTTAAGATAACATGTGACATATATATATATATACTCATTTAATTTTTTAATTTCAATCACTCTATTATTTCATATATCTATTCTATTATACGTGTTACCATTTGTGAAGCCCATAAAACTTTGGTAAATACAAAAATATTTTTTAAATAATGTAATTTTTGTTGAGAAAAATATGTTAATGAAATTTAACTAATTTATAAACACCACATTAACAATAATAATATATTTATTTTATTTAAATTTTTACCTAAAAAATAAATAAAAATTATATTACAACTATCGAGCATACCTAATGAATTTCTATTTACAATATTTTATTTTTTGACGAGTACATGCATAATATGAACCAATCTTCTAATATAATATAAAGCCATGGGATGTGCATGAATTAGATTGGGTCGAATCGGATGAAAACTTAAAATGAGAATAATGTTTTGCACGACTTGAATCAAATCGGATCAAAAAATTTGGACTTATTTACTTTTAGAATTTAAGGTATTTATTTAAATATTTTATTAAAATGTGATATTAACCAAATATATATATATAAGTGCAGATATTTGAATTAAAATAAACATAACATCCCATGTAAGGATAAATCCAACCTCATGCTTTTAAATATATCTTTTTAACTTTAAATATTGCATAATACTGAATTGCCTATTTTTAAATTCTTAAAATGCCTCTCTTCACTCCATCCAGTCACTATATATATATATATAAAATCACACATACACACAGAAAAAAGAATATTAAAGATGGACAGCAACCATCATCCACCCGCAGCGTAATATCTAAAAAATTTAGATATTATTTTTAAATTAATTAAAATTAGACTCGAAAAGGGATTTAGTGATAATTTATAGAATTAATGGACCTAGAGAGGAATCCAGACGAGTCAAACATGAATTCATGAAGAATTGGGTTTAAGGATAGCTGATAGGGAGAAGTCCGACAGCATAGCGGCTATCAGAAATGACTGACGATGTCGAGGCGGTCTCAAGCGACGACTAGTGGTGGCAGAGGTGACGGGGGACTTCTTCATCGCATTTATGGGTTGCCAAAAATCAGCTGTAAAAACCTATTTTTTTCCTTCAATTTGGAGGCCACAAGCAAGAAGAGAGGAGAATGAGAGGAAAAAAGAGAAAAAAAAGTTACATTTCGTCACAGGAAAAACCAGTCCGGTGACCCGGTGTTGGCTAGAGAAGACGAGCAGCGGCGGTTTTTGGGATATTTCAGTGTTTTCTGGCGAAAGCGATCGAAAACGACCACCTAAAGGTAATCGGCGTCAGTTTCAAGCAGCAACAGTAGCAGTTGGAGGCCGACCACCAGAGGCATGCCAGCAACGACTGGAAGACCGGAGAAGAAGGGTGCGGCGGGAGGAATTTTATGAAAGTTTTAAGTTTCACAGGTGACACTTTTACCCCAAAAGTTTTGGGGCATTGCATATAAACCAACTATTTTCAGTTTATTATACCTTCGATTTCATTCAAATTACACAACCTTGCAATTTACATTTTATTACATTTGTGGATGTTTATTTGACATAAATGGCTCTACATCCTTGAAATTATGTGTGAGGTTTATGTTTATTACATTAAAATTTATTTTTTTATATACATGTATATATAGCCATATAATTCATTATTATGACTTGGCGGATAAAAATTGGGGAGAGTGTGAGAGGAACACATTATTATCAAAAAGTGATTGACATTTTGTCTCAAACCAAATAATGTAAATTCACTTAATAAACAATAAACGACAATTATCACCATTTTTGTTATACGTGACTATTAGTAAATGCATATCATGTATTAAATCACATGCATAGAAAACTATTTTTTACATGTCAGTAGGTGGTTCATCACCTAATTAGGCATATTCAAACATGCCAATAGATGATCTAAGTGTTTTAAAAAAAAACAAAAATATGGATAATAAAAAATGTTATTAAGGTGATGAAGGCAAATTAAATGAATTTCTAGTATAAGATATGAGTTGAGATCTTTTTAAAAATTGATTTGGGGTTTGGATATTATTAATTGAGGATTAAGTCGAATAATATACACAATACAACTTTTAAGTCTTAGTGCTAACATTATCAGTATTTAGTAAGTTGTTTGGTTTAATCAATGCATCAGCTACATTTATAGACCCCAAAAATATCATGTTTTGACCATATTTGGACAAGTTTGTCATCATATTCATTAATGATATACTTGTGTATTCCATTTGTAAGGAAAAGCATGAAAAACCCCTAAAAGAAGTACTACAAATTCTTAAGATACACGAATTATATGTGAAATTCTCGAAGTGTAGATTCTAGCTCACCCAAGTGCCATTCTTAAGACATTTGATATCGGTAAAAAGAATGGGAATAGATCTAACCAAGATAGAAGCCATAAAGAATTAGTGACAATTTAAGTCAGTGACTAGGATTCAAAGTTTCCTAAGATTGGTCGAATACTATCAAAGATTCATTGAGGGTTTCTCTAAAATTGTTACATCGTTAACTCAATTATCACAAAGATGAGTCAAGTTTGAATGAAGCTATAAATGTGAAAAAAGTTTCTAAGAACTCAATGTCAGGTTAGTTCTACACCGATCTTTTTTATACCTAAAGGCTCAAGAGACTTCATGGTGTACAATAATGCCTCAAATGTAAGACTAGTATATGTCTCAACGTAACACGAGAGGATAATTGTAATACTTGAGAAATTTTAAAGGACTCAAGGGTAATTTATCTTAAGGCAAAAATGAAATTTAAGGATAAATTGAGGGTATAAGGGTAATTTATTACTGTATAAATGACTAAATTGACTGCCGGGAGTGCCCTGGAGTCGAGATGCTAAAGGAAAATGATATGGCATTAACGAGCACCCTGAGATAGGATTTATGGTGCAGAAAGAAATCGGATCGGGAACAGTTTTCAGTACAGCAAAATGGCAGCTGCCAATTAGGTTGCAATACCAAATTGTTATAGACGACTTCCGAGAAGTCAACAGAAGCTTGAGAGGGCTTCGGTTTTTCATAAGGAACAACCCTTTAGTGGTTTCAGGAAGAAACGAACAAGTTTAAGGCCAAAACGAAGATTCGGGCCTAAGTATAATTTTTTGAAATTGCTAGAGGGAGGCCGAAACGATATTTTTTTCAGAATCCTCGGGGGTTAAAATGACGTTTTAGGACTTGAGGGTCTTAAATGCAATTATAGAAAGTCAAGGGGTTAAGTGGAAAATAGCCAAAATGAGAATACCAAAAGTTGAGGGGCCAAAATGTAATTTTTCAAAGCTGGCCAATGACTGGCACATGGCTAGTCGGCCATGGCCGAAATTTGCCATAGAGATAGCATGAGGGATGGTCAGGGAGCATCTTTTTTAAAAGCTTGAGTCAACAACAGCCTATGGATTGCCAGAAAAAGCAAGAAAATGGATAGAAAATTCGATCAGATTATCGCGAGCCTGCAACTCGCTTTTAGGGGCAGGAAAGGTCGGTTTGAGGTCAATCTAAGGTAGGTTTTAACTGCTAAGGCAATGGGCTAGCCAATCTCGGGCATTTGGAGCATCAATTTCGCCTATAAATAGGCATTCGAAGTGGCCAAAAATTGGGAAGAATGGAGCTTCAAATCGGCCTCGAAATCAAACGAATTGGCGTTCCAAAATAAGGGGCTTTTGTTGCCCATGTCTTGAAGAAGAAATCTGGAGATTTTGGTGTATTTTAGTGAAGGTTTGAAGGCGATTCAAAGCTCGCAGGAAAGAGGGAGGCGAACGGTCGGCCGAGGCTTTAAGCCTCCAGTTGACAGCCTTCGAGTTGTCCTTTCAAGGCTCAAGAAGTGCCATTAGGATCGACTGGAAGCAAGGGTTCACGAGGTGGAGAAAACTAGCATCGCCGGCTAACCGGCGCCGGAGAAAACGACCGGCGCGTGCCGGTCACACGCTGGTCTTCACGCGCGCCACTCGCCCTAGCCACGTGCAGGCTCGTGTGGGGGCGTGGGTCCTCTAAAAAATTTTGTAAAAATCCCTAAAAATTCTAGAAAAATATTTTACGAAGGTCCATGCAAAAAGATTGAGATTTGGGATTCCCAATGTCTCGATTTTTATATCAAAGTGCCTCGTTTTGCGTGAAAATGCAACATCCGGGTAAGTCCAATATTTTTCCTCGGAATTTTATTGTCTATTGTGAATTGTTGTGAAGATAGATTTGAGAAAATAGTCCCAAGGTATTTATTGAGATTTTTAGAAGGAAAAATGAAGGAAAATATGAAATAAATGGAATATTGAGGATATTTAGTGATTAAATATTATTTTATGATTGAGGTGATCGAGATGATATGATTGGTGTAACTTTTGAGAGTTGGCATGAGAATCGAGGAGGGGCACGCATATCGAGGTGATGCACACTTTTCGAGAAAATGCAATTTTATCTTAAAATGTGAGTTTTTCTATCCTATATGATATGATTGTTATATATATGCATGTTATTTATGAATGCAATATTCATTTGTCATATTGCATGGAAAGTCGTGATATTTGCATTGCACAATATTATTGTCATATTGATATTTGTGCATGGGAATGGGATGTTGCCCCTAGAGTGTAGCCGTAATTCTCTTAGGGTATTGAGGGAATAACGTTAGGCTTATCCTGCAAGGTTTAGGATTTGCCTAGGATTCCTAACCGGGCTGGTGGGCGTGGGAAGTTACATTAAAGGGCGCAAATGTTGTTCATGTTATTGCATCATGCATTCGTATATATATGTTTTGGACTCTCACTAGAAGTTTCATCTTCTAATGGGTTATGCCCCTGGAACATTCAACGTTCCAGTTGAGACTTGCAGTTAGAGCAAGGAGCAGGTTGAGATATGACAGCACGTGATGGCGTGGCCAATGGATTCAGCAAGCTAACTCAGATATGTTTTAGCTGATTCTTTATTGATGATTAGCCTTGTTAGAACATTATGGAATCTCCATGTATTTATTTATTTCAATATTGAGGATATAATGTTATCTATGGTACGGATTCTTATGTTATAAATAAAGTGAATTGATTATGTACCATATTAGGTTTCGATTATCGCTTCCGCATATTGTGAATGATTTGCTGGGGATTTTATTTGGAATTCGATACTTAAGGTTTAAGTTATGTACCGAGAAAGAAAGAAAAAATAATTTATGTATATTTTGGACCCCAACATAGTGACACGCTCGGTAAAAGAAAAACGGGGTGTTACAATAATTGCCTATGAATCTTGATAGTTGAAATGACACAAACAAAATTATCCAACTCAAAACTTATAACTTGTAGCAATGATACATACTTTATAACTGTAGCGACATCATCTATATGGGGAAAGATTTGAAATCTTCACGAATCACAAAAACCTGAAGTATGTGTTCTCATAGAAAAATGTGAATATGTGACAATGACAATGAATGAAGTTCTTGAGGTAATACAATTGCACAATACAATATCACTCAAGATGAACCAACGTTATGGTTTGAGTAAGAGGGAGCTTACCTTAATGGTCAAGTTGATAACCCATGAACGACGATTGGTTGAAGTTTTTTACTTGTTAACAATACATAGGAATAGTTTCTAATAGAACAACCCCTTATATTGCGAGTCTAAGGATTTAGTTATACCTAACAAAGCAAATCAAACAATCTTTTGTGGAGAATGCAAGGTTTTACCAATTAGTCGATAAGTATGGTTAGGTGAGAAAACCTAATTTTGAGTTTTGAGAAGAAATACTCCAGTTTAATAACTAACCATACTTATCGACTAATTGGTAAAACCTAATTTGTAAACCCAAATTATCGACTAATTGGTAAAACCTAATTTTGAGTTTTGAGAAAACCTAATTTGTAGGTGGGGCCAAGGTCAACTTTTGTCAAACGAAAGGGATTTATGGCAAACAATTTTGGATGAGGCACACTAAACCAAATATATTGTGCACTTTGGAACTACCAAGATGTATAGAGACTTTAGATAGGTATGATGATGGTCGGGAATAAAGATGAATGCACAAACATTATGGCATATGGTTGTCATGACAAATGTTATGACATGTGGTTATTGCAAACATTGAGGTTTTAGAGTTGCTACAATGAGTACCAAGGGATAAAATTGACACAACAACCATTGTGGTGTAGAGTTGCTCCCACTACTTAGGATTTGAGTGTTTTGTTAGGATTTGAGTTGCTCCCAACCTTTTTCTTTAATAACTTAGTTCTTCAATTTTAAACTACTTTGATCCTCGAACCAAAATGTTTTTGTTTTTAGTATTTATAGGAAAAGTAATCAGCCAATAGGCTTCCTCGAGTAAGAATAAGAAAGTTACTTGAGTAAATGATTATGTTGTTAGTATTGCGTGCCCCAATACTAGATTTAGATGACATCCAACAGGCTTGTTTCATGCATTCATTATATATTTGTATAAATCAATAAAAAGAAAGATTTTTTTCATTCATATTTTCTCTAATCAATTATATGAATGAGTCCCTACATTTTCTGTATGATAATCCTATTCTTATTGTGTTTAGACTGTGTAACAGGATTCTCTGGTAACAAAACTTCTTAAACTATTTCTAATCCTTAGATTATTTGGATGAGGATTTCGATTAATCGAGTATGGACTAGCACAAGGGTTACTACCTCATTTAATATGGGGATGCTAATGGGAGGAAGGTGTGTCACACGTCATATGACATGAGATGTCATTAATAGACCTGTGGATGGTCGTTAGGGAACAATCAATCAAATGTGACACCAATGACTAACCATATGGCATGGTGGATAATGGTGAGTCATCAAGTTGCGATGATATGTTGATCCTTAGACTTGAACTGGCACAGTTGTTTTATGTATTGGTGTGTCAGATTTGCTAATCAGTCAAACCATCCAATTAAAAGGTAGAAACGTTCATTTATGTGATTTCATATTGCTAGTATATAAAGACAAGTGTTAGGAATATGATCCATTGCCTTCGTCGGTATTTGATGAGGTGAACGTCTTATGTGATATACTATTGATATAATAAGATAGTCCTTGCTCAAGAAAGATTAAAAGTCAAGAAAAGTATTTCCTGAGGTGTCATTTAGTCATATTAATAAGGTCTGACACATACTTACTGAGTTTGTGATTTTATCATTCCATGGCTCTCGCTCAGTCAAAACGTTAGGTAATAGAAAGATTTAAACACGCAGTAATTGTCAACTGTAATAGATTCACTTGAAATGAGACTTCACTGCCACCTATACTGTTCTGAACCACTGCTAGGTGCTATTCAGAAACTCTCGGAACGTCATTGGGATTTGGAGAAGTTTCGGTGATGGGTTAAAAGTGTTGACCGGTACCAAAAAGCGTTTCAGTATTTTTTGATTGATAGTGAGTAGTGAACTTAGAAAATCCCACACCATATAATGTTGTGTTTGGTATCGACATCGTGTGCTCGAAATGTCTCTAAAAATGGTTGGTCAAAAGTTGACCTTGGCCCCACCTACAAATAGTGGAAGAATTAATAATTATTGATTGCATAATAGAATTAATAATTATTTATTGCATAGCAAAGTCAATAATGATTGATTGTATAGTAAAATTAATAATTATTGATTGTATAATAGAATTAATAATTATTAATTGCATAGTAAGGGATGGCGAACGTGCGAGGAAATTGGAATTGGGGAAAGGGAGAAGAAATATAAGAGAAACAGATTTCTCTACTTCCCATGGGTGTCATATTCTTTTTCTTTTCCTCTATTTCCTCTGTAATTTCTTTTACTGTCATAAATTAGTCACATATATAATTTTAAGACGCGGGTACTGGTGATACGCGAACCCTCTGTATCTAACATGAGAAGAGGTTACCAGAATGGTATCATTCTACATACTAAGGTATGGACAGATTAGGACCATCACAACATGAGGTGGATACAGTCTCAGTACAAAAATTGTTTCTATATCCAACCTTACATTGGATAATGTTGAGCGAACTTGCTCCAATCAACCTTGTTCCTTCCTGACCAAAGGGGAACGATCGGAGGCTGGGCACGGGATCCAGTGATGGGTCCGTTCGGGGGGCGGCTAGCACCACAAGCACTCTGACGGTCGAGTGAGTAAGAGAGTAAAATGAGGCAGTGTCTCAGTAGGTCAGAGATGAGAACATACCTTGGCTCTGAAGAGAGCTGGTTAATATAGAATGAGGAGATGTCCTCTTGCATGCATGAGACATGCATTTGCAGGTGATGGGACTAGCTATCCAACGCCGATGGAGGTTCTCAGGTGGTAGCATGGTGGCGACGGGACCCTCATTAATGTGGATGGGATCCACCATTAATAAGGATGGGATCTTTGACGACCGAGCGAATATCCAGTGAGAGTCGCAATGATGTCGTGATAGGCTGGCGCTGGGCCAAGGTTGGGTCCAGAAGGAAGACCAGATTAGGCCTAAGGAAAGAATCGAGATTGGCCTAAGGAGAGGACCGAGATTGGGCTCGGACGGTCCACAGCCCCCCTAGTCGAATGCTCAAGTAAGGAGCGTTCGAGCTAGAAAATGGGAGCCTGAGCAATTTTTGTTGTGCGCGATAGTTTTGGAGAGTCGGATTAGGTGGGATTGAGGCGGTTGATTGAGCTGATTTTTTTTTATTGGGGTGACGACTCTGGAATCTTTTTTAGGTCAGCCCGAGATGAGTAAGAGGGGCAATATTCTTTACGCGCTGGTCTATGCCGCGTGTGGCCTCAAGATTCGAGGGCGTTTTTCCTGAAGGGTAGGGGTGCTATTTGGGCAGTAACTGGCGATCCCTTGGATGCGTGACAGGTGGCAGCTTGGTAATGGAAGATCTGTGGGATACGTTGTAGGTATTCTTTAGCAATCTTCATAAGGATCCCCCTTTGGGCCAGAATCTCCTTACTTTCCCAGTAATAGAAAGAAAGGGGCGGTCGCAGGGGTTTTAGCGAACTTTACAAGTGACAACCTACCCAATCACCATTTGTGCTTGTGCGTTTTGTAGGGTGAATGGCTTCCTCATACGAAAAGAAATATATTAAGGAAGAAATGGACATGCTTTGCAAGGAGAGAGGTAGAGTTGTGTCAAATTCCGTTTCTGTAAAGAAGGTAGCTAGGAAGACTCCTGCTGCACCGACACCCGTTGCCCCTCCCCCCTGCGCGCAACCTACCGCTATGGTTACTGAGGCCACGACTTCAGGTGTAGGCCCTGGGGAGCCCACAATTTCTGAGGAGTTGGCCCAGCATCGGAAGCGTCAAAAAGCTCATGAGGGGGAGGCTCGATTTCCCAGTGGTTTGCATCCCGTTGAGAGTGGCAGCTTGGCTTCTTTTCAAGATCATGAGTTTCGGAGCAACCTCTTCATTGACACCTATCTCAACCCGTTGTCGAATCAAAAAGGGTTAGCAGGCGCCGAGTCACCCGCTGTGTTTCATCAAATCAAGCACCAGGTGCTCCAACTCGCCGCGGACTATCGTTTGCTCAAGGCGAATGTGGCGACTCGCTTCTCCGAGATGAAGGCGGGTCATGAGGAGAAGTTGCGCCAAGTTCGGGGGTTGATAAGCGAAGAGGTTAGAAAGGCTGTGGAAGCGGCTACTATTGAGGCGAATGAGCAGGTTGATGAAGCCGGTCATGCGGTTGGTGTTCTCCAGCTTCACCTGGATGCTGCCAAGACAGAGTTGAAGAAACGGGAGGTGGAGGTAGCGTTAGCCAAATCTGAGGTGACGGTAATAAGGGCAAAAGCAAAGGCTAAGGTGGTCGCTGCCTAGTCTGAGGTAGCGAAGGTGAAGACGGAAGCGAGGGGGCTGAGAAATGATGGGTATGAAGCCGCCATGTCTGACGTACAAGCTATTTTCCTGAAGATGGATCTCTCAGGATTTGGGCCTCTTGAGAGGAGTCGAGTTGAGCTGTAGTTTTGTACGGTAGTGTAGGTTTTCTACACTTGCCTTGTAACTTGTTGAATGTTTATTGGTTAATAGCAAATTGCGTTTCTTTCTTCTCTGGATGATTTTCTCTTGTCTTTCTTTCGCTTGTGCCTTGCTCCGTCCTTGCAACTTTGATGTCCTAGTTAGCTCATTATGATCGTGGTCTTGGTTTGTGGGATAGGGCCGGGCTTCCACTCCCTCAAGGGGCTTGGTGCCCGAACTTTGGGTTTTCAGTTTTGGCCGCCTTGTTTGATTGCGTAAGGGCCTATGGGCTTCGAGAATTGAGGCACCCGTTCAAGGGTGTAAGGCACCGTCTGAACACACGAAAAGGGGTCCGCTATCCCAGGCGAGGCAGGTTCGTCAGAATACTCATTTCAGGGCACGTGGCGGGGTTTTGTTGGCTGCTAGTTTCCTATTTAGCGTCTCTTGTGACAACTATTTGTATGCACTGCCCGGTGTGTGCACGTCCCTTACCTTCACTCACGAACCCGTCCTCTATCCTGGGATTTTTGTTCCAACGTTCGATTGCTTTGCCTAGCCGGTTAATCAACTTCGTGGATGGCTACTTGTACTTCAATCTCCTCTCGTTCGTACGACTGGGTTCCTGAGGAGGTTTCCCGGATTGTGTCGAAGTTCTCTACAGACTCGTCTTTGGCTACGATGAAAGGGAAGGTCATCTCCCGGAGCAGAGAATAAGGGAAGAAAGATGGAGGAAAGGGAAAGAAATTTGTTTGCCTTCCCTGTGGTTGGGATGAACACGTCTGTCATTCAACCCCGGAGTCTGGGTTTTTGTATATGTACGAAATGTTGTTCACGAGGTTATAGTTGCGACTTCCTCTAATGGAGTTCCAGAGTTTGGTGTTGGAGGTAATGAACATTGCCCCCCCACAGCTGCATCTGAACAGCTGGGACTTCATCTGCGAGTTTGAGGTACTGGCCAAGTTCCTCAGCCGTACGCCTAAAAAGGCGATCTTCTTCCACTGTTATCACTGGAAAGGGGCTTATCGGGGTGGTTGGATTTCTCTGACGAGTCGTACGGGGAAATCGGTGTTGAAGGCCTTTACCACACCCTTCAAGCATTTCAAGGATGGTTTCTTCAAAGTGGGCTCGAGTGAGAAGGAGCTCAGTTTTTTCCTGGATGAGGAAGGTAAGGAGAAATACCCCTTATTCTGGCAATTGGAGTCGAATCCTCTTTTAGAGGTGGAGTATGAGAGTCTGGGCCCGGAGGATCAAGCCCTGGCGGACGCCTTCATGCTTTCTCCCCAATTGGAATCTGCGAAGCTCATGGAACTGCGGAAGGATCCTCAGGCATTGGCCGAGTATATGGGTATGTTGCCACTGCACATTTAGGCTTTGCTCTGTTTCTGTGGCAACCTTTATCAGAATCTTACTTTTCAGGAAAAAGGGCGCCGGGTTTGACAATGGAAGAAATGGCAAGGTGTACGGCGAAAAAAGTCACCGGGATATCATCCAGAGCGTCTGTTACTGCCACGAAGCTGAGGAGTCCCGTTCACACCCGAACGATTAATGCCGTTGCCGCTAGCACTCCCTCTCCGCTGGAGATCGAGGAGGTGCCCCTCTAGTGGAAGAGGCGCCAGGTGGCTACCGAGTTAGGATCTTCCAGTCAGGCTCATAACGTGTCGGACCAAGTTGCTGAGGTGCCCAATTTTTCGGATCCAAGGCTGACCATCACTATTACGGGCCCCTAGGGTTCAAATTCGTTAACTAATGTCGCTACCTCGTCGAGCTCAGATCCGGTGGATAGTGAGTTGGCGCCTCCTCGATTAGCGCGTGCTCTACAGCCGAGCTTGTGGGGTTGCGATGACGCTGAACAGGATCCTCGGAGTCTTTGAAGTCATGCGTTTCGACTGGGGAAGTTTGTCCAGGACCAACTCCTTGTGGAAGCCGATCAGATGAGGCTCGCCTCTCTTGGGGAGGAAGGGTTGTATCGATGGGTGGAGGCATTGCAACTGCGAGGCACCAGTGCCACTCACTTGTTATTCATGGAGTCGAAGAGAAGAAAGGCCAAAGCTAAGGCTGACGTTGACAGCCTTTATGGGAGGGCTGTTTCGGCTAATGAGGAGGTGGGGAGGGTAACATCTGGATATCTAAGAGTGTCTTATCAGAGAAATGAGGCTCAACGGAAGTTGATAGAGGGGGACGAAAAGATCAAGGAATTAGAGGCGGAGTTAGATGCTTCCCGCCAAGAAGTTGTCTGCTTAGAGGCTTGTGCAAGGAGGGAGGCTCTTTTGCAGTATCTAGGTGGCTTTGACATGGCGTTAGCACAAGCCTCACTACTCTGCCTAGGGGTAGATTTTATTGGGTGCGACCCTTCTAAGAAGGTTGTGGGTGGCCAACTTATGAATCTGGGCTCGTTAGACCCAATCGTTGGAAACGAAGCTTTGGAGGGGACTCAGGAGAAGGTTGAGGCTGGACGGGCAAAAGAAAGTATCGAGCAGCAGAGCAGGGTTCTTGATTTTCCTCGGCTGGATCAACCTCAGATAGGGGCTCCCGATTCACCTCGGTCGGATCAACTTGCCATTAGTCCTTATGGCGGTTTTTTTTTTTTTTAAGCATTGGACTGATTGTCGCTTTAACCCTGGCATTATTTGAATAAAGGAGATAATGTCATATATGGCTCGGCTTGCCTTTTGCCTCTTTCGCCTTGCTTTCCCTTATTGTCGCTACGGGTCCAGGATCAGATGTTGAGGAAGATTGGTGCCCAGTCGATGTTTGGTCAAGGGCGGCTATGATGTTATTATCGATTTTCTGGAGATCCTCGCTGGGAAGCTGCTGAGGGCTCTACGGAGGATGGTATTTGGCAACGAAGTCGGCCTTGCTATGCTAAAGCTTGGTTAGATGGGTTAGTCTTTTTGTTTTAAAGCTTGGTTAGTTGGGTTGGTCTTATTGTGCTAAAGCTTGGTTAGCTGTGTCGGTCTTATTGTACTAAAGCTTGGTTTGGATAGAATTTTGAACAGGTTCGGTTGTATTTGTGTGGATTGTCGAGAGCGTAATAAAGTTTTGTATTGTGGACATATTTTGTAATGAAATAGAGTAATGAAATGAGAGTTTTCCCAAATTTGGGTACCTTGTACTTTTTCTTCACTTTGTTTGCTGCAAAGTTTGATTGATTAAGCGACTGTGAGTATCGAGCGATTTTAGAGTTACCGTGTCCGCTTATTCCGTGGTGGGCTTTAGCAGGACTGACGAAGCCGCTTTAAGTGACTAAAAGGAAAGTGCCGAGGTGACTTTGCGAAATAAACAGGGGCAGCTCGAGGTAGAGGTGTCAAAAGGGCTGACCTGGCCCAACCCAAGTCGGCCCACGGGCTTTTTAAACGGGCCGGGCTGGCCCTTTTACTAAAAGGGCCGAGCCCGAGCCCTTTTGCCGTGGATAGGGCCCGGCCCGGCCCACGGCCCCCCTACAAGGGGGCCGGGCCGGGCCAACCCGTGGGCTAAAGGGCCAGGCTGGGCCCTTAGCCCACAGGGCCGGACCCGGCCCTTTTTTTCTTTTTTTCAAATAACTTTTTTAAAAATAATGCATATAATATATACATATATAAATATCAAAATAATACATATATAAAAATCAATTTTTTTCTTTTTAAAACATTTTCTATCTTAATTCTTAAGTTTTAAATATTATTTCATCATTTTATATTTCAAAATTCTATATGCCTTATAAATTTTCTTGTGAATTGATATGAAAAATAATGTACATATAAAAAGAAGAATGTTTATTTATAATTTAAATATATAAAAAATTTAACTTAAAAATTTTAAATAAATTGATGGTTATTATTTACATATATTGCGAAATGTAAATTTTTTAGTATCCAATATCAATAATTACTAAAGAATAACATAATTAAAAAAAATGAGTAAGGGCCTAACTAACTGGCCCATAAGGGCCTCATGGGCCCGGCCCGGCCCCCCTATGGGGGCCGGGCTCGGTCTGGCCCGTTTGACACCTCTAGCTCAAGGTAGTTCGAGGAAAGTGCCAGCTTGTTTGATACAAAGCTTTGTTGTAGATAGGCCGAGATAACTCGAGGTCAAAGGCGGTAGACCGAGGTAACTCGAGGTCCGCCGGGGCTTGTTTCATACAAAGTTTTGTTGCAAATAGGCCGAGGTAACTCAAGACCAAAGGCGGCAAATCGAGATAACTTGAGGTCCGTCGGGGCTTGTTTCATACAAAGTTTTATTGTAGATAGGCCGAGGAAACTGGAGGCTAAAGGCGGCAGATCGAGGTAACTCGAGGTCCGCCAGGGCTTGTTTGATACAATGTTTTGTTGCAAATAGGTCGAGGTAACTCGAGGCCAAAGGCAGCAGACCGAGGTAACTCGAGGCCAAAGGCGGCAGACCGAGGTAACTCGAGGTCCGCCGGGAGTTGTTTGATACAAAGCTTTGTTGCAGATAGGCCGAGGTAACTCAAGGCCAAATGCGGTAAACCGAGGTCACTCGAGGTCCGCCGAGGCTTGTTTGATACAAAGCTTTGTTACAGATAGGCTGAGATAACTCAAGGCTAAAGGCGGTAAACTGAGGTAATTCGAGGTCCGTCGGAGCTTGTTTGATACAAAGCTTTATTACAGATAGGCCGAGGTAACTCGAGGCCAAAGGCGGAAGACCGAGGTAACTCGAGGTCCACTGGGGTTTTTTTAATACAAAGCTTTCTTGCAGATAGACTGAGGTAAGTCGAGGCCAAAGGCGGCAGACTGAGGTAACTCGAGATCCACCAGGGCTTGTTTGATACAAAGCATTGTTGTAGATAGGCCAAGGTAACTCGAGGTCAAAGGCGATAGACTAAGGTAACTCGAGGTCTGCAATAAGAAAAGAAACTTTTGAGTACATATTTTCTGAATGATTTACAAAAAGACAGTCGTTCAGTTGTAATATCTCCGTAGGCTGGCTGCATTCCATGACCTGGTCAAGGGTCTTCCTGAGAGTTCAGCTAAGTGGTAAGCTCATGCGCCAAGGTTATTGGTGATTCAGTAAGGGCCTTCCCAGTTGACACCCAGTTTCCTTTGTGAGGGTTGTTTCCTTAGGCCTTCGATCTTCTTTAGGACTAAGTTTCCCTCTTGAAATCGTCTAGGCCGAACTCTTTTGTTATATTTCTAAGCTACTTTTTGCTTCGTAGCATGTTCATGAATTTGGGCCTGGTCTCGAATTTCCTGGACAAATTCGAGGTCGACCCTCTGTTCTTCACTGTTGGTGTCCTTTCGGAAGTATTGTAACCTGGGACTGGGTTCCTCAATTTCGATAAGGATCATCGCTTCTAACTCGTAAGTAAGTCGAAAAGGAGTTTCCTTGGTTGAGGTTTGAATGGTAGTGTAGTATGACCACAAAACTATGGGGAGTTCGTCTGGCCAAGCTCCTTTTGCGCCGTCAAGTCATTTCTTTAGTCCTGCCAGTATGACCTTGTTGGCGACCTCGGCCTGGCCATTGGTCTGGGGGTGCTCGACCTTGGTGAAGACCTGATGGATACCGAGTTCTTGGCAGAAGTCTTGGAGTCTATCGTTGGTGAATTAAGTGCCGTTGTCCGAGCTTAGCACCCCAGGGAGGCCGTATCGACAAACAATATTCTTCCAGATGAACCTGTGGATCTTTTCAGCAGTGATTGTGGCCAGGGGCTCGGCATCGATCCATTTTGTGAAGTAGTTAATTGCCGCCACCATAAATTTAAGTTATCCTGCTGCTGTTGGAAAGAGTCTGAGGATGTCTATCCCCTATTTGTAAAACGACCAAGTGTTGCCAAGGTTGTGGAGCTCTTCTGAGGGGGAGTGATGCGTGTTTACAAATTTTTGGCACTTGTCACAACGTTTCACATAGGACAGACAGTCGTTCTGCATTATTGGCCAATACTACCCGACTCTGAGTATTTTTGTTGCCAAGGATCGTCTGCCAAGGTGGCTTTCACATACTTCTTCATGTATCTCAGTCATGATTCTGGTGGACTGGTCGGGGTTGACACATTTGAGGAGTGGCAAGGAGTAACTTTTTCGATACAGCTAGTTCTCAAGCAAGGTGAAGTAGCAAGCTATTGTTTTGAGCTTCTTGGCTTCTTCGATATCTGGGGAGAGCGTCCTATGCCGCAAGAATTGGATGATAGGGGTTCCCCAAAATTTAGGCGCTACTTCTATCGTTTGTACGTCGGGAAGGTCGACGGTGGGTACATCTAGGGCCTCTTGTATGACTGATTGGTTGTTTCCAGGCTTCTTGGTGTTGGCAAGCTTCGAGAGCAGATCTGCTCGCTTGTTTTGTTCCCTGGGGATATATTCAATTTCGAAATAGTCGAAGGATTCAACTAGGGTTCTAACCTTGTGGAGGTATCGGCCAAGCTGTGGCTCTTTTATCTGAAATTCGCCCTTAACCTGGTTGGCTACCAGCTGGGAATCGCTCTTAGCGATTAATTGGGATGCTCCGATCTCTTTGGCTAGGCTTAAACCGGCTATGGGAGCTTCATATTTCACTTGGTTGTTGGTCGCCTTGAAGTTGAAACGGAGTGATTGTTCGAGAATTAGACCGTTGGATCCTTCTAGGATGATCTTGGCCCCGCTTCCTTTTATGTTAGAGGCTTCATCGACAAATAATACCCAAAGTTTAGGTTTTAGGTTGTGCCCGGGAGGGGAGACACTACAAAAAAATTGATTTTTTACGGCGGTTTTTTTTGCCGCGGTTCTAAAAACCGATGCAAAAATCATATTTTGCGGCGGTTTCTTTAAAATTTTGCGGCGATTTCAAAAAACCGCCGCAAAATTCAGTAAAACATGTTTTTTTGCGGCAGTTTTTAAAAAATCGTCGCTAAATTTAAAAAATAATTAAATAATAAAAAATTAAATTCGTTTTCGCGGCAGTTTTTGAAAAACCGCTGCAAAATTAAAAAAAAAATTAAAATTAAAATTAAATTAACCTTTGCGGAGGTTTTCAAAAACCGCTGCAAAATTCCAAAAAAAAAAAATTTAGCGGCGGTTTCTAAAAAATCACCGCTAAATTTAAAAAATTTTAAATAATTTAAAATTAAAATTAAATTAACATTTGCGGCGGTTTTCAAAAACCGCCGCAAAATTCAAAAGAAAATAAATTTAATGGCGGTTTCTCAAAAACCGCCACTAAATTTAAAAAAATTAAATAATTTAAAATTAAAAATAAAATAAAATAATTCATTAAAAAATTAAATTTAGCGGCGGTTCTCGAAAACCGCCACTAAATTGAAAAAAAAAATTAAAATTAAAATTAAATAAAAATCTGAAATATTATAATATCAAAACCGCCGCTAAAATACTTAACGGCGGTTAAAAACCGCCGCTAAAATGCAAAAAAAACCGCCGCTGAATGCTAATTCTTTTGTAGTGAGAGTTCGACACAGAAATCAGAGAATACTTGGGATTTGATGTGCTTTCGTGGCTGGTATTGTATGCCGAATTCGGAAAGCTCGACTGACTATGCGATCATTCTTCTTGAAAGCTCCAGCTTCTGGAGTATCTATCAGATCGATTGATTAGTCTGGACCGTGATCTAGTGGCTTTGGAAGTATAACCTGAGTTTTCAGGCTGCTGTCACCAACACTAGCGTTAGCTTTTCAATCTTTTGGTACCGTAATTCAACTCCTTAAAAGGTTTTGTTGATGAAGTACACTGGTCGTTGTGTTTTGCCCTCCTCCCTGAGTAGAAACGCACTGAGAGCATTAGCGATGACGGAGAGGTAGAGTGAGAGTTCTTCCCTAAGCTCTGGTCTTGAAAGGATGGGGCGGTTGCTAGGAAGGTTTTCAGTTCCTGAAAAGCAGCTTTTCATTCCTCTGTCCACCAAAATTCGGCTGAATTTTTTAAACATTACAAGAAGGGCCTCTCTCAGTCAACCAAGTTTGGAAGGAAACGAGACAAAGCTGTTATTTGGCCTATCAACTGCTGGACCTCCTTCAAGCTGGTAGGGCTACGCATTGCGAGGATGGTTTCGCACTTGTCTGGGTTGGCTTCAATTCCTCGACTGGTTAGCATAAATCCCAAAAATTTATCGGCTTGCACCCTAAAGGCGCATTTGTCAGGGTTGAACCTCATGATATGCTGTCAGAGTTGCGCAAAGATTTCAGTTAGGTCCAAGAAGTGGTCGTGTTCTTCTAAAGTCTTGGCCACCATGTCATCTACATGGACTTCAATGTTCTAGTCGATCTGCCTAGCAAATACCTTATTCATCAGTCGTTGGTATGTCGTACCTGCATTTTTTAACCCGAATGACATGACCTAATAGCAGAAGTTGGCACTTTCTGTGATGAATGTTGTTTTTTCCTCATCTTTGGGGTGCATCTGGATCTGATTGTAACCAAAATAGGCGTCCATAAAACTTAAGTATCTGTACCCGGAGACCGCGTCTACAAGGTGATCGATGTTAGGTAGCGAGTATGAATCTTTTGGGCACGCTTTATTTAAGTCGGTGAAGTCGACACACATTCTCCACTTTCTCGAGAACTTTTTCACCATGACCACGTTGGCGAGCCGTGTTGTGTATGGAACCTCCCTGATGAATCCAACCTTTAGGTGTTTGGTTGTTTCCTCAGCTGCTGCGCGCCACCCTTTTTCTCCCAGTCTTCTTTTCCTCTGAGCGACCGATCTGGCCTCTAGATCCAGTGCCAGTTTGTGGCAGATAACAAGTGGATCTATCCTGGGCATGTCAGTGGGAGTCCAAGCGAAGAGGTCTGCGTTCTGTCGGAGTAAGCTAATGAGCCTCTCTTTCAATTCATTTGGCAACGTAGAACCTATACAAATGATTTGGTCCGGGCGAAGACCTAGGCTCATATAGTAGAGCTCCTTTGTAGGTTGAGGTCGTCTGTCTGAAAACTCGATCCGCGGGTCTAGCTAGACCATATGCACACGGTGCCGCGGATCCTAGCTGTCGACGTCCGTTGAGTGGTTGCTACCTGGGGCATCAGTTTTCCTTTCATCCTTGGCAAGTTCGGGACCCCGGGTTTCAAGGCTGTTGTGGTAACATTGTTGGGCTTCCTTTTGGTCAAAGCAGATGACCCCGACCTTGGTGTTAGATACCAGGAACTTCATAGATAGATGGGAAGTGGATACTATCGCGCCCAAAGCATTGAGAGATGGTCGGCCTACGAGCGCATTGTACGACACCCAGTAATCCACCACCAGGTACCGGATAGTGATGGTCTTGACCAGCAGGGTCGTCCCAAATAAGGTTGGCAGATCTATGTAACCCCTAACTTCTACCTGCTCTCCTGAGAAATCGATCAAGCTTTCATTAAAGGATCCCAACTTTCATTCGGGAATGCCCATTCTTCTCAGGGTAGATAGGTACAACAGGTCGGCTGAGCTGCCTTGGTCTACCAAGACCTTTTTTATCAAAAAAATTCGCAATGACAACCGAAATTACCATGGGGTCGTTAAGGTACAGATTCATTCCCTCGAGATCTTCATCTGTGAAACAGATCGCGAGATGTCGGGCCATTCTTCTTGGTGTCATCTATTGTCATGATTGCGTGAGGGTATTGACTTCATGCCAAGCTCAGTACTCCATTGGTAAAACCTCCAGCGATGGTGTCGACAGCCTTGGTTTTCCGACTGACGGGGGGTGGGTCAATGCCAAAAAGGGTGCAGGTGTTTAGGCCGGGGTGGTCATCATTTAACCTTTGGGTATAGGTGTTTCCATCTCTTGCCATGGTGTGGCCGCAGGGAGAGTGGTTTGAAAGGATTTTAGTGAGCTTATGGGGCAAGTAAGTTTTACTAGGCCCCACGTTGGGTGCCAGATGCTTCTTCCTGACCAAAGGGGGACGATCGAAGGCGGGGCGTAGGCTCCGACGACGGGTCCGTTTGAGGGGCGGCTAGTACCTACAAGCACTCCAACAGTCAAGTGAGTAAGAAAGTAAAATGAGGCAGTGTCTCAGTAGGTCAGAGATGAGAACATACCTTGGCTCTGAAGAGAGCTGGTTGATATAGAGAAGAAGATGTCCTCTTGCATACATAGGACATGCGTTTGCAGGTGATGGGACTGGCTATCCGGCGCCTATGGAGGTTCCCAGGTGGTAGCATGGTGGCGACGGGACCCTCATTAATGTAGATGGGATCCGCCATTAATGAGGATGGGATCTGAGACGGTCACGCAAATATCCAGTGAGAGTAGCAATGGTGCCATTTGAGGGGCGGCTAGATGATCGCGTTGGGCCAAGGTTGGGTCCAGAAGGAAAACCAGATTGGGTCGAGATTGGACCGAACGGTCCAAACCTAATATTAGTTTTTATGATTATCAAAAACACATTTATGTATTAAAAAAATTATTTGAGGGCCTTAAATGTTATCCAATTGAATTATGAGATTTTATCTAAGTGTTATATTCATGTTAAATATAGTTTTTCAAATTATAATAATATTATAAAGTTTGTATAGCTTTTCTTTGAGTGTTTTCAATTTTTCTAGACCAAAAGTCGACTCTCGTATGGTAGAAGTCGACTTCTCTAGTGCCAGTCGACTGAGGCTTAGCCATTATCGATATAGCCGAAGCTCGAGTTATACAGAGTCAACATAGCCAGAGCTATGTTTCAACAGTCGACTCCCTTTGAAAGGAAGTCGACTTTGGATCTCCCCAGAGTCGACTCCTTTCAAGTTATAGTTGATTATTGGATAGCACAATCGATTGTCCTGGTCCAACGTTCGAATTTTTTACCCGATTTCTGCTCGTTTCTTGCTCAATATAAATAGCTTCTTTCAAAGAAATGAAGGCATGAAAAAATGTGCTCTCTCAAGATCTATCCTCCAAGAAAAGCAAGCAAGTGCTCAAAGCTTTAAAGCCCACTCAAGAAGCACTCAAGCTCATGGATCTACATTGTTCAACCGTTCTTGGAGCTCTTGCAACCAAAGAATCAAAAAGCCATCTATCAAATTAGCTTGAAGGTCTACTGTATTTTTTATCTAAGTTGTGTATTTTGTGTTTTACATTTGTATCTTTGCATCTTCTTATGCTTCATAGTGTTGTCCAAAGGTGGACATTGTTGTAATACCTAAACTTTATCATTGTGGTTGTTAGTTGGTTTCCTAGAACCATTACAAAATCTAGGTGTAATAGTTTCCGAGGTTAACTATGGGAAAACCTCGGGGTGATTAAAAATAGTGGAACCCTAAGCGTTGTTGATACCTTAAAAGAGTGGAGTAAGCGTGGGATCGTCGAACCACTATATGTCTTGTGCGCCTTGTTGCTTTAATTTTTGTGGATCTTAAGTATTTAAATCTCCATATCAAAACATTTGGAATATACGATTATATATCAAAGTACTATTTCGTACAAAAAATTAATCAAGAGATTTCAAAGAAATTAACATTAAATCAAAATTTTATCAACTCAATTCACCTCCCCTCTTGAGTTGCCATTGTATTGTGTCAAGGGACCAACAGATAGCAGGTATGCATTTATTTATATTTTTTTGATGAATATCCGTGTTGTTTAAATACCCAATCCAATGTATGGTGTGTATGTTATATTTTGTTGTGTGTATCTGATACACAGTAAAAATTTTATTTTTGTCCATACCATCATACACGATATTCCCTTTATAGGTTAGCTAACTAACAAGAAGATTTACTCGAATATAAATTAGGGCAATTGAATAATTGAAAGACAACACTCAAGTAGAAAGATAAATGTTTAAGAGAATAAGTCTGTATATACATTGATGGTGTGTACATTAGTTTACATACATATATGTTATTCCTAGATTATGAATCTACATTAATGACAAATATATACAATAATAGGAAATAATAAGAATAAGAAACTTGTTAATGTTGTGTGTCCTAATGCTAGATTTGGATAATGTCTAGTGGACTTATAATTAATACATTTATTATATCTTTGTATATATTAATAAAAGACAAATTATCATCATTCATAAACTCTTCAGTTTGCTATATGAATGAGTCTCAATATCTCTTATTTGGAAATCTTATTCTCAAGATGTTGAGATTGTGTGAAATGATTCTTTGTTGACAAGACTTCTTAAATGATTCATAATCCTTAGATTAATCGAATTACAACTCTAATTAGTCGAGTATGAATTAACATAGTGTTTACTACCTTGTTCAGTATGAGATATTGATGGAAGGATGGTGTGTCATGTCATATGACATTGAGATGTCTTTAGTAAATCGTGGGTGGTTGTTAGGGAACAATGCACTAAATGTGACACTGATGACTAACCATATAGTATAGTGGATAATGGTCAAGTCATTTAGTTGCAATAGTATAGCTGATCCTTATACTTGAACTGACACAATTGTTTTGTATATTTGTGTATGATATTTTTTGATACGACGAACCATCCAATTGCGATGTGGTGAGGTTCATCTATGTGGTTTTGTATTGTTGATATATAGAAATAGGTGTTGGAGATAGGATCTGTCACCCTCGTTGTGATTGATAGTGTAACACCCTGCTTTTCTCTTACCGAGTATGTCACTATGCTGGGGCCCAAAATATAGGTAAATTATTTTTTTCTTTCTTTTTCAATAATAACTTAACCTTAAGTATCGAATTCCAAACAAAACCCCTAGCAAATCATTTAAAAATGCAGAAGCGATAATCGAAACCTGATATGGTACATTAATCGATTTACTTTATTTATAACATAAGAGTCCGTACCATAGTTAACCTCATATCCTTAATATTGAAATGCATAAATATATGGAGATTTCATAATATTCTAACAAGACTAATCATCAATAAAACATCAGCTAAAACATATCCGAGTCAGCTTGCTCCCAGAGTGAATCTATCGGCCACGCCATCACGTGCCGTCGTATCTCAACCTGCTCCTTGCCTGAGCTGCAAGTCTAAACTGGAACGTGGAATGTTCCAGGGGCATAACCCATTAGAAGATGAAACTTCTAGTGAGGGTCCAAAACATATATATATATATATATACGAATGCATGATGCAATAACATGAATAACATTTGCGCTCTTTAATGTAACTTCCCAAGCCCACCAGCCCGACTATGAATCCTAGACAAATCCCGAACCTCTGCAGGATAAGCCTAACGTTATTCCCTCAATGCCCTAGGGGAATTACGGCTACACTCTGGGGGCAACATCACATTCCCATGCATAAATATCAATATGACAATAATATTGTGCAATGCAAATATCACTACTTTTCATGCAATATGACAAATGAATATTGCATTCATAAATAGCATGCATATATAACAATCATATCATAAATATAAGTTCTTGTAAGAATACCACTCACCAAATCATACTTAGGATAGGACAACTCACATTTGCCCAAAAGATCATGACACCTCAAAAAGCGTGTCTTGCCTCGATATGCGTGCCCCCGCCTCGATTTTTGTGCCAATTCTCAAAAGCTGCACCAATCACTTCATCTCGATTACCTCAATCATAAAAATGATATTTAATCACTAAATATCCTCAATATTCCATTTATTTCATTTTTTTCTTCATTTTCTCTCATTTTTCCTTCTAAAAATCCCAATAAATACCATCGAGACTATTTTCTCAAATCTAATTCCACAACAATTCATAATAGACTATGAACTTCAAAGGAAAAATATTGAACTTACCCGAATGTTGCGTTTTCACTCAAAACGAGGTTCTTTGATGTTACAACCAAGATATCGGGAATCCCAACTTCAAAACGTTTTACACTGACCTTCATAAAATATTTTTCTAGATTTTCATGAATTTTTTTCAGATTTTTAGACCCATGCACGTGCCCCCACGCGCTAACGCGTGGCTCTACGCGTGAAGGTCACACGTCGGCTTTCTTCTCCGATGCCGGCCATGCTAGCGATTTGGGATTTCTCCACCTTCCTTTACCTCTCAACCATTCGATCCTCATGGGCCTTCTTAGAGCTTGAAAGGAGCTCCCGAAGACCCTCAACCGGACGGCCAAAGCTTCGACTTGGTCGTCTGCCTCCTTTTCCGGCAACCCTTCGAATGCCCTTCAAACCTCCATCAAAATGGCCCAAATTCTCCAGAAAGCTTCCTCTTCTCATAGGCAACAAAAGCCCCTTAAAATGGAACGCCAATTCGTTCGATTTCAAGGCCGATTTAAAGCTCCATTCCTCCCAACTTTCGGCTACTTCGAATGCCTATTTATAGGCGAAATCGATGCTCCAAATGCCCTTGGCCACCTTACCCATCACCTTAGGAGCATAAACCTCCCCTAGATCGATCCTAACCGAGCCTTATCCGACCAAGAAAAGGAGTTGCAAGCTTTGATAAAAAGGACCGAACTTTCGGTTGTTTTTCTTCTTTTTCCAGCCACCATGATGGTTGTTATGGGCCAATCCCTTTTCCAAAAGTTAGCCTCGACCAACCCTCGTGCCATCCCTGTGGCCAAAGTCGATGATTGAAAGGGTTGGTCGGCCATGGCTGTTGGAGATCTTTTCTAAAATTGCATTTTAGCCCATTCAAGTTTTGAGTTTCTCAATTTGCCCTTTTTCACCAAGCCCCTCAACTTTTGATAATTTCTTTCAAGGCCCTCAAGTCCTTAAACATCAATTTGACCCCTGAGGATTCCGAAAAGATATCGTTTCAGCCTCCCTCTAGTAATTTTGAAAAACTGCACTTAGACCCAAATCTTCGTTTTGGCCCTAAACCTCTTTGTTTCTTCCTGAAACCACTGAAGGGTTGTTCCTTATGAAAAATCGAAGCCCCCTCAATCTTCCATTGACTTCCGGGAAGTCGTCTACAACAATTCGGTATTGCAGTCTAATTGGCAGCTACATTTTAGTTGTACCGAAAACTGTTCCCGATCTTATTTCTTTCAATGCTATAAATCATATCTCGGGGTGCTCATTAATGCCACATCATTTTTCTTTAGAATTTCAGCTCTAGGGCATTCCCGGCAATCAATTTTGTCATTTATACGGTAATAAATTACCCTTATACCCTCAATTTATCCTTAAATTTCATTTTTGCCCCAAGATAAATTATCCTTGAGTCATTTAAAATTTCTCGGGTATTACAGATAGGGTGAACATCCTATGTGATCTACTGTTAGTGTGACAAGACAGTCCCATACTGTAATACCCAATATTTAATATCAATGGCATTTTTGGAAATTATGGGGTCAAAATAGAATTTATCAAAGTTTCGGGTCGAGGTGTAATATCCAAAACTTGAACGAAAAGGCAAGCAACCAAACCAAGATGAAACTTGGAGGGTAAAAATGTTCAAACAGTCTTGGAATGTCAAAAATAAGAGATTTTACAAAAGTTTGGATCGAAATTTTGCGATTAGGGGCATTTAAGCCAAAGTGCAAAATCTAGAAATTGATGGAGGGTGGTCAAAACGAGAGTTTTTCTAGACTTTCAAAGGTGTATTGATACACTCTAAACTTATAGGGTTAAAAGGAATAAGTGAAAAGTCTAGGGTTTGAGTGAAGGGGGCAGAATATTGAAATATCAAAGTTTGGGGAGAGGTAAAAGTGTAATTTCTGAAAATCAGGTGTGAAACCTGCAAACCACTGGCTAACTTTGCGGCGGCCTTCGTCAGAACTACCAAAGGGTATCAGAATGATCTCCAGGCCATGATGGTTCGATTAAACCAAGCCATTGGTTGAGATCTACGGTGTAGCGACGGGAATTAATTTTTAAAGGAAATCGAAATCTGGCCAGAAATTTCGAAGCAATTTGGTCGTCATTTGGCTTGATTTAGGGCTTAATATGATGAGGTTCGAAGCTTGGCAACCAGGAAAGCTTCTTATTAGTCAAAGAACCGGTCGAAATTAGGTATAAATAGGGTTCGAATGGCCAAGGGTTTCAAAACAAATCGAAGTAGATTGGTCATGTTTTAGCAAGAATCGAGCCTTAGAAATAAGGGGATTTTGTTCCTCGAGTACTAGGGAGTATTTTTGGAAAATTTGGGAGCATTTGGTATAGGTTTCAAGCGTTTTGAGAGTTGGCGGGAAATCGGGCCTCGCTAGAGCCAAGACTTGCAGCCGCCCGTTTGAGGCTTTTTTGGTGGCTTTTTCTGACTGTTGAGGGTACCCCTAAGATCGCCTCTTCAAGTACTTCAAGGCCCCATAGCTTGTTTAGTCGTTGGAGGTCGTCGCCGGTGGCCGTCGTCGAAGAAGACAAGGCGTGTGTGCTCACACGCGGACTTTACTCTCAGACACTCTCTTGGCGCGTGAGGTACGGGAAAAATCCAAAATTAATTTTATTATTTTTGTAAAATTATTTTTTGGATATTTATGCAAAAATATTTGGAGAAACCATGTGTTTGGTATTTATTATGAATTTTCGAAGGAAATAAAGGTTTGGAAAAATAGAGAAAAACAAGAAAAATTGAGAAAATTATGAGAAAAACAGAAATATTGATTTTTATAATCATAATGGTAATTAGGAGACGACTTGACTGTTAGAAGGAAGGATTACACAATTTTTTAGGTGTTACGCTTTTCGAGGCAAAAATTAACTTTTTTCGAATTAAGGTGAGTGGTTTGATTCCAGTCTTACCGTTGTTTCGGATGTGTCTTAATGTGTGTGTAGTGGGTTCAGGTGAGCGATTCTACCCTATCGAGCTTAGGTTTGCATGTGTTTAGACCAAATTTCAGTGAGCGGTTATACCTTCCAGAACTTGAGATATATCGTATAGGCATTTTACTTATGTATTTCTAGCATCGTATGCATATTAATCATGTTGAATATTGCATCAACTATTTTACTTATGAAAAGTCGGTGCATGGTACGTGTTCTTCTCATATCATTGAGGTGTTGATTTTGTGTCATTGTTATTGGGATGGGGTCTTCTTGAGAATGGGGCAAGGTTAATCCCAGTGATCAAGTGACATGGATGGGCATCTGAGGATTGAGTATGTCACGGCAAAGTCAACCCCAAAGGTGTGTGGAATGAATTTCCACTGGAGGTTGAGTATGCCAGGGAGATTTCTCAAGTTAGATATGTTGCATGTGGTATTTGTCTGTATATGTCATGTTCATATGTTATTCATGCATTCAGTAAACTGTAACATGCCATCACTTAGATGTTTTATCATCTAATCTGGGTTATACCCCTGGAACATTCAACGTTCCAACCAGAGACTGCTACAAGGGCAAGGACGTGGCTAGTTGAGGGTCAACGGAGTTTAGTGTGATAACTGTTGTAACGTTTTGGGGCAGTAGTATCTATTCTGATATATGTATAGATGGGCACATGTTAGCGTTATTATCATTTTGCAACGTTGTAATACATATCTTGCTATGTATGAACCCCGTGGTAGGCCACGGTATTGATGTTATGATATTATTTTTCACTGCGTAATGTTATGACTCTTTTAATTTGTGACTATGGATCTTATTAGCTAAACGGGCAGGACTGGGGTTTTCGGGATTTCATCTACATGTGAAGATTATTCTTGATGCATCGTGCGTGTTGAGGGAGGTAGAGGCTCTAGGGGACTTGGGTTGGTCGAGCTCGAGTTTTTTAAGGCTCGAAATAGCTTGTAAATAGGCATTCATGGTGGCCAAATCTGAAGAGGTTTTTGGCTTCAAATTGAGGCTGTTTTTGAACGAATTGAGCGACCAAAGTAAGGGGTTTTTTTCCCATTAGAAGTAGATGATTGCTGGAAAATTTGGTGAGTTTTGGTGGCCATTTGAATGGGTTTCGAACGTTGACCGGAAAATGCAAAGGCTACCGAAGGCGATTTGTTTATCAGCCATTTGGTCTGGTTCCGACATGTATTTCGTCCACCAAATGGTGCCATGGTGATCGAATCAATGAGTGCTTCAAGATGGTGGAGTCAAAACGAGCATCGAGGCTTATTGCAGGTGGTCGACGGCGAATAAATCACCTGAGAAGAAGATGCGTGTGAGCTGCACGCGCGGATCTCACGCGCAGCCCATGTGCCAACACGTGAGGGCGCGTCCGGACTTCAAAAATTGTGGAAAAAATACCAAGAATCCTAGAAAAATGTGATCTAGGTGTTTGTGCAAAAATATTTGGTGTTTGCCTTTTCAGTTTCTGGGTTTTCGCACCAACCAGCCTCATTTTGCGTGAAATCGAAGCAATGAGGTAGGTTCAATAATTTTCTCTTGAAGTTCTTAGTATATAATGAATTGTTGTGGAAAAATATTGGAGAAAATAGTCTCGAAAGTATTTATTTGGATTTTTAAAAGGGAAAATGGGAGAAAATAAAGGAAATTATTAAAATATTGAGATATTTTGTGATTCAAAATAAATTATAAGATTGTTGTGCTTGAGGAATTATGGTTTGTGCAACTTTTAAATTTGGCACAAAATTCGAGGTCAGACACGCAAATCGAGGAGATGCACATTTTTTGATGTGTTCTGAACTTCGTGTTAAAGGTGAGTGGTTTATCCCAAGAACCTATATATGACATGTTTGCTTCATTATGCATGATATTTATTGAAGTTATGATCATTTTGTCATATTGCATGGAAAGTCGTAATTTTTACATAGCACGATATTATTAGCATATTGATACTCGTGCATGAGATTGGGATGTCGCCCCGATAGTGTAGCCGTAATTTTTCAAGGGCAAATGATGAAACAACGTTAAGATTATCCTAAAAGCAAGTCGGGATTCTGCCTAGGATTCTGTGTCGGGCTGGTAGGCCAGGGAAGTTACACTAGGGCATATGATTGTTTATGTTATTACATCATGTATTCATGTATCATATTTCTAAACCCTCACTAGAAGATTCATCTTCTAATTAGGTTATACCCCTGGAACATTCAAACGTTTCAGTTAGCATTTGCAACTATAGCAAAGGGATGATTGAGATGTGACGGCACGTGATGGCATGGCCGATGGGTTCGACGAGTTGTTCCGGTATATGCACCTTCATGAGGATTCAGGATATGTTTTTAGTCATGTTTAGAAGATTATATTATATTGAAAATCATGCGTAATTGTTACGATTTAATGTATTTCTGAGGGATCGTCAAATTGTATCTAAGGTGCTCAGTTGCTATCTCTTAATGATAAGTCTCCATGTATTTAAGTATTTGATGATATGATGGTACAGATTCTTATGTTATAATTAAGTGAATTTAGATATGTATCATATCAGGTTTCAATTTTAAGCTTCCGCATTTATGATAATTACCTGTCTTAGCTTACTGATTCTTGTTTAGTATGCTGGGAAGGTAGAACGGGATTGTCGGAAAATGATTTATATTGAAAAAAAATATTCTCGAAATTCCTAAGTTATTTAACTCTCGGAAAAGCGAGACGTTACAAAGGTATTAACCGATACCAAAATGAGTTTTGATGCTATCTGTTTACTAATGGACAGTAAACTTAGAAAGTCACACACCACATAGTGTTATGTCTGGTATCTAAATTGTGCACCCTATGTGTCTCAGGTATCCGATTTGCTAAGAGTCGACTGTCTGGTTTGAGGAATTAACTATCGCCACAGTCGACTCCCGTATTGCCCCAGCCAACAGTAGTGTTGTCCACGTGGCAATCAATTAGGAGGGGTTGTGGGGTAAGGCGGCAGATGAAATGGACGTAAATTGAAGAAGAAATTACAGAGCACTCACTACTTGCTTCTCTTTGTAACTTCTGTTTCTTCTGTTTTCTCCTGCTTTACTTTTGTTGAAATTAACTGGGAGTGAGTGTCACCTGGGAAATTTGAGACATGGGTGCTGGTGATTCAGAAATTGGAAAAGGTAACCAAAACGGTTCCAGACAGTACACTAGGTGTGGACAATCTAGGAGTACCACAACATGAGGTGAATCTATCTCAGTACAAAAACAGTTTTTATACCCCAACCTGATATCAGATTTTAGGTTTTCATTTATTATGTTTTATGTGATGAAATTGATAGACTTGTAACCTGGGAACCAATCATAAGATTTGTGAGTTAGCTGCATCTCTTATTAATCTCAGACATATCTTTGATTAATAAAAGTATTTTTCTTTTAATACTTGGCAATACATTCATTTTAATATTTTCCCATTTAGATGAATCCTAAAGAGTGTAGCGATGTCAATCGGGTTATGATAAAATCATACTAATAAGATTGAATAACTGATGTTTCATTCTTAAACTATTCTTGGTCATAGGACTATAGAGTGAGGCATCTATAGTACCGCCAAGACTAGTACACACTATACATGCTTGTAAGAAGGGTAGTTGTTCTCATTGAGTACTTGTGTGGTGACGCTAATGCAAGTGTGTAGATGCTCATTGGTGAATGAGTTCACTGAATGACCTAATTTAAAAACATCCAAATGGTAATTCTTACTAAATGTCAATTAAGAGTTCTATGTGGCGACATGTGCTAGTAATCTCTTATCATGAGATACCATAATTATCTTGTATGAAGAGCGTCATGCTTTGATGTCACTATACGGAGTCCAGTAAGATAAGTCCCTAATAGGGTGGTTATTAAGTATGATTTGAATCATACGAAGGTAGGTGAATACACAAGATGGAATCTATCGACCTTAGTAAGATTTAAAAAGGTATATGCCTTATGTCAATGATGAAGTCACAACTCGAAAAGTCGTTAACCAACACGAATAGTTGAGAATTAATAAAAATTATTAATTCAACTATATGAGTTGTGAACTTAACATTCGTACACATAGTGTTGGTTATTAGAGATTTGACATTTTACCATACTTCTAGACCATACTAAGACATTATGAGACATTATGATAAAGGGATGGACTAGCACTGGAACTCATAGCGAAAATGTTCATCTGAAGTATCGTTTGCATTTCATTATGATATGGGGATCATGATACGTTACTAGACGTCAATCTTAGTTTAGGGCAAAATAATTATTTTTGTCATGAGATGACATAAATTATGGATCATAATCAAAGAGTTTGATTAGGAGTAGAGTTCTATAAATTGTAATTAGTCATCTTCATAGTGAACCTATAAGGTCATACACAAATGAAAAAAAGTTTCATGGTAAATTCAGTGGGACCAAAAAAATATTTTTGAGCCCGGATGAGTTTATAGATTTTTGGGGCGAGCTAGCGCTTGCAGAAAAGTTCACGAGATATCAACAAAATGAGTAAAAAGGAAAACAAGGCGAAAAACAGCAGTAGGTCGCGCTAGGCACGCCAAAGCACATGAACGAGCTAAACGCGTGCAGCCCATGCAGCCAGTCTACCAATGGGTTGGGCTGGCGTGACCCAACACATGCAAAACCTATTAAGGCTTCTTAAATCCCTAGTTTGACTAGAGTTGGTGATGATTCTCTATTTTTGTCTCATTCCTTTTGTTTTCTAGAAACAGAAATTGGTTTTTGAAAAAAAATAAAAAAAAAATTCAAGAGTTAAATAAGATCTTGCATGGTTGATACAAGGAGATCGAAAAGGCATGTTCATGGATATCGATTGAAACTTCTCTTTGGTGTGGATCACTTATAAAGAGTATGTGACATCTTGTGGTACAATGATTCATTCTTTCTTGCGTCGGATAACCAAAAGGTTTGATTTTTCGTTATATGTTCTTTGTTTTAAAAGAGATTATATATTTGTAAACTAGATCCGATCTTTTCGACTTTCAAGATTGGTTAAAGGGTTTGATTGATTCAAAAAAATTTAAAATTTTTGCTGTATTTGGATCTATGAAACCCAACAGAAATATGGTGTTCATTAAATATCCAAGTTATATATAATACGTATTTATAACTTCTGCTACGTATATCTAACCGAGTAAGATAAAATGACCCAAACTACTAAATTAATAATGTTAAGTATTTAATAATTTAGTTATAATTTAAAATAAATAAATAAATTATTAAAATATTTAATTTAAAAAATTCAATTTATTACGTGACAACCCGACCCGACCCGAATACAGAGTGGATGGGTCTCTAATTGGGGGGAAAAAGGTACAGGGGAGTGAGAAGAGAGAGGGAAGGCTGGTGGTTGCCAAAAGGGGAAAAAGGCTCGAATTAGAAGAAGAAGAAGAAGAAGAAGAAGAAGAAGGAGAATTGGCAATTGGGGGCGGGTGGTTAGGAAGGCGTGGGCAAAGATGCCCTAATTTGGAGAAACGGTTGCCGGAGACTCCGGTGGATTGCTGCCGAAGATGGAGAAGGAGAAAGGCGAGATTTTTTATGGTTATTATAAGGGAGAAAGGCGGTTTCCAGGCAGAGAGGTTTGGATTGGGGCGTTGTTGTTGTTGTACTGGCAATTCGCAACAGGGGAGGAGGGAGAGAAGGCCGCCGCTCTTTCTTCAACTGTTTCTCTGTCACCCGACGACGAACATTGCTCCGTCTTCCCCAATGTCCCCCCCACTCTTCACGGTCTCTCCCTCTCTCATCATTTGATTGTTTCATGCTTTGATTTGATGATTTCTTCCCCTTTTCATGCGTAAATGTTAATTAGCTACTAGGTCAATTTCTGGAGGATGGAGAATAGGGTTCCATGATCGTTTTCTTTGCATCGGATATTGTACAAATTTGCATCGCGTTTATGGTTTTAAGATGATATTGAGATCTCCTATTTCTTGCAGTACATCTTGGCGACCTCTAACTGGAGGAGTGAGGGATTAAAAGGTTAGTTAACCATGAATCCTCCTCCTCCTCCTCTTCCTCTTCTGTTTGCTTTTGGTTGAATTCAGTGTTCTTGCCTGGCTTCCTGTGATTAATTAAACGATGCATGAACTAATTGGAATAACACTAAACATATCAACTCTGCTGGCGTAGAATCTGGGAAAAGCTTAACAAAATTAAATCACTAAATCCTCACATTCATAATATGAAGAAGTTATTCATTCACATTCCATTTTAAAAAAGTCCATATCCTTTTTTCTCTTCATATTTATTTGTGAAGGCCGTGATTGGTCATGAATTCGAAAATGGGAATATGCTGGTCTTACTATTTTCAGGTGAATTAAGGATTTAGCAAAGGGATATTCACACTATTGGTTTTTTATTTCTTTTGATCATCCATTTTCTTAATTTATTGTGATTTTACCTTTCTAATTTAAAATGCACAAGAAAAATAAGAAGATAGACTTAGTTTGCATGCATATGATCATAAGGGGAAATGTTCACCAATTTTTTCGTACAGTGTCAACTGTTGATGGATTTAGCCACAAGTCTCCATGTGGCAGTCCAGTTCTACCAAATTGTGAGTCACCAAAACCAAGCAAAAAGAAATAGGAGGCACAAAATTAAGATAAATTATTGACCTTTGGTAATATTTTTCCTTCACATCCTTCTAGAACCAAATTGAATATTGGCTTCTTTATTTGGTTAGGTGAACTTTGATTCTTGCAAATTTCTTGAATCTTTTTTTTAAAGAAAATAATATGTATGAATATTTTTATATTAAACTTCCAGTAGGATGATGTAGCAATTACATTTTCCAAACATCCTTCAAAATAGTGGGTTTTTTATTGTGCAATTAGTGAATTATTTACAAACATGTTATTATGTATGAAACTTCTTTAGCAAAAGTTTATTTGCATAGCATTATCCTCCTTATAATTAATCTCATTGTCTTAAAATTCATAGGCCATTTACTGTTGTATAAGTATTTTAATTACTTCTAATGTTCATTATGAGTAAATAAAATTAAAAAAAAAAAAAAAAGGAAGAAGAATATAACTTTGTTGATAAAATGAACATTTGTATCTTCAACTTTCGTAGGTCAAATAATTCTAACCATCTAAAGATAATGGCTGATCAGTCTTTCTTTGATGGATCCATGTGATGTCTATACATAATTTGAATTTATATGTATGTTAGTGGTTTTTATTTTCTGCTCTTGTTTTTGAAAGCTGACACTAAAATTATATGCTTACAACTTATGAATTTGCAGAATTGAGGATGATTATGTCCTAGGGAAGACGGCTAACTCTTGAGAACCCATAAGAAGCTTTATATAGCTTGAGTACTACAGCCATCATTAGCAATTACATGTGTGTGATCTGATTCTTCCAGATGGCTGTAGCTATTGAACAAATTCATGGGTTCAAGTCATTTGCCAGGCCTCCAAGATGCAAGCTTCAATCCTATTCTCGTCATTTTGATTGCACCATGCCCAAAGTCAGCCAAGCTGCTGCTTCCTCCCTTCCATTGACACAATCCTTTGAAGTTGCCAGCATTCATCGAAGCTTTTCCACCCCGTGCCTACCCCAGAGTCACAACCTGGAGGAAGAGATTGATAACAATCAGAGAATTGAGATCATCGGTGGCCATGGTGACCAGAGAACAAGTGCTCTTGTGGTTGAGGTTGCCAAAGCTATGGCCTCAGCTAGTGTTACTCTTGTACCAGTTTCAAGTGGTCTAAGTGGCGCCTACTACTTACAAGCTCAAAATAATGATAACATTGCTGTGGTAAAGCCAATGGACAAAGAGCCTCTCCGATTAAATAACCCAAAAGGTTTTGTAGGTCAAATGCTTGTTGAGCACAATATGAAGCGTTCAATCCGGGCCGGTGAAACTGGGCCACGTGAATTGGCTGCTTACCTCCTTGATCATGGTGGCTTTGCCGGTGTTCCTCCAACAGCATTAGTCAAAATTTCTCATGTTGCCTTTAGTGGTGATAATTCAGAAGTAATTTGCTCGTCTTCACCTCATAAGGTAGCCTCACTTCAACAGTTTGTGGATCATGAGACTGATGCAGGTGACCTGGGCCCTTCTAGCTTCTCCGTCTCTTCAATCCATTGCATTGGGATTCTTGACGTAAGAGTCCTTAATCTTGATAGGCATACAGGAAACATGCTTGTAAAACACGGGCATGGGGCATATTCTGCCGGTGCAGCTGAGCTCGTGCCCATAGACCACGGACTTTGCTTGCCTGAGTTGCTTGATGATCCATACTTCGAGTGGCTGCACTGGCCTCAAGCCTCGGTTCCCTTTTCAGAAGCTGAAATTGAATACGTACTAAATCTCGATCCATTCAAGGATGCAGAACTTCTTAGGAGTAAGGTCCCCTATATCAGGGAGTCCTCTATTCGGGTTCTTATGCTGTGCACCATTTTTCTAAAACGAGCTGTTGCAGCTGGGCTTTGTCTTGCCGATATTGGTAAAATGATGACTCGGGAGTTTCACGGAGGAAAAGAACACTTGAGCGTACTGGAGACCATATGCTTGAAAGCAAAGGCTAAGCTGAGTAGCATATTTAGCGACGACAAGAAGGACAACGGTTATCAATCTGAAGAAAAAACTGAACTTGAAGAAGATAGCTCGAGCAAGGCCTCGAATCTTCACCAACTTTTGCAAGGACCTGGAAGCGGCAATGAGCACAAGGTTGGAGGTTTGAATTGGTCCGACATGAGCTTCTTTTCAGTTCCGGATCGAAACCCAGAAAATGGAAGCATCTGTCTGGGGGAAATGAGTGAATTAGGGGAGTGGGAACTCTTCTTGGAGGATTTTGAGGGACTTCTACCAGAGGTTTTTGAGGGTAGCTTGATGAAGCAGAAGTTGAGGACGACCTCTTGCTGCTTGTACTGAAGCAAAAATGGAGATATAGGGATAGAGAGAAGAGATATTATTATTATATTGCAGCTTGTGTATCTGGCATGGAGGTCACTGGTGCTGTAAATCAAAATGGGCCTAGACTCATAGGGAATGTAGATATACATATATATGTGTATGTATGTATGTATTTATGTATGTAATTTCTAGGGCACAAATGGGGGATGGAAAAGCGGTTGGCCAAACTGCCATCCTTTCCATCCTCTCATGGTTTTCGGTCTTTCCTTGTAGTTCTCCCCGTCTTTTTCTATCATCATTTCTCCAATAATTTTTGGGCTCTCGTTCCATGCGTCATAATATATGACTGCTTCTTGTTGTAAGGTTGAATTAAATAACGATGATGGTGTTTTTTTTTACTTCTACTTTTTACTCTTTGCTTTTTGTGCGCATTATATGTAGCATTAACGTCAGAATATGGCGTTGTATTTTACAACTTATGCCTGCCTCAAGTCTTTTAACTCACTCCCATTCATATAATGCTGCATCTGCTGCTAGTTTCAAGCTCTATGTCGGCGTAGAAGACTCTGGGCGGCTCGGTATAAACACACAACACAAAGACTGGCTTAGGGTTGTTGCGTACAATGAACTATTTGCCCGACCCATTTCATAGATTAGATACTGTTAAGAGAGGTTGATACAGCATAGGCAGCACAAAAGCAACGAAAGATGATTTATCTATCAAAGTATTGTCGGCCGATTCCTAAAAGCTACGAGCCCAAAGATCCCACGTGTGCTTGAAGTTGGGATAGAAAGAAATAAGAATTAAAAAGATTTCTTAGATCAAAGAAGAAAAATCGATGAACCAACACGACTTTACAATCAAGACTCAAGATGACAACAATTCAATTCTTACATTTGTCTCCTATTATTTATACGAAAGCATCAAGCAGGATCATGTTCAAATATTGCAAAGAAGGCATTATCAAACATTTGTACCCTTGGATTGATGATGATGATACTATCGTATAAAAGACAAAAATGGGAAACCAAGTTTAACAACCATCAAATTCAAAGTCCACATTTAAGTTAAGAGAGACGGCAGTAACAGGGAGCCCGTGATATTCCGAAATTTTATAAATTATAAAAATGCTTTAGCATGCATTTTCCTATTTTCTTTATACCATGAATACAACAGGTATACTATTTTTTTATTACATATAATAAAAATTTAAAACAAAAATACCATTTTAACATATTTATCATTTTCTAGACCAATCAGAAGATGCAACTCTAGTCTAGACTCCTTTGGTTTAATTTTACCTAATCTTCTTTTCATACTGATTTTGCTCCCTAAATACAACACAACACAACATACCAAAGCATATTGCATCTACTAGGAAGAAATACTATATATCAGAACCATGTGTACAAAAGAGGGGAGGGCGAGCTGTAGCTACTTGCAGGTATGCTTGTAACAAGGAGTGGAGCAATACTGCTACAATCGTTATGCTCATAAACCCTCCTACATCACAGAATCTAAACATGGAATGAGCAAGTAGGGTTTCCGCAGTATCACCAGCCACCCCCGCCGCTGCCGCCGCCCCGGCTTCCTGACCATCCACTGCTCCCAGCTGGTTGCTGTCCAGAACTCTTGGAGTTACCCCACCCAGAATTCCCAGCATCAGCAGCGTTGGCATCAGAACCAGCACCACTTCCCTGACCCCAGCCACCGCCACTGCTAGCCCAGCCACCCCCACCGCCGCCCCCATCAGTGCTGCTGCCACCCCAACCACCGTGGCCACTGCCCCCGCCACTTCCGCCACTGCCCCCACCACCGCCACTCCAACTACCAGGAAAAGCTTCCCTTCCAGGTGAGTTTTGAACCTTGGCACCTGGAAAACTGCTCCATCCTTCATCACTGTCTTTGGCACCCCCCCATTTTTGAGAACCATACTCTGAGTCCTGCCTGTCATTACTGGAGCTATTTCCCCGGCCACCGTTATACGACCCTCTGCCACGTCCACGGCCACCATACGGCCTCGGAACCCCACTAGGATGCCCATCCCTATTGCCTCCATTTCTATAATCACCCCTTCCTATAAGCCAACATAACCCATACATATGTTAGTATACTGACAAAACAACTAGAAAAGCAACAGCATTATGGTAAGCATGGGATGACCACTTATGTTTTAAGCATATAGACTATAGAGTGAACCACGAAAATTAACTTAGTCTGAAACAAAACATAATCGAAATGCAAAAGAAATTCCAGAGTTAACATCAGACTGTAAATGAATCCCACAATAGTAGGTTATAGAACCGGGCAATATTGATCTTTTCCGGAACCCAAAAACTCAGGCTACATTCCCTTAAAGAAGAAAGCCAACTTTTAGTATATTTAATTAGCTATTGCAAGAAAAAGAATACAGCATCGTTGATGGTCCATCGAGTTATCTTACCACAAACAAAGATGCATAAATTACAAAAACAAGCACTGTTAATCAATCCTAATGCATCACCACTAATTGCTGCATATCTACCCAGCAATTACTAGCCACAATAAATCAGCTGTATTTTTTAGTTTTGCTTTTGCCAATATTACGTTTCCCACATTTCTTATCACATGATAAAACCCTCCCTCCCTCCCTCACTTGGAGGCCTTTTTCTCTTTTCATTCAACCTCCAATTTGGAAGGGGTTTTGCATGGGCGATCTAGATATATGATATCTAGATAAATGAATAGATAGAGTCATTCAACAACAGTGCAACACATGTAAGGAAAAGAACCTCCTGAAGTACCATATTCTCCAGTTTCCAGTTATGTAGCCTTATAAATCTGCACATCGCACACGAGATCTGATCCCTAAAGCATTTTCTGTTTCTTTGTCTTTTACTCTATTTATTTTGAATTTAAGGAGGGCTTCAAGCTCTGTTTATAATTACAAATGCCCAAAGAATGCTGCATCTCAGAAACTGATCATCTTTACATGAATACACAACTAGATGGAGCCAAAAATCCACTAAAACATGCTGGTAGATAGAGAAAATTAAGCAGGGGAAATCAGAGGGATACATGCACCGTTCTCCTGCAACTGTCCCATATTTCACAGTAAAACCAGGTTGGACATCGTCAACAAAACTATCAGGAGAAAGAATTGTGAAAATTGCTGACATTTTAAGGATGGAGGCAGAGTATAAAAATGTAAAAATAAAGTCTATCTAGAGTACCTGGTCGTGAACCTGGTGTACTTCTATCTCGGTCCACAGACTGACCCCTCCAACCACCATCACTATTGTCAGAACCACCCCACCCACTGCCAAACCCAGAACCCCCACTTGCAGGACTTCTCATTGGCACCATTGCAGCAACTGAACGAATTGAAGGCACTGAGTCATGCACTGGGTCATCAATATGTCTCTGAAAATATGCCACAAGTCGATCAACATCCTCAAACATCTTCTTACGGAATTTGAATCCTTTTGGGTACAAACCAATGTACTCATGATGCGGATTGGTGCTCCGTATATAAGTTAAAATAAATGTTCCGGGATGCTCATGAGATATGCCAATGCAATAAACAATCCTCATCGGGTACTCTGATTTCTCAATTCTTAGTAATTCATCAACTTCTGCTTTAGTGCCCTTCTTGAACTTGCGGTAGTTCAACATTGACTTCAAGTGAGTTACCAAAGGATCCACATAACGGTCCATTACCTTAAGGCAGAAAAAAAAAAAGGATCAATTGTTTTCCATCCAAATTGGAAAATAAATAAACAAAAAAGGATTGCCATCCAGATATTAAATTAATATGAATACAACCAGCAGGGGCAAAATGGGTCATATCATCACCCGCAACTCAAGTACAAATACACAATTGGGATATAAAACAGAATTAACATTCATAAATTGTACAGAATCCTTCAGTTTTTAAGTACACAGATAAAATGATTAAATATGGTTTCTCAGATAATAAGATTTTCAGCACTCAACTCAAAGATAATTTCTGAGGGAAAAAAAAAAAAGCTTCTGGTATTGGGTATTCTTCAAGGTGTTCAATTAACTTAGTACCATCAGTATTACATTAAACCTACTGGGCCAGGGAAGGAGACAGATAAAATTGCAGGGGACAAGAACATGTTTTCCCTTGTATCATGAATTAGTTTTTAACCCTCCGGGGTTGTCCAAGCTGGTCCTTGTCGCAATATTGAGGTTGTTGGATGCAAGTTCAAGTCTTGTTGACCACATGCAAAAGGCATTTTCCAGCCGGATTCTTGGGGGGCCACAACCCCCACGATGCATGGTGGAGTCAATGTGGCCCTACACACCACGTGGTTGATGAGGTGCTCCCCCATCACACTATGTGATGGGGTTTGTACAAGCACTGCATGCCCCTGATGGCTGCTGCAGGCCTCCGCCTACCACATGGTGGAGATTTGCCTGGCTCATGTGAACAGGGCAGTTTGCTTGGATTCATTGGTAGTCAAGCAAAAAGGTCCGGACACCTCATGTTACAAAAGAAATATTAAAAAATGTGTTTTCCCCAACAGCATAAAACAATTAGGTGAAAAAAAAAAAAAAAACTTCAGAATTCTGCTAAGCAGCACCCTGGCAATAAAGGCTTCCAGCAAAGAAAAAGTGGCTCTGAATTTTTTTTTTTTTTGGTTTGTTTGGGGGGGTGATAAAAAACTTTGGCAAGTTACAGAAGAAAGAGTGCAATTGGAGAGCACTAAATCCAAATTTGACTTGCCACCTTTTGCAACCAAGAAAGAAAAGATCACAAGATACCATCTTGTGGAATTTTTATAGGCCTTATCCAAGTGATCCCAATGCGTGCATCAAGGAGGAATTCAATTGAAAGCAAGAATTCATCACTCATAGGTTTACAAACACATTTGGGGGACTCATATTAACACTGGTAATACCATTAAATATGCAATACAAATTCTGGGAAAAGCAGCAGCCCATTAACTGACTGGAAGAATCAGTCAATCCAACATCTTGTTAACTCATTAAATCAAGGTTTATTCAATCTTGATCCACAGTTTCCTAAATATGTTGTCTGTCAACCCAGCATACTATATCTAGACTGAACCACAAATACTCGTATCAAACAACTGATCACATTGGATTGGAATCAAAACCCAGTTTTTAGTCTTCCCCAAAAGAAATTGAAGAAAAATTAGATCTCAGGCACAATATGAAAACCTGGATAAAAACAGTACAAATATATCGAACATATCCAATATTCTTTTAAAGGTTCCATTCATTGAGTATGAAATGTTCCCCAATGTATACCTTTGTTTCAATTGGAAGCCCTGCGTTTTGTCCCCTTTTTATATATGAGTAAATAACATGTAGTTGCCACTCGATATAATTATTGTGACTACAGTACAAGATAAACAATCAATCATCACAAGCATTCAGCCAGCAATAATTTTTTTGCACAAGTAAATAAGAAACAAACGCTGCTTGTGGATTGAATAATCCCTTCAATAGTTCTAGGGCTTAAGGTGTTCCCCCTAATTACAGTCAGTCCCAACCCCGAATAAATGAAGGTTACATAAGTAGTTGATAATTAGTGTAACACTAATTGGATCAAACATCATGAATTCTAGACAAAATTGATTGTTTCCGTAAAAAGGAAACATAATAATATTTCAACAATATTTTAAGACATGGAGAATTCATTCCACCAACAATCTGTAAATATAATTGTTGGCTTGTACAGACAACAAAAATCACAAGCCTTATTCCCACTAAGTGGAGATCTTGTACAAGCAAAGAAAATAAAAGAAAAAGGGGAGAAGAGGCTTTTGAATAATGTTGATTTAAGACATGATACTGACCTCATCCAAGTCCTCAAATGTGTCTTCTCCTATTTTCAAAGTTTTCCCAATACGAAGCAAACTTGTGATATCCTTGTGTTCTTTTCCACCTTCAATGATGTCTTTGTGAGCATACACACCATCATAAACTTTCAGTGTTAAAGTCAAATATGAGGGCCCACGAGAACTAGGACGGACAATACTTTCACCAGGGTCCTTGTCGGAGAGGAACTACACAACACAGAGAAAACCACACATTAAAGGAAATTGCAATAACATCAGATAAACAGACCTTAAATCCTCAACTTTAGCTAAAAATATAGAACTGGAAACTGATGAAATCTAAATTTGGTTAGACAAAGCATGAAATCTAAAGAATCCAATTGCTGATATTCAGAACCAATCACCTTAGATTGTATCAAGGCAAATTGCAAAATAAAAATTTTAAATTCAATTTATATCAAAAACTGATGCCTAATTATCAAATTCCAGTTAGAACTTATTACCTTCAATTTAAAATATTATTGCTTAACCCATTTCCACTTCTGAAAACAAAGCATCACTGCTACACATCAAAATGACCATTCATTAAGTTGACTATTGGCCCATAATGTGTTTTCCATTTTCAAAAATTATACTTACATAAAAATTTGATTATCAAAGCTATTGTCAGATCCCTGATCTGACTAGGGAAATTCTCAATTGCTGAGAATTGATCGAATGGGAGAATTGGGAATTTAGGGGGAGAATTGAGAGAACGAGAAAATGAGAGGGAAAGAGAATTGAGGAGGGAAACTGATTTCCTTACTTCATTCATCATGTGGGTTTAAGCACGGATCAGTATCATTTACACTGATCTGGAGCCGAGTTTGGGCGCCAAAACGGTTACCCAACTTGCCCACTTGGCCTTACAACTTGTCCATTGGACATGCTGGAACAATCCTCCAGCTATGCCAAACATGGTTTTATTTTTACAAGGCCTAGCAGCCACTACATCAAAGGCTAAACAACCTGCTAACGTAACAGCTATATTTAAGCATACCACCATTACCCACAAACACAATTAATACAGCTGTATAAAAATTACTATTTACCTCTCTTTTTTCTTTTTCTTTTTTTGGCTTTCCTACTTGGCACATATGTGGTGGGACTACTCTACATTTTTAAAGTGTCATCAGATATGAAGGGAATCAATTTGTACTAGTTCAGATGCACTAGTGCACTAGTTCTCCCCAACCCCCATCAGCAAACCCTCCCTTTGCATGACATCCCCCCCCCCCAACACACACACACTCCAACTCCATATTCTCTCTTTTTTGTCTCCTAATTATTACCTTTTACGTATATTTTCCTTTACAGTTACATGGATAAGATTTGCCCACACCTTATACTACCACCATTATTAGTTAGATGATCCACATATTCATCAACATAAGCTATGACTACAATTCAGTTATCTTTATTGGGTCATGAACAAAATACAAACAGATACATGAAAATGTATATGAAAAGAAAAACAAGTGTCAATCTCAAACATTGCCAATAATTACTAACAATCATAAATAATATTTATAAATAGGACTAATTCAGATTAACTCACTCAGATAATATGACAATACTAATATATGTAGGTAACAGCGGCAATGAAGAAAACAAAAATTGCCAGCCTACGGAAAATAGAACACCAGTACACTACAAGTAGTGCGGTAGCACAGTGACAAATGGGAGGCAAACATCAGTTAGAAGTGAAGAATATCAAAAGAGATGATCCAAAGAGGAACAAAATGGAGAAAGGGTGATCAAGAAGCTGCAAGAACCAATGATATCTAGTAACAAGGAAGAAGTTGCAGAGTGAACAGAAAATAAGAAGATACAGAATAAAGAAGAGCAAGGAGTAACAGAAAACAGAAAGCAGTCACAGAAGATGAAAAGAGTAGAAAGAGAGAACAGAGGAGATTAAGAGATTATTTAGAAAATTGTATAATAAAGATTATGAACACGGAGATAAACCATGGCAGGAAATAAAGAGAAGTGTGGCAAGGGAACACTACAGGGAGCAAAGCCCTTCCACAATATTCAAATTCTATTCAGCACATAATTCAATTTTATTGTAAGACTATGGGGGCCATTTTATAGAGACTCTTAAAGCCAAAACAACAGGCAACTACAATATAAACAATCCAAACAGTATGCAACACAAGTAAAAATTTACTCCAAAACAGAAACACTTGCATCAACAACTTATAGTGAATTTTCAATCAACTAAAGTGCATCAACCATTCAGCATCTTAATAAGCACAATTTATAACTTTGTCTAATTTACACACAAAACAATAGCAGAAATATATTAATTTGTAAAATTATAAGCTAAAAGTCTTTACCTTGTACATTGCAGTGAAAAAAGGTAGGTATCTTGTTTACAGGTAAAAAAATTTTGGACACAAGTAATGGGTTCGGGACTGGATTACATAGGAGTATTGCCACAATGTTTTTACTAAACCATACATATTCTTCTATCTTCATTATTTATTCACTTCCTTTTTATTGTTTTATCCCATCAACTTTTATATATCATAATGGCATCAAGGGAAATTGATTAATTACTTATACACAACCTTCGACTTACATCATCTTGCTTGCAAACCAATAACTCATCCATTATAAGGAATTCCATAGTTCTCAGACAATAATTATGTATATGTATTGTCCTTCACGATTCTTTCTCGTAGTTGATTAAAAACACATTATAACCTTTGATACCACTTTTGATGAATATACATGATGGTTGTTGATTTCAAGTCATCCATTCTTCTCATGTCTAAAGAGTGAGCAATAACCATAAAGGGTTTATTGACATTTGATAGTACATTGTTGATTTTCTAGCCAATTTGGAGACCACAAGGACTAGAACACCTTTTCTCTTTTATTTTCTTTACTTTTGTCTTTTTTATTCTTCCTCACATACCTGAAGAGTGAAGTACAATTGCTAACCTATCAATTTCAAGATTGGAGTGGAATAATAGTTCAAGTAGCATTCTCCTTTTTCAATTCAGTGCTTTTTTCTCTTTGTACTCCAAGAGACAAACAGACACAGACCCCACACACAGATATGAGGATGAAATTAAGATGATCATACAAAATAAGTACTTTTCTATGTGAATCATGCCACGCATATCTTGAGGGGATGTTTCAAAGATTTGAAAAAGATAGATAAGCAATAGGATTATGAGATAATATTAACTGATTATCAATGTAGAGTTCTATAAATAGGCTATGTGTCTATATTGGTTGTTAACTTTATCTGAATTGAGAACAGACCTCCATAGCTTCATCGGCTGTAATGTTCTGAAAGCGAGGATGCACAATCATCCTTGCCTTGAAATGCTTCTTGGCAAGTTCCTTATCTTTACGAGTTTTGTCTTGCTCATTTTGTGAGCTGCTCCGTTCTTCGTGGTAGTAAGGATCCATGTTTCGCTGACTCTGAAAACGGTTACTCCTCATCTCATTTTCTCTAAAAGTTAAGAAGACCTGGTACCTGTTCTTTTGAATCGATTTGATCTTGCAAGTTAGGATATCACCTTCATGCAACTTCTCGGTCAAATCAGTGTTGTCCCTCCAATCATCAGTACAGTCTTCCCTAGTAAGCATACCAGTTAGCCCAGATTCAAGAACACAAATTGCCCTCTGCGGCTGCACCCTGCGAACCGTTACTTGCACAGTTCGTCCTTCAGCAAGGGTATCTTCCGTCTCCCCAGAAATCATGTAAAATTCCTCATCCTGACTTGGTTCTACATAGTGCTTACGCCAATCCTGAAAGCCCTGTATCAACTCCAATCTTATATTGTCAAGAGTTTCTCTCTTATTCTGCCAGCCCTTGGATTTAGCATATTCATCCACATCAAAATATTTTAACAAATCAGGTTTCTCTCTGACATGTTCTATTGCCATCTCCAGCACATCCTCATCATCATTTGCATCATCCTGAACATCAGCATTATAAACATCTTTGGCCAATTCTTGTGCAAGACCATAAGACTCAGGGTGAATTCGAGTATCATCCAACAAATCAATGAATTGACTACTGCTAGCTGCCAGACCAGTCCGCCGGATGCGCAAGAAACCAACAGCATTTACAAAGACCTTTTTCCCAAGACCATGTGTGGTCAACAAATCTTTACGTGTATAGATTGAACCAGCTCTTATTAAAGACCTCTGCAGCGAAGCTGCCTTTCTAGGTCCAAGCCCAGAGATAAATTGAAGAGGAGCAAACAACCATTCATGAGCTATAGCCAAATTAATGTCTAGACCCACTTGGTTAGTGACATCCACCATAACCTGTTCAACCATCCCATACTTCTCATCATGAGTAAGAAAGCTCTCTAAAGGACTAAGTTTCCAAGATAATATCTCCCTCCCTGGACCACAAAGTGTTGCAGCCATTGCAAGTGGATTTTGCAGATAACGCCCAAGAGCAACAGCCCGCCTAACGATGCCTGACATAAATTTGAATTTAAAACTTCATTTAACATACACGAAAAAAAGAGGATGACTAAATATTGGTGAGAACTTACAAATTGGATTTGATCAAAATTGAAGAAATGAAGCAAAAGGTATATACCTGAGTGCCCAGACAGCTGATCTGATGAAATACGAGAATTTTCATATAGGTGAGGCAGAGATTCATCACCATATAGAATGCTAAGACCATCCATTTCATGACCAACGTCTCTAGGATTATCCTCCACCATCTTGAAGATGATCTGGTAACAACAAAAGGAAACCCGCCAAAACATGTCAGCAGAATAGACAAGGGGAAAAAAAGTACAGGTGACAGGTATCGTATAAATCCATGCAACAATATGGGGACCATTATTACCCACTCTAGGGTCTATTTACATCAAAAAAGAGCATGCAACTTAACATTGAGTTACAAGAAATCTAAACACTAGTCAGAGGTTCAACAATATATCCATTAAGGACAGGTAGTCATCAAAGTAGATCAAATTAATCAAGACAAGAAACTAAGAAAAGATGTATGGTATTTCTAGTTGGAAATAAAACTAGAAATATATTGGAACCATCACCAAACAACTATGCTTTAACCTTCTTCTGCGAATGATGGTCTTAGAAACAAATAAATGAACAAATTTAACATTATTGTACAGGAAAACGACAAGGACAGAAAAAAAAAATTTGTTTAAGACAGCAATTCAGTCACCAATCCCACCTGCAATGCATGCTCCTTTCACAGTTACTGTGATTTTAAGTTTCTTGATACCAGAAATGTTATTAGGTCTTGACCATATTTAAGGCTGGAAACACATCTCTAGGAAAGAAAATAATCAACATATCAAGCCTTAATCCCACAACGTGGGATCGGCTACATGGATTATAGCACATCAATCATTCTATCTACAGTCACATCTTCAAATAAAGCAATACTCTGGTTGGTCTAAATATAAGCATCAAGACAGAAAGTCCATTCAAATGGATGAAAAGTATTACACTCTGAAGCATAGAGTGTCTAACATGGAGGCAACAATAGTTAAAACTGCAAACTCAGCACCAACAAGCAATTGAAGCACGAAACTAAAAGAAAGCACATGATCAAGTTCTAAGAGATCCAATAAGAAGTCAGCAGCTACCAAGAACACTTCAGAAACTCATACCTCGTAAATATCATCTTTCAATCGTGTACAGGACAAATTTACACCTCCAAGAACTGCAACTTGCGGTTGATGGTCTGTCATAAACTTCAGAAGGCGTTGCTGATCATTCCTTTTACGCTGCTGATCATTAACATTTTGAGACCTGACACTGAGAAACCCAGCATCCAATGTATCAGCCACTTCTCCAGAGGAATCCAACATCACAAAAGTGGTTGGAGGCTTTCCAGGACCCCAACAGCAAGCCATAACCCTCGGTGCAGCTTCATCATCTGAGTTAACGTCATTTTCCTTTCGCTGATATGGAGCAACGGAGACTTTGTCTGACAAGAGCTTCCCATATTCCATAAGCAACCAACTTTTTGCTCTACTAGCCAACAAGGATCTCGCTTCCTTCTCCATTGAAGGTAATAAAAACCCAAAGAATGCATCCTGCAATATCATCTTCCTCTGCTCATTCCATAACTGAGCAGATTTACTCACACCATCACTCAGATAATAATCATTAGAGTCAGCTATTAACTTGTTTAAAACACTCTCTGGCAGCTTAATCGTTACTTGAAGAAGCTTTTCCTCTTCAGCCTTTTGGATAAGAAGCCATTGTGCATCCTCAAATCGAGTGAGTGGCTTGTCCCGTAACCACTTAACCCCTGCAAACTGATGGAAAGCATCTATTGCCACATTACCATCAGAAGTTGGAGATGTAGATACAACAGCATTATCCATGAAGATGCTGCGGACATGTTTCCGCACACATGGTTCACAACTTATCTCCACTGCAGCCTGCAATAGATAAAAAATCAGCAAGCACATTTAATATAATACCCTCTCATAAACAGCAATCATACTTCAAATATCTATAAGTATGAACAACAAAACATACTAGCTTACCATGTGCCTGGCACCTTTGAGCACAGCTTGAGGTGTTTCAAACATAGCACATGTGAAATTTGAAGCCATTTCCTCGGGGGTTTCTTTTGCATCCTCCAATTCATCCATTCTCTGCCAAAAATTGCAGCACAGATCTTACATTCCCGTTCAAACAATTTCAATCACAAACCATAACACCATAACAACATACCATTTTTTCCAGGGATATCTGCAAACCAAATTGTTCAGAACTGTATCCAAATTTGCTTGCAACTTCCCACAGACCAGCCTTACTGCAGATACTGTACTGTGATTTTCTCTTGGGTCTCCTATATTGTCCTTCATCCACACCAATCTCACCTGGAGGGAAATGCAGGTTAAACTTCATGTCAACATCATCAACCTCTCTTTCTGACTCAGCAGCCTTCAGGGACTTTGCAATTGATTCAAAAAGTTGCTGATTCAAAGTCAGCCGTGTCTCATCATACACTCTTCGAGACTCTTCTTCAAAGCGCTTATTGTAGTACGACTGGAGAGCATTCTTCCTCTTCTGAAGAAGCAACCACTTCCGGTCCAAGTCCTGGATGGCCCAAAGCACCTGGAAAGAAGCAGAACTCTCCACCAATGACATTAACATATTGTTCAACAGAAACCACTTGCTGCAATCTAGCACAAGTAATTCAAAATTCAATCTCCACTTACCTTGTGCCATCGGATTGTAGGTTTCTGGTCATGTTTGTTCTGATTCTCAACATCGGCTTCATGTTGGTCAGGGTCCCGAAAAAGGCTTAGGCACTCCTCCTTACGGTACATTGCAATAAATGGAACCTACAAGGAAGAACAAATGCTAGGCACACTAATATGGAGAACTAATCTAACAAAACAAAATTGATCGATATTGAATACACAATACTTACATCTAACTTATGAATATGCATGAACTCCAGAAACCTCATAATGTCATCCTTGTTTATTAACATCTCACGCTCCCCTTGAGTAGTTGCTGTCTTGCTAAACAGAGAAGTAACACCAGTCACAAGCTGATTATAAATCCAGTTACTCTCCTCTTCTATGCTCATCCCGTCTGTTGGGGGAGGACCAGTGCTTTCCTCAGATATCTATGAGGAATAGGAGTTAATTCAATGAATAACTAAAGTATCAAAGTGGTAAAAAAGAATATCTCAAATGTGTATTGTCTGACCTGCATTCTTTCTGGTATGTCTATTTCCCTAATCCGATCATCATTCTCTGTCATATACTTCTCAGAAAGAACAATTGGTTCAAATTCATCCTCAAGCCTCCTGTCTCTCCATTCACTAGATTCATCATACTTGCCCATTTTTGCTAATCCTTGCTTGCGGAGCCTCAAGAGTTCATCAACATCACCAAATATGTCATGAGCTTCCTGTAGTGCAGATGAGGAAACTCCAGGTGCCTGCCTAGACTTCTTCTTGTTTGGCTTCCTCCGTCTGCATAATAAATAAATAACAAAGAACTCAAAAGATCATGTTGAAAATAGAATCTTTCAAATACACAAGACAGGAACTATACCTCACTGGAGCCCCGTGTTCGTCAACTTCTTCTTCATCCACAATAAAATCAGCCATTTCATCCTCTTCACCAATATCAACATCCTCTTCTTCGTCTGGATGTTCCTCTTCTTCTGCAATATCTTCAAGCGGTGGTCCTGCAACATCAAGATATTAGAAATGAGACAGCAATAACACAAATTGATAAAAAAATCACAGTAGATTATAAATGATAAATCTACCCTCATCATCCCCAAATAAGCTCCTTTTGAGCTTCTCCTCAGCTGTCCGTCCACTCTTTCTACTTCCATCAAACTCCTCCTCATCAGAAAACCCGGAAGGCTCCTCCTCCGTATCTCTCCGAGCTTTCTTCAGCCGCTTGAACTTTTTGCTCTCCTTATGCAGGCAACAGCAGAAAAAAATGTCAACTAAGTGGCATTTAACAGGCATTTGACAGAGTTTCTAGCTTTCTGTTTTAAGTTTCCATTTTTTTATGTTTAGTTTTCATTTTCAGTTAAAAAAAATGAAAACTTAATATGTTATTTAATAAGTTTGGCTTGTTTTCAACATTGGATTTGATTTTTTTTTCTTCCTCCTCCTCCTATCCACTGCCGATAGGAGTCACTAGAATCTGGCTAATCCCTCTGATAATGAACATCACCAGTTTGTGGGGAAAGGAGGGGATGGAGATAAAATGAAAATGAGACGGACATTATAGATACAACTTTTTGGTGTTTTTACTTTTTCTGAAAGGTTTCATAAGTTTTAAAAATGAAAACAAGCAATCAAGCAACATTTTCTGTTTTCCTTTGAAAAATATTGAAACGTAAACTGAAAAAAAAAGAACAGAGACCTACCAAACAGGGCCAAAAACAATCCAAAATTACATTGCCACTTAAGAAAGAGTGATGAAGAAAAGCATATAAACCCAACTCAATAGTATCAGATAAATAGATATATCTGCATATGCATGTATTGATACAGAAAAATACAGAGAAAGGGAATGAAGCTCACAAGTCTTGGACGATGAAAACCAGATATGTTATCCTCAAGAAGTTCATAATCATCTTCATCGAGGACATAATTTTTCTCTGATTCTCTACAAGAATTGGACAAAACAGGATAAGAATAGGAACTTATCTAAAAGTACAATGGCCCACATTTCACACGAGAAAAAAAAAAAAAAAAAAACCTCCGCTTCTTTTTCTTCCTCCTTTGCCTCTCCTCATCACTGTCTACTCTCTCTTCTTCTTCCTCATCTTGTTCTTCTTCATCAACCTCATCAACAATAAACCCATCTTTCTCATACTCATCTTGCCCTTCCTCTGTTTAATAAGACAACCAAACTGCATTAGATTGTATTCACATGCTATGATTAATATGTTGATCACTGAGCAAGCAATACTAGTTGTAGGCTCGTGCAATGCAAAGAATATTGTTCTATGTCTTGTACAACATTCACGTTAGCCTCTATTCACACATAGAGAACTAAGTACTGGCAGAGAAACCTTAAAATACTTGCACATATGACCACTAGGTGGAATAGGCAAAATGAATTTTATCTTCCAATCATCTCTATAGGTGGCCATGTCTTCAAGCAAGAAATAAACAATAAGATCATTAAATGAGTTGATAAATTTAGTTTAAACATGATAGAAACATAAACTATTAAGTAATGCTATTGGATAGATTTATACATGTATACTTCAGAAAAAATAATTGTGAACTAAATAAGAAATATTTATGCCATTAAGCTTATGGACGCATATATATCAACGAACAACATAATATATGTCACTTTAGCATTGATGATAACATATATCACTCCAACAATTAAGATAAAACTAATGAACACCAACAACTAAATCTTTACATGTTAAGATTAGGAGCACTAGGATCCTCTCAATTCAATGTCAATCTCTCACACTCTTAATCGAAATCAGAAACAACAACAGAAATAAGAAACTGAAACGCAAGAACAGAATTTAAATGAGATAGAAACAACCAAACCACACAAGTAAACAGGCGCAAGTTATCCTGGTTTGGATTGCTTGAAAGCAACCCTACATCCAGCCTCTTCGATCCAAGAGCAATCCACTAGAATGAAGGAAGCCAGTACACAAGAGTCCCTCTCACACATACACACGAGTACAGTCAATATTGGAGATTACAAAGTCTGTCTTTCTTCTAGCTTTTCTCTCACACACTGCACTCACACACCAGAATGAATGATCGCCCCCCAAACGGCTACCCTATGTCTTCTATTTATAGACATTATGGGCAGATGTTACAAAGGAAATAAAAGACGACACATTTCCTATTATAACCCCCCTCCCCCAATACATAGGTACATAACTATACGTAGAATAAACTGCCGCTTGATACTATGGACTTCACTGGTTTCTTCTAGGGCTTAAACTTGATGCAAACTACAACATTACAAATATCAAAAATTACATACTCCAATCTACTCGAACACTATAAATACATGAACGATGTAAATAGAATTAGAAGGACGAGGGCATTTTTTTCTTTATGGAAATGCATAATTTTTTATTTAAAACTTTGTGATTCCTTCAAAGTGAGCCACATGGATATTGACATTACATATGATATAAATGCTCTAGCAATAAATACTAAGCACATAAATAAAACAGAAATATGTATCATGCCATTAACTCTCCCACACCAACTCTTAATCTATGTGTAACCATATTAATCTAAGAATAGATTCTGGTGAAAATCATGAACTACAAAAATATATACCTTGCCATTAAGTTTACCTGTATAAAACTATACACAAGCAGAGATACATATATGTACTAACATAAGTGTTCATTTTAATTAAAATGTGAATGAAATTAACAAAAGCTAAATCTCCATGGAAGAGAAAGCATTAGTTATTCGACCAACAGAAACCCTAAATGAAAAACGAAAATTAAAGCTCCAAAGCTGGTTTTTTCCAGTGCAAAATGATTCCTTTTTCTTCCCTGAGTACATAAAATCTTACACAAGCTAATAGGAAAACACGCATACCCTAATCAAATCTCAAATCCTCCAAAACCCTAAGAGAAAGTAAATTCGAGAGAACGTAACAGAATACAAATACAGAACATGAACATATTTTCGCGAACCAGAAAGGAAAAATCAGGTTACCGTCTTCTTCATCCTCCTCCTCCTCCTCGTCGACCGGGTCCCCATCAGCAGGCTCCCTCTCCTCTTCCCCAAATTCCACCTCCTCTGCACCAGTTAGGACGAAAATTCAAGCCAAAATGATTCCCATTTTCAGAAGTATAGATGGAGAAAGATCGAAAACGAGAAATAGATCGATAAACTTTGGTCATCGCGGGACTTTTACCTTCGTCGTCCGAGAGGACAGTTTTTCCAGCCATTTTCTTCAGCGGGAAGAGGAAACCCTAGCAGCCGCAGAGATAATGTGATTTATAGGCTGTGAAGCAAAACCCTAAGGAATTAACTCTCAGAGACTTGTAAGTAACGAGAAATTCGCGAGAGAAAGAGAGACAGAAGGGCCGGGGGGGAGAGAGAGGATGGAGAAGCAGACGAGTCGTTCATGGCAATATAGGGCGTTCAGAAGAAATGTTCCCGTGCAATCACCCACATCGTGTTACGATGAGACCGACACCATGATAATTGATGATTTAGAAATGGCCACTTTGGGATCATGAACGATGTAAATGTTCGTTGATTTTGTTGAAGGAGATAAATTATAAGATACGTCTCGAGGAGGGTAGAGTTCAAATTCATGGCCGATCAGAATAATACCGACATATCATTGTCCATCTTTTATCATTAAAGCTATGCCCGAAGACAAGAAATGACCATTCTTATAAAACTATTAAATTGAATTGAAAAATTATCAAAGTAATTGTAAGATTATTTGATATTATTATATTTTATTGTATCGTGTTATGTTACGAAAGTAATGTTAACAAGATAGTGTTTGCTAATTCATTTTAGCAATACTTAAAAGAATTTAGTTACTTTTCACAAATAAATTTCTCAAAACATTCATAATTTTAATTGTAAGATTCGAATTGTACGATTAAAGCACACATCAAATGAATCCTAAACTGTATCACATTAGCGCCATGATGGAAGAAGGGTAGCTTGGCCGCAAGCATAAAATGCACTAACCTTTTTCTCGAGTTTTATGAATGGTATTAAGTGTCCATTTATATTAGTCTCACCATTATAATAAATTTTAATTAAACAAAATAGTTACAACACATGAGGGAACAAAAAATAACTAAGGTTATTAGATTGTGTAATATCTAAAGATGTGACACATGTTATGTACGTGCAAGTAAAAATGTGCTCAATAATTAAAGTTTAAGTCTTTTAGACAAATTTACGTTAATATGAGTTTAGGAGTAATGAATTATATATATATTTTTTTAAATTATTTTTAATTTTAAATTTCCATGTTTGGGGGTAAAGTTTAAAATTTAAATAATGCAACTTACAATCAAATGTTTCCGGTTGTAAAAACAATCATCCAATCAATCTTTATTCATTTTTTAGCATCAAAGTTATAAAATTGTGATGGTAATAGTTTAAGTTCTCCATAAGTATTTAAAATACATTAATGATATTTAAGATTAAGCTCAATTGAGACATGTGCATCTTATGTGGCCCACCCTCAAGCTCGGCCTATTGTCCAAACCACCCTCAACCTCAATCCAATTTAACTAAATCACTATCAACGTTGTTATCTTATTAAGACTTAGGTTGACCCAAAAAGGCGTGTCTCATAACACTCTAAAGCTAAGTCAATTATACTAAAGGTTGAACTACATACTCTCACTAATATCTATTCAAATTAAGCAACAAACTCGATTGCAATATTGGATTACTTCATTCAATCTAAATCTCAATAAATTTGTGATTAGCTCCTTGTTCTTTTATGACCAAATGAGGACGATCAGAGGTGGGGTGCAGGCTTCGGCTATGGGGTCCGTTCGGGAGACGAATGGCACCTACAAACACTCCGACAATCGAGTGAGCAAGAGAGTAAGATGAGACAGTGTATCAGTAGGTCAGAGATGAGAACATACCTTATCTCTGAAGAGAGCTGGTTTATGTAGAAAGAGGAGATGTCCTCCTGCATCATGAGAAGTGTATTTGCGGGTGATGAGACTGGGTATTTGGCGTTGATGAAGGTTCCCAGGTGGTAGCATGATGGTGACAAGACCCTCATTAATGTGGATGAGATTCGCCATTAATGAGGATGGGATTTGAGACAGCCACACGAATATCCAGTGAGAGTTGCAATGATGTTGTGGCAGGCTGGCGTTGGGTCAAAGCTAGGTCTAGAAGGAATATCAAAGTGGGTCGAGATTGGACCTGAGGAGAAAGTTGAGATTGGGCCTAAGGAGATGGCCGAGATTGGGCTCGGACAGTCCACAACCCCCTAGGTCTAATGCTCAAGTAACGAGCGTTCGTGCTTAAAAGAGGGGAACCTGAGCAATTTTTGTTGTGTGCGGCAGTTTTGGAGAGTCGGATTAAGTGGGACCGAGGCAATCGATTGAGCCGATTTTGTTTTTGCTGGGGTGACGACTCTGAGTCATTTTGAGGTCGGCCCGAGTCGAGCAAGCGAAGCAATATTCTTTACGCGCCGGTTTGTGCCATGCGTGGCCTCGAGATTTGAGGGCGTTTTTCCTGGAGGGAGGGTGTTATTTAGGCGGTAATTGGCAATCCCTTGGATGCGTGACAAGTGGCAGCTTGGTGATAGAAGATCTGTAGGATACGTTGTAGGTATTCTTCAGTGGTCTTCATAAAGATCCCCCTTTGGGCCAGAATCTCCTTACTTTCCCAATAATAGAAAGAATGGAACGATCGCAGAAGTTTTAGCGAACTTTACCAACGACAGCTTACTCGATCGCCATTCGTGTTTTTGTGTTTTGTAGGGCGAATGGCTTCCACTTACAATAAGAAAGATATTAGGGAAGAGATGGACATGTTTCGCAAGGAGGGAGGTAGAGCTGCATCAGGTTCTGTTTCTATAAAGAAGGTAGCTGGGAAGACTCCTGCTGCTCATCCTGCGCAACCTACCGCTATGGTTGCTAAGACCGTGACTCCGGGCACAAACCCTAGGGAGCCCATGATTTCTGAGGAGTTGGCCTGGCATAGGAAGCGTTAGAAGGGTCTTGATGGGGAAGCTCAATTGCCCGGTGGTTCGCATCTCGTCGACAGTGGCGGCTTGGCTTCGTTTTAGAATCCTGAGTTTCGAAGCAACCTCTTTATTGATGCCTATCTCAACCCGTTATTAAATCGGAGAGGGTTACCAAGCGTCGGGTCACCCTCTGCATTTCATCAAATCGAGCACCAGGTGCTCCAACTCGCCTCAGACTATCGTCTGCTCGAGGCGGATGTGGCGACTCGCTTCTCCGAGATGAAGGCGAGCCATGAAGAGGAGTTGCGCTAGGTTCAAAGGTTGATAAGCATGGAGGTTAAAAAGACTGTGGAAGCAGTTACCATTGAGGCAAATGAGCGGGTTGATGAAGCCAGCCGTGCGATTGGTGTTCTTCAGCTTTACCTGGATGTTGCCGAGGTGGAGTTGAAAAAGCAGGAGGTAGAGGTGGCGTTAGCCAAATCTGAGGTGACAGCAATGGGGGCGAAAGCAAGGCCAAAGATGGTCGCCACCCAGTCCGAGGTAGCGAAGGTGAAGTCAGAAGCAAGAGGGTTGAGAAAGGATGGGTATGGAGCGGCCATATCCGACGTACGAACTGCTTTCTGGGAGCTGGATCTCACAGGCTTTAGGCCTCCCGAGGGGAGTTGGGTCGGGTCGTAGTTTTGTACGGTAGTGTAGGCTTTTGGCGCTTGCTTTGTAACTTTTTGAGTGTTTCTTGGTTAATGGCAAATGACGTTTCTTTTCTTCTCTAGATGATTTATTCTTGTCTTTCTTTCACATGTGTCTTGCTCAGTCCTTACGGCTTTGATGTCTTGGTTAGCTTATTGTAACTATGATTTTGATTTGTGGGATGGGGTCAGGCTGCCACTCCCTCAAGGGGCTTGGCGTCCAAACTTTGGGCCTTCGGTTTTGACGGTCTTGTTCGATTGTGCGGGGCCCTATGGGATTCGAGAATCGAGGCACTTGTTCAAGGGTGTAAGGCGTCATCTGAAGACACGAAAAAAGATTTGTCATCCCAGGAGGGCAAGCTCGTCAGAATGCTCATTGGGGGGCACGTGGCAGGGTTTCGTTGGCTGCTAGTTGCCTGTTTGGCACCCCTTGTGACAACTATTTGTATGCACTACCCGATGCATGCACGTCCCTTACCTTCGTTCACGAACTCGTCCTCTGTCTTGGGATTTTTGTTCCGACGTTCGATTGCTCTGCCTAGTCGGTTAGTCAACTTCGTGAATGCCTATTTCTACTTTAATCTCCACTCGTTCGTACGACTGGGTACTCGAGGACGTTGCCCGGATCACGTTGAAGTTCTCTACGGACTCGTCTTTGGCTATGGTGAGAAGAAAGGTCATCTCCCGGAGCAAAAAGGGAGGGAAGAAAGATGGAGGAAGGGGAAAAAAGTTCATCTGCCTTCCCTGTGGCCGAGACGAACGCGTCTGTCATTCGGCCCCAGAGTCCAGGTTCTTGTATATGTACCAGGTGTTGTTCCTGAGGTTGCGATTGTGGCTTCCTCTAACAGAGTTCCAAAGTTTGGTATTGGAGGCGATGAACATTGCCCCCACGTAGCTGCATCCGAACAACTAGGGCTTCATCTGCGGGTTTGAGGTACTGGCTAAGTTCCTCAGGCGTACACCTAATAAGGCAGTCTTCTTCCATTGCTATAACTAGAAAGGGGCTTATCAGGGTGGTTGGATTTCTCTGACGAGTCGTACGGGGAAATTGGTGTTGAAGACCTTTACCACATCCTTCAAGCATTTCAAGGATGGTTTCTTCAAGGTGGGCTTGAGCGAAGATGAGCTTAGTTTCTTCCTGGATGATGAAGGTAAGGAGAGATACCCCATATTCAGACAATCGAAGACGAATCCCCTTCTGGAGGTGGGGTACTAAAGTCTTGGCCTGGAAGATTAAGCCTTGGCGGACGCCTTCACGCTTTCTCCCCAACTGGAATCTGCAAAGCTAGTGGAACTGAGGGAGAATCCTCAGGCATTGGTCAAGTATATGGGTATGTTGTTATTGCGCATTTGGGTTTTGCTCTATTTCTATGGCAACCCTTATCGAAATCTTATGTTTAAGGGGAAAAGGCGTCGGGTTTGATGGTGGAGGAAGTGGCAAGGTGTATAGCGAAAAAGGTCGCCAAGATATCGTTCGGAGTACCTGTTACTGTCGCGAAGCTGAGGAGTCTTGTTCGTACTTGACCAATTGTTGTTACTGCCGCTGGCACTCCCTCCTCGTCAAAGGTCGAGAAGGTGCCCCTCTAGTGGAAGAGGCGCCGAGTGGCTACCGAATTAGGGACTTCCAGTCAGACTCCTAATGTATCGGACCAAGCTACTGAGATGCCTGGTTCCTCATATCCGGGGCCAACCATCAATACTGCGAGCCTCTCGGGTTCAAATCCATTAGTTGATGTCGCAACCTTATTGAGCTCAGATTGAGAGGATAGTGAGTTGGCGCATCTCCGATTGGCGCGTGTCCCGGGACCAAGTTTGTGGGGTTGTGATGACGCCGAGCAAGATCATCGAAGCCTTTGGAGCCATGCCTTTCGACCGGGGAAGTTTATCCAAGACCAGCTCCTTGTGGAAGTCGATCGGTGGAGGCTCGCCTCTCTTGGTGAGGAAAGGCTGTATCTCTGGGTGAAGACATTGCAACTACAAGCTGCCAGTGTTACTCACTTATTATTCATGGAGTTGAAAGATAAGAAAAGCCAAGACTAAGGCTGACACCGACAGCCTTTATGGGATGGCTGCTTTGGCTGATGAGAAGGTGAGGAGGGTAACGTCTAAATATCTAAGAGTGTCCGGTCAGAGAGACGAGGCTCGACGGGAGTTGGTCCAGCAGGAAGAAAGGATCAAGGGATTAGAGGCAGAGTTAGACGCTTCCCACCAAAAAGTTGCCCGCTTAGAGGCTTGTGCAAGGAGGGAGACTCTTCTGCAATATCTAGGTGGTTTTGATGCGACGCTGGTGCAAGCCTTACTACTCTGCTTGATGGTAGATTTTACTGGGTGTGACCCTTCTAAGGAGGTAGTGGGTGGTCAACTTATGGATTTGGGCTCGTCGAGCCCAATCATTGGAGACGAAGCTTTAGAGGGGACTCAGGAGGCTGCTGGGGCTAAACGAGCAGAAGAAGGTATTGAGCAGCAGAGCAGGGTTCCCAATCATCTTGTTTGGATCTTAGTCCTTAGGGTGGGTTTTTTTTGTAGCATTGGACTAATTGTCATTGTAACCCTGGTGTTATTTGAATAAAGGAGATATGGTCGTACATGGCTCGGCTTGCCTTTTGCCTCTTTTGCCTTGCTTTTCCTTATTGCCGCTATGAGTCCGGGATCAGGGTGTTGAGGGAGATCGGTGCCGGGATGCCCAGATTGTGGCGATCTAGGCGTCGTGTTGAGAGAACGAATTTGACACAGGATCGGGGCACGTGACCTGAAAAGGCGAGATAATTGCGTAGTGGTGCAGAACACGTTGCTTTCTAGTGGCACTTCCCAAGAAGTGCACATGTTTCCTAGGGTGGGGTATTAACTTCCTGGGTTCGTGGCTCTATTGTGATGGTGGCTCGCCTACTAATGAATACAGGGCATTAATGAGCGGCGTTATCATAAGTGGGGTGGATGACGCTCAGTGTTCCTTACTATGCCTATAAAAAAGGGGTTGTTTCCTTTGTTCATGCATATCCTCTACTCAATACTTCACATCCTCCTTTTAGTTAGCTATCTTGGGGCTAGATGGTTGATGATGTTAAGTCGAGTCAAGACTGCTGGCATATGACGTTATTTTTAGCGATGACATAATCAATTCAAGTGATGTGTCGATGGCTGTAGTTAGCCATGACTTGTGGCTCGTGGTGTTCGCGGTATATGGGTTGGCAACCCGTGGTGGTCACGGTACGAGTGTGGGTTTATTCCTTAACCTTGAGAAGTTTGCCTTTCACCGCCTCTGCTTTCTGTCGTCCCTGGTGTTGTAGCATTTACTGGACCTCCCCTTGAGGTTGCACCTACCTTCGCTTACGTGGATCTGCATTACTAAGATGTGGCCTGCGAGAGGAGGAAGGCCCAATCGATGTTTGGTCAGGGGCGATCGTGACGTTGTCACCGATTTTTCGGAGATTCTTGCTGGGAAGCTGCTGAGGGCTCTACGGAGGATGGTATTTGACAATTGAGTCGCCTTTGTTGTGAGAAAGCTTAGTTAGTTGCGTTAGACTTATGCTAAAGCTTGGTTAGTTGGGTTGGTCTTGTTGTGTTAAAGCTTGGTTAGCTGTGTCGATCTTGTTATGCTAAAGCTTGGTTAGGATAGAATTTTGAACGGGTTCAGTTGTATTTGTGTGGACTGTCGCAAGCGTAATAAAGTTTTGTATTGTGGACATATTTTGTAATGAAATAAAGTAATGAAATGAGAGTTTTCCTAAATGTGGGTATCTTGTATTTTTTCTTCGCTTTGTTTGCTGCAAAGTTTGATTAATTAAGCGGATGTGAGTATCGAATGATTTTAGAGTTGTCGTGTCCGCTTATTCCATGGTGCGCTTTAACGGGATCGACAAAGCTTGCGATCTGCTTTATCTGACTAAGCTTCATGACGCTTTAAGTGACTGAGAGGGAAGTGCCGGGGTGACTTTGCGAAATAGACCGGGGCAGCTCGAGGTACCTCGAGGGAAGTGTTGGTTTGTTTGATACAAAGCTTTGTTATAGATAAGCACTTGTTTGATACAAAGTTTTATTGTAGATAGGCCGAGGTAACTCGAAGTCTGCCGGGGGTTGTTTGATACAAAGCTCTGTTGTAGATAGGCCGAGGTAACTCGAGCCCAAATGTGGCAGACCGAGGTAACTTGAGGTCCGCCAAGGCTTATTTGATACAAAGCTCTATTGTAGATAAGCCGAGGTAACTCAAGGCCAAAGGCGGCAGACCGAGGTAACTCGAGGTTCATTGGGGCTTGATTGATACAAAGTTTTATTATAGATAGGTCGAGATAACTCGAGGCCGAAGGCAACAGACCGAGGTAACTCAAGGTTCACAGGGGCTTATTTGATACAAAGCTCTGTTGTATATAAGCCGGGGCAACTCGAGGCCAAAGGCGGCAGACCGAGGTAACTTGAGGTCCGTCGGGGTTTATTTGATACAAAGTTTTGTTGTAGATAAGCCGAGATAACTCGAGGCCAAAGGCGGTAGACCGAGGTAACTTGATATCCGTTGGGGCTTATTTGATACAAAACTTTGTTGTAGATAAGCCGAGGTAACTCGAGGTCCGTGAGGGCTTGTTTGATACAAAAGTTTGTTGTAGATAGGCCGAGGTAACTCGAGGCCTGCGATAAGAAAATAAACTTTTGGGTTCTAAGCCCATATGAAAATTTTGATAGGTGATAAATGAGTACATATTTTCTGAATGATTTACAAAAAGATAGCCCTTCAGCCATAATATCTCCGCATGCTGGTTGCATTCCATGACTTGGTCAAGGGCCTTCCAGAAAGTTCGGCTAAGTGGTAAGCTCCTGCGCCAAGGTTATTGGTGATTCGGTAAGACCCTTCCCAGTTGGAACCCAGTTTCCCTTGTGATGGTTGTTTCCTTGGGCCTTCGATCTTCCTTAAGACTAAGTCTCCCTCTTAAAATCGTCTAGGACAAACTCTTTGGTTATATTTCCAAGCTACTTTTTGCTTCACAGCCTGTTCACGAATTTGGGCCTGGTCTCAGATTTCGTGAACGAGGTTGGCCCGCTGTTCTTCACTGTTGGTGTCTTCCCAGAAGTACTGTAACCTAGGACTGGGTTCCTCAATCTTGACAGGGATCATAGCTTATGATCCGTAAGTAAGTCAAAAAGGAGTTTCCTTGGTTGAGATTTGAGTGGTAGTGTGGTATGACCATAAGACTATAGGGAGCTCGTCCGGCCAGGCTCCTTTCCCGTCATTGAGCTGTTTCTTTAGTCCTGCCAGTATAACCTTGTTGGCGGCCTTAGCCTGGCCGTTGGTCTGAGGGTGCTTGACCGAGATGAAGACCTGGCGGATACCGAGTTCTTGGCAGAAGTCTTGGAGTTTGCCGTTGGTGAATTGAGTGTCATTGTCTGAGCTTAGCACCCTAGGGAGGCCATATCGATAAACAATATTCTTCCAGATGAACCTGCGGATCCTTTCTGTAATACTCGAGAATGATTTGAGGATATAAACGGTATTTAATGAAGGGCATAAATGGAATTTTCAAAAAAGTGAGGCTATAGAGTACACTAATGCAGCTTTGGACGACCAGATCAGTCGGAGGGAGTACCCCAGACCCTAGATAGCCAAGGAAAATGATATAGTATTAACAAGTGATTCGAATTATGATTTTTAATGATGAAAGAAATTAGATCGAGAACAATTTTCGATACAACTGTGGATCAGGCTGAAAAATTGAATTGTCATAGGGGATTTTCGGAAAGTCAACGGAACCCTGAGGGAGCTCCGGTTTTGTGTTAAGATCAATTCTGAAATGGTTTCAAGATGAAACAAGGGTCCTATGAGGGCTCGGAGGGTAAAATTGTATTTATCGAGTAATTTTGAGTTATTAATTTTAAAATTTTGGTATTTTAATCTAAATAAAATTAATATTTGAGAATATAATTATAATTGTAATGCATAAAGTGAGATTAATAATTTAATTGAGAAATTTATAATGATTTTAATAAATTATACATAATATATTATAGAAATTATATATATATATGTGAGTGAGTCTATGAGTGTGTGTGTGGTGGGCAAGAATCTACCATAAATATATATATATATACATCTATTATATACAAGGGAATGGGTAAAGACCAAGTTCCAGAATATAATATAACTATTTATGTGAGTGAAGTGTGCTGTGAATGAAATCAGGGGGTAATTCAATAGCCTATGCTTGGAGGTGAGGTTAAGGCAAAACCATGGTAATGAATTAATCAATGGGCTGCCAATTGAATTTGATAGATTAGTATAATATGTAGATATACTATATAATAAATATAAAGGTACGTGATGGCCAAGATGTAAATATAAAATGTATACTTGGAATGGTTGCTAAGGATAATGCCATTATAAAATGTATATTTGGAGTAGTGGCCAAGGATGAGGAATTATAAAATGAATATGTATGTGAAATGGTGGCCAAGGTAGGAGCGTCCGCATGAAGGGTATAAATAGGCCTGGCGCAAGGTGGAGAAGAGAAATAAGGAATGAGAGAAAGAGAGAAAGGAAGAGAAAAATAAAAGAAAAAAATAATAGAAAGTCTTTGAAAAATTTTAGAAATTTATTTAGAGTTCGAGGAACGTGTTGGGACTCAGAATTTAGCAGGCTGGCATCAGGGTCAAGGTTGAGCTCGAATTTCGAGGTATTTTGAATTTCATTTAAAGTGAGTGTTCTACCCAAAAATTTGGTTTAAAGTTGTGTGTGTTCTACCCAAAAATTTGGTTTAAAGTTGTGAGTGTTTTACCAAAAACTTGGTTTTAACTTGTGAGTGGTTCTCCTCCAAAACTTGATTTACTGTGAGTGTTCTATCGAAAAACTTGGTATTTGTGTTACTTAAATGTGTTGTAGATTTCATACAAAACGATTTTGTGCATTGAAATGGTAACCAGTGACGGTTGGATTTATGAGGGAGATTTGTCCCTAAACGTTTTGAACTTATGCATTGCATTTTATAAAATGTTGTTTATATAATGCATTGAGTTATGAAATGTGACATTGTCTTGCGTTTTATGTGTACGTATGGAATGTTAGCCTAAGATGTTGTCTAGATAGTGTAGCCGTAATTCTCCAAAGGCGTGATGGAATAATAGAGGTATCTGATGCTAGTGTGCATGTCAGGATAACCGCCTTGGTTTCCGTGCCAGACCGTTTGGTCAGGGAAGTTGCACTAGAAGTCTAGGACGACCAGGTGGTCCATACTATGTTGTTCATGTAGGATGTCAGCCTAGGATGTTGTCTAGATAGTGTAGCAGTAATTCTCCAAGGGCGTGACAGAATAATAGGGGTATCTAATGCTGGTGTGCATGTCAGGATAACTGCCTTGGTTTTCGTACCAGGCCATTTGGCCAGGGAAGTTGCACTAGGATGACTAGGTGGTCTATGTGAAATTTTGGAGTTGAGATTGTATGGTGGTTCCTGGATGCTTAAGATGGGAACATAATCTGGTGAGATGCGTTAGTAGCCCCATTTAAGCTAGAATCACGTTGCGTCGTCGTGTTGTTGAGTCGGTATGGTAGCATAGCTTTTAGAGAAATTGCTCTTTTCCCGTGGTAGGGTTAAGCGCTGGGGATTCTCTTGGGCTAGGGCTTACCGGGTGTATTGGTTTATTTCATGTCTTGCATTATTCATGAAAAATGTATTTTGAACTCTCACTTAGATGATTCATCATCTAATTTGGACTATGTCCCTAGAATATTTAAACATTCCAAGTAAAGGCAGCAGTGCGAAAGGAAAAGGAATTGCCAAAGAGTGACAGCGATTAAAGGATGTTTTATATTATTTCCTTTCAGTTATTTTGTTTATTTTGAGAATGTCATGTAAACGTTAGTGCAACTTTATTTTGATGCGTGTATTCCTTTAAGTTATGTTGTTTCCTTTCAGTTATGTTAAGGTTTTAATCTAGCTTTCGCATTTGTGTTAGTGAACCTGTCTTAATTTATTGATGGTTCAATACTGAGTGTAACGGGATCTTCGGGGAACAGTTTTTGTGATGGGTTTTTTATTTGAAAAAAAATGTATATCTCCAGAATCTTACGTTACGTAACGCCCTCCTGAAAATTAGGGTGTTAAACTTTCAGCGGTGATTGTGGCCAGGGGCTCGGTCTCAATCCATTTTATGAAGTAGTCAATTGCCACCACCATAAATTTAAGTTGTCCTGCTGCTGTTGGAAAGGGTCTAAGGATGTTTATCCCCCATTTGTAAAACAACCAAGGACTGCCGATGTTATGGAGCTCTTCCGGGGGGGGGAGTGATGCGTGTTTGTGAATTTTTGACACTTGTCACAACGTTTCACATAGTTCAGACAATCGTTCAGCATTGTTGGCCAATAATACCCGGCTCTGAGTATTTTTGCTGCTAGGGATAGTCTGCCGATATGGCTTCCACATACTCCTTTATGTATCTTAGTCATAATGCTGGTGGACTGGTCAAGGTTGACACATTTGAGGAGTGGCAGGGAGTAACCTCTTCGGTGCAGCTGGTTCTTGACCAGGGTGAAGTAGCAAGCTGCTCTTTTGAGTTTCTTAGCTTCTTCGATATCTAAGGGGAGCGTTCCGTGCCACAAGAATTGGATGATAGTGGTTCCCAAAAATTTGGGCGTTACTTCTACCATTTGTATGTTGAGAAGGTCGACGATGGGTACATCCAGGGCCTCTTGTATGACTGATTGGTTGTTTCCGAGTTTCTTGGTGTTGACAAGCTTTGAGAGTAGATCTGCTCATGTGTTTTATTCCTTGGGGATATATTCAATTTCAAAATAGTCGAAAGATTTAGTTAGGGCTCTAACCTTATGGAGGTATCGGCTAAGCTGTGGCTCTTTTGTCTAAAATTCGCCCTTGACCTGTTTGGTTACCAGCTGGGAATCGCTCTTAGCCATTAATCGGGATACTCTAATTTCTTTTGTTAGGCTTAAATCGGCTATGAGAGCTTCATATTCTACTTGGTTGCTGGTCGCCTTGAAGTTGAAACGGAGTGATTGCTCGAGAATCAGACCGTTGGGTCTTTCTAGGATGATCCCGGCCCCACTTCCTTTTATGTTAGAGGCTCCATCGACAAATAATACCCAGGGGGTAGGTTTTGGGTTGTGCCCAGGAAGGAAGAGTTCGGCACAAAAATCGAACAGTACCTGGGATTTGATGTGCTTTCGTAGCTTGTATTGTATGCTGAATTCGGAAAGCTCGACTGACCATGAGATCATTCTTCCTGAAAGCTCCGATTTCTGGAGTATTTGTCAGATCGGTTGATCAGTCTGAACTGTGACCTGGTGGCTTTGAAAGTATGGCCTGAGTTTTTGAGCTGTCATCACCAGCGCTAACGCCAGCTTTTCGATCTTTTGATATCGTAGTTTAGCTATTTGAAAAGTTTTGCTGATGAAGTATACTGGCCGCTATGTTTTGCCCTCTTCCCTGAATAGCACCGCGCCGAGAGCATTAACGGTGACGGAGACATAGAGTGAGAGTTTCTCCTCGAGCTCCGATCTTAAAAGGATGGGGGGATTGCTAGGACGGCTTTCAGTTCCTGACAAGCAGTTTCGCATTCTCTAGTCCACTGGAATTCGGCTGAATTTTTTAAACATTGGAAGAATGGCCTTTCCCGGTCGATCGACTTTGGGAGGAAACAAGACAAAGCTATTATTTTGCTTGTCAGCTGTTGTACCTCCTTCAAGCTGGCAGGGCTACGCATTGCGAGGATGGCTTCGCACTTGTCTAGGTTGGCTTCAATTTCTCGACTGGTTAGCATAAATCCCAGAAATTTACCAGATTGCACCCTGAAGTCGCATTTGTCAGGGTTAAGCCTCATATTGTGTTGCCGGAGTTACGCGAAGATTTCAATTAGGTCTGAGCAGTGGTCTTGTTTTTCTGAAGTCTTGGCCACCATGTCATCTACATAGACTTCGATGTTTCGGCCGATCTGCTTGGCGAATACCTTATTCATCAGTCACTAGTATGTTGCACCTGCATTTTTTAGCTCGAATGACATGACCAGATAACAGAAGTTGACACTCTTTGTGATGAATGTTGTTTTTTCCTCGTCTTTGGGGTGCATCCGGATCTGATTGTAACCATAATAGACGTCCATGAAACTTAAGTATCTGTACTCGAAAGCCGCATCTATAAGGCGGTCAATGTTAGGCAGTGGGTATGAATTCTTTGGGCATGCTTTATTTAGGTCGGTGAAGTTGACACACAATCTCTACTTTCCCGAGGACATTTTCACCATGACCACGTTGGCAAACCATGTTGTGTACGGGACCTTTCTGATGAATTCGGCCTTTAAGAGTTTGGTTGTTTCCTCAACGGCTGCGTGTCGTCTTTTTTCTTCCAATCTTCTTTTCCTCTGAGTGACAGGTCTGGCCTCTAGATCTAGTGCCAGTTTGTGGCAGATGACAAGTGGATCTATCCCGGGCATATTAGTGGGAGTCCAAGATAAGAGATCGGCATTCTGTCGGAACAGGCTGATGACCCTCTTCTTTAATTCATTTGGCAATGTAGAACCTATACAGACGATCTGCTCCCGGCGAGAACCCAGGCTCATATGGTGGAGCTCCTCTATAGGTTGGGTCATCTGTCTGAAAACTCGATCCATGGGTCTAGCTCGACCATATGCACATGGTGCCGCGGATTTTAGCTGTTGACGTCCGCTGCTTAGCTGCTACCCAGGGCATTAGTCTTCTTTCTGTCCTTGGCGAGTTCAGGACCCCAGGTTTCGAGATTGTTGTGGTAACATTGCGGGGATTTCTTTTGGTCAGAGCCAATGACCCCAACCTTGGTGTTAGATACTGAAAACTTTATGGATAGATGAGAGGTAGATACTATCGCGCCCAAAGTGTTGAGAGATGGTCGACCTAAGAGCACGTTGTACGGCACTCAACAATCCACCACTAGATACCGAACAGTGATGGTCTTAACCAGCGAGGTCATCCGAAATGAGGTTGGCAGATCTATGTAACCCTTAACCTCTACCTGTTCTCCTGAGAAGCCAATCAAGCTTTCATTAAAGAGTCCTAACTTTTGTTTAGGAATGCCCATTCTTCTCAGGGTAGATAGGTATAACAGGTCGGCTAAGCTACCCTGGTCCAACAAAACCTTTTTTTATCAAAAAATTCGCGTCAATAACTGAAATTACCATGGGGTCATTAAGGTGTGGATTCATTCCTTCGAGATCTTTATCTATAACACTTCGCCTTAAACGGGCGCGTCACTATAAGAGAATCCCTAGGAATCTTTTTTTTTTCCAAGTCCATCAAGCGCGATGCCATGAGTACAATCTTCACATGTAGATACAATACCCAATGCATACGAGGGCTGGCTCTCGCGGTGATTTCAAGAACAATCTTTACATGCAGGTAAAAATCCCGAGAACCCCAGTCTTGTTCGTTTAACTAACAAGATCAATAGTCTTAACACTTAAACGAGACATAATATAACGCAACGGATTAAATAACATCAAAATATCGTGGCCTACCATGAGTTCCATACAAAGTGTTCCCACACTGAAATACGAATTACAAAACAACCAAATGATAACGACACTATCATGCAACCGTTCATACATATACCAAAATAAATACTAACGCCCAACAAAAGATACAACGACTATCAAATTAAATACTATTAGCCCTCAACTGGCCATGTCCTTGTCCTCGCAGTAATCCCTGATTGGAACGTTGAATGTTCCAGGGGCATAACCCAAGTTAGATGATAAAATATCTAAGTGATGGTATGAAACAGTTTATTGAATGTATGAAAAATATACGAGCATGGCATAAACAGACAACAACAACAACATGCAACACGTTTAACTTGAAAAATCTCCTTGACATACTTAACCTCTTATGGAAAATCCGTGACATATTTAATCCTCTTGTGCCCTACCGTGTCACTTGTTCATCTGGATTAACCTTGCTCCATTCTCAAGAAAACCCCATCTCATCCTCCACGGACAACACAATAACACTAAAAATCAATGTCCCAATGATATGAAAAACCACACGCTATGCACTGACTTTTTTACAAGTAAAAACAATTGATACAATATATCACATGTTCAATATGCAAATGATGCCACAAGTACATAAGTGAAACGCCTTTGTAAAACAACCCAAGTTTTGGAGGGTATAACCGCTCACTAAAACTGGTTCAATCATGTGTAACCTAAATTTGGGAGGGTAGAACTGCTCACCTGAACCCACTACACACACACTAACACACTTCCAAAACAAGGGTAAAATTAGAGTCAAACCACTCACCTCGAACATATTCGGATCACCTCGATCCTTGTGCACTGCCTCGATTTGTGTGTCAAATCACAAATACTTGAACTTATACTTAATCTCGAGCCACGATACTCCCTAAACATCATATTTAATTAATGAAGCAATTTTTTCATAATTTTCTCTATTTTCTCCCAATTTTCACCTTGATAATTCCAAAATAATTATCTCTTCAAACATTTTTCCAAATTTTCCAACATGATCAATCCTAAAATATATCAAGAAAAATACTAGAAGAAGAAATACCAAAAATGCCCTTGTCACGCGCCCTCACGTGCCTAGTGCGTGGGTACGAGTGGTGTGTGGCACGTGCAGCTCACGCGTCACCGTCTTCCTCGATTCTCCGATCGCCGCCGATGGCTCCGATGGCCAAACAAAGGGTACCCCCTTGAAGCCCTCACGAAGTCGATCCCAACGGCACCACTAGTCAGCCGAAAGGACACCGAAAAATGCCCCAAATAGGCAGTTGTAGGCAGCGGTAGACGGACCATCTCCAGATTCCGGCGAAGCTCGAAACAGCTTTCAAACCTTGCTAAAAATCCTCCAAATGCTCTAGAAACCTTCCTCTTGATGCAAAGATCAATAGCCCCTTATTCACCCTCTCAAAATCATCAAAAAACACGGCAGAGTTGGATGTCAAAATTCCAAAACCCTCAGCCTCTATTTATACCCAAAAACCAACCACATCTTGGCCAATTAACGGTCAAACCTTGGTCCCCAAGCATCCTAGCGCCGGATACAACCTCCCCTAAGCCTTCATCGGCCGTCCTATCACCAAAATCGGCAGCCACATGTGGAGGAAAACGACAGCAATTTTCTGCGCGTTCGCATTGCATTTTGCTTTTATTTCACTTTGGCCCCTGATTTTTTCAAATGTCATTTTGACCCCTTTCAAAAACACCCTTGATCTTTCTAAAAATACCACTAAGACCCACAAGTTTATTACTTCTCATTTCACCCTTAAAATTTTCAAAAAACCATCATTTTAACCTCCCTCAAGCAAATTTAAAAAATTACACTTAGGCTTGGCTGGTGGATTTGACCTTAAATCCATTCGTTTCAACCTGAAATTGCTCAAGGGTTATTTCATATACAAAATCTAAGTCCTCAAGATGCTCCGTTGACTTTCTGAATGTTCCCTACATTGATTCGATTTTCTCAGCCCAGTCTATAGTTGTATCGAAAACTGTTCCCGATCCAATTTCTTTTATCACCTAAAATCATAATTCATATTACTCTTCAATATCATTACATTTTCCTTAATCATATAGGGTCCAGGGTACTCCCTCCGACCATTTCGATCGCTTAAGACTGTATCAGTGTGCCCTATGGTCTCATTTTTTTGAAGATTCCATTCATGCCCTTCATAAAATACCATCTTTACCCTCAAGGATTTCCTGGGTATTACATTATCCATGAAGCAGATCACGGGGTGTCGAGCTATTCTTCTTGCTTTCTTCTTGGTGTCATCTATTGTCATGACCACGTGGGGGTATTGACTTCGTGCCGAGCTCAGCATTCCATTAGTAAAACCTCCAACGATGGTGTCGACATCTTGGTTGTCTGACTGACCAAGGGTGGGTCAATGCAAGGAAGCGTGCGGGTGTTTAGGCGGTGGTGGTTGTCATTTAACCTTTAGGTATAGGTGTTTCCAACTCTTGCCATGGTGTGGCTGTGGGGAGAGTGATTTGAAAGGCTTTTTGTGAGCTTATGGGGGAGCTAAGATTTACCGGGCCCCACGATAGGGGTCAGAAGTTCCTTCCTAACCAAAGGAGGACGATTAGAAGTGGGGTGCAGGCTTCAGCTATGGGGTCTGTTCGGGGGGCGGATGGCACCTACAAACACTCCGACGGTCGAGTGAGTAAGAGAGTAAAATGAGTCAATGTATCAGTAGGTCAGAAATTAGAACATACCTTGGCTCTCAAGAGAGCTGGTTGATATAGAAAGAGAAAATGTCCTCCTGCATGCATGAGACGTGCATTTGCGGGTGATGAGACTGGGTATTTGGCGTTAATGAAGGTTCCCAAGTGGTAGCATGGTGGCGACAAGACCCTCATTAATGTGGATGGTATCCGTCATTAATGAGGATGGGATATGAGACGGCTGCGTGGATATCCAGTGAGAGTCGCAATGATGCCATGGAAGGCTGGTGTTGGGCCAAGGCTAGGTCCGCGAAAAACTTTTCTCTTTATCTCGAAAAAATGGAATCTTATCAACTAGTTTTTGCTTGTCAATTACATCCAAAACTCCTCTCATAATTTTTAGCTTTTTGCAAGAATTTTTTTGATCATATTGAAAAATTGGATTGAACCAATATGTTGTAGCATGAAGATCATGGCGTAACATTCTATCCCATCGTCCCTTGATCAATGCAGTATAAGGCTTGTACAAACTTTTCCTTCCTTTGAATACATTTTTTATCCCTTTACAAGGCCTATACATTCCATCATAAACATACCCTAATGATGGATTTTCATCAGAATCAAATGCGCAAAAGGCGTATCAAAGGTGTCATTATTCTGACAAAGATCAAGTTATTGTTCCAAAATCTTTCATCTAAAACAATTTTCTTAACTTCTCTACATTTTGGCATCTTAAGAAATTTCTTATAGCCATCACTTACCACTAAAGCTTGCAGGTGATCTTTGTAATCATGTAAACTCTTCAATGCAATAAATGTTGTGGCAAAACGAGTAGCTCCTGGACGAACTATCTCTTTCCAACCAGGCCTCATCCTTAACCAATTCAGGGTCCTTTTATGATTGTAGATGAAAATAGACCTTTGAAGCTAAAGTAGCAACATTTTTCACATCATTCATCTCTGACATATCTTTCATAATCAAATTGATACAATGAGTAGCACATGGAGACCACCGAATAGTAGGATATCTCTCTGAAAGTTTCCACCCAACAACTTCATAATTAGCACCATTGTTTGTCATCATATGAACCACATTATTTGGACCAACAAACTCAACAATCTATGCAAAAAGATTACATAATGTTTTAGCATCCGTTATGAAAATTGAGGCATCAACAGACTTGATGAATGATAGGCCCTTTGAACAATACACCAAAAAGTTAATCAACGGCCTTTGGCTAGTATCTGCCCATCCATCACCCATAATTGTGCATCCGACTTTAACCCAAGGTGATCGAAAAGAATCAATAATTAGCTTCACTTGTTTCTTCGCATCCCTCAATAAATTAACATGCAATGCATGATAATTAGGAGCCTTGCATCCATCACCCATACTAGCTATTTTGTCAATAGTTTTTTGAAAAACTGGAGAATTCACTACATTCGTCGGAATACACGCATCATAAGACCATAAAGCTATTACCATGTCAGTGTCATGCCATCTTTCTTTACTTTGCACACAAGCCTTAATGGAATGTTGTTTAGAATATTGAACTCCATATTTGAAAAATAATGCCATCTCTTAGTTGTTCTCTTCTCTTTGGAGGATGCAAAACTACCACTTTTACCATCTTTAGTTGTAAATTGTTGGATCTCTTCAATCTCATCATCACCATCAAATTGAGGCCCACTCTTCTTTTCTTTTGCCTTTTGCAAGTTTTCAAAAACCTCACATTTCCAAGAACTTTTTTACAAGAGTCAACATTTTCTTTCATTCTAGTTAGATGTTGTTTCATTCTATTAATGCCTTCTCCTGCATTCTGTTTTTGAAAAAAAATACATACTAAAACCTTATTTCCTTCAGAATTTTTTGCTTTAGTAACATATCTCCATGCTATGTCTTTTTACAACTAATATTACACAAACAAATTAATTAATGGGGCAAACCGCAATGAAACTAGTAACAAAATTCATAAATAAAGAAAATGCTACAACAAATAGCAAACTTTAATTACAGATTGAGTAACAAAATTTCATGCAATTGAAGGATGATTCAAACTTTAATTACAGTTTGAGTAACTTTAATTATAACGTAAATGTTGCAACGAAATGGAGGATGATTCCACATAAGAAAATGACCACAAACCCAAGAGAAGCCAACATAGGTTCTTTTTGAAAAAGGCAGAGGAAGGAAACAATAAAGTATGACATAAAATCGCAACCCCAACCACACTTATATTGCATAAAATCTTAGCCTTAAGTAATTGTAAATTTTGAAAAAGAAAAAAAAAAGAAAAAAGAACCAAACTAATCTCTTGAATGAGAAGCACGAGCAGCGGCAAGGTATGACAGCAAGAGGAGGAGTGTAGCGACAAGGTGTGACAGCAAGAGAAATAGAAATAGTGCGGTGAAGTGTGATGATGAGGTACAAACATGCAACAACAATGGAATTATGAAGAAAAAGATTCAGACGACTGTTGCAAAAGGCCAAATCAACAAAACAAATGAGAAAGGTAAAGTGAACCCTAGTTAGCCCAAGTACCAATCAAAGTAATTTAAAAATCGGGGTCCACTCAATTCTTGATTTTGATTCGATTCACTGAGTTACCTTAATTTTGATCGATTTAAATAAAAATTAAAAATATACATATAATCAGGTGGGATGTCAAACCGGTTCTCGACTTAACGGGCCAGTCTGGTCCGATTTTTAAAACATTGCGGATACCCATGCCCATACGGACGTGATGTTGAAGATCTTCAAGTCTGGCCAAGAAGACTGTCACTTTCCCCTTGAAACCTGCATTCAATTCAATTTTCCCTTCAATTCTCCAATCTTCTCTTTCTCTTCTTCAATTGCCCCTGCAAGAAAGAAAGAGAAAAACCAAGAAAAAATATCTGTGTATCCACCTCCAGATCCCCTCTCTGCCCTCCGCTTCATCACAAATTCTGAATCACTTACTTCTGGCTTTCGATTGTTTTATGTCTTGGTTTCTTTTGTTTCATCCTGGTATTTTTCTCATCCCATACTACATTTTGTTCTGGTGTAATCCATTCCGGTTTGGATAGAATTAGAGTTCAAGCAATTTAGAGTTGGGTTTTACTGCAATTTCCGTCACCCTTTTCTCTACAGTTTGTTTCTCGGCCGTGTTGAATCTGATCAATTACATCCGGGCTTTGCTAGGTCTTCCCTGATCGGATTCTTTCCCAAAAATGGTGAATCTTGGTTTGATTTCAGGGAGCAAGTAAGGGAAATCAGTGAAATTGAGTTTCAGAATCCCTTATTGCACTCAATGGGGGGGCTGACTCTTCTGGTCTCTGCTTCTGAACCGGTGCTTGGTTCATGGAATATTAAGAAAGGCCTTGTGTTTAGTCCTTGTCATGAAGGTGGTATCTACATTTTGTCTAGATGTATGCTGTTCACATGATTGGCATTTTCTATTAACTCCTGATAAAAGGGGCTAAGCAACACAGCATCGAATTTGAGGGTGTTGATATCTACATTTTTCCTCCTGGGGCTTAAGTCATACCGAGTCATAATTGAAGGGATGTTCATGTAATTAAGTCATTATTATTAATTCATTTTTTAATTACCAAGTTCCTTGTGCATGACAGAATGAGAATATATAGAATATAATAGAATTATTTATGCTCTGTTTGTTTACTCGTAAGTTACAACTAAATCCTAAGAATTGAATAGAATGGTTATATTTCTAGTCCATTTGTATCACTTGATTTTGTGTGTTGGGTGGTTTAAAGAGAGAGTTTCCTTTGGGATGAGAAACAAAGATTGAGAGTGTTATTGCTGCTTAATTGGGAGATTTGATTTCGTAATCATTCCTTAGGCTGGTTTTCTTATGTGTTTTTAGCCAGAAGATATATATACTGCACTTTCCTTCCCTACGACGAGATTCCAACTTTGGGTTTGGAAGCCAGAATTGATATTGGGGTTCACTAGAATTGGCAAAATGCTAGTCATTTAAAGACAAATAATTAGCTTCAAAAGCAAAATATAAGCTGCTAATACAAAGATGGAACCTGGAATTTAACAGAAAAAGGTACAATTTTGAACCTAGAAGATGTACTTGGGAATCATATAAAAGTATGCTTATGAGGTTGTGGGACAAGTTCCCCTGCCCCACCCCCGAAATTGAAATATGTGTACAGATATTCTATATTTTTCAAATTCTGAGAGCAAAGTTTGGATTAACTTTTTCTGAGAGTATGTGGCTCTTTTAGTATATCAGTCCTTCTAAATTTCCACAATTAATTAAGATGAAGGCTACGTATAATATTTGCAATTTCCTAGGTGGTGGCAGTCTCCACCTCCCCTCACCCCAAGACACACACACAAGACCAGCCTGCTAGCCTATTTTGCAGAAGGGTTTTGGGTGCTAGAAATCAATGCTTTAATAGATAAATTATTCAGAACACCTCTTTCATACTACTTTAATGCCCCCATGCATCAATGGTTGCTAAAACAAACCTCCCAAGATTGTTGCAAATTGGGGAGACTCATGCATTAGGCATGCCATGCATTGCATTCCTATGATTTCCTTTAGCTACAGTTCTTGATTTAGTAGCCTAATTTTCTAGATTTATGTTTATGTTTGCTTTATGCTGGATTATTGTTGGGATGGATTTGGAAATTTCCTAAAGTTGTTAGTTCAATGCCTGAACTTTAGGTAAAACTTCTGTCATTCTGTGGTTCAGACACGTTCGGATGATCTCCCTTTTAGAAGTGCCTTTATAAATGTCATCTTCCACAAAACTTGGAGCTTGGATATTGAAGGACCCTCAGAATAATTTTGGTGAGAAATGTAATCGCAATTCAAAGTAACTGGATTTTTCCTTTTGACATTTGTCTCTGGTTTGATATCACCATCTGCTTTGATGTGTGTTGTTTGCATGTTAACATCATAAGCAGATTCAGTAATTGTTCATTTCAAAATTTGCTGCCCAAGTATGGAAGAAGGATCATCAGGAAGATCTCTATCCTGGATGATATTACACAATTCTCTGCAAATAATTGCATACTTGCAGATTTTCCAGAAGATCTATTTTTAATACGTGGAATTTATTTTAAGGTCTATTTTTAATACATTGAATTTATCAACTGTTGACTTCCTTAATTTCAGCACCTATATGTGTACATTTTCCCTCTTTTTTATAAGTAAATCCATAATTTCTGCAGATTTATGTAATTATAAGTTCTGTAATATTGGGGCATTGGAAAGTTCAGGAGGCACTTAAACTTAATTACACTGGTGAATCATTTTGGCAAGTAGATTGCATTATGCAAAAGGATGATTTTCCTATTAAATATCCTTTTGGCTGTCCACAACTGGCATAAGTTGTGATGTATTAATTATTTTATTTTATTTTTTTAACTTCTCCCCTCCTCCCCATACCCCCCCCCCCCAAAAAAAAAAAGAAAAAGAAAAGGAAAGAAAACAGAGAGAAAAACATGTTGGTCTTTTTTCTCCTTTACCAGATAGTTCATGTATAGATACGGTAAATATAGCAAGTCAGGGATCTTTTCCTTAGAGATTGGTCAAAATCGAGACCTAATTGTTGACTTCTGAACTAGCCAACCAAGTTACATTCTGCTTTCAGATGGAATGATGCGGGTATGGTGCTGATCAGAAATCTGTTCTGAGTTGCCTTACCATCAAGTATAAAATGAAAGGAAATGGTCCCATTCTGTTAATTTGTTTTGTTAGGAAATGGCTTGGCGAGGCGCTGGTGTGGCAATCCCTGTGTTCTCTGTTAGATCAGAAGCTAATCTAGGAGTTGGAGAGTTCCTTGACCTGAAGTTAATTGTAGACTGGTCTGTTGAATCTGGATTTCATTTAGTTCAGCTGTTACCTATCAATGACACATCCGTTCATGGGATGTGGTGGGACTCATATCCATACGGGTAAAAAATCATACATAATATGTTTGACAAGACTTCAGAAGTTGCTTGCTTTTAAAGTTTTTTCTTTTCCCTCTGTAAACCGTTGAATGTACTGATATGTGATCTTTATTTGTTTTACTTTTACTGATCCAACGTGACATCTTACAGAATATCACAATTGGCTCAAAATTGTTTGTAGGGCTGCAAACTGTCCAGCCTCTTAATTGGGCTGGAATTGAATCGGAATTTATGAGAAATTCTGTTTGAACAGATTTAGAAAGAGAGAAGAAAGAGATAGAGAGAGACGAGAGAAGAGAATTGAGAAAGAAGAGAATTATTATTCATTCCAAAAACTGACGTTCTGTTTCATTCTTCCCTTATTTATTCATAGGTAGGTTAGTTAGTTCTAACCCCCTCTCCCGCCTTCCATTCTTCTTCTTCTTCTTATTAAAAAATTACCCTTCAAGTCCTAACAATTTCCCCCCCGATGAATCAATTCTTGTCCTCAAGAATTTAGAGCAAGCTGATAGCATGGGGAAATCTGGTCAGTGCCTCTGGCAGGTACTCCCAAGTTGGTTGGTCTAGCGGTAAATGGGACCATCGAATCAGCACTTGAGTAATAGGGGAAGCTCCTCTATAGATCACCCTTTTATCTACAATTGCCCTGCGTTCCATGGTTTCTTCTGATTCCTCCTCTGTAAGTGGTAAGACAGCAGGTGTTAGGCCTTCATTTCCCTCCTCCACAGGTGGCAGTGAAGTTCCATTAGTGGCTGTCACTCCTTTAGCCCGTTTTAATAACGATACATGAAATACCAGATGTATTCTCACCTCTTCTGGTAATTGTAATCGATAAGCCACCTCTCCTACCTTTTCTATAACTGCATAAGGCCCAAAATATTTTGGACTAAATTTGGATACTGCTCTCTTAGTAAAAGCAGGCTGCAAAAATCTTTTAACCTTCAAAAATACCGCCTCCCCCACATTGAACTTCTGCTCACTTCTCTTTTTATTGGCATAGTGAACCATTCTACTCTTGGCAGTTGCTAATTCTCTTTTTAGCTCTGATAAGACTTCTCTTCTTTTCTGAAAGTATTGTTCTACATCTGCCATTGTAGCAGTAGAGTTGGAAATGGCAGGAAGTAAAGGTGGATTATAACCAAACACAGCTTCAAAAGGGGTCCGTTTAATAGCTGTATGATATGTAGAGTTGTACCACCATTGAGTAAGAGACAGCCAATGGTGCTAACTCCTAGGCCTAGCAAAACACATACAACGAAGGTAAGCTTGTAAACACTGATTTACTCTTTCCGTTTGTCCGTCCATTTGCGGATGATAGGCTGTAGATAAATGTAGGCCCACTCCCAAATTCTTGAATAGTTCCTGCCAAAATTTACTGGTGAATATCTTGTCTCTATCGGATACAATGGTCTTGGGAATTCCATGAATTTTGAAGATTGAATCCAGCAATACTCTGGCCACTTTTGCAGCTGTAAAGGGGTGTGTCAAACTAAGGAAATGAGCAAACTTAGTTAAACGATCCACAATCACCAAAATTGTATCTTTTCCTTCTGATTTCGGTAAGCTTTCTATGAAATCCATTGAGATGTCTTCCCATGCTTGATCTGGAATTGGTAGTGGCTGTAATAACCTTGGTAGAGCTACTGTTTCATACTTGCTTCTTTGACACACTTCACATTCCAGCACATATTTTACCATAGATTTCTTTAATCTTGGCCAATAGAAAAAATGTCTTACCCGATGATAAGTGGCTCTTACCCCTGAATGCCCCCCTACTGCTGATCCATGCATGGCCCTCAAAATCTGTAATTTCAACTGGTCATCCTCTCCTACTACAATTCGACCTTTGAATCGAATCAGTCCCCCAACCAATGTATAGCCCTGTTGTCCGGTAGTTGTTATTGCTAACTACTGTAATAATGTCTGCAACCAGGGTGTCTGATCATAACTTCTCACCACTTCCTTCACCCATTCAGGAGTTACAGCTGATATGGCTTGGCAGACTCCTTTTTCTTCTCTTCTTGACAATGCATCTGCCACCAAATTCTCCTTTCCTCTTCGGTATTGAATTGTATAATCCAATCCCAAGAGTTTAGAAATTCCTTTCTTCTGTAAATGAGTGTGTAAATGCTGCTGAAGCAGAAATTGAAGGCTTTCGTGGTCTGTTTGAATCACAAACTGATTATTTTCCAAGTAATATCGCCATTTTTCAACGGCTACTAAGACTACTATCAGCTCTTTGTCATACACACTCAAACCTAGGTGTTTAGGAGCTAAACCTTGGCTTATGTAAGCCAATGGTTTCCCTTCTTGCATGAGGACAACACCCACTCCACTATCACAAGCATCTATTTCAACAACAAACTGTTTTGAGAAATCTGGAAGAGCTAAAACAGGGGCTTGAGTCATGGCTTGTTTAAGGATTCCAAAGGCTGCTTCAGCTTTAGGATTCCAATGAAAATTGTCCTTCCGCAACAATTTTGTCAAAGGGCGACTAATCACTCCATAATTTTTGACAAATTTGCGATAATATCTGGTCAAGCCTAAAAAACCCCTTAACTCCTTCACATTCTTAGGTCTCAGCCAATTCACCATTGCCTCTATTTTTTTTAGGATCTGTACTCACCCCTTTAGCTGAAATAACATGGCCTAGATATTCCACCTCTCCTTGAGCAAATGTACACTTAGACATCTTGATATATAATTGATGAACTCGCAAGATCTCAAATGTGGTTTGGAGGTGATATAGATGGGTTTGTAGGTTAGGGCTGTAAACAAGAATGTCGTCAAAGAAAACAAGTATAAATTTGCGAAGGTAGGGACTGAAAATCTGGTTCATCAAAGCTTGAAAGGTGCCTGGCGCGTTGGTTAACCCGAAGGGTATGACAGTGAATTTATACAGCCCTTGGTGTGTTCGGAAGGCAGTTTTAGGAATATCGATGGGTTTCATTCTAATTTGGTGATAACCAGCCCTTAGGTCTAGTTTAGAAAAAATGGCAGCACCATTGAGTTCATCTAATAAGTCCTCAATAATAGGAATAGGGAATTTATTCTTTATGGTAAGGGAATTGAGCTGTCTATAGTCTATACAAAATCTCCAAGTGCCATCTTTTTTTTTTTACAAGAAGGACTGGAGAAGCAAATGGACTTTGACAGGGTTGTATAATTGAGTTGTTTAACATGTCCTTTACTTGTTTTTCAATTTCAGTTTTCTGGTCAGGGTTATATCGATATGAGCGAATATTTACAGGTTCTGTGTTGGGTTTAAGATGGATAGCATGGTCTAAAGACCTTTGGGGTGGTAGGGTAGTCAGTTCCTGGAAGAGATCCTGGAATTCACGCAATAATAAGTGCAAGGGATCCTGAGTGTTTACCTTTTGACGAAGTTGCAGCATAGCTGCTGTTGTCCTCATGGATTGTGGATTGTCATCTTTTTCCTCCTTGTACTCCATTGCATGAATAGAGTATAATTCTGCAATCTGCTCGCCTTTCCGGTTCATCAGCTTATGTAACCTCCTTCTCGATATTATTTTGCATTCTCCTTGATCTAGGTTTCCCATTAGTGACAGCTTTTGGCCTTCAACCTCCACTGTCACTTCTAGCTTCTTGAAATCAAATGTTAGAGGACTTACATTCTTCATCTAGTCAACCCCCAACACGATATCACACCCCCCTAACTCCAAGACTCTCAAGTCTGCCACAAATTCTACTCCTTGCATTTCCCACTTAAATTCGAACATTTATGGTTGCTGTACATTCTGTCCCAATTAGCGACAGTTACTGATAGTGGGTTGGTTCTGGTCATCTCACACTTGAGATCTTGGGCTATTTTCTTGTTCACAAAACTATGGGTGCTTCCGTTATCAATCAGCACCGTTAATCTTCTTCTTCCCACCTGCCCTTTAACTTATATGATCTTCCCCGTCGACCCCCCTTTCAACGCGTGAAATGAGATTTGTCCTCCATCATCCTCTTGTTCTTCCTTAGTATGGGGCTCTTGTTCTGTATCTTCTTCTGTCTCTTCATCATCGGATGCCTCCATTTTCAACATTAGTCTCTTACATTGATGGCCAGGTCCATATTTTTCCCCACATTTGAAGCATAGGCCTAATTGGCGTTTCTGCTCCAATGTTGTATTCTTGCTTGTTCCGATTCCATTTCCATTCTTAATGACTCCTTGGTTTATTCCTCCCATACCCGGTTTGAAATTGCTTCCCCCGAATGGGATTCCCCCTCTCTTGACAGCCGACCCCCCTTGTGGCCATGGCCTATTCTTCTTGAATACTGCCTCCCATGTTACTTCTTGGAGGCATGCTTTTTCTGCTACTTGTCTTACCGACACTGGCCCCAGCATCTTTACTACGGATATTAAATCATCTTTGAGCCCGCTAATGAAACTTGAGACGAAGTATGACTCGGGTAAGCTCGGATGAGCTGCTCCTATCAATGCCTTTAATTCCTCAAATCTTCTCATATAATCTTCGACTGATCCTTGCTGTTTTAATTTGTTAAACTCTTCAACCGTGTTTGCCAGATTCCATTCGCCAAAGCATCCACACAATTTGTTGGCAAAATTGGTCCATGACACCCATCTTCCTTCTGATTGCCTCCAACTTTGGTACCACGCATCTGCGGTATCATCCAAATAGCCGCTGCCATTGTCACCCTTTGTTCTTCTCCTATCTGGTATAATTTAAAGAATCTTTCACAGCGACGCACCCACCAGTGTGGTTTCGATCTATCGAAAATTGGAATTTCCAATCTTGGCGTTGGCAGGTGTCCCCCATCCAATCTTGACCCGGAATTCCTGCCATGGATTTCACATTCTCATGCATTCCTTTCCTCTATTCCCCTTGAACCTCCTAGTCTCGGTAATATTCCATCGCCTCTTACATCTGTCTCCATTCTTGGAACAGAGTCTTCTTGTGATTGGAATTGTGGCCATGTCGACATGATCGCAAACATGCGATCTATCTTCTGTCCATAAAAATCGGCCTGTTCTTGACCCTTTTCCAGCTCCCTTATATTGTCTTTGATGGCAGCTAAATCCTCTCTCTGGATCGCCATATCCTCCCTTTGGATTGCCATGTCTTCTCGTTGGGCCCCCACATCTTCTTGCGTCTGATCCATTAATCCATCAAGAATCTCCAGGTGAAGCTCCAGTTGTTTCAGGCGTGTTCCTTCTGCCATGCCTTCGTGGTTGTCGATTCGGACCTTCTGTCACCTTCTAACCTTGCGCCCAAAGCCGCCGAAGAAAGTTTAGCTCTGATACCACTTGTCCAGCCCTTTAATTGGGCTGGAATTGAATCGGAATTTATGAGAAATTCCGTTAGAACAGATTTAGAAAGAGATAGAGAGAGACGAGAGAAGAGAATTGAGAAAGAAGAGAATTATTATTCATTCCAAAAACTGACTTTCTGTTTCATTCTTCCCTTATTTATTCATAGGTAGGTTAGTTAGTTCTAACCCCCTCTCCCGCCTTCCATTCTTCTTCTTCTTCTTATTACAAAATTACCCTTCAAGTCCTAACACAAACAAACGGACTTGAGGCATGTGTCTGGCTGTTTTTGCTCTCCAGGTTGCAAGAAGCCTGTACACGTGGCTCAGGCATGAGTCTTTCCAATAATTTGTGTTTTGTCTTAGCTTGGCTATCAGAGTGCATGCCTGCAAAACTTATATGCTCTGTTAGATTTTATGCACATCTTTTGGGAATTCCAAATCTTAGCAATCTCGACTTTCCATGCCCTAATTTTTTGTGGTTGAATAAATGAGGTTAGTGATTGATTAGTTTTTGTTACTCAAATGTGGCACTGAAAAGCATGTTGGATGTGCCATGCCACATGAAAACACATTTCATAAGTGCACTGGTGCAGACATACGATTACTTGATTGCTTGTAACTTTATCTTTCATCACATTTTTATTAGCCTTCTTATAATTTTCTATGTGGCAAAATAGCAAATGTGACCTAGCTTAGGCTTGCTAAGAATATGAATTCAGAAATAGAGATGGATAAATAGCTTTGCCTTGTTGTTCCGTGACTCTAATGCACCTGAATAATCATTTTTCATCATCGTATGATCAATTTGAAAATATTGTAATCTCTTATCTGTCTTGTTTTTGGTTGTGCAGCTCGCTTTGAGTATTTGCATTGCACCCATTGTACCTGAGAGTACAGGCCCTTTCAAATTCTATTCCAAAGGAGATCAAGGTGGTCAATGTAACCTTCCCGTTGTTTGTTTAAGCGTGGATAACCTTGCCTGAGAACTGTATATATCATGGCCTTTATTTATTGCAAATTTTTTATGGGGGTAGGTTTTATTTTACCACCTTCCTCGAAAATGGCATTTCAAGGTGCAGGAGACTTGAAACAGGTCCAACTGACCCGTGAACTTGACCAAGTATATTTTAATTTCACCTTCTGGAGAACCTTGTGTATTGACTTGTGCTAAGTAGATGATCTTCTGTCTTATTTTTTCTTTTTCTAATTTCTTTGATACCTGCTGCAGCGTGGAATTCAAAGGGTGAAAGAAGAGCTGGATAGAAAGGTATTCCATGCTTGAATTGTATAATTAATATGGCATTATGATGGCTCATGATGAAGCCCCTGTTTGATGATTCTGTGATTTGCAAGCACTGGTAATTATCTAAAAAGAAATAACTGGTGGCCGTTGGTTACACCAACAAAATTGAAGTATTTGTTTGTCATGTACATTTTGGAATATCTGGGATCCTGTACGGCTGTACCATTCATCTCTCTCTCTCTTTTTTAACAAAAGATACTGCTGCGTGCATTTTTTCAGTTCAGGTTTTGTTATGTGCAGGATGTGGATTATGAGACTACCATGGCCAGAAAGCTTTCAATTCCGAGAAGGTTTTTTGATCTTGAGAAGGATACGATACTAAACTCAAGTTCCTTCGGTAAATTTTTCTCTGAGAGTGAGGTTATACATTTACGCATCCTCTTCTATTGTGGCTAGAGTATATTTCTTTTTTCCCTTAAAAGTACCTCATTGGGTAGTTCACTCAAATGTTTATTTAAATCTCAATGCAATCTTTGACTCTTCTTATTTATCTGTCTGTATGTCTGATTCTTCTCCTTGTCTTCTTGGGGCACTGGACAGGATTGGTTGAAGCCTAATGCAGCATTTTGTTCTCTCCGGGATTTTTTTGAAACTTGAGACAACAGTCAATGGGGTTGATTTTCTTCTGTTTCAAGAGAGAAGGTTCATATTCTTGAGATCTTCCTTCAATGATTTTGATAGTAGACTGTTGTTGTTATTGATTTTGGTCAAATAAAAGATGTTCCTACAAAGTGGTTTGTTAAATAAGGTCAATGTATTTTTACAAGTAGACTGATCTAGGAGATTGGGACTCCTCCCTTTAAAATTATAATCCATGACATTCCCCCCCCCCCCCCCCTCCCCCTCCTTATCCAGCTTGAGAAGCTTGTGTCAAAGGACAGCATGCATGGGTCTGCCCAAATCTATTTCGGACGAACACATCTACTGGGGCATCTCCCTGTTGGTGTTGACAGAAACAGTGTGGATACGTGGGTCTGCCCAAATCTATTCCGGACGAACACATCTGCTGGAGCATCTCCTGATTATTTTAATAAAATTGGGGCAAAATTGGGGATTCCCAACTTATAATTGGGAGGAGATGTCAAAAGACAATTATGCTTGGTGGCGTGCCTGCATAATTCCCAACTTAACATAGGTTTTTTTTTAGTATTATAGTTCCTTTCTCCAATGGCTTCTTGGTTATATGATTTTTTTTTTTACTTGAATAGGATATGCTTCTATTAAATTTCTTATTCTTGGTTTTATGGGATTACTTCCTTCAATCTAGCAATCAATCCGAATCCCAATAAATTTGTGATTAGCCCCCTTCTCCCAAATCTTAAGAATGTAGTTTTTGGGGATAAACCTAATCTCGTCAAATTCATTTAGGATTACCATTCCTAGATGATATTCAATAAAGAGACATAATCCTAAATTGAGGATTCTATCTAAACTAATATAAATAGAGAATGATTTCCTTTCTAGAATAAATAAACATCCTAGAAAAGAAAAATAAAATGCTGAAAAGTGCTAATCTAATTATGGTAAAAAAGAAAATGCTCAAAAAAGCTTCTCCAAATCCTATTACAATTAGGAAAACAAGCTCTGTATTAGCCTATACATACTTGGATTATAATTTAAAATATCCTAAATTGAAAATATACATAATTCTAGTGGAATTTGGATTATAATTTAAAATAATCAAAAGTGAGAAAATATATAATTCTAGTAGAATTTGGATTTCAAATAATCCTCTATAAATAAACCCTTTGGTGAAGTCTTTGGCCACATTATTCCAATAACAAAAACTTCTCTATTCTCCTTTTCTCTCGAGCTATGGCAACCGGCTTTCAATCATTTGCTTCCTCTTTTTTGTTACTAATATTCGTGTCCTTCACATTTCTTCTTTCTTCTTTCCCAATTCATGCTAATCCATTGTCAATGTGTCGCTTTGATCGAATATACCAACTAGGAGATTCAATATCCGATACAGGTAATTTAATTCGTGAGAGTACGATTGGTGCTGAAACACTGTTTGCTAAGCTTCCTTATGGAGAGACTTATTTCAAGAATGCAACCGAACGTTGCTCGAATGGATTGTTGATGATCGATTATTTAGGTACGCAATTTTTTTTTCCTGTTCACACTTAAGTTTGTATCTTACTTAATTCATTACTCAAATTATGTATTCTAAAATTTTTGCAGCGATGGCGACGAGCTTACCTTTCCTAGACCCGTACATGAATTCGGGGGGAGACTTTAGACACGGAGTAAATTTTGCAGTTGCAGGCTCTACAGCACTGCCCGTGGAATTTCTAGCCAAGAAAAATATTTCAACAATGGTTACACGTAGTTCACTTGATGTACAACTTGGTTGGATGTCTGCACATTTTAACTCTACTTGTCATAACGAAAGAGGTTAGTGGCTCTACTAAATTATACCTTATTATTAATATGAAAAATTATTGAATTGTTATAGCGAGAGATTTTTATTTACACGTTGGTGGTTTTGATTAACAGATTGTTTGGAGATGTTTAAGAGTTCCCTTTTCATGGTTGGAGAGATTGGAGGTAATGATTACAATTATGCTTTATTGGGAGGTAAAACTATAGAAGATATAAAGGATCTCGTACCGGATATCGTAGAAACCATTACTGACGCTGTTAGAGTGAGAAGCTTTCCTAAACCTTATTATATTTCTATTTTTACTAAAGCTTATCTAAATCATGATTTACTACTTTATTTGTATATAATTGTCTTTTGTGTGTGTTTGCATAGACTGTCATTTAATATGGAGCTGTTCGAGTGGTGGTTCCCGGTAATTTTCCAATAGGTTGTTTTCCACTTTACCTTACTGTTTTTGAGACCAACGATACGGCAGCCTATGACGAGCATCACTGTTTGAAAGAACTAAATGGTCTGTCAATCTACCACAATAATCACTTAAAGAAGGCCATTGAAGAGTTAAAACAAGAATTTCCAAACATTGTAATTGTATACGGCGATTACTATAATGCTTTTGAATGGCTTTTCATGGAGGCCCCCTATATTGGTTAGTATCCCTTTCACTAGCATTGCTAATTAGAGATTACTCATAAGATGGATAGGTAATTAAATTTATTTTATTATGACAACAGGATTTGACAACGCATCTCTCCAGAAAGCGTGTTGTGGCATTGGAGGCGAATACAATTTCAATATATTCAAGAATTGTGGAGCTCTTGAGGTGCCTGTTTGTTCAAACCCAGACAAATTCATCAGTTGGGACGGGGTGCATTTAATGCAACATGCTTATCTAATTATGATTGGAATGCTTATCGAGAACATGTTACCCCAACTTCTTTGTAATTTTATTTAGATGAATTTCAAATTAGTTAGAATAGGATAGATAATAAACGTGATAGTGATGAATTCATTTAATTAAATTTTTCATTATTCGTTTTTAGTATTGTTGATAGAAATTGGAAACTATGAAAGCTGTAGCCTCATTTATTCGGTTAGAAATTTAGAATAGTATTAATTTTAATTTTATTTTTTATTTATATTTTAAATATATTCTGCTATTTAATAATAATAATCACAATAACGAATTATATAATAAAATTGAGAAAAAAATAATGACAAACTTTATATTATTTATTTTAATAATAATAATAACAATAACAAATTATATAATAAAATTGAGAAAAAATAATAGCAAACTTTATATTATATATTTTATTCTTTCTTCTCGTTAAGAAAAAAAGAAATCAAAGATTGGTATTTAAAGTGATAGTTTTATATCAACAAGTTATTTCTATATCAACGTCCAAATTTCAAAAGGTCAAAATTTACCTTTTTACCCTTTTATTTTAATACAAACTGTTGCTCATGAAATGAAGCGGCCATACCCATATCCATGCCCGTATGCGGACGTGATGTTGAAGATCTTCGAGTCTGGCCAAGAAGACTTGTCACTTTCCCGTGAAACCTGCATTCAATTCAATTTTCCCTTCAATTCTTCAATGGAACTATGAAGAAAAAGATTTAGAGGACTGTTGCAAAAGGCCAAATCAAAAGGTAAAGTGAACCCTAGTTAGTCCAAATACCAATCAAAGTAATTTAAAAATCGGGGTCCACTAGATTCTTAATTTTGATTCGATTCACCGAATTTACCCTAATTTTGATCGATTTAAATAAGAATTAACAATATACATATAATCAGATGAGATGTTAGACTGGTTCCCGACTTAACGGGCTAGTTTGGTCCGATTTTTAAAACATTGCGGATACCCATACCCATACGGACGTGATGTTGAAGATCTTCAAGTCTGGCCAAGAAGACTGTCACTTTCCCGTGAAACCTGCATTCAATTCAATTTTCCCTTCAATTCTTCAATGGAACTATGAAGAAAAAGATTCAGAAGACTGTTGCAAAAGGCCAAATCAACAAAATAAATGAGAAAGGTAAAGTGAATCCTAGTTAGCCCATGTATCAATCAAAGTAATTTAAAAATCGGGGTCCACTCGATTCTTAATTTTGATTCGATTCACTGAATTTACTTTAATTTTGATCGATTTAAATAAGAATTAACAATATACATATAATCAGATAGGATGTGAGACCGGTTCCGACTTAACGGGCTAGTCTGGTCCGATTTTTAAAAGATTGCGGATACCCATGCCCATATGGACGTGATGTTGAAGATCTTCAAGTCTGGCCAAGAAGACTGTCACTTTCCCGTGAAACCTGCATTCAATTCAATTTTCCCTTCAATTCTTCAATGGAACTATGAAGAAAAAGATTCAGAAGACTGTTGCGAAAGGCCAAATCAACAAAATAAATGAGAAAGGTAAAGTGAACTCTAGTTAGCCCAAGTATCAATCTAAGTAATTTAAAAATCGGGGTCTACTCGATTCTTAATTTTGATTCGATTCACTGAATTTACCTTAATTTTAATTAATTTAAATAAAAATTAACAATATACATATAATCAGATGGGATGTCAGACCAGTTCCGACTTAACGGGCTAGTCTGGTCCGATTTTTAAAAGATTGTGGATACCCATGCCCATATGGACGTGATGTTAAAGATCTTCAAGTCTGGCCAAGAAGACTGTCACTTTCCCCGTGAAACCTGCATTCAATTCAATTTTCCCTTCAATTCTTCAATCTTCTCTTTCTCTTCTTCAATTGCCCCTGCAAGAAAGAAAGAGAAAAAACCAAGAAAAAATATCTGGGTATCCCCCTCTCTGCCCTTCGCTTCATCACAAATTCTGAATCACTTACTTCTGGCTTTCGATTGTTTTACGTCTTGGTTTCTTTTGTTTCATCCTGGTATTTTTCTCATCCCATACTACATTTTGTTCTGGTGTAATCCATTCCGGTTTGGATAGAATTAGAGTTCAAGCAATTTAGAGTTGGGTTTTACTGCAATTTCCGTCACCCTTTTCTCTACAATTTGTTTCTCGGCCGTGTTGAATCTGATCAATTACATCCGGGCTTTGCTAGGTATTCCCCGCTTGGATTCTTTCCCGAAAAATGGTGAATCTTGGTTTGATTTCAGGGAGCCAGTCTGGGAAATCAGTGAAATTGAGTTTCAGAATCCCTTATTACACTCAATGGGGGGCAGACTCCTCTGGTCTCTGCTTCTGAACCGGTGCTTGGTTCATGGAATGTTAAGAAAGGCCTTGTGTTTAGTCCCTGTCATGAAGGTGGTATCTACATTTTGTCTAGATGTATGCTGTTCACATGATTGACATTTTCTACTAATTCCTGACAAAAGGTGCTAAGCAATACAGCATCAAATTTGAGGGTGTTGATATCTACATTTTTTCCTCCTGGAGCTTAAGTCATACCGAGTCATTATTGAAGCGATGTTCATGTAATTAAGTCATTATTATTAATTCATTTTTGAATTACTAAGTTCCTTGTGCATGACAGAATGAGAATATATAGAATAGAATAGAATTATTTATGCTCGGTTTCTGTACTTGTAAGTTACGACTAAATCCTAAGAATTGAATAGAATGGTTATATTTCTAGTCCATTTGTATCACTAGATTTTGTGTGTTGGGTGGTTTAAAGAGAGAGTTTCCTTTGGGATGAGAAACAAAGATTGAGAGTGCTATTGCTGCTTAATTGGGAGATTTGATTTCGTAATCATTCCTTAGGCTGGTTTTCTTATGTGTTTTTAGCCAGAAGATATATATACTGCACTTTTCTTCCCTACGACGAGATTTCAACTTTGGGTTTGGAAGCCTGAACAGGTATTGGGGTTCACTTGAATTGGCAAAATGCTAATCATTTAAAGACTAAGAATTAGCTGCAAAAGCAAAATATAAGCTGCTAGTAGAAAGATGGAACCTGGAATTTAACAGAAAAAGGTAGAATTTGAAACCTAGAAGATGCACTTCGGAATCGTATAAAAGTATGTTTATGAAGTCGTGGGACTAGTTCCCCTGCCCCCCCGACTTGAAATATGTGTACAGATATTCTACATTTTTCAAATTCTGAGAGCAAAGTTTGGATTAACTTTTTCTGAGAGTATGTGGCTCTTTTAGTATATCCGTCCTCCTTAATTTCCACATTTAATTAAGATGAAGGGTACGTATAATATTTGCAATTTCTTAGGTGGTGGCAGTCTCCACCTCCCCTCACCCCAACACACACACACACAAGACCAGCCTGTTAGACTATTTTGCAGAAGTGTTTTTGGTACCAGAAATCAATGCTTTAATGGATAAATTATTCAGAACACCTCTTTCATACTACTTTAATGCCCCCATGCATCAATGGTTGCTAAAACAAACCTCCCATGATTGTTGCAAATTGGGGAGACTCATGCATTAGGCATGCCATGCCTTGCATTCCTATGAGTTCCTTTAGCTACAGTTCTTGATTTAGTAGCCTAATTTTCTGGATTATGATTATGTTTGCTTTATGCTGGCTTATTGTTGGGATGGATTTGGAAATTTCCTAAAGTTGTTAGTTCAATGCCTGAACTTTAGGTAAAACTTCTATCATTCTGTGGTTCAGACAGGTTCCGATGATCTCCCTTTTAGAAGTGCCTTTATAAGTGTCATCTCTCACAAAACTTGGAGCTTGGATATTGAAGGACCCTCAGTATAATTTTGGTGAGAAATGTAATCGCAATTCAAAGTAACTGGATTTTTCCTTTTGACATTTTTCTCTGGTTTGGAATCATCATCTGCTTTGATGTGTGTTGTTTGCATGTTAACATCATAAGCAGATTCAGTAATTGTTCATTTCAAAATTTGCTGCCCAAGTATGGAAGAAGGATCATCAGGAAGATCTCTATCCTGGATGATATTACACAATTCTCTGGAAATAGTTGGGTACCTGCAGATTTTCCGGAAGATCTATTTTTAATACGTGGAATTTATTTTAAGATCTATTTTTAATACATTGAATTTATCAATTGTTGACTTCCTCAATTTCAGCACATATATGTTGTGAATCGATTACTTGACAAGCAGATTGCATTAAACTTAATTATGCCTGTGAATCAATTTTGCAAGCAGATTGCGTTATCCTTTTAGCTGTCCTCATCATGCCTTATGATGAGGACAGCTAAAAGGGAATGGTCCCATTCTGTTAATTTGTTTTGTTCAGAAATGCCTTGGCAAGGCGCTGGTGTGGCAATCCTCATGTTCTCTGTTAGATCAGAAGCTGATCTTGGAGAGTTCCATGACCTTAGGTTAATTGCAGACTGGGCTGTTGAATCCGGATTTCATTTAGTTCAGCTGTTACCTATCAATGACACATCCGTTCATGGGATGTGGTGGGACTCATATCCATACCGGTAAAAAATCATACGTAATATGTTTGACTAGACTTCAGAAGTTGCTTTCTTTTAAAGTTTTTTTCTTTTCCCCTCAGGAAGTGGACTTTTCCTTCTGTAAACCAGTGATTGTACTGGTATGTGATCTTTACTTGTCTTACTTTTACTAATCCCACGTGACATCTTACAGAATATCATAATTGGCTCAAAATTGTTTATAGGGCTGCAAACAAACGGACCTGAGGCATGTATCTGGCTGTTTTTGCTCACTAGGTTGCAAGAAGTGTGTATGCTTGGCTCAGGCATGAGTCTTTCCAATAATTTGTGTTTTCTCTTAGCTTGGCTATCAGATTGCATGCCTGCAAAACTTATATGCACTGTTAGATTTTATGCACATCTTTCTGGAATTCAAAATCTTAGTCATCAACTCTCAATGCCCTAATTTTTTGTGGTTGAATAAATGAGGTTAGTGATTGATTAGATTTTGTTACTCAAATGTGGCACTGAAAAGCAAGTAGGATGTTCCATGCCACATCAAAACACATTTCATAAGTGCACTGGTGGAGACATATGATTACTAGATTGCGTGTAACTTTATCTTCCATCACATTTTTATTAGCCTTCTTATAATTTTCTGTGGCAAAATAGCAAATGTGACCTAGCTTAGGCTTGCTAAGAAAATGAATTCAGAAATAGAGATGGATAAATAGCTTTGTCTTGTTGTTCAGTGACTTTAATGCACCTGAATATTCATTTTTCGTCATCGTATGATTTGAAAATATGGTAATCTCTGATCTATCTTGTTTTTGGTAGTGCGGCTTGCTTTCAGTATTTGCATTGCACCTGAGAGTACAGGCCCTTTCAATGTCTATTCCAGAGGAGATCAAGGCGGTCAATATAACCATCCCGTTGTTTGTTTAAGCGTGGATAACCTTGCCTGAGAACTGTATATATCATGGCCTTCATTTATTGCAAATTTTTTATGGGGGTAGGTTGTATTTTACCACCTTCCTCGACAATGGTATTTCAGTGTGCAGGAGACTCGAACCAGGTCCAACAGACCTGTGGACTTGACCAAATATATTTTAATTTCACCTTCTGGAGAACCATGCATATTGACTGGTGCTAAGCAGATGATCTTCTGTCTTATTTTTTCTTTTTCTAATTTCTATGATTCCTGCTGCAGCATGAAATCCAAAGGGTGAAAGAAGAGCTGGATAGAAAGGTATTCCATGCTTGAATTGTATAATTAATATGGCATTATGATGGGTTATGATAAAGCCTGTGCTTGATGATTCTGTGATTGGCAAGCACTGGTAATTATCTAGAAAGAAATAACTGGTGGCCGTTGGTTACACGAACAAAATTGAAGTATTTGTTTTTCTCTGAGACTGAGGTTATACATTTACTGCGTCCTCTTCTATTGTGGCTAGAGTATATTTCTTTTTGCCCTTAAAACTACCTCACTGGGTAGTTCACTGAAATGTTTGTGAGCACAATTTTAAATGTTTATTTAAATCTCAATGCAATATTTAACTCGTCTTATTTATCTGTCTCTATCTCTGATTCTTCTCCTTGTCTTCTTGGGGCACTGGACAGGATTGGCTGAATCCTTATGCAGCATTTTGTTCTCTCCGGGATTTTTTTGAAACATCTGACAACAGTCAATGGGGTCGATTTTCTTCTTTTTCAAGAGAGAAGGTGCATATACTTTAGATCTTCCTTCAATGATTTTGATAGTAGACTGTTGTTGTTATTGGTTTTGGTCAAATAAAAGATGTTCCTACGAAATGGTTTGTTAAATAAGGTCATGTATTTTTGCAAGTAGACTGACGTAGGAGATTGGGACTCCTCACTTTTAAATGATAATCCATGACATTTCCCCCCTGCCCCCTCTTTCCTCTTTATTCAGCTTGAGAAGCTTGTGTCAAAGAACAGCATCCACTATGAAATAATTTGCTTTCATTATTATATCCATCAGTCTTAACTTGTCCGTATTTATGTATTATGCATGGCCCAAGTTGGCAATAATCCTGTTCTTTTTCTTTCATTGTTTAAATGGTAGTTGGCAGAAGCTGCAGAATATGCAAGAAAGAAAGTAGTGCTGAAAGGGGATCTCCCTATTGCTGTTGACAGAAACAGTGTGGATACGTGGGTCTACCCAATTCTGTTCCGGACGAACACATATACTGGGGCACCTCCTGATTATTTTGATAAAAATGTGAAAAATTGGGGATTCCCAACTTGTAATTGGGAGGAGATGTCAAAAGACAATTATGCTTGGTGGCGTGCCCGCTTAACACTGGTTTTTTTCTTAGTATTATAGTTCCTTTCTCCAATGGCTTATTAGTTTCTTAATTTTTTTTTTAAACTTGAATACTGCACGCTTCAATTAAATTTCTTATTCTTGGTGTCTTATACAGATGGCAACGTATTTCACTGCTTATAGGATTGATCACATACTGGGATTCTTTGGGATCTGGGAGCTTCCAGAACATGCAATGACGGGTCTTGTTGGGAAGTTTCGACCCACTATTCCTTTATCTCAGGTTCTTAGCACCACCCAGAACATGCAATGACGGGTCTGCTTCTTCTTTACATTTCTGCAAGGCATTTATGTCATTCATCCGTGGGCACACAATGTTCTCACTGTAGGAAGAGCTTGAAAGAGAGGGACTATGGGACTTTGATCGCCTGAGCCATCCATATATTCGGCAGGAATGTTTACAGGTTTCTTAAATTTCTTCTCGGAGATACGGTTAAATATTAGTTGTATCTTGTAATTTTCCTTTCCTCTTGAATTTCGGGATAAATTTGGTGCTTCTTGGACGCCCTCAACCTCAGTCCAAGTTAACTAAGTCACTCTCAGCGTTGCTATCTTAAGCAATAAACTTGATTATGATATGGGATTACTTCCTTCAATCTATTGATAATCCAAATCCCAAAAAATTCTTAAGATTACTTCTCCTAAATCTTAAGAATGCGGTTCTTGGGGATAAATTTAATCTCCTCATATTCATTTAGGATTACCATTCCTAGATGATATCCAATAAAAAGACATAATCCTAAATTGATGATTATATCTAAACTAATATAAATAGAGAATGATTTTGTCTCTAGAATAAACATCCTAGAAAAGAAAAATAAAAATAAAATGCTAAAAAATGCTCAAAAAGGCTTCTCCAAATCCAATTACAATTAAGAAAACAAGCTCTATATTAACCTATACATACTTGGATTATAATTTAAATTATCAAATCGAAAATATACATAATTCTAGTGGAATTTGGATTATAATTTAAAATAATCAAAATTAAGAAAACATATAATTCTTGTAGAATTTGGATTTCAAATAATCCTCTATAAATAAACCCTTTGGTGAAGTCTTTAGCCACATTATTCCAACAACAAAAACTTCTCTATTCTTTTTTTCTCTCAAGCTATGGCACTTAGTTTTCAATCATTTGTTTCCTCCTTTTTGCTACTAATATTCGTATATTCCACGTTTCTTCCTTCTGATCCAGTTTATGCTAATCTATTGTCAATGTGTCACTTTGATCGAATATACCAACTAGGAGATTCAATATCAGATACAGGTAATTTAATTCGCGAGAGTACAATCGGTACTGGAACACCGTTTGCTAAACTTCCTTATGGGGAGACTTATTTCAAGAATGCAATCGAACGTTGCTCGAATGGATTGTTGATGATTGACTATTTGGGTATGCAATTTTTTTCTTTTTTTTTGTTCACACTTAGTTTTTATCTTGCTTAATTCATTACTTAAATTATGTACTCCAAAATTTTTGCAGCAATGGCGACGAGCATACCTTTCCTAGACTCGTACATGAATACTAGTGGAGACTTCGGATGTGGAGTAAATTTTGCAGTTGTAGGCTCTATAGCACTGCCTGTGGATTTTCTAGCCAAGAAAAATATTTCAACTAGGATTACACATAGTTCACTTGAAAGTACAAATTGGTTGGATGTCTACACATTTTAACTTTACTTGTCATAACGAAAGAGGTTAATGGCTCTACTAAATTATACGTTATTATTAATATAAAAATTATTGAGTTGTTGTAGCGAGATATTTTTTGTTTACACATTGGTGGTCTTTATTAACAGATTGTTTGGAGATGCTTAAGAGTTCCCTTTTCATGATTGGAAAGATTGGAGGTAATGATTATAATTATGCTTTATTGGGAGGTAAAACTATGGAAGAGATAAAGGATATCGTACCCGATGTTGTACAAGCCATTACTGACGCTGTTAGATTGAGAGGTTTTCCTAACCTTATTATATTTCTATTTTTTCTAAAGTTTATCTAAATCATTCTTTACTATTTTCTTCGAATATAATTGTCTTTTGTGTATGTGTGTGTGTGTTTGCCTAAATTGTCATTCAATATGGAGTTGTTCGAGTGGTGGTTCCGGGTAATTTTCCAATAGGTTGTTTTCTACTTTACCTTACTGTTTTTGAGACCAACGACACGACAACCTATGACGAGCATCACTGTTTGAAAGAGTTAAATGGCTTATCAATCTACCACAATAATCACTTAAAGAAGGCCATTAAAGAATTAAAGCAAGAATTTCCTAATACTGTCATTATATACGACGATTACTATAATGCTTTCGAATGGCTTTTTGTGGAGGCCTCATTTATTGGTTAGTATCCCCTTCACTAGCATTGCCAAGTAGAGATTACTCATAAGATGGCTAGTTAATTAAATTTATTTTATTGTGAGAACAGGATTTGACGATGCATCTCTTCAGAAAGCATGTTGTGGCATTGGAGGTGAATACAATTTCAATCTATTCAAGAATTGTGGAGTTCCTGAAGTACCTGTTTATTCAAAGCTAAATGAATTCATCAGTTGGGACGGGGTGCATTTAACACAACATGCTTATCTAATTATGGCTAGAAGGCTCATTGAGTACATATTACCCCAACTGCTTTGCAATTTTATTTGGATAAATTTTAAATTAGTTATAATATGATTAATTCATTAAGTTTTTCATTATTCTTTTTCAGTACTGTTGATAGATGTTAGGAACTATCAAATTGTAACCTCGTTTACTCTCCATGAAATTTGGAATGGTATTAATTTTAATTTTATTTTTTGTTTGTAATTTGAATGTATTCTACTATTTAATAATAATAACAAAAAATTATATAATAAAATTGGAAAAATACTAATAACAAATTTTATATTATTTATTTTATTCCTTTTTCTTGTTTTATTACACCACAAATGAAATCAAGATTGATAATTAAAGTGATATTCTTATATCAATATGTTATTTTATGTGATTCATCATTCATCTCACATGTCCAAATTCCAAAAGGTCAACGAGGATGTTTGGCTCAGCGTTGCGATCACTTATAAGTTATTAGTGAAATTTAAATGTTGTATAACTTATTTAGTTATACGTTTATTTATTAAATGCTACTTTGCTTGAACGCTATTTGATGGTGATTTATAAAAGCTTCTCCCATCTTTTCTCAAAACACTGTACATAACTTCTAGAGATGACTAATTATTTTATAATTTTGCTCTCTAACAACTATAATATTTTAAAACTTATCCCTTTGCCTTTCATCCCTCTACCTCAACCCATCTCTTTGTCGTTGCCTCTATCTCTTTCTCCATTGTCGCTTCCAGCCCCATTAGCACGACGTCGTTGCCTCTAGAGCCATCACCTTTCGTTACCTCCATCTCCATCTCCTTCGTCGTCTCTCCATTACTACATCTAGCCCCATCGCGGTCTCTGCCTCATCACGTTCACAACCTTCATTTCCATCGCGATCCTTGCCTCCATTGTCACCTCCATCCCCCTCCATTCTCTCTGTATTTTTATATTTTATATGTATTGATAAATATATTTTAATATCTCCACATATATATTTAATATTTTTATAAATTAAAATTAAATTTAAACATAAAATATTGTATTAATATATTTTTTAATAAATGTATATAATTTATTAACATATAGTGATAAAAAAATTTATCTGTTAGACATCAATTTATAATTTATTTTATTAAAAATTAATATTTTTATAAATTCTATTTGTATTATTCAGCAACAACATGTTCATTTTAGTTATTTTTTTTTTTTTTGTTAAATTCTGATAACTTATCAAAATTTTTAAATCAAACATATAACCATATAAATAACACCTTAAAATATAATTATCCAAATATATCATTAACTTAAACATTAATTAATTTTAAAACATTACACAATTTTTAAATAAAAAGACTTAAAAAGCCATCTTAAAAAAGGGGTAAGCCAAGCATCCTCAAAATCTCAGCTACCTTTTAACCCTTTTTTAATACAAACTGTTGGCAGTGTGAGAGTTATGAAATTAAGAGAGGCCACACCCATACGGACGTGTTGTTATCCTCAAGTCTGGCCAAGAAGACTGTCATTTTCCCTTCAATTCTTCAATCTTCTCTTTCTCTTCTTCAATTTTCCCTGCAAGAAAGAAAGAGAAAAAACATATGGGTATCCACCTCTAGATTCCCCTCTCTTCAGAATCAATTACTTCTGACTTTCGATTGTTTTACGCCTTGGTTTCTTTTGTTTCATCCCATAGTAAATTTTATTCAACTATAACCCATTCTGGTTTGGATAGTATTAGAGTTCTAACAATTTAGAGTTGGGTTTTACTGCAACTTGTATCTCATTTTCCCTACAATTCGTTTCTCAGCTGAGTTGAATCTGATAAATTACATCTGGGCTTTGCCAGGTCTTCTCTGCTCGGATTCTTCCCAGAAAACGGTGAATCTTGGTTTGATTTCAGGGAGCCAGTCTAGGAAATCAGTGAAATTGAGTTTCAGAATCCCTTATTACACTCAATGGGGGCACACTCTTCTGGTGTCTGGTTCTGAACCGGTGCTTGGTTCATGAAATGTTAAGGCCGGCCTTATGTTGGGTCCTCGTACGTAAAAGGGTGTCCCAATGCATGAGCGTCCTTGTTTTATAATAATTGGGAGAGTGTATTTTTATGTAGTCTTCATCTTGCTTTTTTCCTAAGAGGCTGTTGCTGTTTGAGAGGAAAAAATGCAGGATTCCTTTCTGAGTGCTATCTAACTGTATCAGAAGATAAAATATTGGGCCAATGTGAACAAATTTGTACATGAACACAAGCTTTTTGCTGCCCCGGCTCCTTTTATGTCTGTATTGTGTGCGTGTGTTTGTAATATATTTGATTTAGAACAAGCTCTCCTCCACAAGTGTTGCCAACTAAAGTGATTGAAGAGGCCGCATGGCAGCCCAGTTGGTCAAGAAGGGGGTACACAGTGCTTTCGTGGTGAATTTTAGACCAATGACCAGGGATCGAGTCCTGCAAGCGGCAGAGTGAAGGTATCTCTCTCTGAAGTAAGGGGGTTTTTTGTGCGCGACGGGTACAGGTCTAGCCATTGCGTTCGGCTGAGTTACCATGAATTTACCTCCTCCCCACGTACTGTCGGGCCGGTTGTGAGGGGACGCCCGGGGTGAGCGATTTTACCTTTTGGACCAACTAAAGTGATTGAAGAAACCAATAATATATCAAATGGTCACCCTGACTTAAGCAAAATTTTTTATGGGCTTTAAAATTTGAGCATATTATATATTTTATTATATAATATTATATATATATATATAAGTGGGGCTCCTAAAATTTTATATGGGATTTTCTTGACTATTTTTTATTTATTATATATTTTATTATATATATAAGTGATAATTCGTTGTCTTGTTACATCAAATCCATTAATTACAACTTCTTCTCCCATGAAAATCATCTTCTTTCTTTTTATTATTTTAAGTTTTTTAACTAAAAATTAGCTGGTTATGAGATGGACTCAGGCTGCCTCGGCCTTGGATGGGAGGCTCTAGGCAAACGCCTTAATTGCCTACCCTTAGTGCCGGCCTTGAATGGTCCAACCTCGATATAATATTTGTAGTAGCCGCAGTAGTTTTCAACAACTTGAATCACGAACGATTTTGGAGTTTGTTGATTTCGTTGTTATTCTTGTTGTACTATACATAATATTAACACTATTTATATTTTTATAATAAACAGAAACACATACGATGCCCAATTCGATTGTTATTGTTGTTTCATCATTATGTTTTCTTGCTTTCTTTGTCATGTTACCAACTTTGCTGTAAAAAAGTTGGAGATAGAATGGTTTAGGATAATATAATAGACCAGCTATCATTTATGAATGGAAATTATTTTGATAATTCTTAGGGGATGTTTGGCTTACTGATTTGACCGCATATAAGTTATTCATTTAACTTATAAGATGTCAAACTTATTTTGTTAAGTTTTGACAAATACTCCATAGCTTAAACGCTTTAAACTTAAAACTTTCTCCACTAGCATTTTGGAAAAGTTACTCCTCCAACTTTTTAAAAAATATTCTGGAGAACTTATTGCATTGACTAACGAAATATCCATTTTACCCTTAAACAAAATACATAATTCTAATAATATCCTTGTTTTCATCCTCTGCCTTCACTGTTGTTATCGTCGGTAGACCCATCTCCTATCGCCACCCTTATTGTAGTTTGTTGCCGTCGCCCCAGTCCTAACCTCTCACCATCACCCAACTGCCTTCTTTGTTCACTGTCGCTTATTTCGTTCTATATATATATATATGTATTACGTATATACATATATATATTTTAATATATATTAAATTAATATATTTGATATTTTTATTAAAAATTAATATTTTTATGAATTTTATTTACATTATTCAACACCATGTCTATTTTAGTCTTTTTGTCAAGTTTTAATAACTTATCAGTTTTTTTAAACCAAATATATAACTATTAACTGATAGTTTAAAAACATATTTATCCAAACATATTATTAGTTTAAACGCTACCTAATTTTTAAATTTATACAACTTAAAAGCTAAATAATTTAAAAATTATGAAAAAAAAAAAATAAGCCAAACACCCCCGTAGTCACGGTGCAGGGTTCAAAGAGCAAAGTAGGAGAAAATTCACAAAGAATCTATATATGTAAAAATATTGAACAAGTTCTGGTTTGTGAGCAAAGGTAGCATTGATTTGAATACACTTATCACTATCATCCTCCTGATTTTATTATAACCATCGACCATCCTTAACTATTGCTAGGTAATAATGATTTTAATACATTTGTGTTATATAATATTATTATTTCAAAAAAAGATTTCAACTCATTTGAATTTTTTATTTCTAGGCTTCTTACTTCTGAGATCAGAATTATCTTCTTCTTTATATTTCTTTATAATTTCAAACACTTTCTTCTGAAACTTTTTAATTACTACTAAAATTGCAACTATATTAGTGAAATTGGACAAATTTAATTTACTATTAAAATCACGATTGAAATTGTTAAATTGAAATTATTCACTTTTTCTCAGGATATCGTCTAACCCCACATAATATATTTTCTTCAATTCATTACCATTTTCTTTCTAATATTATTACTTCATCTTTTGTATCAATATTTGTTGAGTTTTATTTCTTTTGTTATTTCTACGATCTTGTACTACTGTAATACAAAAAGAATTTATTGTATTATGAGAATAGTCGATTTTGATATAATCATTACTATGTGTGATAAAATTTATCTTTAGGACATTGACATCACGCCTTAAACTTAATTATTTTTATCATTATCATTTTGTTTCTATTTTACCTTTAATTTTTTTCAACAATTTATAGGTTCATTACACTAACACCTCCTTAACTGTTGCTAGGCATTACATAATTCCCCTCATCTGAAAGGGTTGTATATTATGATAGTAGATTCTGAAAATTCAACTTTACAATTCAAATTTGTGTAAACACTGACTTGGTCAGGAAATACACAATTACAATAAGGGGGAAGCTAGGATTTTAATTTAGTGGAGGTAAATTTAAATATAAAAAATATAATTTTAAAAATAAGATAATAATAAAAATATTAATTTTTTTATAATTATTTCTTACGATTTTTCATACTAAAAATTATAATTGTTTAAAAAAGTTATCTTGATTATTTGAATTTTTAAACTTGTTATGACCACGAAAGGCTAGTTATTACTGTTTAAGAAGTCAAATACAATCAATTGATACATTCAGACAAATTTGATAATCACATATTTGTTTTAACTGTCTCAAAAAATCTGTCTTAATATTTTGCTCTTGATTTATTAAGATTTCACAGTTATTTTGAGTTTAATTGTGTGCACTATTAATATATCTAACATGAACTTAAAGTTTTAGGTTGCGTTCTCTTTGATTTTTAATTTTCAATTTTGAGTTTTAAATTTATTTTCAGTTTTTTATTTTGGTTGTCTATTTTTAAAAAATTGAAAACACGTTTTCTTTGTCATTTTGAAAATAAATTTTTAATAATATTTTATATAAAAATATTTGATTATTTAGTAAATTATAAATATTTAATGTTAATATATTATTAAAAAAATATATACATTTTAAAGTTAATGAATTTTGTAATATTTTTTTCATTATAATAGTAAAATATGAATAAATACATAAATAAATGTGTTTTGATTTTAGAGTTTGTTTTGGATGAAAACACTCAAGACAACTTTTTGTTGTTTTGAGTTTTCTTTATAATTTTTTTTTTGTTTTCAAAAATACATTTTTAAAAACAGTAAAGAGAACACGTTTTCATTATTTTAGAAAATTGAAAACTAAAAATGACTTGAAAACAATAAAGTGAACGTAATCTTATTTTTTTTTAAAAAATTACTGCACTATTCTTTCACAAAAAAATCACCATCTTCTTGTTTTCCATTATTTGTTTTAAAAAGATAACAGTATAAACAAAATGTAACATTTTTGCTTATATTATATTTCAATCAATCACCAAATTCATCGAACTAAGCTATAATGAATCATCTTGATTTTGAAGATGACACAGACCGCTTTGCAAATAAGTTATTCCAATTTGATCTCGAAAATTAACATTGTAATCTATTATTGTGGTTCTTAACTCAGGATCCATAGAAAATTATGCAACACCAATTTGTTCAATACTTATTTTGTTAATTTATTTATTTTTTTAATATAAATTTCTTCCATACTTACTTTTTTTTCTTCACAATTTTCTTCAATACTTAATTTTATTTACATTATTATTGTAAAAAAATAAAATTATGAGTAAATTATAAAAAATGTCATGATAAAAAATGCTGGGCTATTATATGCTTATTTTCTTCAATACTTACTTTTTTTTTTTAATAGTAAAATATAATATAATATTTTTTATTTCTAATAATAAATTATTGTAAAAAATAAAATCTGGCCCAGTCACGTGGCTCCGCCCGAGTACAATCTCACCTCATACATTTTCCTCTTCTTTATTTTTTCAGTAGCCTTCATGTCTATGTTTGAGGAAAAAGAATAATAGATAATAAAAATCAGAATTCAATTTATTCTTTTAAGTGTTTTTAAGTTATTTTTAATTTTTAATTTTTTAAAATAATAAAAATGTATTTATTTTTATATTTTTAAAAATAAAAAAATTATAAAAAAACTCAAAATAACAAAAATTATTTTAACTATTTTTATCATAAATATACGTAAAAAATATTATAGATAAAAAATAATTATTTTAATAATTTTAAAAAATATTTAAAATATAAAATTAAAAATAAATTCAAAACTAATAGGAGCACAAATTTACCTTCTCTTCCAATCAGAATTCAATACGTGCAAATTCCAAAAGGTCAAAATCTCATCATCTTCCGAAGATCTTTTAACGCAGTGAGATTTTTATATCAATACGTCCAAATTCCAAAAGGTTCTGAAGATCTTTTTAACCCTTTTTTTAATACAAACTGTTGCTCGTGAAATCATGGGAGGCCATACCCATATGCACGTGGACGTGATGATATCTTCAAGTCTGGCCAAGAAGACGGTCACTTTCCCGTGAAACCTCAGTTCAGTTCAATTCAATTCAATTAAATTTTCCCTTCGATTCTTCAATCTTCTCTTTCTCTTCTTCAATTTTCCCTGCAAGAAAGAAAGAAAGAAAGAGAGAAAATATCTGCGATAATTCACATGATTTTAGCCCAAAAGATCTCCCATTTGAACGTGACGTCCATTTTCGAGCCATTTTTCTCTGTCTCTTCGAAACCAACAAATCCACCGCCAGATTCCCCTCTCTGCCCTCCGCTTCATCACAAATTCTGAATCACTTACTTCTGGCTGTCGATTGTTTTGCGTCTTGGTTTCTTTTGTTTCATCGTGGTATTTTTCTCATCCCACAGTAAATTTTGTTCAACTATAATCCATTCTGGTTTGGATAGAATTAGAGTTCTAACAATTTAGAGTTGGGTTTTACTGCAATTTGTATAAACTTTTCTCTAAAATTTGTTTCTCACCTGAGTTGAATCTGATGAATTACATCCGGGATTTGCCAGGTCTTCTCTGCTCGGATTCTTTCCCGGAAAATGGTGAGTCTTGGTTTGATTTCAGGGAGCAAGTCTAGGAAATCTGTGAAATTGAGTTTCAGAATCCCTTATTACACTCAATGGGGGCAGACTCTTCTGGTGTCTGGTTCTGAACCGGTGCTTGGTTCATGGAATGTTAAGAAAGGCCTTGTGTTGAGTCCTTATCATGAAGGTGATGAGCTTGTTTGGCGTGGAAATGTGGGCGTTCCACCTGGGTTTGGATGCGAGTACAGTTACTATGTCGTGGATGACGATAGGAATGTTCTGAGATGGGAGATTGGGAGGAAGAGGAAAGTAGTACTTCCTGATGCGCTTCAGAATGGAGAGTTGGTGGAACTTCATGATCTTTGGCAGGTGCTGCTTTTACCTCTTTCCCTAGATCCTTCCCTCGAACTTACCTTTTATATTCCTTCTGGGTTTCTTTTTTCTTCCTCTCAAATTTTGTACGTAAAAAAGGGTGTCCCAATGCACGAGCGTCCTTGTTTTGTTAGGGTCGGGGAGGGTCGTATTTGTATGTGGCCCTCACCTTGCTTTTTTGCAAAGAGGCTGTTGCTGTTTGAGAGAGAAAAATGCAGGATTCCTTTCTGAGTACTATCCAACTGCATGAGAAGATAAAATATTGGGCCAATGTGAGCAAATTTGTTCATGGACACAAGCTTTGTGCTGCCCCGGCTCCGTTTTGTCATGTACCACGAGATAGGGGAGGGGTGCTATTGTAATTATGCTATACTAGGGGTAGTAAGTAGCATATTAGAAAGTATGCAGTGAGGAGTTGTAATTTGTTTGTTACTGCATTAGGCAGCTGGTACATTCCAGCAACGGTAATCTGTTACCGCACATGGGGATGGTTGGGGTCAGCTATATATATGAGCTGATTATTCCTCCATGATAATGAATGAATGTTCTCTGAAGTTTTCTTTCTCTTTCTTCCTCTCTCTCTCTCTCGCTCTTTTCTTCCTCCCTAAAATTCTTGGTTATCACTCTCGATCATCCCAGTGATCGAGTAAATCCAGTCAGACCCTCGGAAGCTGACACTTTTATGTCTGTATTGTGTGTGTGTGTGATATATTTGATTTAGACCAAGCTCTCCTCCAAAGTGTTGCCAACTAAAGTGATTGAAGAAACCAATAATATATCAAACGGTCTAACCTAGATCAAAATTTTTGTAGTAGCTATAGTAGTTTTCAACCACTTCAATAGCTTTGGAGTTCGTTGTTTTTGTTGTTGTTCTTGTTGTGCTATATATAATATTAATACTATACATTTTTTTACAATAAACAGAAACACATACTTTTAGGTTATAAGTTGTAACTTGTAAGATGATGCCCATTTGATTGTTATTGCTGTTTCATCATTATGTTTTCTAGCTTTCTTTGTTATGTTACGAACTTTGCTGCAAAAAAGTTGGAGATAGAATGGTTTAGGTTAATATAATAAGCATAGTTTTGAAAGGCGTGAGGCGCAAAGGGTCCTGGGGCCTGAGGCGCGAGGCGCACGAGGTGAGGCGCGCCTTTGCGAAGCGAGGCGCACATTTTAGAAAAAAACTCAAAATCTTGTAAAATCATAAAAAACTATCAAATTATCAATAATAACACATATATATCATTAATGATTCATTATTTTCAAATTCTAAACTAACAACATCAAAGTTGATTCATTCATCATGCAAATTCTATACTAGAAATATCATCAAAATTCAAACTTAAAGTCTCAAACTCAAATAAGTACCAATCATCATGCAAAGTTCTAAACAAACATATAAACACTATAAGTCCACAATCAATAAAGAAGTTTTAATCATCATCATCATCATCATCATCATCATCATCATCATCATCATCATACCCTTCACCAAATTGAAAATCATCATCTAACAGTGCCATATTTCGCTCATCCCTGTTATTCTTCTTCTTTTGCATGTGTTAGAATTTGTTTTAGTATAGCTATTAGATTTCTGTAAAGGGATGATCTGATAGTTAGGAAATGCGTTTTATTCTTTATGTGTTTAGAATGTATCGGAAATAAGCTTTAGGTTATTTCCGCTTAAAGCCTTGTATTTATGTTTATTTGCATTTCAGTCCCTTTTAGTTGTAACGGCCTCTATCCTTTATAAATAGAGGCGGACAGGCTCTGCTTCGTAGGTGGTGAGAATCCTCTATTGTATTCGCACATAGGAGTTAGAGAATTGAGAGAGAGCTAGTGCTCGGTCCTTATTTTCTTGTGAGAGGCTATTGTCTATCAGCCTTAAGTGTGTGCGAGGTAGAGATCAGGTGGAAGAAGCTGTATTCTTGATACTCAAATAGTGGATTCTGCCGGCATCATCTGGCAGTCTGGATGTAGGGCAATTCCTTGCCCGAACCAGGATAAGTTTGCTTGTTCTTCTATTGTTTTGTAGAAACACCTGGCTCTCAAAACCAGGACTTGGACCATCAGGTAGACCTAGAAGAACCCATAGCTGACCAAGACTTTGACCCTCATGGAGAAAGAAAAGAGGGCTCAGATGCAGAAGATGAGTCTGACCAGCAAAGATATAATGTTGCTAGGGATAGGCAGAAAAGACAATCAAAACCCCCTAAGAGATATGGATTTGCAGACCTGGTTTCATATGCCCTTACAAGTGCATCAGAGGTTGCAGGAGATGAACCACAAACTTATGAGGAAGCAATAGCCTCTAAGGACTCAAGTAAGTGGATTGAGGCTATGGAATCGGAAATAAACTCCCCAAGGAAAAATCAAACCTGGACCTTAGTTGATAGACCTAAGAAGCAGAGAATAGTGGGCTGTAAATGGCTTTACAAAATAAAGGAAGGAGCAGGGAGCGAGCCTAAGCCTAGATATAAAGCTAGGCTGGTTGTAAGAGGGTTTACTCAGGTTGAGGGAATTGACTATAATGAGGTTTTTTCCCCTGTTGTAAGACACTTCAATTAGAATACTTTTAGCCATGACTGCTCACATGGATTTGTGCTTAGAACAAATGGATGTTACCACTGCTTTCTTACATGGAGAATTAGATGAAAAGATTCTCATGGAGCAGCCAAAGGGGTTCAAATCTAAAGGAAAAATAGAACAAGTATGCCTTCTTAGGAAATCCCTATATGGACTTAAACAATCACCACCCCAATGGTATAAAAGATTTGATACTTTTATGATAGAACATGGTTTTGTAAGAAGTTCATATGATTGCTGTGTATATTTTAAGAAATTATCCAACAACATTTTCTTATACCTCCTATTATATGTTGATGATATGTTGATTGCAAGCCAATCATGGGAAGAAATCCAGCAGTTAAAACTGGAATTAAAAACATCACTTGAAATGAAAGATCTAGGAGAAGCAAGAAAGATATTGGGAATTGAAATTAAGAGGGATAGGAAGGATAGAACCCTAGGTCTATCACAAGAGAATTACTTAAGGAAATTAATTCAAAGGTTTGGTATGGCTGAAACAAAGGTTGTCAGCACTCCGTTTGCTCAGCACTTTAAGCTTTCAGCAAGTCAATATCCTATAAATGAGGATGATAAGGCAGAAATGAAGGATGTCCCATACTCTAGTGCAGTAGGAAGCCTGATGTACAGCATGGTCTGTACTTGGCCAGATCTTGCTCATGCCATGAGTGTAGTTAGCCGATTTATGGAAAATCCAGGAAAGTCCCACTGGAGTGCTGTCAAGTGGATGTTTAAATACCTAAGAGGATCGTTAGGTATTGGTTTAGTTTATGGTGGAGCTGGAAAAGAATTAGAAGCTAAAATCCTAGGATACTTCGATGCAGATTATGCAGCAGATCAGGATAGGAGGAGGTCAACCACTGGCTATGTTTTCAAGGTTTGGAATGCCACAGTTAGTTGGAAGGTTGGGCTACAACATGTTGTAGCCTTATCCACTACTGAGGCAGAATATATTGCCCTAGCAGAGGCAATAAAGGAGGCCATATGGTTGAAAGGGCTTCTAGGGGAATTGCTGGGTAGAGAGATAGTCACAACTCTAAGATGTGATAGCTAAAGTGCCATTCACCTAGCTAAAAACCAAGCTCATCATGAACGTACAAAACATATTGATGTTCGTTTGCATTTTATCAGGGAAATTCTTGACAGGAAACTGCTGAAGCTGGAAAAGGTTGCAGGGGAGGAGAACGCAGTGGATATGTTCACCAAGGCTGTCCCAGCAACTAAGATGAAGCACTGCATGGAGCTACTTAATGTAGCTTGAAGAGTCTAAGCTTTTAAGCTTAGGAGGAAGCCAAAAGATGGAAGAAGAGGAAGCTATAGCAGAATCTGGAAGTTGTTTGAAGTCTTAAAGCTAAACTAATCAAATTGGTGGAGAAATTGTTAGAATTTGTTTTAGTATAGCTGTTAGATTTCTGTAAAGGGATGATCTGATAGTTAGGAAATGCGTTTTATTCTTTATGTGTTTAGAATGTATCGGAAATAAGCTTTAGGTTATTTCCGCTTAAAGCCTTGTATTTTTGTTTATTTGCATTTCAGTCCCTTTTAGTTGTAACGGCCTCTATCCTTTATAAATAGAGGCGGATAGGCTATGCTTCGTAGGTGGTGAGAATCCTCTATTGTATTCGCAGATAGGAGTTAGAGAATTGAGAGAGAGCTAGTGCTCGGTCCTTATTTTCTTGTGAGAGGCTATTGTCTATTAGCCTTAAGTGTGTGCGAGGTAGAGATCAAGTGGAAGAAGCTGTATTCTTGATACTCAAATAGTGGATTCTGCCGGCATCATCTGGTAGTCTGGATGTAGGGCAATTCCTTGCCCGAACCAGGATAAGTTTGCTTGTTCTTCTATTGTTTTTCTTGTTGTTATGTTTTGTTCTTTATATTTCTCTTGTTTCTATTTCTATCGGGTAAGCATTTGGGTGTGAGAGAGGGTTCAATTGTGTGAGGAATTAGATCCTAAACTCAACAGCATGTACTCTCCAATATCTTGTTTAACTGATGGAGGACATTTTGGACAAGTTTTAGAACTCTTCACAATCAATAAACACTACAAGTCCATAATCAAGAAAATGTTTTCATTTTAAAAAATGTTATTTTTCTAAGTCTGGAAGATTAGTGCATTTTTTCTAAGTCTGGAAGATTAGGGCATTATAAGGAGACATATAAAAAATGTTTTCATTTTGAAAAACTATCTTCCAGTATTTTGATAGTTAATATTCATTGTTGTTAAAATAATTTTTAATGAATTTTTCAACAAATAGTAGGTATGTATTTTGGGGGTGATAAAATCGCTAAATCTTGATTTTGTACTAAAACCAAAATTCTATTTTCTTATTGTTATGGATTTTGATTTTTTACATATTTTTATTGAATCCAAATGGGGGGTATTTTCTTATTTACATTTATATATTAAAGTAAATGGAAGGTAAAATATAAATAAAAGAAAATGTGGACATTTACTTTAACTAAAGAAGTGTAAATATGTTGTAATGTATACATGCTGGAACTGAGAAGAGGGGAGGAATTGGGTTGCCTAGGTTTTAATTAAACCTAGGTTTCATGAGGCACACCTCTAGCCTCGGCGTCTCACCATGCAAGGCGAGTGCCTCATTGAAATTGCCTCGCCTCAGCCAAGGCAAGGCGCTGTACTGGCGCCTTGCGCCTAGGCAAGCCTTTAACAACTATGATAATAAGCCAGCAATCATTTATGAATGCAAATTATAATTATAAGTATAATTCTTTGTTACCATGCTGCGTTCAAAAAGCAAAGCTAAGAGAAAATTCACATGGAATCTGTATATGTAAAAATATTGAACAAGTTCCTTTAGGGACTAAGTTTGTGAGGTAATATTGATTTTAATACATTTATCATTGTCATACTATTACTCCTGATTTTATTATAATCATCAACCATCGTCTTCATCATTTGTAGGGTTCATTACACTAACACCTCCTTAAGTATGCTAGGTATCACTTAATTGCCCTCATCTAAAAGGGTTGTATATTATGATAGTAGATTCTGAAAATTCAACTTGACAATTCAAATTTTGTGTAAACACTGGCTACAGAAAATACACAGTTACAGTCTCACCTCATATATTTTCCTCTTCTTTATGTTTTCAGTATACTTCATCTCTATGTTTGAGGAAAAGGAAAAAGAGAATGAAAATCAGAATTCAAGTTTGCCTTCTCTTTCAATCTTACCTAAAAAAAATTGGTAGTTACAGTTAAATTTTTAATATTTTCAATTCTTAGAAAATTTATGGTTGCACAGAAGCTGCTGGGTCTATCACAATAGAAGACCATCCAACATACATGCGCATGTATCACAACCATAGGGTATAGTAATCTGGAAAAGTTTGTCTAGAGGTATGTAGTTCACATGATTGACATTTTTTACTAGCTCCTGATAAAAGGGGCTAAGTAATACAGCATCAAATTTGAGGGGGTTGATATCTACATTTTTCCTTCTGGGGCTTAAGTCATATATTTGTAGGGATGGTCACGTAATTAAGACATTATTATTAGTTCATTTTTGAATTACTAAGTTCCTTGTGCATGACAGAATGAGAATATAGAATATAATAGAATTATTTATGCTTTGTTTTGTATTTGTAAGTTATAACTAAATCCTAAGAATTGAGTAGAATGGTTGTATTTCTAGTCCATTTGTATCACATGATTTTGCATGTTGGGTGGTGTAAAGAGAGAGTTTCTTTTAGGATGAGAAACAAAGATTAAGAGTGTTATTACTACTTAATTGGGAGATTTGTTTTTTTAATCATTCCTTAGGCTGGTTTTCTTATGTGTTTCTAGCCAGAAGATATATATACTGCACTTTCTTTCCCTATGATGAGATTCCAACTTTTGGTTTGGAAGCCTGCACGGATATTGGGATTCACTTGACTTGGCAAAATGCTAATCATTGAAAGACTAAGAATTACATTTAAAAGCAAAATATAAGCTGCTAATACAAAGGTGGAACTTGGAATTTAACAGAAAAAGGTAGAATTTGGAACCGAGAAGATGCACTTGGAAATCATATAAAAAGTATGTTTATTAAGTCGTGGGACTAGTTCCCCTGCCCCCCAACTTGAAATATATGCGTAATGCAGATATTCTACATTTTTCAAATTCTGAGAGCAAGTTTTGATTAACTTTCTCTAAGAGTATGTGTCTCTTTTACTATATCAGTCCTTCTGAATTGTATCCTAGACAGACACCATGTATCCATTACTTGTAAGTGTTGATCTTTTGAAATTTCCACATTTAATTAAGATGAAGGTTACTTGTAATATTTGCAATTTCTTAGGTGGTGGCAATCCCTCCCCCCCAAACCCTAGCCTACGAGCCTATTTTGCAGAAGGGTATATGGTATTATTCAGAACACCACTTTCTTACTTCACAGCAATTTAATGCCCCCATGCATCAATTGTTGCTAAAACAAACCTCCCATGACTGTTGCAAATTGGGAGCCTCATGCATTAGGCATGACTTATATTGCATTCCTATGATTTCCTTTAGCCACAGTTCTTGATTTAGTAGCCTAATTTTCTGGATTTATTTTTATCTGTGTTTTTTGCTGGCTTATTGTTGGGATGGATATGAAAATTTTGTCAAGTTGTTAGTTCAATGCCTGAATTTTAGGTAAAACTTTTGTCATTCTGTGGTTCAGACAGGTTCTGATGATCTCCCTTTTAGAAGTGCCTTTAAAAGTGTCATCTTTCACAAAACTTGGACCTTAGATATTGAAAGTCCCCTTGGGGTCTTTCAGAATAATTCTGGTGAGAAAGGTAATCTCAATTCAAAGTAACTGGATTTTTCCTTTTTGACATTTTTCTCTGTTTTGGAGTCATCGTCTGCTCTGATGTGTGTCGTTTTGCATGTTAACATCATGAGCAGATTCAGTCATTGTTCATTTCAAAATTTGCTGCCCAAGCATAGAAGAAGGATCATCAGTAAGATCTCTATCCTGGATGAATTACACAAATCTCCACAAATAGTTCGGTACTTGCAGATTTTCCATAAGATCTATTTTTAATACATGGAATTTATCAACTGTGACTTCCTTAATTTCAGCACATATATGTGTACATATTTTTCCCCTTTTTGATAACTAAATCCATAATCTCTGCAGATTTATGTAATTGGAAGTTCTGTAAAATTGGGCCATTGGAAAGTTCAGGAGGCACTTAAACTTCATTATGCCGGTGAATCAATTTGGCAAGCGGATTGTGTTATGCAAAAGGATGATTTTCCTATTAAATATCCTTTTGGCTGTCCTTATCTCACATAAGTTGTGACATATTAATTATTTTATTTTCTTTTATTTACTTCTCCCCCCCCCCCCCCGGCCCAAAAAAAAAAAAAAAAAAGACAACAGAGAGAAAAACTCTTTGATCTTTGTTTCTCCCTTAACAGCTAGTTCACATACAGGTACGGAAAATATAGTAAGGCAGGGAACTTTTCCTTAGAAATTGGTCAAAATCGAGACCTAATTGTTGACTTCTCAGCTAGCCAACCAAGTTACATTCTGCTTTCAGATGGAATGATGCGGGTATGCTGCTAATCAGAAATCTATTCTGAGTTGCCTTACCATCAAGTATAAAATGAAAGAGAATGGTCCCATTCTGTTAATTTGTTTTTTTAGGAAATGCCTTGGCGAGGTGCTGGTGTGTCAATCCCCATGTTCTCTGTTAGATCAGAAGCTGATCTAGGAGTTGGAGAGTTCCTTGACCTGAAGTTACTTGTAGACTGGGCTGTTGAATCTGGATTTCATTTAGTTCAGCTGTTACCTATCAATGACACATCCGTTCATGGGATGTGGTGGGACTCGTATCCATACAGGTAAAAAATCATACGTAATATCTTTGACAAGACTTCAGAAGTTGTTTGCTTTTAAAGTTTTTTCTTTTCCCCTCAGTAAGTGGACTTTCCCTTATGTAAACCAGTGAATGTACTGATATGTGATCTTTGTTTGTCTTACTATTACTGATTATCCAACGTGACATCTTACAAAATATCGTAATTGGCTCAAAATTGTTTATAGGGCTGCAAACAAACAGACCTGAGGCATGTATCTGGTTGTTTTTGCTCACTAGGTTGAAAGAAGTGTGTACACTTGGCTCAGGCATGAGTCTTTCCAAAAATTTGTGTTTTCTCTTAGGTTGGCTATCAGATTGCATGCCTGCAAAACTTATATGCACTTTTAGATTTTATACACATCTTTCAGGAATTCCAGATCTTAGTCATTGATTTTCCATGCCCTAATTTTTTGTTGTTGAATAAATGAGGTTAGTGATTGATTCGTTTTTGTTAGTCAAATGTGGCACTGAAAAACAAATTGGATGTGCCATGCCACATCAAAACACATTTCATAAGTGCACTGGTACAAACATATGATTACTTGATTGCGTGTAACTTTATCTTTCATCACATTTTTATTAGCCTTCTTATAATTTTCTGTGTGGCAAAATAGCAGATGTAAAATTGGCCCTGCAGCTTGTTCGAGAACTTGGTGACCTAGCTTAGGCTTGCTAAGAAAATGATTTCAGAAATAGAGATTGACAAATAGCTTTATCTTGTTGTTCAGTGACTTTAATACACCTGAATAATCCTTTGTCGTCATTGTATGATTTGAAAATATTGTAATCTCTTATCCATCTTGTTTTTGGTCATGCAGCTCACTTTCAGTATTTGCATTGCACCCATTGTACCTGAGAGTACAGGCCCTTTCTAAGTCTATTCCAGAGGAGATCAAGGTGGTGAATGTAACCTTCCCATTGTTTGTTTAAGCATGGATAACCTTGCTGGAGAACTGTATATATCATGGCTTTTATTTGTTTCACATTTTTTAAGGGGTATATTTTATTTTACCCCCTTCCTCGACAACGGTATTTCAGTGTGCAGGAGACTTGAACCAGGTCCAAAAGACCTGTGGACTTGACCAAATATCTTTTAGTTTCATCTTCTGGAGAACCATCAAATATCTTTTAGTTTCATCTTCTGGAGAACCATGTATATTGACTGGTGCTAAGTAGATGATCTTCTGTCTTATTTTTTCTTTTTCTAATTTCTGTGATGCCTGCTGCAGCAAGAAATTCAAAGGGCAAAAGAACAGCTGGATAGAAAGGTATTCCATGCTTGAATTGTATAATTGATATGGCATTATGATGGCTTATGATAAAGCCTGTGCTTGATGATTCTGTGATTGGCAAGCACTGGAAATTATCTAGAAAGAAATAACTGTGGGCCGTTGGTTACACCAACAAAATTGAAGTATTTGTTTTGTTTTGTCATGTACATTTTGGAATATCTGGGAATCCAGTACCATTCATCTCTGTTTTTTTTTTTTTTTTGACAAAAAATACAGCTCCATGCATTTTTTCAGTTTAGGTTTTGTTATGTGCAGGATGTGGATTATGAGGCTACCATGGCTGCAAAGCTTTCAATTGCCAGAAGGGTTTTTGATCTTGAGAAGGATACGATACTAAACTCAAGTTCCTTCCAGAAATTTTTCTCTGAGAATGAGGTTACATTTACAGCATCCTCTTCTATTGTGGCTAAAGTATATTTCTTTTTGCCCTTAAAACTGCTTCATTGGGTAGTTCACTTAAATGTTTGTGAGCATAATTTTTGTTGGGCAAGATCAAGAAGATTTGAAATTCAAAAATAGGAGAGTGATAAGATAAGGATAAGTCATTATCCTTGTAGAGTAGTAGTTGTAAATTTATATTTAAAGTTTGTATTTTAAGTTTGGTTTGTTCATAGTTTTTAGGAGATAAAGAATCCTAAATCTTCTCCTAAATTGTAGGAGATAAGATAAGGGACTCTTGTATATATATTCTTCCCTATTCTTTTAGAATTAAGTAATCAAGCATTCTGTTTAAGTAATCAAGCATTCCGTTTTGCTTGTTTCAAGGTATCAGAGCTAAGGCTCGACAAACAACATTAAGGCTTCGCTGTTCTTTTTCTCTTCTCAAAAATCATGGCCGATATTCATTAGAATCCTACCCCAACCGAAGCCTCCACTACAAGCTCCCCAAACCCCTTTCCTCCTTCTATTCCAGCCCTTCTTCTCAGAATCTACCAACTGCCTCAATCGATAACCATCCCATACAAATTATTCACCACAAGTTAAATGGTAGTAATTTTAGGAAATTGTTTCAATCTATTTTATTGGTGATCAAAGGGAAAGGAAAATTCGGCTATCTCACGGGGGATATTCTTGCTCCTCTTATTGATTCTATTACCTATGACACTTGGGAAGCAGAAAATTCAACCATAATGGCATGGTTGATCAACTCGATGGAGCCAAGACTAGGGAGGACTTACCTATTTTACAAAACCGCCAGGAGATTTGGGATTCAGTCCTAGAGATGTATTCTGACCTAGAGAACTCCTCTCAGAGCTTTGAAAAAATGTCAACCATTAGGACAACAAGGCAAGGTAACATGAGTGTTACAGATTCCTTTAATATATTGGTTGAGTTATGGCATGAAATTGATTTATTTCATACCATAAATTGGGAGTGTATTGCTGACGGTAAGAGGTATTACAAGATGATTGAAAAAGATAAGATATTTGATTTTCTTCATGGACTTACTACTAATTTAGATGAAGTAACAGGTAGGATTTTAGGAACAAAAACCCTATCATCTCTCAGGGAGGTCTTTGTCGAGGTGAGAAGAGAAGAAAGTTGACGAAAGGTAATGCTTCATCAACTCAGTGATCTAAGTATAAACCAACATAATTCTGCTCTTGCAACTATTAAACCAAGGGAAAATTTATTGAAAGGAGAAGGAAGGGAATAACAGAGGTGTGACCACTGTAAAAGGCCTTGTCATACCAAGGATATCTGTTGGAAGATCCATGGTAAACCTGCAAACTGGAAGTATAAAACAAGAGAGACAATTCTCGATCAACCTATGTTGTCGAGGCATCCAGTGAGGACAGAAGTAGGACAGATTTAAATATGTCAGAAGAACAAATTCAGGCCCTCTATCGATTGCTAAATCAAGGTACTAGCCCTACCAAGCCTTCTACACATCAATCTACTGCATCCATGGCTCTACAAGGTAATCCCTCTCTCTCCTTGCAACACATAGATTGCCTAAGGATGCCTGGATAATATACACAGGCCTTATGTCTAGTTCTATTAAGCATATGATCGAATACACTCCATGTAAAGATTAAATTGATATTTCGATGGTTGATGGTACTATATCTCTTGCAGTGGGTCATGGGACTGTTTGTCTTTCAAATCTAAAGCTAGAATCAGTTTTATATGTGCCTGGGTTGAGTTATAATCTCTTTATCAATGAGTAGAATTACCAAAGATATGAATTGTAGAGTGATATTTCTTCCCTCATGTTGTGTGTTGATGATGATTGGCAGTGCTAAAGCAAAAGATGGACTCTATTAGTTGACGAAGAATACCGCAACCTCATCTCTTTTGAATAAAATAGTCATAACTGTTACCTCCAATACTAAGATCATGTTATGGCATAAACGGTTAGGACACCCTAGCTTTCCTTATCTCAGATTCTTGTATCCTCAGTTTTTTATCAACAAAGACCATATACAATGTACTCTTACAAAACCATCGAGAGCCCATCACCCTATTCAATCTTATAAACCTTCTAAACCATTTCATTTAATCCATAGTGACATTTGGGGTCCCTCTAAGCATCCTAATCTTTCCGGTTCAAGATGGTTTATAACTTTTATTGATGATCATTCTAGGGCATGTTGGTTGTATCTTATGAAAGATAAATTAGAAGCAAGTAGCATATTCAAGAGATTTCACAAGTTTGTTTTGAATATGTTTCAAACCTCTATTCGTTTCTTTCGAACCAGTAATGGTTGAGAATATTTTTCTCATGACTTGACCAACTACTTACTTGAGCATGGTATTTTGCATCAAAGTTCTTGTCTCTACACACCACAACAAAATGGTGTGGCTGAAAGAAAAAATAGGCATCTCTTAGAAGTGGCAAGGGCTATGATGTTCACCACTCATGTGCCTCATTCATTTTGGGGGGAGGCCATTCTTACAGCTAGATATTTGATAAATCGTCTCCCTTCTAAAACACTCAAATTCAAAACCCCTCTTGAAACTCTTTGTGAATCCTATCCTAGTACGCCCTTCTTTCTTTCCATTGAGCCTAAAGTTTTTGGTTGTGTAGTGTATGTTCACAATCACAGTGTGTCTCGAACAAAGTTAGATCTAAAAGCCCTAAAATGTGTTTTTATTGGCTACTCTCCTTCACAAAAGGGCTACAAGTGTTATTGTCCCATCAATCGGCTGTTTTATACCTCCATCGATGTTACTTTCTATGAGGATCTTGCCTATTATTCACACACCGGTTCTCAAACCAACCCTGCTGATCCTTTTCTTGTTTCTTCATTTTTTCCTTTCCCTACTACTAGAATCTTCTCAAGCGGGAGACTTAATCCTTGATAAGATGCTGGTAGCAGCATACCCTAAGCCAATTTCTCCAACTCATGTTCAGTCACCCACGTCTAAACATGTGCAGCCTTTATCTTCTCAGTCTCAAACTCAAGAGCCTACCAGTCCTCCTCTATCTCCTCAGTCTCAAACTCAACAAAAACTCAACAACCTACCGGTCCTCTATCTCCTCAGCCTCAAACTCAACAGCCTACCAGTCCTCCCTGGTGTTAGGAACCTAGGGGTATAAGGGACAAATGGGGCTATAACTAACAAAGGGTTGTGTTGTAAGCCGTTAGGGGGTTAGGAGTTAGCTGAATGATTGTTAGGGAGTTAGGAGAGAGCCTATAAGAAGGCTTGTGTAATAGTTGAAGGGGTTATCGAATAATACATGAATGTTTTCCATATTCTCTCTCTCTAGTCTATCTTTCTCCAATTCTCCATACATCTCTCTCTATTCTTTCTCTCTCTTGTTCTCCCTCTTTCTGTTCTGTTTCCCTCCCCATTCTATTCTTCTTCTAAATTCCTATTCAAACCATAGGGTCTTAACAAATGGTATCAGAGACAGGCCTTCTTCGGTGGCTTCTGGCGCACAATTAGAAGGTGACGGAAGGTCTGTTCAGCAACGACGACGGAATGGTGGAAGGAACACGCCTGCAACAATTGGAGCTTCGCCTTGAGAATCTTGATGGATTAATGGGGCAGATGCAAGAAGACGTGAGGGCCCAACGAGAAGACATGGCAATCCAACAGGAGGATATGGCGATCCAGAGAGAAGACGTAGCCGCCATCAAAGACAGTATATGTGTAACATCCCGCATCGAGCGATAGGAAGGACCGGAACAACTTACCCTGATAGGCCTACGCGAACTTTCTAGGAGGTCACCCATCCTTGAACTGCTCCCAGCTCAAGCACGCTTAACCTCGGAGTTCCTTGCCTACATTCAGCCCAAAAGGTATCCAGCTGGTGTTGTTTCCTTTTTTACACTATCCTTGATATATCCTAACTTCTCTGGGCTCTCGGGGTATTACAATACGGGAGTTGGAAAAGGGTCAAGAACGGGCCGACTTTTATGGACAGAAGATAGATCACATGTTTGCGATCATGTCGACATGGCCACAATTCTGATTGCAAGAAGAATCTGTTCCAAGAATGGAGACAGAGGTAATGGGTGATGGAATATTACCGCGAGCAGGCGGACTGAGGGGAATGGAGGAAAGGACAGCATGGGAACGGAAACCCATGGCAGAAATCATGGGCCGAGGCATGGGGGCCACCTGCCAATGCCAAGATTGGAAATTCCAATCTTTGACGGAACAAAATTCTGACGACGAGAAGTGGACTCAAGTCCAAGGTGGTGCGAGCAGACCAGGGCGGTTGCAATTAGGGCAGGAGTTCCGACGAATTCAATACGGTATTGTTCAAGGATGGGGATTGGGGAGATGGAGAAAGGATTCAAGGGGAAAGGTGATATTCTCAATAAAAAATTAGATGCATTAATGATGTTGATTTCACTGAAATTCCAGATCCCTTTTCCAAAGGAATTTTGTCCAAGATCTACGACAGAAATGATTCCAGCAAAAAATGGAATCCTACCCAAAGCCTTTGACTTGCAAGAAGTGGATGAACTACTTGCAAAGGATTGGATAGGAATCGAGAGTTGCAATGAAGAATTCAGTACTCTTAATTTGCAGCAAAAAGTCGATAAATCAGCTGAAGAGCATCAGGCAAGTCCTGATGCCAAGGAAGGAATGGCATATACTGGAGACAACAATGTGACACCCTTGAAAGAGGTAACTGTGGTAGAAGAACCTGCGATTGACGCCAAAAATCAAGAAGCCAGAGAGGTAGCGAAGTCAGATTTTGAAGATCTTAAATCTTTTTCTCTTAAAGCTATAGGATTGGAAGACATTGATTCCTTAGGAAAAGTAACTGCGACACCAATGACGGAGAAGCTTGCTAAAGAATTATTGGTGAATGGGAGCAAAAGGAAAAAGCTACGGAGGAGCAAAGTAAACAATTGAAGCAAGTCTATACTGCTCAATTGTTGCATTTAGGGGAAATTACTGATATTGTGGCAGTGGAACTGGTCTTAGCAGAGGTTAAGGAAATTATTGGAACTAACAAATCAAGGGAAGAATAGATACTTGGCATGGAGATCTTCGAGGTATATATTTAATGTTTGCAAAAAAAACAAAAGAAAAAGAAGGTCTGAGGAAGGAGGAAAAGGATGAAGAGGAGAAAGAAAGAAAGAAGAACGAAATAGCTAGTGAAAGTGGGGATTGGATGACAAACAGGGCAAGTCAATGTGAGTTCTTGTGGACAGGAACTCTCTGAAGGGGTGGGGATTGTTAGGAACCTAGGGGTATAAGGGACAAATGGGGCTATAACTAACAAAGGGTTGTGTTGTAAGCGGTTAGGGGGTTAGGAGTTAGCTGAATGATTGTTAGGGAGTTAGGAGAGAGCCTATAAGAAGGCTTGTGTAATAGTTGAAGGGATTATCGAATAATACATGAATGTTTTCCATATTCTCTCTCTCTAGTCTATCTTTCTCCAATTCTCCATACATATCTCTCTATTCTTTCTCTCTCTCGTTCTCCCTCTTTCTGTTCTGTTTCCCTCCCCATTCTATTCTTCTTCTTCTAAATTCCTATTCAAACCCTAGAAAACCCTAAGGTTTTAACACCTGGCTTGTGTATTCCCGAAGACCTAAAGGTCTTATTTGAAGTCCAGCAGGGTCAATTATCCTCCCTTGATGATGGTCTATCAGAAGACAATAAAACAGGTGCTAATTTAATAGGGAATGAGACTGAATTAATGTAACAACCCGTCCTTTCCAACATGCTGTTATTCTCGGGATTTCCAAAGGCGTGTCACTATGCTGGGAATTTTCTTTTTCTTTCATCACAAATGATTGCCTCAATATAAAATCCCCATACATACATTCAACATTACAAATGAAAGCTAAAGGAACAGTAAACCAAATACTTTGCGGAAGCTAGAATTGAAACCTTTGACGGAATCTTGTAATTTCAATGAAGTAAATCCATACAAATTCGTTCGATAACCATAATATTATAATATCCGTCAACAAATAACATATAAAAACTACTTTAGACTTAGGAAACATCACCTAGAACATGGAATATTCTAGAGATAAAGTCCAAGTTAGAAGATGAATTTTTTAAGTGAGGGTTTAAAATAAATTTCATTTATGAATGATGCATGGACATGAATAAACAGACACCTTGGTGTAGCTTTTACCTGCATTCTAGCCCTAACACGGAACCCTAAGCAGTCACCCCGGCAACACCTGTTGGGGAAATCAAAAATCCATCCTTGGCACAGGAGAGTCCTACGGTATCCGGCAACACTCGTTGGGGAAATGCGACTACATTACCAGGGAACATCCCACCTCATCACAAGTATCAATATGCTAACAATATTATACCAAATGAAATATCCCAATTATCAATGCAATAGAACATGTACATATATGACAAGATGTACATAAATTGCATATAATTTGGCAACTCTCGTGAAAATTATACTCAATTTAGGCAAAACATACAGCGTTCTAAAAATCGGCCTAAGCGGCCACCTAGGCACCGGCGAGGTGCTAGGCGGCCACTGGCTATCGTGAATTTGGTCTAGTCGGCCCCCTAAGCCCTGGCCCAATTAATTGGCTTACGACGGCGCCTAGCCGTCTGGGATGCCTAATTTTTTACTTACCTCTCAGCGGTCTCCCCTTTCTCTAGCCCAAGGCCGCTGTTGCCTGAACGTTGCCGGTACCTCATTGCTACCTCCAGCTCCATCGTTACCTCCTTACCGCCTCTATGCCATCTCCGCCGTTAAGCTCCATCCTTGCCGGCGCGTCCTCGCTAACTGAAGCTCCATCTCCGCTACTCTTTCTACGCCCTAGCCATCCTCACCGGCTGGCAGCTCGTGAGCTCAAGTAGGAGGGCCACTAGGTTCGAGCACAACAACCGGATCGACGGCATCTGGGTCTGCGATCCCCGAGTCGAGTCAGATTTGCTCAGTCTGGACCCGAACTGGGAAGGCCATCCTAGTTTATATATATGTATATATATAAGTTTTTATATAAAGTTTATATATTTATTTGTTTATATATATAAACATATATATATAAATATATAAATTTCTGATTTATATATATAAGTTTTATTTATCTTTTTAACTTTGATTTATCTAAAAATAACATAAAATTACATTAAAAAAAAAAAACAACAGTCCGCCTAGGGCGCCTAAGCGTCCTAGGCACTAGGCCTTGGTCTGGCGCCTGACCAGTGCCTAGCACGTTTTAGAACACTGAAAACATATCACGTATAAATTTCTGGAGAAAAACCACTCATCTCGTTCAAGCTTATTGTCTACCTCAGTATACGTGCATTGCCTCGATTGGCATGCCTGGGTATATTTCCTGGCCAAAATTTTTGGAATATCAATAAAACAACATTTCCTATTTTCCCTTTTTTCTTATTTTCTTCTTTTTTTTCCCCTTTTTCTTCCTTTCCTTCTTACCTTACTTGGGGCCCAGCACGTGTGCTGCGTCTTCTCTGGCAATGCTCCTTGCCACCGGCGACTGGTTCACCTTGATTTCCCCTCCTATCTTGACCTATTCAACCTCCTGGACATGATGGGCACCCTTGTTTCATGAAAAATCCGGCCGAACCCCCTCGTTTTAGCCGATAACCCCTTCGCTTCGACGAAGCTCGTTTTTTCGACTACACCTCAAAACCCCCTAAAACCGACACAAAAATGTCCTAAAATCTCTAGAAATGATCCTCACACCTTATAGAACCAAAGCCCTCTAACAAAACCCTCAGATTTCTCCAAAATTTCACGGATTGAACGACTGAAACTTAATGAAAAACCCTCGTCTTCTTCCAGCTATTTATAGCCGTTTTCAGCCATGTTGTCGGCCAATCACAGCCTCCCTTGCACCGCAAAGCCTTGGCCTAGGCCATGATGGCCCTAGGCAGCCTTGACCGACCGTGATACGCCCTCCTCGATGGTGATTCTTTTGCAGCTAACGGCCATGGAAAGTTTGACACTTGCCTTTGTTGTTTGGTCCCTCAATTTTGCTTCCCTTGCACTTTGGCTCTAACTCCCCAAGCCCTTAAGTTTCCCAAGTTTTCACTTCAACCCCACAACCTTTGAGAAATCACACTTTAGCCCCTAAGTTTGGAAAATTCCATTTACGCCCCAATAAACAATTATACTTAAGCTTATAAAAATTATACTTTAAGTCCTCAAGGAAATTTTTGGGTATTACAATTAATAGAAGAAACTGAGGATCAACCCAATGGTGCTATTCAAGATGATGGGCTAGACTAGGCAGTACCTATAGCTCTCCGAAAAGGTGTAAGATCTTGTGTTAAACATCCTAAATATCATCTGTCCAATTATTTTACTTATGCAAAAGTGTCTCCTCAACTAAGAGCATTTATTGTCAAGCTTGATAGTGCTGAAATCCCTAAAAATATTCAAGGAGCTATGAGAGATCCTAAGTGGAAAACAGTTGTTATGGAAGAAATGAAGGCCTTGGTTGGAAACCACACTTGGGATATAGTTGAATTACCCTTAGATAAGAGAATTGTGGGATGCAAATGGGTGTTTACCATCGAGCACAATGCAGATGGTAGTATTAAAAGGTATAAGGTTAGTGACACCAGGGTTCACTCAAACCTATGGGATAGACTATGAAGAAACCTTTGCCCCTATAGCTAAAGTCAATTCTATTCAGGTAATATTCTCAATTGTTGTAAATTTGGATTGGCCTTTGCTTCAGTTTGATATAAAAAATGCATTTCTTAATGGGGACTTAGATGAGAAGATCTACATGAAAATTCCACCAGGCTTTGAAGATGAAATGGGCTGTGAAGGAAAGTTTTGTAAACTGAAGAAATCTCTTATATGGGTTGAATTAGTCACCTCGGGCTTGGTTTAAAAAATTTAGCCTAACCTTAATCCGGCTTGGGTATAAGCAAGGACAGGCTGGCCATACTTTGTTTATCAAAACCACAGAAATTGGAAGAAAGTCTATACTAATTGTCTACGTTGATGATATCATTATAACAGGTGATGATGAGCAAGGTATCAAAATACTGAAGGAGCAATTGAGTTTGAAGTGAAAGACCTAGGACTCATGAGGTACTTCCTAGGAATAGAGGTGGCTAGAAGCAAGGAAGGCTTATTTATCTCTCAAAGAAAGTACACTGGATTTACTCAAGGACATAGGTATGCTGACATGCAGACTAGTGAGTACCCCATTAGACAAAGGTTGAAAATTTGAAGAGAAGGATGATGATATACCAATTGAAAAAGAGAGATATCAAAGACTAGTGGGCAGGTTGATCTATTTGTCTCTTACCAGGTCTGACATAATCTACGCAGTAAGCAAGATCAGTTAATACATGCATGCTCCTACAAAGAAGCACATGAATGTTGTGTTTCATGTGCTTAGATACCTAAAAGGGACACCTAGGAAAGGGTTGATGCTTAAAAAGACCAAGGAACGAGAAATTGAAGGGTTTGTTGATGCTAATTGGGTAGGCTCCATAGAGGATAAGAAGTCAACAACTGGTTATTGCATTAAGGTATGGGGAAATGTTGTGATTTGGAGAAGTAAAAAGCAATCAGTGGTGGCTTGCAGCAATGTTAAGGCAGAATTCTGACCAATAACTCAAGGCATTTGTGAGGTAATTTGGTTAGAAAGGTTAATGGAAGATCTAAGGATACCTTTGACTCAACCTACAAGGTTATAGAATGATAGTAAGTCTACTGTTAGTATTGTGGGAAATCTTGTCCAACATGATCGTATGAAGCGTGTAAGGATTGACAGGAATTTTATAAAGCGTGAAATTGATGAAGGTGGAATAACTCTATCCTATCTTCCAACCACGGATCAAATTGCAAATGTGTTCACCAAAGCTATGATGAAACTCGGGTTCGAATCTCTAATAGTCAAGCTAGGAATGACTTGCATCTATTCCTAAGCTTGAGGGGGAGTGTTGGATGAGTTCAAGAAGATTTGAAATTCAAAAATAGGAGTGTGATAAGATAAGGATAAGTCATTATCCTTGTAGAGTAGTTGTTGTAAATTTATAGTTAAAGTTTGTATTTTAAGTTTGGTTTGTTCCTAGTTTTTAGGAGATAAAGAATCCTAAATCTTCTCCTAAATTATAGGAGATAAGATAAGGGACTCTTGTGTATATATTCTTCCCTATTCTTTTAGAATTAATTAATCAAGCATTCTGTTTTGCTTGTTTCAATTTTAAATCTTAATGCAATCTTTGACCCTTCTTATTTATCTGTCTCTATCTCTGATTCTTCTCCTTGTCTTCTTTGGGCACTGGACAGGATTGGCTGAAGCCTTATGCAGCATTTTGTTTTCTCCGGGATTTTTTTGAAACATCAGATCACAGTCAATGGGGTCGATTTTCTTCTTTTTCAAGAGAGAAGGTGGTTGTACTTTAGATCTTCCTTCAGTGATTTTGATAGTAGACTGTTATTGTTGTTATTCGTTTTGGTCAAATAAAAGATGTTCTTATGAAATGGTTTGTTAAATAAGGTCAATGTATTTTTACGAGTAGACTGATCTAGGAGATTGGACTCCTCACTTTTAAATTATAATCCATGACATTTCCCCCCCCCCCCCCCCCCTCTTTATTCAGCTTGAGAAGCTTGTGTCAAAGGACAGCTTCCACTATGAAATAATTTGCTTCCATTATTATATCCAATTCCAGTTGCATTTACAAGTAAGTCCATCAGTCTTAACTTGTCCGTATTTATGTATTATGCATGTCCCAAGTTGGCAATAATCCTGTTCTTTTTCTTTTATTGTTTAAATGACAGTTGGCAGAAGCTGCTGAATATGCAAGAAAGAAAGGAGTGGTGCTGAAAGGAGATCTCCCTATTGGCGTTGACAGAAATAGTGTGGATACATGGGTCTACCCAAATCTGTTCCGGATGAACACATCTACTGGGGCACCTCCTGATTATTTTGATAAAAATGGGCAAAACTGGGGATTCCCAACTTATAATTGGGAGGAGATGTCAAAAGACAATTATGCTTGGTGGCGTGCCCGCTTAACACAGGTTTTTTTCGTAGTATTAAAGTTCCTTTCTCCATTGGCTTCTTGGTTATATGATATTTTTTACTTGAATAGTATATTCTTCAATTAAATTTCTTATTCTTGGTGTTTTATACAGATGGCAAAGTATTTCACTGCTTATAGGATTGATCACATACTGGGATTCTTTAGGATCTGGGAGCTTCCAGAACATGCAATGACGGGTCTTGTTGGGAAGTTTCGACCCTCTATTCCTTTATCTCAGGTTCTTAGCTCCACCAGAACCCTTCGACTTCCTTCTGCGTGTGTGTGTGTGTGTGTCCTTTGTATTTTTTTTCTTTACGCTTCTGCAAGGCATTTATGTCAATTCATCTGTGAGCACACAATGTTCTCACTGTAGGAAGAGCTTGAAAGAGAGGGACTATGGGACTTTGATCGCTTGAGCCGTCCATATATTCGGCAGGAATTTTTACAGGTTACTTAAATTTCTTCTTGGAGGCCCACTATGTTCTGATTATGATCTTGTTCATGCGCAGTTAAATATTAGTTGTATCTCATAACTTTCCTTTCCTCATGTTTCAGGATAAATTTGGTGCTTCTTGGACATTTATAGCTTCTAACTTCCTGAATGAATATCAGAACCAGCGGTTTGAGGTGATAGCCACAATATGTTTAAAACTCTTGTTCCTATGTTTCCTCCTGCTCTGTTGTATAGACTCGTGATTTTCTGTTCATGTTGGTTTTTTTGGATACTTTTAAGTGCCCCATGGTATCAGTTGATAATTTCTTTACTGAAGTCAATGATGGCACTCCATTTATAATTTTTAATAGCTATACTGCTAATTTCATATTTCATTATCTAAAGATGCATATGGGAGCTTCTTAAGTTTCCATCAAGTGAAAGGACAGTGTGTCTTTGTGGTTGGAAATATTGCTTCAGCTTTTCACCTGATATAGCTGCAATGTCAGCTTAATTGGGGACTAATCAGTCTCAGGTCCCATAAGTGCATGATACATACATACTATCAAACCACAATACTGCAGAGAAATTCTGTGCGGCACTCTAGATAGGAGGTGAAGTCATGGAAATGTGTCTATAACTTAGCTGCCAGGACCCACCCCCCACCCTAAAGCAACTAAGTTTGGAAACAACATTATTCTTGTTTTCCCCAAGTAGACATCCGGGATCTTGAACATCAGATTATCCTAGAAGAAGCCTAGTTCTAGTTCAATTGATTAAGCCTGCCCTTTGGCCAAATTCATGTATTAGGGGTGACCCTTATATCATCATCATATCCAGCCGTTATCCCACTATGTGGGGTTGGCTACATGAATTCTAAACTTCTATGTGGGTTATCTCCCAACAAATAGTTTGTCTAGAATTCATATTTGGATCCGACTAGGTTTTACGCTAGCTGTCGGCTACCTAACGCAACCCTCCTCCTTTATCCGGGCTTGGGACCGGCAGTGGATAATATCCCCTGGCGGAGTAATGATGAAATGAAGTTTGAACACCATCTTCACATGGAGAAATTTCATGAGATGGTGGTGAATGAAGATAATTGATATAGTTGTGTTCCATAACTTAGTTGACATGATGAAACCAACAAGTACAATATGGAAACACAACGAGGAGGGGTGACCCTTATATGTTTGATAAAAATATCTACTTCATATAATCTGCCATAAAATAGGCACCATGAGGCTCTATCAACTTTGTATGTGGACTGGTATATGTATAAACATGTATATGAAGGTTAGGTCAATTTTTAGCCCCCAAAATGAATGGGACTAGATCCAAACTAGAGTATCCATTATTATCATAATATTATCACCAGAATCAGAAAACTGTTGTGCATACATGGTACTGTACTTGTTTATAAGATTGCATGGAACAAGGGAAGGAGCAAAAATATTTATTCATAATTTGAAGTGCTAATTTCCAACTTTATGGTTTGATTAAGTGTAAACCCCTCTTTAGGTTTTTTGTATATAAGGAGCTAAGATTGTTATTTTCTGGTATGGCTCTACTAATCTGACTTGCACCTATAACATATACATGGTCTATGGTCTCTTTTTCAGTCCTATTATATTTATTTGTTAAAGCAAAAGAGATGAGATTTTTCTGTATTATGTTGCACTTCTTTCTTACTTGAAAAATCTCTTTGAAAAGGCATTTTGGTTCTTTTCCTTTCTCAAATATATAAACCAAGAGAACATAGTAAAACAGTTGGACAAACAGGTTTCTAGTGTATTGATCTGTGTTTCAGGCAACTGAATGGTCCCGAGTTATAGGTTTTTTTTTGCTTTTGATCCTTCTTTTCCTGTATCTCCATTGTTTTTCTTTTTATTTTTTTGTCTATCCCCATGTTTAATAGCTTGCTTTTAGCTTAGACATATAATACCTTTAAGTCAATAAAGAAGTTTTGAGATGATAAGAACACAGTTTAGGCACTCAAAGTAATGTGTTTTAATGTTTCTGTTTTGCTGGTTTTGATTTTCTTTTATCAATGAGTGCATGTCCCTTTCTCTAAATACAGAAGATATGCGTATTAGATATTTTCTCAAGAATTCTAACTTATCTGTTTGTTTTGTTATCATAGTTCAAGGAGGATTGCAACACAGAGAAAAAAATTGCTACCAAGCTGAAGTCCTGTGCACAGATGTCTTTATTGTTGGATGGCGAAGACATGACAAGGCGCAATCTATTTGATCTTCTACAGGCAAGTGCAATGTACACAGAGATATGAAATGCCACTGACTGCGCTTCCAGTAAGCAATTGCTTGGAAGTGGTGGGCTGGTGGGTCCCAATTTCCCTAACTGCATGGTCTCTATTCAGCTTTCCTTTGCTGTGTGAAAGGATTGCTTTCCCCCTTCCCCCTTGTATTATCTAAGCAAAAAAGAAATGCCATTGATGTTCTCTGACTTCTCATACTTCTATAAGAATGATCTCATTGTATAGTGCAACTGCGATCCAAGTTCATTCATTCTTGGTTCCTGATTACAGTTTGATATGACCATTTGTCTGATCAGAATGTAGTTCTCATTAGAGATCCAGAGGATGCAAAAAAATTCTATCCGCGCTTCAATCTTGAAGATACATCAAGTTTTAAGGATTTAGATGATCACAGGTACTTGGTGAATGAGTTAGTTTACACATCAAGTTATCTTGAAATGGATATGAAATTGCTATTAAAAGTACATGTCTTTGCTAAGTTTTACTTATTTTTCAACTCCTATAGTTCTTTCTTTTATGTAGGAAATTAAGGCTTTTAACTTTTACTACTGACAGACTGTTTGATAACTTTTATTCTGTTGTATGGCACAGCAAAAATGTTCTGAAAAAGCTATATTACGATTACTATTTCCATCGGCAAGAAAGTCTTTGGCGACAAAATGCTCTAAAAACTCTCCCTGTCCTCTTAAACTCGTCAAATATGCTGGCTTGTGGGGAGGATCTGGGCCTCATTCCTTCCTGTGTTCATCCTGTATGCTAACTACTTATCTTTGTGAATGGGTCACTTTTCCATCATTATGTTATTTTTTATCTTTTATCATTATGTCATATTTTATATTTTATTATGTGTTTTCATTGACAATTCGGAGTTGTGGCATTGTCTTGATCCAGGTTATGCAAGAACTGGGATTAATAGGATTACGAATTCAACGTATGCCAAGTGAACCTGGTTTGGAGTTTGGAATTCCTTCTCAATACCCCTACATGACTGTAAGATCCTTAATAATCTAGGCTCATCTTTGCTATATTACTGCAGTTTTATTGTATGTTAAATGAACTGGGAGTCCTATAAAGTATCTTCTTGTGGGGATGAAAAGAAAAGCAAAGGGATGAGAAATTAGAGAAATTAAATTTTAATGTTTGATACTAGGATTTAGCTTTTATGTAAATTTTATTTATTAGAGAAATTATTGGATTTTGTCTTTATCAACACAATAAGACCGAGCACTTGAAGCCAGCGGGGCTGTTACAGCCTCTGCTTGTGCCACAACAGATATGGGCTGATATTTCCATGGACTTCGTGGAGGGACAGCCCAAATCTCAAGGGAAGAGCATCCTTTTTGTCGTGGTGGATCATCTCTCGGAGCATGCTCACTTTATTCCCTTGTCCCATCCCTATTTGGTGCAGTCTGTGGCTCACATTTTTTTCAACAATGTGTTCAAATTGCATGGGTTGCCCGAGTTTATTGTTAGCGACCGTGATGTTACTCTTACCAGTGCCTTTTGGAAGGAACTGTTTAAATTGAGTGGCGCCTCTCTTAACTTCAGTTCATCCTACCATCATCAATCCAATGGTCAAACTGAAGTGGTTAATCGAACCACTGAGATGTACTTGTGCTGCTTTGTGGGGGATCAACCTCAGGAGTGGTTGTATAGGTTGCCTTGGGCTGAATATTGCTACAACAGGTGGTTTCATTCCGCCTTGCATATTTTACTTTCCACTATCAGCCCACTATAAATAGATCACTGGGGATGATGGAAAATGAATTGTTTTGGTTGAAGTCCCCTTTGGGTCTTTTTCAGAAGCCAAGTTAAGGCAACAACTTAGGTTGGTCCGCCTAAGAATGAGTAGTTAAGAGCTTTAATTGAAGTAGGGGTGGAGCTCTTCATAGCGTGTTAGAAAGCGTCAGTTCTCATAGCGACCCCAATTCTCAACCCTGACCCACACAAGTGGTTTTAATCCGCATTTTTGAAAGGTTCTGTTAGGTTCTTAGTAGCAATTGGCGACTTTTTCTTCTTTTACGTCACATAGCTTTTTATCTCCTTGATAGCTGGAAGTTCACCAAAAGTATGAAAAGATGGAGGACTTTGTACAATCCATTCCGATGTGGTTGGATTCTTTTCAACAGCCCAAGGACTTGGGCACATCTTTGTTGTTTCCACTGCTTGAAGCGATGGTTATGACCATGAAGAAATGACAAATCCCAACTACGGATATATAAGAGCCAAAACTGCTAACGGCATTCCATCCAAGACACCCTTTGAGGTAGTTTACAGGCGTGCTCCTCCTCGGATGCTGTTTTATGATTTGGGTTCAGCCCGGTTAGAGGCTGTGGAATATGCCTTACAGCACCGGGATACCATTTTGTAGTCCTGAAGGGACCATTTCTTACAAGCCCAGCATGAAGAAACAAGCAGAACAACATTGTCGGGATCTATAGTTTGCAGTGGGGGATTGGGTGTTATTGAAGTTGCAACCTTCTAGATAGACTTCAATAACTTCTCGTGTTATTAAGAAGTTATCTCCCTATTTCTATGGACCCTTTCAGGTGCTTCACCGCCTTGGCAGCGTCGCTTATGAGCTATGTTTGCCAGTGGACAGCTAAGTACACCCTATGTTTCGTGTCTGAAGTGCTTTCATGGTGGACTACCTGTTGTGCCACCAGCACTTCTGCCATGTGGGATATCACCTTGCTTTCGCCCTCAAGCTCTGTTGGACTCGCGCATCTAGAATGGTACCAAGGAGTTCCTCATCTATTGGGTTGATTTGTCTCCAGCTAAAGCTTCTTGGGAGCAGGAGGAGGTTCTTAAGGCCAGTTTTACTTCATTTGAGCTTGCGGACAAGCACATTTCCAAAGCAGGGGGTGATGTTAGGGGCGATTCTACTCGACCTCCAATTAACAAAATTTATAAGCATATAAATAAACCCAAGACTGAATAGGGTTATTTCTGTTTATTTCTATTCCTATTTTGATTAGAATAGGATTATTTCTATTCCTAATTTTAGTCAGTTTCTTATTACTTTTAGGAGTCTTTGTTTTCCTTTGTTTTCTTGTTGGATTAGGAGACTGCAGTTAGTTGGTATTTTTCTCCTAGTAGGAGTCTCTTAGGATTTGATTAAAAATATTCTCTTGTAGTGATTAGAAGGCAATGAGAATAATTTTTCAGCATAGTTAGTGTGCAAGAGATCGAAGGGTTCTCTCTAACGAGTCCTTGTTCCAACATAGGTCAGTAGGGACGGAAGTCTTTGGAGGGATTAGCTTTTGATCTAGTTAATCACCCATGGACTCGATCTGTTAACAGACTATCTATTTAAGACCACAAAATGAGTATTTTCAGTCAAATTATTGTCATGCCCTTGCATGTTTGGTTCCAAACCCATTTGATTTTGGTTTAGTTTGTATGTTGCTATCATGTGATATGTATTTTACTGGTTTTTCTTGTGTGATTGTGAGGGTTTTGAATTATCTCCTAGAAGTTTTTGTCAGGACCTTTATGATTGTATTAGGGTTATTTTGGTCTTTTGGGGAAAATTATATTGTAAATTGGTTTGGTAGCGATTAGAAGCTGTTATCCTAAAAACAGCTATTGGAAGTTGTAATCGCCTGTAAGCTGGCGCCAAGGAGGAGTTATAAAAGGTTTCTCAATTGAATGAGAAGGCACCAATGAAATTCATAGTAAACAAACCTATCTCTCTCTCTCTCTCTCTCTCTCGATTTCTCTCCTGCCAATCTCTCTGTTCTCTGTCTCTCCCTCTGTTTTCTCTTCCTCTCTATTTTCTTCTCTCTCTCTCTCAGCCCTAATTCTCTTCCTCACGAGGAGAATTCCATTGTCAGACTCGAGGTCCTGACAGTTTGGAATTCATCTATCTATTCCTTCTTTCCATTTTCTTTTTGTTCTTCCTTGTCTATTGTTTCTTTATCTTTTCAACAAATAGCTTATCTTTATATCTCTTGCTTTTAATTTTGGTAGACCTAACGAAGAGTTGGTAAATGCCCTTGTTTTTAATGGGATAATCATTTTGAAGGTGGCTTTTTTTTTCCTTTTATCTTGTATTTTCCTTGGTTGAGCATTTATTGCAGACCTTGATCCTATTTCCCTTCTTAACCCTTGTCTTGTGCTCCAATGGCATCTGCAAGACTTTCAGTGGTACTGCTGCCTTTGTGGAAGTCTTGGAATTCATAATCTTCAGAAATTTTGTTTGCTATTAAATTTTGTATAAACACAAAATTCTGAGCATATTTACAGAACTTTCTATTAATATTGTGTGCATTCCATTTTGTTGAAGTTGACTTCTGCTTTTACAATATATTGTTGGAAGTTGTTACTGTTTATACAAGTAGTTTGCATTGATTCGATATGCTTTGTCGTGGTCATTGCTATTTGAGTTAAATTTTGTTCAACAGTTTGTGTTTTTTCTTTTTTGTTTTCTTATGTGAACCTATCTACAAAAAATAAGTTGAATCATTAAGAATATTTTGGTGGGGCTTCTTCTCCCTTCACTTCTCTTTAGAGTGTAACATTATGGTTGCTCTGGTAGTGCATTTGGTCATTATTATCTAGCAAGTAGTCTTATCTGGATTCATATCAGGTGTGTGCCCCATCATGTCATGACTGTTCCACCCTTCGTGCCTGGTGGGAAGAAGATGAAGACAGAAGATGTCGATTTTTCAGAACTGTGGTCGGGTCAGACAGTTTGCCACCCAGTGAGTGTGTTCATGAAATTGCATATTTCATCCTGCGGCAACATGTTGAAGCTCCGTCAATGTGGACCATATTCCCTCTCCAGGTATTGTAACTGAAGCAATTTTACTTTTTTGAATGTTATTCTAACAAATTCAAGTTGCTTAGTTATTGAATAACATACAAGTTGCTTAGTTATTGAGCGGTGATTATGTCAAGCTTCTGGATGGCTTTTCTTGAGAAGTTAATCCCTAGAAAACCTGAAAAATCTAACCAATATTATTATATGAGAAAAAAATTTGACTGGTTTGTCGTCATTTAGTTTTTATTAATGTAGTATTGAATCAGGTGCAATAGTTGGGGGGAAAAATTGTGTGCAATTGTTGTCATTTAAAGCTTTGCTCTTTGAAGTGCACTTTTTAAGTACATGCATATTCATGTGTGACAACCTTAAATATTTTCTATAATCAGGATTTATTAGCATTGAAAGAAGAATACACATCTCGTCCTGCAGCAGAGGAGACTATCAACGATCCTACAAACCCGAAGCACTATTGGCGATACCGTAAGTACATTTACACTACAGACCAAAAAAAGGCTATTACCGTTGTTAGTAATGGTGGCCTGGGCACAGTAAGGTTCTGCCTTAATTTACAAGGAATGACGGACTCCAACTTGAATTTGGTTCTTATTTTATTTTTATCTTGGCTGAAGATAAAATACACGAGGATCTTTCCCACGTACAACTGGCTTACAAGGCAGCTTCTCAAAAGAATATTGTATCCTTGGATACAATCAACTAGCTAAACATCTTTGTTACAATCATGACACTAGTACCTCTTAATCTTATATTCCATGCATTCAGCTTTCAATCTGCTTAATTTAAAATCCTCTAGGCTCTAAAGTGTTCAATTCTTGAGCTTAGTATTCACACATTCTTTTGTCTCATCCACCAAGACAATATCATCTGTAAATATCTTACACCACTGTGCCTTTGCCTGGATATGTTTAATGAGTTCATCCATTATAGGTCCTTCATAGTTCATTCCAAGGGAGCTTTACAAAATAAATATACAAATCATAGGATTATTGAGCTCACTTTGTTATATGTTCCATGCTTCGGAACATGCATTCCAATTCATAAATTACCAAGATCTTAGCATTTTCTGGTAAAATGCTAGTGACTAAGTTAAAGGTGATTAACAATTGTCCTTGCTTCAGTCTCATTTTTGAAATCATGTTGATGCTCTTTCTTTCATCCAGTAGAGCTTAGAAGTTGGTGATGGTTAAAGTCTCCCTGGCTAGGCTGGGAGGGCTTGGGCAACTGAACAACCTTTTCAAGGTTCTGATCCTTGTAAGAAAGGAGAAAGGCTGGCAATCCTCTCTAGATCTAGCTGCCTTGTTATTGTCCAACAGAATGGAAGGCTCCGTCATATTCATTTACCCATGGAACCTTTTGCATATTGGTTTATTTTCTTCCAATTTTAGGTCTCCCACCAAAATGGAGCACACGGGGACCTTCAATGCATATTGGCTCTCCCTCTCAACAACAATAACATATCAAGCCGTTATCCCACTATGTGGGGTTTGCTATATGAATTCTAGACTTCTATGTGGGTTACATCCCAACAGATAGTTTGTCTAGAATTCATATTTAGATCCGACTAAGTTTTACGCTGGCTGTCGGCTACCTAACGCAACCCCTCTCAATGTCCAAAATTTTTTGGTGTGCACATATTTTCCTTCTACGAATGCATACTCCTCCGGCATGCTGCATAACGTCCTGTTGTTCCACTTAGAGTTTGTATACAAATCTTGAGATAGTTTACAACCAGTACTTTTAACGTGACAAAACTAAGCTATCCATTTGCTAGGCTGAAACATGAGATGCTCTTCTTTTCTAGTCTAGAAGTTTGAGAACTGTACTTACAAGATCATTGTTCGCTCTTTAGTTTTCTTGAACAGGAAACGCGCAATATGATTTCTCTTTTTATTGATTCTTTTTACCTGCTACTTTTCCTTGCTATCATCAGGTGTTCATGTGACACTGGAGTCCTTGCTGAAGGATAAAGAGCTTAAAACAACCATCAAAGGTCTTGTTCAAGGAAGTGGAAGATCATATCCCCCATTGGAAGAAGAAATTCATGTGGGTATTGAAAATGCTGCTTTAGATCCATTGAAGCAGCATGCTATCATTTCCCAGGAGAAGATCTCTTTGGTGATCCACCCAAATGAGATTCCTAAAAGGGAAAACATAGCAGTCTTGTAGGCTGTTTATTGTATTTTCACATCAATTACATGGGCATAGATATTTGGTATTTTGTTGTCCCATCCCTTTCCTCGATCAACAAGCATACTTGTGCTCTTAATAAGCTCTTAATAAGGCGTGGTTTAATGTTGTCTTATTGGGTTTTCTCATTTAGTTTCAGTAATGCTTGCTTGCAAGTCTTGTTAATTGGTGCTTACTGGAATGGCACAAGCTATAAGATGGGAGTGCACTGCAGTTGCTCTGTTGTTTAGAAACATCACCCTGCAAATTCAAGATTTTAGATTCGATTCCTAGCTCTGCTAATGCTTGAATGGTCTCATGCTATAAAGTTCACGGGTTTAAACGGAGGATAAATGATATTTGCCAGACAAGATCTCAGTAGGGTATTATGACATTAGCCAGGTCTGTTGAAGGTAGAAAATGTGCAAATAGTGATCGGGGAACTGTAATTCATAATTTGCAAGTGAATCATAATACTCATGAGCAACATTTTATTGGATTCGACAGCATGTCTGGTGTAGAAAGTATTTAAACTATAGGGCTTACCAGCATATGTAAAACTCCATCCTATCCCTAATGGGACAATCAAAATAAACTAGTCTTAGCAAGTTCAGACAACCATCCTGATGTTGAAGGACAAGGAATGTACTCGCGCGCGCGCATACACACACACACATATATATATATATATATATATATATAGAGAGAGAGAGAGAGAGAGAGAGAGAGAGACTTTAAACATTAAAAACAGTGAAGATGTAACATGCATATAAAACAGAAGCAGAAGCATAGACTTTGATTCAGCTCAGGAAAAGCTAGCTAAATTGTTGTGGAGTCGGAGCTCCAAACCACACCAATAACACAAGCCATTTGCTCTAGGTTGGAGGGCAGTGAGTTTGGGACACCAGTAAAAAGAGAAAGGAAATCAAGCCATGTTCTCAGCAGCCTTGCCTCCCTGTTTTTAAGGCCTTATCCACAATGATATACCTTCATGTGGTTGATGAGCTGCTGCCAACTGCTCTATTATTTCGAGCTCGGGATCGGGACGATCTAAGAGACCGGATGAAAGAGAGCGGGTTCCACGATCCTCGACTTCTACCCGTTCCATTTACATTCCTCCGGCCACTTGAGTTGCTTCTACCATGAGCCCTCCAGCTCTCATCGCTACACTCGCTGTTAGACCTCTGCAATGTTAATTCCTGCCGGCAAACGGGACAGGAGTTATGCTGAACTAGCCAAGGAACAATACAATCTGAATGGTATATATGGTTACACGGCATTTTCCTTGCTTGAGTCCCTAACTTGAATTTTTCTTTACAAACGGCACAGTGCGTGTCAGAGCGAAGGTGTCTCTGTGATACTTTAACAGTAGGCATCTCATCAATCAAAGATTTGGGTGCAGGGGGAACAACCCTTTGATCAATAGTAAGCTCATCAATTAGTTCTTCTAGTCCAGGACCAACGAAATAATTCCCGCCACTTGTTCGCCTAAATCCCCCAGCCTCATTGAAAAGCTCTTCAAACCTACTGTCCTGAGGCATCTGTCCACTGAAGATCAACCAAGGACCAATACCACCATGTTCAGGATGTGAATCTGACCTGCCACTATTGTCAACGCTACTGTTAATTCCCACTATTCGCTCTCTCAGAAAGTTAAAGAAAGCATCCATTAATCTGGGCTGCTGCTGGTGATCTTCAATGCCATTCTCTTCACCAGAATCTATGGACAAGCTGTTCGTGCTCAGCATGTCACCAAGTTCTTGAATAAATCCTCCACAACAGTCGGCACAAACTGCATTTTGTCCTCGCAGACTAACCGGTTGCCTACAGCTATAGCACCAATGGGTTCTGCCATTAGACATCTTCTCAAAACCTTTCTCTACTTCGAATGTTGTCCTTCAGGTTCCTTGTCTTTGACTGCTATCTCAAAACATTTTCTAGAAAATCAAAGAATAAACATCCCATAAAGAAAATATACAGAAAAATTATATACCAGAAACTACTAAAGCTCAAAAAGTATCTGACATCTGACAAATTTTTCTCCATGGAGACATTTAAGAAGTGAGACAACAAAACAAAGTATTTCATGGGGCAGAGCTTGATAACAAGAAAAGGCAAAATTCTGAAATCATATGGATTGACCCAAGCAGACTCTGCAATCTAAACCTTTTGTTAGGTTTAGTAGTTAGTGAATTTTGATAAATCTCAAAAATCAATAGCAATGGACTGCAGTTAATTAGGTCTTTTTGGAATCTTTAGCAGGCCTCGAACATTCTAATCAGTCAGTTTCTTAGTTTATTTGTTTGGGATCTTAACTCGGGAGAAATAGAATGTGCCTACAGACTAGCAAGTAGGTTTCCTGTTCAAAACAATCACGACCATCTTCATTATGCTTGTTTCTACTTACTTTTGCTACAGAATATTCTCTCTTCATCTGCTATTTTTTTGCTTCTCCATCATGCCATTAAATTGAATACTCAAATTGCTCTCAGGTTATTATTTACAACCACAGAAGAACTACTCTTCTTTCAGATATAAAACTCTGCTATAATAAGCCATAATGAAGCCCAACCTTCCCTACAATCTAAAGCTGCTGTACATTTTCTATTTTCATTCAATTAAGAAATTGTCATTTGTCCATGAAATCATTAATAAACAATAAAAGAAGTCAAATTCTCTCTCTCTCTCTCTCTCTCTATCTCTCTAAAAAAAAAAAAAAAATAAGTAATAGAAGAAGAAGACGGTCTTGATGTGGGATTGCTCTCTCCTTTTGCAACATTTATGCTCACTAAATTTCATGTTCATAAATGATCAGAAGGACATCATATGAACAAATACATATAATTAGTATATATTAGCAAGTGAATAAACATATAATGAAGATATATATAAATTTGCAAGTGAATAGTTGTCCATTTGTAGGCAAAGAATGTAAAGAAAGTAATTCAATTGTAGGATTGGAACATGACAAGCACAAAGAGTTATAGAGGTGTTTAAGAACAAAGGTTCCTTTCCTGCATATAAAAATTGTAAGCAAAGTACAAAAAGAGAATAGTCCAATTGTAGGATTGCAAAACATGACATGCACAAAGAGTTGCACACGTGTTTAACCACAAACCCTGTACATTTTCCCACCCACCGCGCGTGGGGGGGGGGGGGGCACTAACTACATTTTTTCCACGTGAATTTTGATGGATAAGGCTTTAACTCTGCCTGTTAATTGAATTACCCCATCCATACTTCTAGTGTTGAAGGTATTACTTATTACAGTGGGACTCAAGCTCAACAACCAATGCAAAAATTGTCAGATCTTTATTGAACATCCTAATTGGTTGATAAGGAGTAATGCATTGTAGGTATTCTTTAGGCAGTTGAAAACTAGCCATAACTGTTCTATTTTTTAAATTAGATTTGAAATAAAAGCATATTCTGTTAAACCTTCTTAACCATGAGTTGTACTGCACAGGTATAGTGAAATGGGCTAGGGCCACTCTATCAAAACCTGAATGGAGTACTAAATTCACAGAAATTCTCGCATTTTACAGATGAGTGTGGGTAAAAAGTTAGTTTAGGACTGGAGGCTTAGGATAAAGGAAGAGGGTTGTGTTAGGTACCTAACAGCTAGCATAAAAGTTGTCGAATTAAACAAAAGGAATTCTAGACAAAATACAATGATTGGTGAGCTAGAATTTAATCCTAGGCATAGAGGCCTAGGATTAAATTTGGGAATATTACAACTTTGATAGAGAAATTTATAGAAGTGGTAATTGTGATGATTAGAAGAAGAATTAATATTATTTGACAAGATGGGTTGGTGGGAAGGCTAAAATGTTTGCTAGCCTAGATGTACAAATTGGCACCGGGGGAAGGACCATCAGAAAAATGGAGGGGGGGTTTATTATATATAAAACTTTAAAGGATGAGATAGGGAATGTAACGAGACTGGGAGAAATTATCGCAGTTAAAGTTGTGCTAAGAGAAGAGTTTGAATGTTGATGATGCATATGTACCACAAGTTGAATTCAAAGAAAAGATAAAAGCAAACTTTTGAGAGGATTTAAAGAGTTGTTTCCAAGAATATCTTGAAGAGAGTTCATTAAATGTGAATTGAATGGTCATATCAGCAAGAAAGTGAATGGGCATATAGATCATCATGGAGTCATGGCTTTGGATGATAAAATCATCACCATTATCTACACCTTATCCCAACCAAGTTAGGGTTGGTGGTACAACATTTATAATGTTAATTGTTTTCTAAGTCACATTGACAATACAAATCCATACAAAAGAACAATGTGGCATAATTGTAGGATGCTTTTCCTAATGCAATCCTCTAGGGAGGGAGTAATGAAATAAAGTTCCAACACCATCTTCATACGGAAAAGTTTCAAGAGATGGCAATGAATGAAGATAATCGATATGGTCGTGTTTCATCATATAGTTGATATTGTGAAACCAACTTGTACAACATGGAAACACAAGTAGCTTTGGAGGATAAAATAATGAAAGAAACTTACTTTAAATTTTGTCTTGACATAATGACCTCACAATAACTAATACTATCGTTAAGAAGAGATACCTCACCTTTGCTCTAGTGATAGGTGAACATACTAGGCACATTCAAGAAGAGATGCCTCGGTGTATGTTATTTATAGATGACATAATCTTGGTGGATGAGAAAAATAAATACAGCAGGAATAAGCTTGAGTTATGGATGATACTTTAGAATCCAAAGGCTTCAAATGAGCAGATAAAAAATTGAAATTATGATACATAAGTTCTGTAAAAATGAAGTGTGGACAATATTATGGTGAGATTGAAGATCAAGTTACTTAAGAAAAGATAAGTTCAAATATATTGGATCAATTGGTCAAAAAGATCAAAAGGCTATTGATGATATTACTCATAGTATCCAGATAGGATGACTAAAGTATAGAAAAGCTTCTAACGTTTTATATAATTGTAAATCCCTTTAAAGCTAAATGATAAGTTTTATCATACGGCTATAAAACCAATTCTATTGTACAATACAAAATTTTAGGTAGTTAAGTACCAACATGTGCTCCTTTTTGACTAGAAGGTCATAGGTCTCAATAGTGGAAATGGCCTCTTTGCAAAGCAAGGCTAAGGTTGTGCACAAAGATGACCCTCTCTTGACCCTCATAAAGTGGTGAGCTTTGCACATGAAGGATGCCCCTCAAGTACCAATATGTGCAAAATATAAGTAAAATAGAGTTCAAAATGGTATTGTAGATGTGTAGCCATATAAGAAAAGGTAGAATTAAAGATGAGATTATGTGTCAATAGAGTTGGAGTGGTGCCAATTAAAAATAAGATGCCTGAGATGAAAATAAAATAGTTTGAACAACTGATGAAAAAAACAATAGATTGACCTACGATGGATGGAATGAAAGGAATTTGTAACAAAAAAGTGGAGAAGAACTAAGTAAAACTTGGTGGAAGACTCTTAGGTATGTAAATGAGATATCATGGCATTACAAAGTCAACTAGGATACCAAATGGTATGGCTACTTTTCTAAGTTGGAAATATATCAGTATCAAAATGTACTCGTCCATGACCAGAAAGTTCCAACCAATGATCTCTATAAACCGGCAACCTGCAACTTTTCAAAATCAACTCAAACCCACCTAGTATCTAAAAATCCTAAATGATATAGCTGGTTTAACAATTATCTTGCTAGTCATACATTTTAAAGTACCATTGTTGGTAAACCTGTATGTTTAAGATCTCACAACACGGATAAAAGATTATTTTCCCTGTCTCTTCCTCTTTTCCTCTCCTCATTATTACCACCCATATTCATCTTACTTCCACAGCAAGGTATAAATTAACACTTGTCATCTGCACAAATTTATTTCATTTTTCTCTAGGTTTTTGATCAGTAAATAACTTTCATCCTTGCTCTGTTTAAGTTGTATGTTTGTTACCAAATCTGCAACCATTCTCTATGGAAAACTCTCTCTCTCATGCGCACGTGCGCGCGCATTAGTTTTTTTCTCCAAAATATGGTTTCAAGGAGGCTCATGCAAAGATCAAGTGGTAGGTTTCAATATGGTTTTATAGTAAGCAGTTGGCGGTGAATAAGTGAAGGTCATATGGTGGGTCTAGTTATGGAAATCTTTTTTTCTTTTTATAGAGAGGCAGCGATTCATTTATAAGAAGAAAAGCTACAAGAAAACATAAAAAACAGATCCCCAAAACACAACATGCACCCCAGAACAGAACATCCCCGAAAAATACAATACTACAAAATGAGTGTTCAGGGAGTGGACAGAAGAAGAAAAATGGATAATCTAACTGAGGGTGTGAGAACCCATCAACACCAATGCTAATCTGGTGGTGGTCTTGTGTTTATACTACAATTGCATGATACTGGTGGCTCATATTGCTAGACAGAAGGTCAGTTGTTGGAGCGTATGGAGCAGAGCTTTGACAATTGGCTAGCTGAGCTTAATTAACTGTTTTCCCGGTAGGGGAAAATAATGGATTGGAGGGGTGCAGGGGACAGTGTTCAGATGTACTGTACAAGGTAAATTTCTAACTTCAATGCAATTAGTCTTCCTTACAAATATTGTTATATACCCTACTTTCTAATATTGAAAAAGATTATAGCAAAACTGCCAAACCATGTAAATTCTCTATGTTTTTGTGTTGGTATGGCTTCTTGTTATTGGATAATTATCTCCTTTTTTCATTTTCTTTTCTTTTGTAGGTGTATAACCATCTCCTTCATATGTTACAAATCACAACAAATTGAATACAATAAAGTAAGCAAAGGTTGAGAGCATAATACACATACTTGTATGAATGCACACAAAGCCAAATGAGTTCATCATCATTGATTTCAATCCTATACTTAATACTAGTTTTATGGAAGATGATGCCCATTTACATACTTGGGAAAAATACACCAGACTGATAAGAGGGGTGCTGGCGCTTTTGGATGGAGAGGCAGCAGTATGGTGAGCTCACAGTGGAAGGTGGTGAAGGATCAATGAATACAGAGATTAAGGAGGAAGAAAGCAGAGATGGATGCATTTGCAAGTAAGGTAGGAATGTGGTCTTTGTGGGGAGGCATGGGTGGTTCGGCGGCATAGAGAAGTGTTGATTGTGAACCAATAACGAACTGGTGGTAAAATAACAAGACCTGCTTTTTAGCACATGCATCACTCTCATGTCACACCAATGATGATTGATGCAACTGAATAGGCTTGGGGCTATTGCAACAATGAGCATGTAGAGGGACTAAATACATCCATTTATGGTGTTTGTGCCACGGGTGAATGACATCGACAGATGGGGAATAAAATTTGGAGGATGTTTAATGTTGATTTGCATTGGCAAGTTGTGAACATATATCAAAAGTTTCTGTGGTTCTCGAGTATGAAAGTATGAATAGCGGACCCAAGTAACATCCTTGGCAAGTCATTGGGTGAGCTCCCATGTTTTCTTATATGGGTTCACATTTAATGAAAGTGGCAATTTAAGTGCATTTACACATGCCCACATAAAATATTGAGTTGGTAAGTGACAACAGAATGAAACTGGGCCATGTTATAGAGAGACAGAGGTGGATGTCAATTGGGGGGATCTAGGGCAATTTAGTCATTGACTCATTGAGGTAAGTGTTAACAAAGGTCAAGTGAGGAAAGTTGGTTCTGCAAAGGAAATGTAGCAGATTCTCTGATTCCTTTTTTTTTTTTTTTGTATCTTTTCTACTGAGGCTTTGTCTGCATGGATTGCACAACCCTAACGCATCTTCATTGGAGTTAGTCATTGCAAACATATAGGTTCATACCTGAGTGATGCAGAGATAGGTTGAATAAAAAATAAGGAATCTTCAAAGAGCATGGTATTTAGGGGTCAGAATCTTCAGATGAATGAGGAAATCAAGACAATTGAGAGAGAGAGAGAGAGAGAGAGTAGGCTGTTGTTTTCCCAGTCCTTCAGTGTGCTAAATCTTTCCTATTTTTAGTTTTTAGGTCATTTTGGTGGCGAACTTGGAATATCATATCATTGGGCAAATGTTGTTCAATTATTAGCTTATCATGAAGAGTAATTAGGCTGTACATGCAGCAACAGTTCACCCAGTGAAATTTGAGTGTCCTATTGTTGGCGACTCATGACAAGGAGATTTTAATAGGCTATCAAGGTCTTCTTGAGTCTCTCAACCTCAGCAAGTTGAGGCGTGGATGGCCTGAAGGGAACCCCTGCCTTTATGTTTTCTAAGATAGAGCTTTAACCAATAATCCCTTGAAGATATTGTGTCAAGGCTATAAAGACCTCAGAAGATAAGTATTCTAATACTTTAGCCCTTATGGTGTTATGACCCCAAGGATATAATAGTAAATATAATAGTAATTGTAGCTTAATTGCAGTTATTATTTACAGTTAGGAGCAGTGTAGCAGTGTAGTTATTTTTCTTACAGTTATGAATTAGGTGTACTTGGATACAGTGGAGTATTGGAGTAGTGGAAGTGGTAACTGCTGTAATAGCTTTATTTATAAAGCTATCATACAGTTCCGGGAAGTTATGGTTGTTGTGAATTAAAAGATATTCCTTTTCTCTATGATTCTCCCTATTATTCTTTCTCTCTCTCCCTCATTTCTTTCTATTTCTCTCTCAATTCCAATTTTATCTTCAAAGGAAACATTAGTTAGGACAAGGGTCCTAACATTTGGTATCAGAGCAGTCAATTCTTAACTGTGATCTAGGGTTCCTAGTAGTTGATTTCGATCAGAACAAGGCAGTTAATGGAGGCAGTTCCTTGGCTTCAGATCTAGTTTTTTTTTTTGGAATTTCTCCATGGCTGATGGTTACCGGACGCTTGAAGCTTCTATGGATAGATTTGAAAGGAAACCGGATGAACTCATGATTATGATGGCTAAACGGTATTAGGTTTGTCTTTCAACTGAATTACTTTCTAAGGAATATCTTGATCCAATTATTCAACAAAAGAGATCAGTCCCTATGACAATTGGAGATCCACTCTTCCTAGGAAACGACGTGATCCATAGAACTCCGCAAGTCAATTTGTCGGAGGACTTTCTGTCAAAAGAGAAGGATGAACAAATTCTGGAAGATAATGAGTTTCCTTTTAAAGAAGATGAACAATTTGAATTGGCAAAAAACCGTTGATTCATTAGATACTCCAGTTATAAATCATGTCAAAGATGAATCATTAGATATTTTGGTTATAAATCATGTTGGATATGAAAGTTACAATGAAGGGATTTTTCAGGCATCCAATGAGATGTATGCTCTTGGCATCTACTTTAGGCTAGATGGAGGTCAGGATTCAACTATTGTGGAACTTGCGGAATATTCTCACCTCTTCCTATGTAAGCCAGATGCCAAGAAAGGAATGTCAATTTCTGAAAAAATCAATGTGATACCATTGGAGGAGAAATCTGTTGAGAAGATGAACCTATGGTGTACAATAGCAAGCTGGAAGCAAAAGATGTGTATAAGGAAAAAGCTCGGGAGGAGTAGACGAGGATGCAGAAGGAACAATTGAAGCGGACTGAACAAAAAAATCATGATGCTTTGCAGAAAAAGATGAATCAGATAGCGAAAACAGGGATTGGACAAAGAATATTGGTCAAACTACTTAGATTTCTTGGGGACAAGATACCTTTTAAAGGGGGGGGGGGATGTCATGACCCCAAGGATATAATAGTAAATATAATAGTAATTGTAGTTTAATTGCAGTTATTATTTACAGTTAATAGTGTAGTTATTTTTCTTACAGTTATGAATGCAGTGGAGTAGTGGAGTAATAGAAGTGGTAACTGCTGTAATAGCTTTATATATAAAGCTATCATATAGTTTCAGGTAGGGGTGTGCAAACAGTCGGTTCAATGAAATTCAATAACTGAAAAAACCAAACCGCTATACAAAACAGAACCGACTGAACTAATCGAAAATCGAACTAACTGAACAAAATTCGTAAAAGCCGAATTGACTGAATAAACTGAACAAACCCAAAAATAACCAAACAAACCAAACTAATGTCTGTCCTTATTGTTGTCGTCAGCCACCTAGCCAACCAGTGATTCCAATCGAATTCCCTCAACCATGGTGGTTCATATACCAAAAAATGAGTTTAATCAAATGATTGATTTTTTGTAGATCTAAAAATTAATTTTATTGTCAAAAAACTAAAAACTCATTTTTGAAAAAACGTCGTCGGCCACCATCCACAGCAAATTCCGACAATTAAATTGACCATCAAATTTACCTTGGCTTAGTGACCCACATACTCAAAAATCAAAAGGATCTAATGGTTGGATTTTAGTAGATTTAAGTTTTAATGTAGAATACCCACCCACAAGAAGGTTGCCAAAAAACTTACCAAAGGGGCCCAAGCATGGTGTAAATATCTGAAGGAAACATAGGTGGTTTGAGGCGATGGTGGTTGCTGAGGTGGCGTCGAAGGTGACGACTGACGGGTGAGCACAGTAGCCTGGTAGACTAGTAGTGATGGTTATTGGGGTGGCGTCAACGAGTAAGCATGATTGGTGTCGACATCAGAGGGAGCGATGGGTTGCTAGAGAGTTGGAGATGAAGGGGAAAGGAAAGGGAAAGGGCCGAAGGCTAGGCAGTTAGATCCTTCCGCCATTCTATTTCTCATTTCTGTGTATATTTCTTTTATATTACATCCAAAATGATGTATTGGTTGGTTCGGTTAGTTCAGTTATTTCAAACAATGAACTGAACCGAAAACTGAACTTCTCAAAAAAGATAATCGAACCAAACCATAGAAAGAAAATAATCGAACCGAACTGACAAGTTCAATCGATTCGATTCGGTTAGTTTTGATTTAACTAAACTTCTGCTCTCCCCTAGTTCCGAGAGGTTATGGTTGTTGTGTGAATTAAAAGATATTCATTTTCTCTACAATTCTCCCTTACTTTCTCTCGGATTCTCTCCATTTCTCCCTACTTTCTACCTAATTCTCCTTCATCTGTCTAGGCTTCGCCCTATTATTTTGTCTGTCTCTTCCTCATTTATTTCTATTTCTCCCTCAATTCCAATTCTATCTTCAAAGGAAACATTAGTTAGGACTAGGGTCCTAACATATGGCAATTTTAGTTATTTGAAGTTAGAAAGCTTGACAGATTTCCCAGTCAGAGACTTGGTATCTCATTCTTAGGCTGAAGAGTGAGTGTTTAGGTGCAAAATTCATGAAGATATGACAAAAGAAAATACATGGAAGTCTAGAATTCATGTAGCTGACATCACATAGTGGGATAAAAGCTGGATATGTTGTTGTTGTTGTTGTGTCTTTCTTTATTATCTTAACTAATCCAAGTGAATTTTATACTCCCAGATCTCCTAACATCACCTTAATAAAAATGTCAGACATCTATTGGTCTTTGTTCTAGATGTTCAAACCATCTCAATCGTTTTTAATTCATTTAGCTTTAATAGAGATTATATCTATCATCTCACTTATTTGTTCATTCACATCCCTATCTTTTAGTTTTATATCTAACACATTATTGCACCACACCTACACCATAGAGCATAGTTGGTCTTTTAACTGTCTTGTAAGTTCTAAAGTTATGCTTTTAACCTCATGGGTATATCTTTATTCAGGGAAGCAACAAAGTTAAGTTGGGTTGAGACTATAAAGAAGGATGTTATGTACTATGGTCTAACCGAAATTATTGCTCCTAATGGAGTTGATGAAGAAAAGAGGATCAATATGGCCCACTACAAGTAGTTGGGAAAAAAGGCTAGTAGAGTTAAGTGGATCTCACAAGCACTAGTCAAATAAAGCACCTTAAGCATTTTCCTCATAATTCATCAAGCCTTAGTTCTACAAGTTGTAAATCTCTCCATTCTTATGTTGATTGAGCTCATTATCAAAATTTCTCACTCTTATGTACCTATTGGCCTTCAATATTGCCTCCCCTTTAATTCTACTTTGATTTAAATGGAAATTGCATTTATTATATTCAACATTGATGTCACGAGTCATATGAATAGGTGCTAATCATGACACCTATTTGTATCTAGAAGAATGTGGAAATGTTATCAGACTCAGATTTACCTCCCTTGGGACCAAGCGGCGGGGCCCCCCGCGAGGGAGGGCATCCCAAGAATGTGGAAATGTTTTATAATATATCTAGAGAATTCTAGAAAGCTCTAGATGCTTCAAGAATATTCTAGAACATTCCAAAAGTCTCTATAGCATTCTAGATGATTATACTAGAAGATTGGAGAATTTTTTAGATAACTAGGATGCTCTAGAAGATTCTGGTGTTCTCTAGAAGACTCTAGAGAAATGTAGGATATTGTAATTACTTCTAAGACTTCTCAACGAGGTTGTGTAAATATCTTAAGATGTCCTATTATATCATTTACATGCGGCACAATTCCAGCCACACATTCTTTCCATTGGTACCTATAAACAGAAGAGGGCATCATTTGTAAGAGCATCCAAGAAAAGCATGGCATTTTCAATATACTTGTGTGTGTTTATTTACCATTATCTTCTTTGTTATTTTGATCTAACACTACATTTTGGGGGAGTAGGGCTGAACTTATGCTTTCAGGAATCGACAAGCTTAAGTGTTGGTTGCTTGAAGATTAAGCTAGTGAAATGTGGGCTAAGTTGAAAATAATTCCAAAATATTATAATTAAGGAACTCAAACTAATAGATAATTATAACATCAAGAAGATGTCATGCACTTCCTCCACCCTAGGAAATTAGGAATCAATCAGTTACTTTCCATTGTCTCCAATCTTGCACTGTCCCAACATGAACATCCATTATGGAAATATTAAATCCTGTTAACTTTTCTATACAATTCCATACAACAATTATGTTGCACAAAGAAAGTATTCTTTCCCACTTGACATTTTTCTAGAACAAAGCCAAAATGATGGATTTTGCTGGTTTCTATAATAATTTACTTAAACCTTGTGGGAATATTAAATCCTGTTAACTTCTCTGTACATTCCATGCAACAAAATGTAGCACAAAGCAATATTCTCTCTCACTTCATTGAGGATATTTTTCGAGAACAAAGCCAAAATGTTGGATTTACAGGTTTTTATTATAATTTACTCAAACCTTGTGGAAATATTAAATCCTGTTAACTTTTCTATACAACTCCATACAACAAACATGTTGCACAAAGAAAATATTCTTTCCCAATACACTGAGGATATTTTTCTGGAACAAAGCCAAAATGATGGATTTATTGCTTCCTATTATAATTTACTTAAACATTGTGCATTTTCCAAAGTGATTCATCCTTCCTTACTTAAGATAGAAAGAGAAACACTGATACTAGATTCCTCCTTCCTAACTGCATGCGGATTTAAATAGGAAACTCATAGTAATGAAGAAATCAAGTCATGGGATAAATTGGGTTATTCCAACCACCAGGGGGGAGATTGTCCTACTAACCAACCCCTTGATTTTGGTTAACCCCAAATTCAACTTTTTACTGTATCAAAATAATTGGCGACTTCACCTTGATGTAAAGTGATACAAACTTTCACTGTTTATCCAAACAAAATGCTAGGTTGCAATATATAATCTTTAAGCACACAACTTTAAGAAAAAGTGATATTCCCTGACCTCTCACCAAATTGAATATGCTAAAGGATCATGAGAAGTCATCTCTGCTACTATTCACATTGGTAACCAAGCAATCTGACCTTTGACGTGCATGGTACAGCACTCAATACTTTCCAATTCAATTGCTCCAGAAAGGCACATCAGCCCCTTCAACATCACAAGAATACAGCGATCTGTTCACCAACCCATTACAAGTAAAGCTAGTCTTTTTGTCTCTCCCTATTTCTCCGCCTAAACATAGATGCAGACCATGATTTTCCGATGCTCTCAATTGATAAAGTAAATTAGCATTTTCTAGTTGCTCCAAAACAGTCATTATTATGCCTTCATGATAACAGTGGCAAAAATAATAAGCTTAATGGGGATCTATAGAAACTTGTGAACTATGAAAAGGAAAGAAGCATGAGACTACAACTTCAAACGATCAATTTTGGGGTTTAAGTTCCAACAGGGTCTAAGTTGCATCTGAAAAGCTCACAGAACAAAACAGAATGGAAATGACGAAGGAACTTGCCAAATATTTCAACTGGTCGAAGAAAGTTTTTAAGAGTTAATGGACCATTTTGGCTGCTGAATCTGGAGAGAAAATTGAAGCACTGGGTTTTGTTCCTCCAATTACTTGATTGAGATAAGATTGCCGTTGTTATGCCTCGGAATACTTAAATTCCTACAAATAATTATTTCCCCAGATTTCCAACGGAACCAAACAGAAAATCTGCAAAGCGCATCAGACCACAATACCATAATTCCACCACATGGCTAAACACACACACAAATGACCATATACCACTCAAAATCGGACCTTAATTAAAACCCATAGGATCAGAAAATCCTACCAAATATTCCATGAATTTCGGGCAACCAAACAGAAAACCATAGCAAATGCATCAAACCGATACCATCAAAGTTCCAACACATGAATATCCACTAAAGCATTATCAATCAACAAATCAAAAAACAAAAAACGAAAACAAAAATAAGAAGTGTTGCAGAATGTAGATCGAAGACGAGCCAAGAACATGTTTCTTGCCAAGACCACCAGAAATGCAGAGAAAACTCGTACCTCTGAGAGATGGAGAACGGAAAGAGGGATGATCCAGATGAAGATGATGGATGGGGATGGAGAATTGAGGAGTGAGAGTGATCTGATTGGCTGCAGCACGTGGCTGTCAAGTGTGGGTTGCAGCACGTGGCTGAAATAGCGGGTTTTTATGGGCTTTCAGTGGCTTCACAAGCCCACGTCCCTTTCTTGTTTACCATTTCTGTCCAAAGACTCCATCTTTGGTCATGGATAAGAAACAAACATATGAACATGACAACCCAACCCGTGCCATGGTGAGTTTGACGTATGGGGTTCCAGATTTGTGACTTTGATGTATGTTGTCCTTAATTTCTTTTTAATTTTGGTCATTTGGTTTAGACGATTCATGAATTTTAAATTTATTTAATTAATTCATAACTTTTTTTTTTAAATTAGCCCTAATATTTTGTGAATTAATTACCTACGATATTTCTCTGAATTTCCGCCATTCAAAGCGATGTCGTGATAAATTTTAAAAAATTTAACATTAACTAAACAAATTTAAAGTTCGGAGTGTGTGTTAGCCGATTGACTCAATTTAGTCTTTTTTATTAGGTTCATATGATATAATCTTTATTTGTTAAAAAATTAAGATAAATTTCATAAATTATTCTTAGATTTGTCTAAATTGCATCTTAGGTTATATAGAAATGGAAATGAAAAACAAATACAATGGGAAATGAAAATAAGGAAATGAGATTTTTCAAAATAGTAAAAAACGAAAACTAAGAAAACCTGTAAGTAAAATATAGGAGCTTTTTTGTAGATATATTTTTTAATATAAAATAGTTATTAAATCTAAAAAGGCAAAATATATATTTTATCCCCTACACGTTTTTTTTTATTTATACTTAAATTTTTTGTTATTCAATTACACTCTTAAACTATGTAATTTCGAGTCAACTAAACCTTTAAACTTTTTGTTGTTTTAATTACATAATTAAACTATGTTTAATTCATTATTTTCAATAAATTTGTTAAAACGAATTGCATAGTTTATGGGTGTATTTAAAACAACAAAAAATTATGGAATGTAATTGGCTCAAAATTACATAATTCAGTGGTATAATTGAAATAATAAAAAATTCGAATATCTAAATAAAAAAAACATACAAGTACAAGAGCTAAAATATGTATTTGACTATCTAAAAATAAACATAAATTCCATAATATATTCAAACAAATTCCATATTATTTGGAATTTTTTCCATCTCTAACTTCTTTATAGATGGAAATGCGTTTTCAAATAAAAAACACGTTTTCAATATTTTCTTCATATTATTTAACTGTTTTGAAACATTTTTCAAATTGCAAAAATGACTTAGAAATATTTTTTCGATGTTTCTCAATGTTTTAATATAAGGAACTTTTCAAAAATACCAAAACGGCGTCGGGAGACATTTCTCCGCATCATAGATTGCATCTATCACCTCAATGTTTTAAAAAATGGAGTCGATCTTGATTAAATAAATAAAAAATCATCTCTGGGTTCAATCGATTGAAGAGGATCAACATTTCACATTTCGTTTTGGGTTCAATTTCTACGTTTAATCGATCGAACCAATATAAACATCCAATAAAATATACACTTCTAGGTTCAACCGATTGAATCCATAGTTGTTGATCTGAGTTCAAGTTTCTGGGCAATTGAACCCAAACATTCTTAGGCTGTAGCGGTGGCGGATGCACTGCTATCCGCTACCCGTTACTTTTTATTATGTTTTTGTTTTTTTTAATTACAATAGAGAGATTCTATAATTAATTTTTACTTTTTTAAATTATAGTGACCAAAAATGAAGGAAGCTATCTTAAAATATAAAAAAATATATCAATTTAATAACGATGGAGGAGAAGTGATCAGTCATTATAAAATTTTAAGAAAGTGATACAATTGGTGTTATTGTATAATTGGTGATGTTGTGTCTAAGAAAGCGAATTCATGCCTAAGAATAGACGCAATTTTAAAGAAATTGGCCCAAAAACATATCATAAAGAAGAAATTTACAAAAACAAGCCATAAGAGCATGAGGTCATGGGATGACAAACACTGAGAGACAATACTTTGAGTGATTGAGAAACCTAAGTGAGAGGCTTGAGAGAGACTGAGGTGAGAGACCCATAAAAGACTTGTGACAGATTGAATGACCTCAGCACAAGTGATTGAAGTCAAGACTGAGTGACCTTAGAGCCTCTCTCGATACTTTTGAAAGACTCTCTCAATAATTCATGAGTCACTCAACAAATGTTATTTGGAAAGCTTTCATCAATTAATTATACCTTTAATGTGCTTGCTTACAAAATTAAAAAAAAGAGCCCAAAATGCTCGTCGAATATTGTGGCTCTACTGATCAGGCTTTTCCTTTCCATAAATGGGAGACTTTTCCTTTAGAAAATGGTATGCTCAGTACTCTACTTGGAATATAACTTTACTAGTTATATTTTAAACACAAGACTGACTTTAATATCGGAGGGTCCGCAAGTGATGCTTATCTACACCCCTAACCATTTTTTTTCTTATAGATCACTCATAGATTGGTCACTCGTAAACTTCTCGAGACACACTCCCCTATAAAGAAATTCATTGTTACATATTGACAACAATAATATATATATTTATTATAAATATATATATTGAAAATGATATAATTAGGGTATCAAAAAGTTTCTTTTTTCTTTTTTTTCAAAGACAGTTAAAAGACTATAAAATAGTTGATTTTTTTCCCTCCAAAGGCTATTTAGAGAATAGTAATAAAATGTCTAGGCTTTTTAACAATAAAATCCAATTAAGAAGGTGATCCCAAACAAATCTTAAATTATTGTGGGTTCAATCCACATGTGTTATTCCAATAAGATTTTTTTTAAAAGTAAACAATTGAACCTTTTATATATGTTATTCAAAATTTGAGTCTAATAATGCATGCAAATTGCAATAATAACAATAATAATAATAAGTCTTAATTTTATTATATAAAATTAACTTCGAAGTAATTATGTAGAATTTAACAATTTTTCTAAAATATATTTATTTTTTAGTAAATTACTCTCAAATCTTTGTAGTTTGGGCCATTTGTAAGAATTTTTTTTGTGATTATTGACCTTAAGGTTGCAAACGAGTCCAATGGAGTCCTAACTATAAAAACTTAAACTTATTTATTTAAAATTTTAGACTGCGTTCTCTATATTTTTTAATTTTTAGTTTTGAGTTTTAAATTTATTTTTAATTTTTTATTTTGGTAGACTGTTTTTAAAAATTAAAAACATGTTCTTTTTATCATTTTAAAAAACTATTTTTTAAAACAGAAAATTAGAAAACGCGTTCTGTTTGAAATTTTAAAAATAATTTTTTAATAATATTTTATACAAAAAAATTTAATTATTCAATAAATTAGAAATATTTAATATTAATATATTATTAAAAAAATATATACATTTTAAAATTAATGAATTTTGTAATATTTTTTCCATTACAATAGTAAAATATGAATAAATATATAAATAAATGTGTTTTGAGTTTAGAGTTTATTTTGGATGAAAACACTCAAAACAACTTTTATTGTTTTAAATTTTTTTTACAAATTTTTTTTGTTTTCAAAAATATATTTTTAAAAATAACAAAGAGAACGCGTTTTCATTATTTTAGAAAATTGAAAATTAAAAATAATTTAAAAATAATAAAGAGAACGCAACCTTATGGGTTTAAACTTGGGATTGAGTTTTAAGTGGAGTTTAAAATTGAGGTTTAAGCTTATTTACTAGAATTTTATCAAGTTGAAGCTTAACTTTTTTATATTAAGCAAACTTTAAGTCAATCTTTTTATAAGCTTTAAACTTATTACTTATTTTTAATTTGATTTTAGGCTCATTTATATATGACATATAGAATAGTATATTTTAATTTTAAATAATATAACAAAAAAGTCCTTAATCATAAAAACGACAACAAATTATTTCATAATAAGCTTCGAACGAGCCTACAAAAGAGTCACAAATGAGTTAGTTTACGAGATTAAATGAACCGAATACTCTAAATTTATGAAATGGGGGTAGGGTAGAGGATATAACAATACATAAAGAAAAGGGAATTGTTTGGAAAGAAATAAAATAAAAATGAGTATAATATATCTTTACTTTTTTTGGATGGGGAATGGAAGAGGACAAAACGATTAGAAAAAGAAAAAAATAAAGTTACAATTATACTTATTTACTTTCAAAATAAATATATAAAAATTATTATAGATATCAAAATATTAAAATAATATATATAAATCAAAGTAATAATATCTACTTGTGAATGGAATATACAAAAATTATAGGACCTCTCCAAGTACTCTTGGGAGACTCTCTCCATAACTGTTAGTCACACATACTTCTCTATTTGGATTTTCTGCTCTTGGACTTATCTTGAATTTTGTCACATTTTCTTGAATATAACAAATATAAATGTCTATGTGCCATTAATTTACATCCATTCTCCAAAAGCAACATAAATTAATGTTTAAATAATTATAAGATTTTTTTAGATTAAAGATAATGTTAGACTTTTATAAACAACACTAGAGGTAGTACAGCTTGACATATTGTGAGGTCGTGAGTTTAATTTTAGTGTCGTGCTACAGTGTCCGAACGGTTGACGCACGGAATGACCGAACGGAATAAAATCTGCTCGGCCAAGATTCGGCGGACTTTATCTAAGATAAAGTCCGCCAAGCACACTGTTATTAAAATTAAAATAAAAATTAGAATAAAAAAATAATTAAAATTATAATATAAAAATTAACTTAAATTAAAATTATAATTATAATATAAAATATAATCAAAATGAAGTCTGCAGCATAGCAGCAGGCGGACTTCATCTAACATGAAGTCCGCCCGCTGCTATGCGGGCGGATTTCATCCGCCCAGCAGCCCGCTCGCTGTTGGGCGGGCGGACTTCAACATGTTTGGACGGGCTTCATCGGTGATGAAATTTGTTCAATTTTTATTTGGAGCAGCAGTTTCAAGGTGATGATATTTTTGTCTTTTAATACCTTTAGTCATCGTTTATATCTTAATTTTAAGGTGATGATATTCTTAATTTTATCTCTATATAGAACTGTACAATCGTTTATATCTATCTTAAAGGATAAATCCTAAAGTTTAGATTCCGACAAACCTGACTATAACTTAGGTCAAGTCAAGGCAAAACTTAGGTTTTAGAGATGGAAGGATAATTCGGGGTAAAAATTATTTGTATCAGGACCTCTCAAATTTGTCACGTTATAAAACAAAAAATATTAGACTTTTATAAAAATAATAAAAGAAGTTTCTTTCCTTTCATACTCCATAAATTGGGTGGAAGTAGGCCTGAAGAGAAGGGACCCTCCATTTTCCTCACTTTCCATCCAAACAAGGATATATAAAGCTTAAATTTTGACTCATTTACTTGGAGCTAACACCAGGGGTAGTACGGACGGTCCATTCTCCAAAAGAAACATAAATTAGTGTTAAAATAATTATAAGATTTTTTAAATTAAAGATAATGTTAAACTTTATAAACCACTAGGGGTAATATATACAGTCTGTCGTATGTATTTAAAAGTTTGAGATATTACAAGATTGTGAGTTTAATTTTATCTTTGTGTGATACTATATAATCGTTTGTATCTATCTTAAAGAGTAAGTTTTAGAGTTTGGATCTCAACAAAGTTATTTATAACATAGGTCAGGTCAAGATAAATCGTAGATTTTAGAGATAGTAGAATAGTCCGAGATAAAAAGTGTCTATGATCAAAAATCTCTCAAATTTTTCACATTATAAAATAAAAAATATTAGACTTTTATAAAAACAATAAGGAAAAAATAATAAAAAATAATAAGAAATTTTAAAAGAAGTTTCTTTCCCTTTATACTCCATAAATTGGGTGGAAGCAGGGCCCGGAAGAGAAAAGGGACCCTCCCCTCTCCTCACTTTCCATCCAAACTAGGGGTAAAGCTTAAATTTGACTCATTTAAGTACTTGGAGCTAACACTTGATATCAAGCACTAATAGTTGTTTCTTTCTACTGTTTTTATACATCAAACACACAAATTAATGAAAGAATCTTCAATAATCTGGACAATGACTGTTTGTTTCTCGAGAAAATATAGAATTAGAAACGTAGACTTCGCTTACAAGCCTCTAGGGGCAGTGAATACTCAGAAGAAGAAGAAGAAGAAGAAGAAGAAGCAGAGGAAGAAGAGGCTCCCAACGTTAAGTCGTGGACCATCTCCACGATCAAGTCTCTGCAAATGTAATCCTGCAAAACCAGCCCTATTCTCCCGACCTCTCTCTTCTCTCCCCATGCAATGTCCCAACAAACTTTGTCTACGATCTCTTTTTTCGCCCTGTTGCTCGTCGGCGGCGGCTTGCATTTCGTCTGCCAGAGGGATCCGTCATCGTCGTCGCCCTTGCGGAAGAAGCAGACGTCGACTACCTCCTCGACTCTCGGGCAGCTCCTCCTCGGCGGCGCCGGCGGTTTCTGCTGCTGCACCTTTTGTTCTGCATTCTCCAGTTATATATAATTCATGTAATTGACACATTTAAAATACAAAACTTGAGATTATAGACGTTAAATGTTTTTATATTACAAGCAAACAGGGAGTTGATGCCAATATGAAACTATAATCCTCGAAGAGGCCTCTTGACATCTCGCAATTAACAAAATAGATACTATATGAAATGAAAATAGAAACCCTTTTTTTTTTAGGGACACAGTCCTGAAGATATATTGTTGTGGTGGGTTGCAATGGAGGGTTAAGTGGATGATGAAGTGGAAGTGGAATGGTGTCAGTCAGGCAAAGCCTGAACTGAAGAAGGGGTCTGTCTCTTTTGCCTTTTTCTTTTCTCATCAGTGGTGGCCATCTTTGACTTTGACTGAACGGCAGCTGAGGAGCCCAAGTGAGCCAAAAGCATGGGCCATTCCATGATCATGCATCATCACGATTATTAGTGATTATAATAAAGTGTCATGCAAATTAAGACTTACTTAAGTAATCATAGTCAATGGCACATCCATCTTTAATCATCATCATCCCAGCTGTAGCCATCTGCCCGTCTGTCATTTTGATATTTAGTTTTAAGGGATTAATATTATGTTTTTAAATTATTGATTATTAATTATTTTTTAACAAATATTATGTGTATGGTATTAATTAATTAATTAATTATTGAGAACTTTAATTACTCCCAAGTATATGTGAAGAAAATTAAAGGAGAAACCAAGAAGAGAGTACGAACCTTTGATAATGTGAACTTTTGCGGCGGCGGAAGGTGTACGAGTGAAGCTGCGGAGCACGGAAATGGGAGTCGGTTGTTCGCCTGAGACGGGGTCTTCGTTTTTAGCAATCCGTTTCCTCTTCGCAACCGACGTCGATCTGGGGCTGTCTCCGGACCGGAGGGCGTCGATGATCTGCTTAATGGCTTTCAGATCTTCGTCGCATTTCTCCAGTGCGCTCATCAGCAGCTTCCTTCTCTTCTCCGCCTCCGACTGATCGGCCGACGGAATCTCCTCCAACCCCATGAGCCTTGCCACCAGTGCCGGCTGCGTTTGTGCAGCGGTGGTTAGCCGGAAGCTCTGATCCTCCGGCGTCCGCGAGTTGACAGAATTGGATCGCCGAATCTCCGCTGGCAGCGTCGGGCTCCTCGGGACTTGGCACGACAATCTCCGAACATGCCGGGCTTTATCTCCTCCCTTCTCCTCCTCACAATCCCCTTGCACCAAACCCATCTCCGACTTGCAAGCCGGAGGAGCAACCTCCTCCTCGTCCTCCACCTTTTTCCCAGGCTTTCTACCTGAAAGGTGAAAGCCAATCTGACCGTGAATAAGAGATACACACATAAATAATATATATTAGAGACTTAATTAAAATTATCATATATAGTAAAGTGTAATACAGAAAATTATGTAAGCATTGTGTTTGAATCAAGTTAAAATTTTCTGTATTAATTTCTAGCTATACGTGATATATGCGATCTTCTGATCCTAATTAACGAGGATAAAACGAGGAAGTAGAGAGAAGAGAACTAACCGAAGGTAATTAGGAATCGGCGACGAGGTTTGTATTTGGAAGAGAGGTGAAGAAGGCCTGCCATGCAGCCAACGGCGGCCGCATGGCGATGTTCGGCGACGTTTTCACGGCGAGACGAAGACGACGACGAACGCGCAGTCTGCTGTCGCTTCAACATTGCTTTATTCTTTGGCTTGTTTTCTGGGCTGCGATGCGAATGTCGTCCGAATTAAGAATATGTTGGCCGGGGGATGGATCGATTAATGTAAAGAAGAAAACAAAAGAGAAAGTGAAATGGAACGGGCTGCTGTAACGGTAAAGAAATTGAGTGTTTGAGAGAGAGAGAATGAATGCTACTAATGATGCATAGGCCAGGCAGCGCTAAAGCAACAATAATGCACGTGGACTGCTGGCTGGCTCCCTCTTTTTGCAACTCCAATTAATGTTGGATTATTATTTGTGCAATAACAACAAGATAAGATTTGTATAAAGATAAGAGTGGTCAAATAATTAATATGACAGTGTCAATTTTATAAGTTAAGAATTTGATTTTTGTCTTGTGTAAGTCTAACTTATAATTTATCTTTTTTGGCGTAATTAAGGGCACGAGCAACAGGGGCCGTGCAAAGACGGTTATCCTAAAATTAAAATATTTTTTGAATAAAAATATAGAATGATCAAAATAAAATTAAAAAGTATTTTAAAATTTTTATTAAATTTTTTAAAATACACTAAAAGACATATATCATTTTTTTTAATCTATAAGGATAAAAAATAAATTTATCTAAAAAAAATTTAGATAAGAAGTCGACTTATTTTTCAAAGATTATCAAATAAATTTAACATATATAATGAAAAATACTTTTATCTAGAATGCTTTTCATAATATACTTTTTTCAATTTATATTTTGGTTAACAAACACTACTTCTAAATTATATCCCTAGTTTGTCAACTTTTTGCTCAACATAACCGTTAGATAAATTATTATATTTTAATTTTAGAGTTAAATAAATTATTGTATTTTTTAAAAAAAATTATAATTATATGAGATTTTTTGAATTTTAATTTAGGGTTGGCTTTGAACACTTGTGAGTTTATAAGATTATTTTGATTGAATATAGAGTTAATGCTAGCAATAAAATTAAAATATTGTTAGATGATATTAAAAAAATATGTGGCGTGGGCTAATAGGGGGTGGCATGTGGGCCTCATCACCCCACAAGGGGGCCATGCCCCATCTCTCAAATTATTCGTGTCGGATAATTGTTATGTTATTGAACGCAAGTAATATAATAATTATATATGACTTTAAGGTATTGAGTTTTGATGTTATGAAATTCAATTACTCTTCGATTAAATTCTAGGTGGTATAATTTTAATTACTAAGTAAATTAGGAGTTGATGAAGTTGGGCATCAATTTCAAAACCTATACAATTATATCAATTAGAGCCAAACTAATTATCATGGGGTCAAAAATTTTAGACACAAAACTTATTTAATTATAAAATATATCAAAATTAAACTAACCTAGGTTAAGTAAATTAGGATTTCATTGAGTTTGGTCCGAATAAGAGAACACTTGAAAGGCTGAAATTATCCAATAATTTTTACGAGCAATGAATTATAATTTGCCACATGTCCCTATCCCAAGAGGTAAGGTGTTGACATGTGTACTTTCATTTAATTCGAATCTAAGAAATAATTCAATAGAATTCAATATCCTACAAATTCCTATGTTAAAGACTTCGTACACTTAATAGAGTTTGGGAATTTAAAAAAAAAACATTGAGTATTTCGTCTCATATCACTTATATAAAACCTACGACTCCTATAAGTAAAGCATCTAATTCGTGTTATTTAGTACATACTTGTTGTTCATATTATCTACTAACTTACACATTATAGGCTAAATACAATGGATCAAACCCACCCTTTATTACAGGCAGACACTCACATCGAGACAAATTTCGATGATCGATTGTATGCATCGTCAAGTCCAAATTCCAAAACTTATACAACTATATCGAAAATTTATATTTCAAAATGTTTGACATATCAAAATATTAAGATTTATAAGAAATATTTTAACACAAATTCCAGAATTCAAGCCAAAGAAAAAAAGCACAAACAAAACAAAAGTGTAGAAAATTATGTTAACAAATGGTAGGATTAAAACTTTGATATTGTTCACAGGTCAAATTTATATTTTTACCGCTTGTACTTTTACATTTTTTTATATGATTATTTAAATTCTTCGTTATTTCGATTATACTCTTAAAGTTATTTTTTGAATCAATTAGCAAGTACGTACTTTGACTTTTTTTTTCATTTAACAATTCAAATTTTTTGTTATTTCGATTATATCCCTTAATCTAACAACTCAAGTTTGAGTTGACACACGAAAAAAATATTAAAATATAATGACTAAATTGATTAAAAAATATAAGTTTAAAGGTATAATTGAAATAATAAAAAAAATAAATAATTATATAAAAATAATATAAAAATATAAAAATAAAATATAAATTTCACCCTCAAAGTTTAATCCAATTCAATAATCTAACTAGAACTCAATTTAATGTTAATTAAATTTAAAAAAAAAACTAAATCAAGGTCTAATCAATCACATTAACTTAATTTATTTTGAAGTTTGACCAAATCCATTACCATCTTGGGTTCTTGAAAATGATGAAAGGTTAAAGGTGGGGAGATGGATGCGACTAGGGGTGTTCATGGTTCGGTTTGGCCGGTTTTAAACCAATTTAAAACACCAAACCGCAAAGTCGGTTTTGCACCAAATCAAACCGATCGGTTTGATCTGGCGCGGAAAACCGAACCGAACCGAACCGCATTTTGCGGTTCGGTTCGGTTCGGTTTCCGCGGGTTCGGATTTCTTCATTTTGGCTCGGTTCGGGCCGGTTTGGTCCGGTTCGGGCCGGTTCGGTTCGAACCGAACCGAACCGAACCGGACGAATTTCCCTGTTTTTGGCTGCATTTCCTGTTTACACTGATCTAACTTAATTTAATCCATATGGCCAACATGAGTACCTTATAATGCAGTTAAACATAGAATTTAACAGCTGATTTAATCCCTGTTTACCAGCAACAAATTCCTAATTTACAAACACCACTATTCAATATTCATACCAGGTTACCAGCAACAAAATAGACAACTCATTCTATTCTAACACCAGGTTTTGATACATCAGTCCATAAGTATGCATAGGACCACCATAATCTTCAGTATTATCCAACAAATCTCCACTGGGCCAACAAACTGCAAATAAGAAAATCAAGAAACGAACTGCAAATAAGAAAATGAGTAGATAGGGGAATAGAACAATTTATTTTTTTCATTATTTGAACAACCATGAGTAGATGTTTAAATTATTTGTAAGAGAAGACGATTGAGATGAGGAATGAGGAATGACGAGAACAAGATTACATAGAAAAGTCTCTAAAATAGATGGGATCCAAAGTCTCATAGAAAAGTCTCTAAGATAGATAGGATCCAATTATTTGGGGCCCCTGCCCTGCACTCAAATTAATTTATTACAAAGAAATTAACAAAGAAAAGAAAAAAGCAAATGCACACATTAAAGTAAGAATAATCACTTTTGCAGTATGATAATTTGTAAAGGTGAAAAGGAATAGCCTTTTTCTGTTGAAAAGATCTCTCAATAATGGGCATAACAAGTTTTAAATAATGGAAAACATATCTCTCAATTTGATACAAATCAGAGTCGTGGACCAAAAATATTGTTGACAATAGGATGTAATCTCCAAAATGACTCAAATAACATCAAAAGCAGACATGTTGCAAAAGTAAAGGCCAGAGATTAAAAGAAAAGTAATAATTGAAATAGTACACACAATACCTCATCTGATGTTCCAAAAGGTCTTGATCTTGTCAGCACATTTTCAGGATCTGCAGTTTGATGGTCCATTACTGGATTGTTGTTAGTAGATGTTGTAGGACGCTTTAGCATAGATGCTATAACAACATATATGTAACAACAGAAATTTGGAAAGGAAAAAAAATTTGAAAGGAAATAGGATTTCTAAAGTCATCATAGATTAGGATAATGTAATCATAGTTTCAAAGAAATTGAGATTTAGTTCAAATTCTAATTGGGAATTGAGATGAGAGAGATTGTCATAGTTGTAGAAGGATTTAGATTGGCCTTGAAGTTTGAACTGAGCATAAACTTGATTTTAGAAATTGCTGGACAAATTGGAATAAATTAGAATGAGATACATATGGAAGAGAATTTGATAAGGACTGGCATTTATTAAAGAATTGGAAACAAACCACTTCCTTGTTAAAGAAGAATTGTTTATCCAAAATTTGCAAGCAGACCCTTCCTTGTCAAGCAAAACCTGTGAATTATCTAATTAGGATTTGATAAGGATTATGATTAATTGGAAAACTGGAAACAAAAGAGAAAAATTGAATTCAAAACCAAAGAGGAATTGGATGAACCCTTAAGAGGCATATAAATAAATGGTTAGAGGAGGGTTTAATCATAAAACTTTGAGCTAGGAGAACCGATGAGAAGCAAAGTCACTGAATATTTGTGGATTTTCTCTACAAAGGGGTTAGGTGAGTGGTTATTTCTGCAATAGTATATGCTTTGAAACCTATTCCTATGCATGGTTGAAAAATTATTTTCATATCATATAAATTCTCAATCCTATTACTTGACATACATACATGCATACATGAATTGTTCATTTGAACCATATATCAATACCTGCTCCAAAGTCTTCAACTTCATCACTAATCAAGGCTGAGAAAATTTTTTGTCATAACGAACTTATCTACAATATTAAGGAGAACAATAAAATTAGAAAATTAAAATGTTAAAGTTAATAGTTAATACAAATAAAATAATAAACATATTTGATGAGTAGATAAAAAATTACCAGATTCAGCAGATTCATAAGTAGCATGCTCTTCTAATACTGGGCTCATATCCAATGGTAAAGATGTAGCTCTCAACCAATTCTGACAACAAATCAACGCTTCTACCATGGATGGACTCAACGAACTTCGAAAGCAATCAAGCACCCTACCTCCAGTGCTAAAAGCTGACTCAGAAGCTACTGTTGACACTTGAATGGCAAGAACATCTCTAGCAATCAGTGATAGGACATGAAACTTTGTCGAAGATACCTTCCACCATGCCAATATATCAAAAGTTTTGTTTCTTATATCCTCATTTGGCTCAGCTAGGTACCTTTCAAGCTCATTTTTCATTTCAGTAGCATTATCTTGAAAACATTCTTTCTCAAAACCGGATTTAAACATGTTAACAGTATCATCCTCATCAGGATCCACAACTGGAAACCTAGGTCTAGAAGTTGTCCCACCTTGTTCATCTGATTCAATTGATGCATAAAAATTCACTAACTTCCCTAGAGTGCTCTTGATAGAATCCATAATGGTTTGAACTTCATCTTCAGAATAAAGTTTGTGCAAACAAAATGCCACATATTTCATTTTGTACCTAGGATCAAGTACAACTGCCACATAAAGAATCATATTTTGATTTTCAATGTTGCCCCAATACTTATCAAATTTTCTCTTCATGCTAGAAGCCATATCTTTCAAGATTGATTCATAACACAAACTCCATTTGTTTAGTCTACCAAGCACATTACAAATTTCATGGAAATAATTATTTGCAGTAACATTCAAGGAAGCACTAAACGTGAGGGTAGCATCATAAAAAGTCTTCAAAAACTTACAAAATATTGCACAATTCTCCCAATCTGTAGAATTTGGTGGCCCAATATGTTTTTTTCCATTTTTATCCTCTTCATAAAAATATTGAGAATAAAGCAAATCTTCTTCTTCCAACAAGTTAAATGCATCAACATATTTTAGTGCATGATCCAACATTAAATAGGTGGAGTTCCACCTTGTTGGCACATCCAAACACACAAGAGCCTTCTCTTCTTTACATGTATTCTTCACACAAGTTTTGAATCTTTCCAATCTTGAAGGAGAAGCTCTAACATACCTAACTGCATTACGTACAGCCATAATAGAGTAATCCAATTCCTTTAAGCCATCACCCACTATCAAATTCAAAATATGAGCCGAACACCTCACGTGTAAAAATTCTCCATCACAAACAGCACTCTTCCAAATCTGTAATCTTTTTCTCATGTGCCCAATAGCCCCATTGTTAGAAGCAGCATTGTCAACTGTGATTGTAAAAACCTTCTCAATCCCCCATTCTTTCAAACATGCCTCAATTGTTTTACCAATTGTCTCTCCCTTATGATTTGAAATTTGACAAAAATTCAATATTCTTTTTTGCATTTTCCATTCAGAATCTATAAAATGAGCTGTAAGCACCATATAATTAACATTTTGAATGGAAGTCCATGTATCAGTGGTAAGAGAGACTCTTTGTGAATGCTTAACAAAAAATGACTTCAATTTTTTCTTCTCTTCATTGTAGAGACTAATTATATCCCTAGCAATTGTAATGCGTGAAGGAAGATCAAACTTAGGGCATACAGTACTACAAAATGATCTAAACCCTTCCTGCTCCACAAACCGAAATGGCAATTCATCAATGACAATCATTTTGGCACATGCCATCCTACAAGCTGCCTGACTAAATCCTGTAGCTACAAGATTACTACCTGATCCACTTCCATCCTCACTGTCACTCTTCTTTAGAAAATGTAAAATCTTTTGCTTCTTATCTTCTAATTTGTAAGGATTCTTCTTACACTGATTGTTTATATGGTTCCAAAGAGTACTTGTCCCATTTCTTCTAGTATCACTTGCATAATCTTTGCCACAATAGTTGCACACAGCTCTAGGCTCAGAATAATCATCCTCATTTTTAGTAAAATGTTCCCATATTTCAGATTGTTGCCTAGTTTTCCTTTTTACAGCTTTGTCCTTAGAATCTTTAGGTGGCAATGGAGGTTTAGAGCCGCTACTTGATTCAATCGTAGTATTAGTCATTTGATTTTCATTGATGTTTCTTACACATTCAGGATCGGTATTACTAGCTGATTCCATCTGCCATTGAAACAATAAAAAATTTGAGATATTTTCTTGAAAATTAATTATTTGGAATTCACATTATCTAAACCCTAGCTAGGTACAAGTCAACTAAACAACTTGGATTCATTAATCGACTAAGCAACTCTTCAAACTCAACTATTAGAGACAAATGAACAATTGAGATAAGTAGATAAGTCTATGTTGATCTCATGAGAGTAGAGACTTCTTCTTACTAGGGTATGCATGTACTCAAAAATAAAAAACTTAAGAGAAAATTAGTTACGCTGGAAATTGAATTTAAACAAGGCACTAGACATTCAACACAGCAACATGCAGCTTCATAAAGGATTTGCAAGGATTATTTATATAGGGAAATGATAAGTTTACAGAATACCTATAGAAAAAAAAGTGATGTTATTGAATAATGGAATGGAGACATTCTATATTTTTTTGTTTTTTTAGTGTATTTTAAGAAGCAATCAAATCATAATTCAAAGAACCCAATTCTTATAATTAATTTACATAAAAATACAAATAAATTTTAAATTAAATTAACGCAAAGAAACTGTACATCAAAACTTTTTATAAAAGAAACAATCAATTTCAGGTTTTAAAACATTTTCTAAAAAAATAATTAAACTTTTATGAATGAAAGATAAAATCATAACTAATCTAAATTACTGTGCCCAAACTTTCAAATTAAAAAAAAAATTCTTATCCCACTTCCATTTCAACATCGACTTTTCATAACAAAATTCCTAAGATCCTCCATTTAGAACATAAAAATAAAATACAAACCACCAAACAAAAAAACTCTTAAAAGCCTCAACTTTCAGCGAAGGATCTAGTAGGTATATATCAAACGGGTACGGTAGGGAGTCCTCTATGTTAACAACTAGGATCCAAATCTATGCAATTGTAGTGGGTTTCAGGCTAGAAGAGCCAGTGATCTAGAATCTCCATCGCTGGTCCATTTTTATGCATTTATTTGGCCTGAAACTGTGGATTTTCTTTCCCCATTTTTTCGACACAAGACTGGGCGGCCTAGTTATTTTTCAAATAGAAATCCAGCAAACGATTTTAGGTAACAGACCTAGGAGGAAGGAGACGGTGGCCGGCGACAGAGAGAGAGAGAGAGAGAGAGAGAGAGAGAGAGAGAGAGAGAGAGAATGACATGTTCTGCTGCCCACTGCCGACACCGACAGCCGGCCCTGCACACACACACACAAAATACATACTTTTTATATATATAGCTTTGGAACAGATCATGAACCGTTACCTTTGAGATAGCGGAGGCGATTCAACAGAGGCGCGGGAGAGGATGTGATGGAGCTGGAGGCGGCGGTGTTGAGGCAGCGAGGAGGCGGCGGCGGCGGTGATGGGCCGGAGACGGAAGCAACGAGGCTATCGGAAACGATGGGGGTCACCACTCGCTGGTAGGTTGGCGCCGATCGCCGGCGATCCGAAGGTCGAAAGGGAGAGAGAGACTGCGGTAGTGCGGCGGATGGGTGGGCTCGGCCGCTCGGGTTAGGGTTTGGGGGAAATGGGGAGAGAAAGATGAGAGGATAGGAAGGAAGGATGGGTGGGCTCGGCCGCAAATAGCAATTTATATTTATATTTATATATATATATATTTTTTTAATTATATTTTATAGAAACTCGGGCGGTTCGGTTTAAAACCGAACCGCCGGTCTGCCAAACCGCAAACCGCGCGGTTTGGCAGATTTTCAAACCGAACCGACCCACACATTCAAAAAACCGGCCGGTTCGGTCCGGTTCGGTTCGGTTCGGCCGGAAACCGCGGTCCGACGGATTTTTTGAACACTCCTAGATGCGACATCATTCTCAAGCGGGCAGGGAAGCAGCTCTGATGTCTCAAGCGGGCAGGGAAGCAGCTCAGCTTTAGGTTCAGCCTCAGGGATATGCGCATGGCCAACACCATTATTCTGTCCCTCTCTTGTTACTTCTCAAAAGCCTCCATTTTTTTTTATTTTCTTCTAAGTAATAAAATAAATCATATATGTAATGGGAAAATATTATTTTGAAGGCAACCATTTATCATTATCAAGTCAAGCTACATAAACATTTTCATAATATTTCACTAATAAAAATACTTTTGTTTTTATTTTCTTCTAAGTAATAAAATAAATCACATATGGAATGGAAAAATATTATTTTGAAGGCAGCCATTTATCATTATCAAGTCAAGCTACATAAATATTTTCATAATATTTCACTAATAAAAATACGATACATAAGTATATTATATTAATTTTAACATATAATATCACTTTATTAAATTTATTGTCATTCAAATATAATAATAAATTTATTAACTAAAAGTATAATTGTTAAGTCACTTAAATTTTGTAGGAAAGAGAACAAGCTCCGAAATGGAGCTTGATTATGGTCTTTGAGGGACAATCATAGTATAGGTTATACAGAAACGAAAACGAAAACGAAAATAAGAAATGTTTTTGATACGAAATAAAAATATGAAAATAATATTTTTTTAAAAAAATAAGACACTAAAACACGAGTTAAAGTATAAATTAAAAAAATATAATTTTTTTATAAATATAATTTTTAATATAAAAAATAATTCAAATATAATACAAACAAACATAAATAATAAACATACATCTATAATAGAAAAAATTATAACCAAATCAGAATCAGATGCTATGCTACAAAAGTTGGGATTGCATAGTAATCTAACATGCATGGCTCTAGAGGTATTGCTACAGTTTGATCGTTTAGGATTGGGCTGTTTGCACGAAAAATTTAATTTTTTTCAGATTTTTGCAATTTTATTTAAAAATTTTAATGTTGGCAATAATGCCCCGATTTTATCAATTGATTATAATTTTATTCACGAATCGAATCTGATTCATCAACGTCCAAGACCAGTTGTGTAATATCCCAGAAATTGAGAAATAAATAATGAATATTAATTTGGTGTTTGAAGACATTAGTGAATATTTGGGAATTCAAGAGAAATAATTTATTTATGAGGTTTTGAGGAAAATAGAGAATTAAGGGTAATTAATTAAATTATTTGAAAATGACTAATCATTTTTATTTATTGTATTTTAAGGTTTAAAGGAACTAATTATTTGTTTTGAAATTTAAAAGGAAATATTAAATTATTTGGTAGTGGATAACCACTATTGATTATTGAATCATTGTGGGTTAAAAAGAAAATATTAATTTCTTTGGGTATTTGGAGATTTAAGAAAATGTGTATTGAGGTATTTTGAGAAAATAATTATTTATTGGAAAATATTTATAAAAATAGTAAAATAAATTAGATTGGGTAATTTCTGGAAATTTCGGGGTGGAAGTGTAATAAGTGGAAGTAGAAGCTTGGGCGTGTGTGCAATTAATGGAAGTTCTGGGCGTGGAATGCAATTTTCGGAAAGTGGTTGAGGGTTCCTTTAAATTTATTTTAGTGTGCTTAGATATTGAAGGGAGCAGTTGGCCGAGTGGCACGCGGGCGCGAGGGAGGCAGGTGAGACGCGGGATCGAGCCAAGGAGCGGACGCGCACGCTGGAAAGAAAAATCAATTTTTGGGCAGCAGAGGCATCCCAAAACGGCGCCGTTTTGGGGCGCCATTGCTGCCCCTTGCGAGGCCACGTGGCGCGCGCTGGCGAGCCCAACGGCTGCCTCTCTCTCACGCCCACTGTTGCACGCAATTTAAGGCCAATTCGGCCAAGTATTTGGCCGATTTTTCTTGGGTATTGGCTGGTAATTTTGCTGCTATAAATGCTTCTCATTGAAGCTAAAATGGGGTTAAAACAGTGAGCGAACAGAGAATTTCCAGAAGAAGAAAATGGCGTTAAGAGGCTGAAAATCTTGAGGAAAATTGGGAGAAGTTGAGGATTTGGTCGAATTTAATTGCGGATTAATTGCCCGGGTGAGTAAATAATTATGTATTAATAATTTTGTTCGGTTGGAATTTATTTAAAAGTGTGATTTTGTTAATTTCGGTGATTATATTGTGTAGGGTGTATTAATTTGATATGCAAGTATATATAAATATATATATATATATATACATGCTAATACGCTGTGTGCGAGTGGTGAGTTTGCTGTGTGTATATTAATTTGATTGTGAGGGTTAAACACAGTGAGTGTGCCGTGTGCTAATTTGTATATCTATATGTATATATGTGTCATCAGTGTGTGAGTGTGAATCAGGGGGTGAAGTTAAGGAATATCTGGCCGTGTAAGCATATGGGTGAAGATATTTGTATATGCTGCTAAGCAAATATATATATATATATATATATATATGTTTCTATGTTTATAAGTTAAGCGGAATGTCCCTGGTGCATATTGGTGAGTTGTTAATATTATATATATTAATTAATTAATTATATATATTAAAGATGTTATTGATGTGATATAATTTAAATCAAATATAAGATTCGTCGGGGTTTTATTTACAATGCGCTTATATGGGATTTTAGATGGTTAAATTATTTAAATTCCACAGTTAGATTTAATTAGTGTGACTCACGAGTTTTATTAATAGTTATTAAACACTTTACTTCGCAGCAGGAGTGCAAGAAAGAAAAGAAACGGCCGTGTAAAGGTAAGTTCTTAACTCTCTCCCCGTGTTCTTCAATTCCCGTAAAAGACCCCGTGATTTCTCGTACTTTATCATCTCCCTTACTTTAATTCGGTACCTAATTTTATTTGTTGAATTATTATTCATTTGTTTTAATTTAATTTAAATCCGAGACTTCTAGAATTTTATTTGTTGTGAGCCTACGGGAGTTTGTACCGCCCCCATTCTTTTTGAGAATGATGCCGAACCATCTTGGGGACTAGGTTCCTAGACGTGCGGGTTTATTCACTGTTCTTCTTGGATTTATTTATGGTTCGGTTAGAGCTATCGAGCAGTGGGGCAGGGGTCGGTTGTTGGTGACGTTAGGGTGGACTTTTGTATGGCCCTGCTGTGGACCGTCGGGTGGACACTCCTAGTCATGGGCCGTTGACCGGTGCCGGGCACTGCCGACTAGCTCTGCCGGTATGTGATTTATTGCATGTCTAGATTCATTATTTTACTGTTCATGATTTGATATGCACATGGGTACGGGTTGCATATTGGGATATTCATTTATTGAGTATGCTTGGACACAGGCATTATAGTTTGGTTAGGTTGTATCCAGCACGGGCATATGTATGACGTGTGGTTTACTATGGGGGCGGAGCATGGCCTGATGCCTGAATTTATGGGCGCCAGTGTATCACATTGATGCTCACTACGCCATTACATTTCTATGTGCATTGCATGGATACTGGTAGTATTTAGTTCTCGGCTATCGGGAGTACCGACAGGGATACGTGTGGTGGTAGTACTGACCCGGGATAGCGCGCACAGGATGCTAGAGGTATTTGTTACCGTCTAGGGCAGCGACAGGTTGGTATGGGACTTAGGTGCCAAGTGTCTTATGTGTGTTCCAAGGACCGGTATGTGCTTTTATTATGCTATACTATTGTGTTGTAGCGTCTCATGACTTGTGTGTACCTGGGGGTTTATTTTGGGAAGAGTTTTCTGGTTATGTCCAGTCCCCAGACTTTCTTTCCTTATGCTTGCTGAGTCTCTCGACTCACTTTGTTTTTCCATCATTCCAGGTAGTGACAGCGTGGGCCAGGGGCATGGAGTCAGCTTTTAGTAGCAGAGTTGGTATGGTGTACAGGCAGTCCCATCAATTTCTGTCAACTCTGATGTTTGAGTAGGATTTACTCTATTATTTTGTACTGTGCCAGGTCTTTCCCTGAGTCTCGTGTATGTCGACATAGGAATCTGTTTTTATTTATTTATCTTGTGACCGTTGTGTTAGCGGGGTACCCGTAAAGCATGCATGTGTTTAATTTCGCTTCCGTTGTTCTTATTTCTGTGTATGCATGCCAGGATAGTTTTGTCCTGTGTTTCATTATTTTTCTCCTTCCGTAAGTGCTCCCGTTCGAGTAGTCCGGGTGGTTGGGGATATCCGAGCGGGGGTGCTTACACGTTGACATGGCATGCTACCTAGCATTTCAAAACATTTAAAGTAGACTCCACATGTACTAGTAAAAAAAAAGCTATTAGCACGAAAAATTCAAACATTTTCGCATTTTTGCGATTTTATTCAAAAGTTTTAATTTTAGCAATAATGTCCCGATTTGATCGATTGGTTGTAATTTTATCCATGACTCGGATCCGATTCGTCGGCGTCCAAGACCCAATGACGTGACATGCCACCTGGAATTTTAAAATATTTTGAGTGACCCCCACACGCACATGTGTAAAAATAATAAAAAAAACTAAAATAATGTTAAATATATGTTATATGTGTGTGTGTGTGTGTGTTTTATAGATATATTTACAAAGGAAGGCATGTGAAGGAAGGGGGCGACGATGGCAACACACAACGATGCTGGGCTAGAGGTGGTGACTGATCTAGAAGGTTGAGATGGTGATGGAGGCCTATCTGGAAGAAGGCCAAATCTAGAAGCTTGATGGTCGATCATTGAAGTCGATGGGGCCAGCTTACGCGACTGACGACAAAGGTGAGGCAGTTGGCAAAAGACGTCATCGACCAGCAATAGCAAAGGGTCGTCAATCGCTTTTTGTGAGGTGGCCCTAAGCAGGAGGAAGCCCAGATCGATGGTCGGTCCAGCTTCCAGATCGGTTGTCGTCGCCGTGAGCAGGAGCAAACCCATATCGATCATCACCTCCAACTTCTTCATCGGTCATTGTCGTCGCCGTCGTAGCAGTCGCCATCACCATCCTCCTTCGTCACCGTCATCATCACCATTATCCGCCTGTTTCTTTCTCTCTGTGCACACACACACACACACACATATATATAACATATATATATGTTAATTATATATATATTTAATATCATTTTATTTTTTATTTTTTTATTTTTTTACACATGCACATGTGGGGCCCACTCAAAATATTTTAAAATGTCAGGTGGCATGTCATGTCAGCGAGTCGTGGATGCCTCTCAAATCGAATATGGGTCGTGAATAAATTAAATTACAACAAATTGATCAAATCGGGACCTTATTGTTAAAATTGAAACTTTTGTATAAAATCATAAAAACGTGAAAATGTTTGGATTTTGAGTAATGTTATTTGGCCCTTGAGAAAGCCATACAAGAGATATCACAATTTTTTGGTGTAAAATATTGTGATATTTTCAATTAAGAGAGGGTAGCAAAATTTTAAAATCCAAATTTATTTATCTCTCTCTTTCTCACACACACATTCTCTCTACGTGACCCTTTCCTCTCATTTTGGCTTTTTCCCTCTCACTCTCCCACGCTCCCCTTCGAGTAGGCTCGTTCCTCCATTCCTCTCGTCCAGGCCATCTTTCTCTCTTTATCTCCTGTGTGTCCGGTGTCCCTTGGGCTTGTTCCGGCCATCTTTCTTTCTTTAACCCCATGCGACAGCCTCTCCAGGGTCCCTTGGGCTCAATCCAGCCTCGATCTACAAGGAATTAAGTCTTTAGTTTTATAAGCAAAGATATATATGCGTTATTGGGTTTAGCTGATCTAAGGAGTTTCAACCGTTGGATTTTGGTGGTTTTTGGGTATGTTGGTCGATGGGGATAGGGGTGTTGGGTGGTTGCCTCTAATCGCTGAAAACCACAAATCACGGTAGCCGATGGCAATTGGCAGTGCATATATACTAACTATGGGTTTGGCCAAAACTTTAAGTTTAGATCTACGAAAATTTGGCCATTAGATTTTGCTGGTTTTTGGGTATGTTGGTCGATATGCCCTTGGATGTCAGGTGGTTGCCTTTGATCGCCGGTATCCATCGGTTACGATGGTCGGTGGTGGTTGGCAGTGTTTTTTTAAGTTTGGCCAAAAATTAAGAATCAAATCTATTAAAATTTAACCGTTAAATCTATCTTTTTTTTTGTATGTTAACTCTTTTGACTTAGTATTTCTAATGGTAGGCTTTGACCGTGGGAAGCTTTGGCCGGCGTTGGTCGCCGATGGCGTTTGTGGTGGCGATTGTGAATTCTGTCCGGTATATACATACATATATTTATATATATTTACATATTCTCTTTTGTAATTATTTTAATTTATATTATAAATGTTGATATTTAATATGGTATTTAATTATGAATTTGTATTGAAGATGTTGAAGTTAATATTGAATTTGTGATCTTTGAATATTGTGAAGGTTAAAATTAAATTGAATTGGTTGAAATTTAAATGTTAATAAATTAAATTAAAATTATTAAGTTTATTTAATTGAATGGTAAGTACGGATGACAATTGCAACCAAAACCGTGGGGAATAGAACCGAAACCGAACCGGTCAACACAGTTAAAAATCATTTGACTGAGTAATGGTTTGGTTTGGAAAAAAACTGAACACTATTTCAATGGATATGGTTTGATTATGATTTTCACTAAATCTAAAGCAAAACCGAATCAATTATACATATATATAATAGATATTTATTTATTTATTTAATATATTATATATACACATAATATATATGGACTAATGCATTTTTTTATAAGTATTTTAACTAATGCATTACAAACATATAAAATATTTAACATTTATAAAGTAATTAACAAATAAAAATAAAACCTAATCTTAAATTATTTTATTTTTATCAATTAAATAATTATATCCAAAAAGTTTGAAGTTAATCTATAACTTTATGCAAGAAGAAGGTAATTTTATTAGAGCAACTCCAATATTAGACACCAAATCCAACGCTAATTTTGTGTCCAACAGTATTTTACACTAAAATTTTTAATACCAAATTGGTGTTGTCTCTAATATGTAACACCAAAATGGTGTAAAAGAGAATCTTTAAAAAATATTTTATATATAAATATTTAAGAAATATTAATTAATTTATTTAACTTAGCATAATATAAGAATAGAAAGCATTTTATTTTTAAACTATGTTATTGTTATTTTTATTTTTTTCTATTTTCATCATTTATTTTTAATTTAAGTTAATGAAGATGTTATTGCTTTTTACTATATTATTGAGTTTTTGCATTAAGAATATTTTCTTTCTATTAAGTAATTATTAAAATAAAAACATCCATATTTGTTCATTTTATATTAACATGGTATTTATAAAATATATTAAATATTTTAAAATATATTCAGTATTACACTCATTTTATAAATCTTAATAAAATATTTACATCGGTATATATTTTTTATAAGAATTTAATTTATATTTATAATTATTAATAAAAATATACAAATATAATAAAAGTGATAAGGGATATAAAGGGAATAAGTTGTTTTGAAGTTATACAAAGAGGGATAAAATTGAAAATAAAATAAAAAAAAATTCGGTGTTGGTGAATAATATAACACCAAATTTGGTGTTGAGGTGTTATGCTATTCACTCAACACCAAATTTGGTGATTAAAAATTGTGTTAAACACCAAAATAGTGTATTCGTTGGAGAGCTCTTTAGCGCCAAATTGAAGTTGGCGCTGAAAATGGTGTATTTCTTGGAATTGCTCTTAAAGTTTATCTTTATTTGTTGTGGAGTTATCAAAAATTTTTATGAATGCTATTTTTTAGAGTTTTCCTTTGTTTGTTGGTATGGATTAAACCAAAAAAACTATGGTTAAAACCAAAACCCAATGATTTGGTTATGATTTTTAATTTTTAAAACCAATGAGTAATAGTTTGGTTTTGGTTTTACCAGTTTAAGTTTTGTTTGATTATGGTTTTGAAAAAAAAACTGAAATCAAACCGAATCATTGTCAATCCTAATAGTAAGTAGTTATTGTTTATTTTATTTGAATTTATATATTTATTAATGTGTATATATATTTTAAATTTATATTAAATAAAATTTAAATTAGTCTAATATCAAATTTAAATTTATATTTATTAATATGTATAAATTTAAATTTAAATTTATTTAATATAAATTTATATTAATGTAAAATTTGCTTATGTTACGGTGAAAACTATTTTTGTGTAGGTGATGTAATAATCACACAAAAAATTAATATTTAAAATGTATCGTATACTTTATTGAAAAAAAAAATTAATTCTTTGCTCGTAAAAAATAAAAAAATCACTTAACATGGCCTCATTCGTACTCATATTCACCTATCAAGGGGCGGATTCATCTTATTTTATTTTATTTTTTAAAAATAATTTTTCAATCCACTTACTTTAAATTAAAGAAAAGATGGTTTTAATTAATGTTTTTTTATTTACCAACACACAGGAAGTATTCGTAAGGAGGAAACCAACCTATAATTTATGAATTTTAGTACTAAATAAAGTTTTTAAAAGAACAAAAATTCTAGTCAAGAGATGCATAATTTGGTAAATTAAATTAAAGTCAAACCCAAATGAACAAATTTTTGGACATGCCGTTGGTATCCCTCATTGTGTTTCTCCATTTGGTTAGAAAAAATTAAAAAAGTACAACTCGGTCTCTATGTATCACATGAAATTATTTAATTTTTTAAATATAAATTTAAAATATATATACACGTTAATAAATATCTAAATTAAAATAAAATTAACACCAACAACTTTCCATTCAATTCTTAAATAAACTTAATAATTTCAATTCAAAAATTCACAAAACAAATACAAACCAATTTAATTTATTAACATTTAAATTTCAACCAATTCAATTTAATTTTAACTTCACAATATTCAAAGATCACAAATTCAATATTAACCTCAAATTTAAATGTTAATAAATTGAATTAGTTTGAATTTATCTTCAATTTATTATAAAAAAAATTAACATAGTTTAAATTTAGTTAATATTTTTTAATTTTATTTAATATAAATTTAAAATATATATACACATTAATAAATATCTAAATTCAAATAAAATTAATAATAACTATTTACCATTTAATTCTTAAATAAACTTAATAATTTCAATTAAAAAATTCACAAAACAAATTCAAATCAATTCAATTCAATTTTAACTTTCACACTATTTAAAGATCACAAATTCAATATTCAACTTACAACATACAAATTTATAATTAAATATCAACATTCACAATATAAATTAAAATAATTACAAAATATATGTGGGTATATATGTATATACTTCCAACTATCGCCACCAATGTCGCCGTCGACTATCACTGGTCGAAGATTCTCATGAACAAAGGTTATTATTAGAAATACCAAATCAAACGAGTTAACATATAAAAAAATGGGTTAAATTTAATAGTTGAATTTTAGTAGATTTGATTTTTAATTTTTGACCAAACTTAAAAATAGATTGCTAGCCACCACTGGCCACCGTGGTCAGTGGTTTTCGACAATCAGAGGCAACCAAGGGCCCATTGACCAACATACCCAAAAATCAGAAAAATCCAACGGTTGAACCTCCGTTGATTTAAGCTTAAAGCTTCGGCCAAACCCAAATAACGCAAAAAATGGACTGCTAATCGCCACTGGCCATCGTGGCCGGTGGTTTCCGGCAATTAGAGGTAACCACCCGATACCCAAGGGCCTATCGACCAACATACCCAGAACCCAGCAAAATCCAATGGCCTAAACTCTGTAGATCTAAGCTTAAAGTTTCGGCCAAACCCAAATAAGTTTAGAAGACTTACCTTTTTCTAGATCAGGGCTAATGAAGACATGCAATGAACGAGAAAGAGAAAGAGAGAGAGTCGGAACTGCTGCAATGGAGGAAGCTCGATCGCAAGGGTGTGTGTGTGTGTGTGTGAGAGAGAGAGAGGGGGGGTGGAGAGGGAAGAAATATGAGGAGAAAGGAAACACGGGAAAGAGAGAGAGAGAGAGAGAGAGAGAGAGAAATGAGTTGAGAATATACATATATATTAAGGGTATATTTATAATTATAATAGTGACTAAATTTGTAATTTTGTATTGGGTGGCACTAAAGGTGGCCGAATAGCATTACTCTTGGATTTTTCATGCTAATGGGCTTTTTTTTTTTTTTTACACATGAACACGTGGGACCTACTCAAAATATTTTAAAATATCATGTGGCATGTCACGTTAGCGGGTCATGCAAAAAATTGTAATCAATTGATCAAATCGAGATCTTATTACTAAAATTGAAACTTTGAAATAAAATTACAAAAAAAACAAAAAATAAATAAATTTTTCATGTTAATAGGCCTTAAGAATTTTTATAATCTGAAGCTGAGACAAAACAAAAGCTCCGTCCATATATTTTTAGGATCAGAGTTCATGAACCGCCAACAGGCTTACTGCAACCATCCTTATTAATAGAAAAATTAATAATTGGACTTCAATAAGAACTGCAATAATTTTTTATGCTTTTGAACCAATAAATTAATCCAAATTATCGTCAATCTTTGATTCTAGAAATCGCTGTAAAACCATCAGATGAAACAAATTTGGTCTGCTCTAAGGGCAATTATTGTCACAAAATTGCTGGTAGCAAAGGTAAAAATGCATAAGGCAATATCAAGATTGAAGAAAACAAAAGCAGATTCGTGCACATAGAGACGCGAACGGGAAGGGGAAGAAGAAGACTGAATAAGAAAACAGAAGCAGAATCTGTTGCGGAAGACAACTAATCCAAAACAGCAAAAGGTTAGAGCAAACTATAACCAAAGCAAATAGATATCGAATAAATCAACCAAGAAATCGATAGAGTAAAGAAGAGCTCCCTGTAGGTAATCTCGTCAAGGCTCAGATCTGGGTCTGTCCAGATTATACCACCCAGGTAACACCAAAATAGGGACACCAAGCCTCACGGAAGCTAACAAGGGACGAGCCACACAAAACCCCCAAATAGGAGCCCTAAACCCTCTCGGCCAGAACACCAAAACTTCTCCCAAAACCACACAGGTAACGTTCACCACAAGATCCACCAAGGAACAAGAACGATCACAAAGATATGAGACGAAGAACAGTATCCGAGAGCTTACCTCAAAACGGATCTGACGGGCCAAATAAATAGAGGCTACTCACCGACCGACCATAGGCCTTCCAAAGGAAAGGAAGATCACTCCAAGAAGAAGAGATCAGATCGAAGAAGGAAAGAAGCAGCTTACGGATCTCAGCCATCGAAGGAAAGGATCGGGAGAGCAAAGAGAGAAAGAGAGAGAGAGAGGGGGCCGTCAAATGAGGGTAGAAAAGGCAGAAACTATGCCTTTTATATGGTGGTGCTAGGGCACGGCTTCAAGGGGCCATTTGGCTTGGGCTTGGGCTCGGCTTGGGCTTCCTTAAGCCTTGAGCAAATGGGCTCAGCCCATTTTTCCTCCAAAGGCCTAATTAAGGGCTTATGGCCCGACATTTAATGGGCTGCCAATGGGTGGTAATATTTGGACGGTACTTCAATCCCGGGCCGGAGCCTATGAAGATAAACCCGAATATTTCGTCATAGCCTTGGGCCTCTTTGGGAAACAAAAACAACAGAATCGATTTGAATAAGAAGACAGAAGCAGAACTGATAATCGGAAAAGCATTTTCGGCCAGAAATGCATTTCCAATAATTTTTTGTTATTTGAAAACGCCCCCGAAACATTTCGCAAATTACAGAAATGGGCAAAAAAACGTTTCATGCCATCTTTACCGCTTTTGAAGTGGGAACTTTACCGCTTTTGAAGTGGGAAACGTCTCCAAAACGTCAAAACAACATCTCCAAACCGTTTTCGTGCATTAGAGGTCATAGTTGTAACAATTATCTTCTTATGGCTTACATAATAATTAAGAATTTATCTTATCGGATAAATCAATAACATTATCTAGTATATTATAATAATTAATATTTTTCAGATATTATGGTATTTATCTGATAAAATAACCGAATCCAATATCAAATATAATTGTGCTAATTTGATAAGATAAATATAAGGATTTAATAAGATAATGGTTAATCTTAATTTTATTTGGTTTAGAAGATGATGATGATAACTCCTAAGAGTCTTGATGGGAGACTACTTTTACTATTATAAATAAGGGGTTTGATCATCTCTCTACCCAACACAATAAAAAACATTATAGTTATATTATTCCATCATTAAGGTTGAGGTCAAGGGGGAGAAACCAGATTCCGGTATTTCGTCATCAACTGGCATTTTTCATTACAGTATATTCTCTTATGGATTCAAGTACGCATTTAATTACAGTCTTATGTGATTTACATGAGTTTTCTGATTATGGGCATAATAGTTAATTGTATGTCATGTTTATCATACAATACTATGATTTCAACTTACATGTGGTATCAGAGCCTACGTTATAAAACTTGTGTATTTCTCGTATAAAATTTTATGCGTTTTGTATATATTACATAAATTGAATATACGTAAATATAATGTACGTGCGGGATTCAGAAGTGAATTTGATGGGCATTATAGCAGTGGATTTTTTCTCTACTATGTCATTGTAACTCATCTTCTTCTTTAACGCGCATGGCCAAGAAGACCAATCGATCACGGCCTTATAGGTTGCCGCCGTCGATCGTTGGTCATCATCGATCTTGGGCATAACAGTGGCGTAAATATTGAGGTATCGATCTCTGCTGCTCGTGACGGAGCTTGCAATGCCATAGCTGCAACCTTGTGTATTCTTCGATGGGTCATTCGAGCCATTACCAGTATGACGGTGGCCGAAAAATCAGACCAAAGATGCCCAGGTCCCGATTCGTGAATCAAGGGTCATCGTTAAAGTAGGTATGGCCAGTGAAGATGATCAATTGATCGCGGCCATGGTTTTGTTGTCGTCGATGGTGGCCGATTATGCCTCGCGCTACCATCGATCGATGTTTCACCATGGGCGACCTGAAATAGGTTATTTTCACCATCACAATAGCTGATCGATCGATCAGCAGCTATGGGATGCCTTGCTCCCTATTCGTGAAACTCAAAGACAGCCATTAAAGGAGCAATCCAGCGGCCAAAGTCGCTGGCGATGAAAGATTCAAAGGTGGCGGCGACAGCGCAATGAAAGGGCAGAAACCCTAACTGGCTAGGGAAGAAGAAGGCAGGTCGACCCATTAAGTTGCTGGGTCGACCATCGCGTCGGATCCAATAGATGGATCTGGATCAGATTATCCGATCTAATAAGAGGCTATTCTCTGACCCATCTCATGTTGCGCGGATCTGGATTCATTATTCTGATCCAGATTCATGACCTAATAATAGATCCATAATCGGATCTGTTTAATATATATAATTATGGAATATATATATATAAAAGAAAATTTATAATTTGAAATTTATATTAAAGAAAAAATTTGTTAGCCACTAAAGTGGCCAAATTTTTGTAAAGTAAATAAATTTTAAATTATAAAATAATAGATCCATAATTGGATTTATTTATATATATACAATTATGATGTATGTATATATATAATAAATGAAATAAATATTTATGACTTAAAATTTATATTAAGAAAAATCTGTTAGTCACCAAAGTGGTCAAATTTTACAAAGAAAATAAATTTTAAACTATAAATTATTTTCAATTTTTCCAAAAACATTATAGTTGATGACATTAAAGTTTTGGTTGATATTAGTTTGTGGGTAAATTGAAGTTTGCATTATAAGGCTAATCGAAATTAGCCCAAAGGTTAATTATTTGTCCTTATAAATGTCAAACATAAATGTAATAATTATTATGTTTTGTTAATTTTATTTTACATATCCAAAAATAGCAAATAGATTTAATTAATGCATATTTAATTATCAATTATTGTTTTTTTTAGTATCGCCCAAAGGAGAACTATGATATGCCTAATGATTAATATCTGAATCTGAAATTACATGAAATTTTTTTTATATATTAATGTTGAGTATTTACGTTTCTTTTGTAGTATATGTACCTGTTTCAATGCATTCGCAAGCATCATATGTATCGTTTTTCGACGGATTAAATTTCTCCGACTAGAGTAAACAAGTTCAGTTTCACTTAGGTGTTCTGAATCTTGATTTAGCACTCAGAACCAAGAAACCCGCTGATCTCACTGATAAAAGCACCGATGAACAGAGGGAATTCTATAAAGTATGGGAGATATCAAACAGATTGTGCCTTATGTTTATGCGGATGACCATTGCAACCAACATAAAGTCAATGCTTCCCAAAACTGAAAATGCTAAGGAACTTATGAAGTTCGTGGAAGGGTGTTCCAGACTGCTGATAAGTCTCTAACCGGTACATTAATGAGTTCTTTGACCACCATGAAATATGATGGTTCTCGTACCATGCATAAGCACATTTTGGAAATGACCGCCTTAGCAACGCAATTAAAGACCCTGTGAATGACCATGGATGAGTATTTCTTAGTACAATTTATTCTCAATTCCTTGCCTCCAAAGCAATACGAGCCATTTCAAATGAGCTATAACACTATAAAAGATAAGTGGAATGTTAATGAATTGACCAGTATGCTCATTCAAGAAGAGACGAGGCTGAAGAACCAAAGAGCTCATTCCGTTCATTTTCTGAAACATCAAGAAACTGGTAACAATTTGAAGAAGAGAAATGGCAAGAGCAAGAAGAAAGGTCCAAGTAACTTGAATGATTCTTCGAAAGGTGCTCATAAAGAACCTATGGTTGTTAAGTGTCACTTTTGTAAGAAAAATGGACACATGAAGAAAGACTACTTAAAACGTAAAGTTTGGTTTGAAAAGAAAGGTAAGTCTTATACTTTAATATGTTATGAATCAAACTTTACTGAAATTCTACATAATACTTGGTGAATTGATTCTGATTCCATTATTCATATTTCTAATATGATGCAAGGGTTCTTTACGATCTGAACTACAAGGCCAAATGAAAGTTTCGTGTTCATGGGAAATAAAAGCAAAGCTCTCATTGAAGGCATTAGCACTTATCATTTGATTCTTGATACCAGACATTACTTAGATTTATTAGAAACTCTTTATGTTCCTACATTTACTCAAAACTTAGTTTCATTACAAAAACTTGATGTAGCTAGTTTTTTTTTTAAATTTCTTGAAGTGTGTATTGATTGTGTTAAAGATAAACAAACAAAACACACTAAGAAAAGAGCCACAAGAAGCTTACAGCTTCTTGAAATTATACACACCGATATTTGTAAGCGTTTTGATGCTCTATTCTTTGGTGGAAAAAAATATTTTATCACCTTTATTGATGATTTTTCATGTTACGGTTATATTTATCTGTTGCATGATAAGTCTCAATCTATCAATGCACTTGAGGTGTATATTAAAGAGGTTGAGAGACAATTAGATAAAAATATAAAAATTGTAAGATCAGATAGAGGTGGTGAATATTATAGAAAGTTTGATGAATCAGGTTAATCTCCAGGATCGTTTGCCAAATTCCTTGAAAGACACGGTATTTGTGCTCAATACACAATGCTAGGTACACCACAACAAAATGGTGTTTCTGAAAGTTATAATCGTACCCTAATAGAAATGGTTAGGAGTATGATGAGTTACTTATCTTTACTCTTATCCTTGTGGATGTATGCATTAATTACTACTATGTATTTGCTAAACAAGGTTCCTAGTAAGGCAGTTCCAGAAATCCCTTTTGAACTGTAGACGGGTAGGAAACCTAGTTTAAGGCACATGCATGTTTGGGGTTGTCTAGCAGAAGTAAGGGTTTACAATCCACATGAAAAGAAATTAGACTTTAGAACTACCAATGGTTATTTCATTGGATATCCGGAAAAGTCTAAGGAGTATAGATTTTATTATCCTAATCACAGTACTAGGATTGTTGAAACTGGAAATGCCAGGTTTATTGAAAATGGTGAAATTAGTGAAAGTGATATAATGCATAATATTAGCATTCAAGAAGTCAGGGTGAAAGTTCATATGCCCAAGACAGATATAGTTGTTATTCCTCAAGTTACAATCCAACCAAATAACAGTCAAGAACAACAAACACTCCATGATGAACTAACAGTAGTTGAACTGCAAGCAATGGCATTAAGGAGATCTCAAAGAGATAGAAAATTTGTTATTTCTGATGAATATTTAGTTTATGTACAAGAGTCTGAATTTGACTTAGGAATTGATAACGATCCAGTTTCATTTAAGCAATCCATGGAATGTGATGATTCTACTAAATGGTTAGATGCCATGAAAGAAGAGTTAAAATCTATGGATCAAAATTAAGTCTGGGATCTCGTTGAATTGCCTGAAGGGTATAAAAGAGTTGGATATAAATGGGTCTTTAAGACCAAACATAACTCTAAAGGTAATATTGTTGTTGTACTTTTTATACAATAGTTTTAATGATGAAAAATATATGTTGGTTTAATCCCTAAGTCATGAGTCAAGTATGTGGTTTTCAATATATATCAATTTAAATATCAAGTTTTACTGTATGAAAATGAAAACCCTGTTTTGACTAAGTCTGGAAGGTTAGCACCTTATAAAGAGACGTATAAGAAAGAGTTTTCTTTTTAGAAAACTATCTCCCGATAATTTGATATCTAACATTCATTAATGCTAAAACGATTTTTAATGAATTTTTCATCAAATAGAAAGTATATATTTTGGAGGTGGTTAAATCGTAAATATCGAGTTTGTACTAAAACCCAAAATCTACTTTCTTATTGATTTGGATTTTGATTTTCTAAATATTTTTATTGAATACAAATAGGGGGTACTTCGTTATTTACATTTATGTATTAAAGTAAATGTAGGTAAAATATAAATAAAAGAAAATGTGAGCATTTACTTGTGATGTAAATGTAGGTAAAATGTAAATAACCTGTGATGTATACATACTGTGGATTGTTCTTTCAAGCAAATAATTCTGAGCTCTGTCATATTTCTATGCATGTTTTGAAACCCCTTTGAAAAGGTTTTCAATGTTTTCGGTATATGCTATTTCAAAACATCTATGCAATGTATGTGTTTTCAATTCAGGTTTTGAACCATGTTTCGAAACCTATAGTATCATGTTTGAAACCCCATTTCTAGAGAGGTATGTTTCCAAACCTATATGCATCATGTTTTGAAACCTCATTTTCAGAAAGGTATGTTTTAAAACCTATTATGTCATGTTTCGAAATCTCTGACATTCTGTTAGCAGATCATTTGAAAACTGAGATGCATTTGTTTTGTAATTTTTTATTTATCAAAATGCTTCTCTATCATTTATTTAATGCACTCTCCATGCTTAAGAGATTCAAATTTGAATTTGAATGTGAGTGCTTATAAAATATTCAAAGTGGGTATAAGTGTTTGTCTCCCACTTGTCTGCTATCTCTAAGTGCTTTGTCCAGTTAGAAGCTTGCATGTTTCAAAACCTCTTGTCTATGTTTCGAAACCTTAGTACATTTCTATGATGTTTCGAAACCTACTTAGTATGTTTCGAAACCTACTTTTTTGTCTTGTCTCTAACGGTTATAAACAGCCAGATTTCTATCTCTCTATATAAATAGCAGGTATTTGAAGACAAGAACAAGTAGATTGAGAGACAACAAGCAAGAACAAGTGAGCACACACTAGAGACACACACAAGTACAAATTGTCTAAATCCATTCTTTTGACAAGCATTCAAAGAAGATCCATTCATTCATAGATGTGCATTGTGATGTGAGAAATGAGAAGCAAGTGCAAACATCGAGTATCATCATTCCAGCTCTCATCACCTCAAGTAAAGAGATTTGTACAACCATGAGGTAAGGCATTTATTGCTCATTGGCTTGTAAAGATAAAATGTTTATTATCTTGTTAATGTTGTAAGGTTTGAGTTTAGCCTAAAACTCATTTGGTGTAAAGGTTTGAGTTGAGTCTAAAACTCATTGTGTCAAAGATTCGAGTTTAGCCTTAAAACTCACTTGGTGTAAGGTTTGAGTTGAGCCTAAAACTCACTTGGTGCTAGGTTTGAATTGAGCCGGTAAAAACTCACTTTGTAAAATTTTGGGGTGAACCGTGGTAAAACCCTTATTGTGGTGATCACTAGTAAAAGTGATTGGGATTGTAAATCCTTCAAATGGGTATGCTTGAAGGTAGTGGAGTAGGCGGGTGCCGAACCACTAAAAATCTTGTGTGCAAGTGTTCTTTAGCTTTTGCTTATCATTATTGCCTATTGCACATGCTTTCATATGTTTTGGTATCAAAGTCTAAAATAGTTTTCTTGAGCATAAACTTATACATATTCATAGAAAACCTATCTTTGATATACAAACATCTTTGTCACACTTTTACTTATATAAATCATCATTGCTAAAGATCATTAATTTGATATACAAGGTAAAAGATTTCGAATCAAGCAAAACAGTGAAGTAGATTTCGAAACATATATAGTAGGTTTCGAAACCTACTTAACAAAAAGGTTTATTTCAAAACATATAGTCTATATTTCGAAACCTAGTGTTCTACCTTCAATCAAAGTTTTAAATTATCGAAAACTTACCTAATCCCAGTTCATCCCCCTCTTAGGATATATTTGCCATCATTAGGAACCAACAAATATTGAACGATATAAAGCTAGACTTGTTGACAAAGGTTTTACTCAGAAAGACGGCATCAATTATAAAGAGACTTTCTCACCAGTCTCTAAGAAAAATTGTCCTACAATCATCTTGACTTTAGTGGCTCATTATGATTTGGAATTAAATCAAATAGATGTAAAAATCGCTTTTCTTAATGAGGATTTAGAGGAAGAGGTCTATATGGATCAACCTGAGGGTTTTTCAATTAAAAGAAAGGAACATATGGTGTGTAAATTAAAGAAATCAATATACGAACTTAAGCAAGCCTCCTGTCAATGGTATCTAAAGTTTAATAATATCATTACGTCTTTTGGATTTCAGGAAAACACCATTGATCGATGTATATATATGAATGTCAGTGAGAGAAAATTTATTTTTCTAATCCTGTATGTTGATGATATTCTACTTGCTGTTACTGATCTTGGTTTATTACATGAAACCAAGAAATATCTCCTTGAGAATTTTGAAATAAAAGATATGGGAGAGACAACTTATATAATAGGAATATAAATATTCCATGATAGATCACAAGGATTGTTAAACTTGTCTCAGAAATCATATATTAATAAAATTCTAGAGAGATTCAATATGGATAAGTTCTCATCAGGGGTAGTTCCAATTCAGAAGGGGGATAAATTTAACCTTATGCAATGCCCGAAAAATGAATTGGAACGAGAGCAAATGCAAAATATTCCTTATGCATCTGCAGTTGGGAGCCTAATGTATGCTCAAATATGCATTAGACTAGACATAAGTTTCGTTGTTGGGGTTCTAGGCAGATATCAAAGTAATCCAAGCCTTGATCACTGGAAAGCTGCAAAAAAGATTTTCATATACCTGCAAGGAACTAAAGATCACATGCTCACTTACAGAAGATTTGATCATCTTGAGGTGATTGGTTATTCAGATTCAGATTTCGTCGGATGTGTTGATACTAGAAAATCAACATTCGGCTACTTGTTCCTATTAGTTGGAGGAGCAATCTCATGAAAAAGTGCGAAGCAGTCCATCATTGCTGCATCCATTATGGAAGCTGAGTTTGTGACTTGCTTTGAGGCCAACGTTCATGGTTTATGGCTACGGAATTTTATTTTAGGATTTCAGATTGTTGACAGTATTGCCAAGTCGCTAAAAATTTATTATGATAACTCCACAACAGTACTTCTTCTCTAAAAATGACAAGTATTCCAAGGGTGTTAAGCATATGGAAATCAAATACTTGGCTGTTAAAGAATAAGTTCAGAAACATACAGTGTCAATAGAGTATATTTGCACCAACCTTATGATAGCAGATCCTATGACAAAAGGACTGTCATCCAAAATATTTAATGAACGTGTTGAAAGGATGAGTATTTTGGGTATTATGTAATTTAACTCTATTAAATTTTATGCATTTGACACTTTCATTTCATATGTTTCTGATATTCCTGTTCTCTTTTTGTATACATAACTATTTAGAATAAAGTTGACATGAATAATTAAAGTTGGACCGTCATCATCATCTTCATTAAAGGTTATGTTAAGTTGGAAGTTAGTGTTGTGGTGCATGGAAGGGATTGGGTCAGAAAGAATTGATTCGCAACCGCCATGACCCGTATTAATATTTTAACTTAATAATGACATTATGGTAACCAAAATAAAGAGAATTAAAGTATGATTATTTGTGCGCATTATGTTCTTTCTTATTAAATCATAAAGGTAATATCATAAAGCCAAGTGGGAGAATGTAATAACTATCTTCTTATGGCTTACATGATAATTAAGAATTTATCTCATCGGATAAATCAATAACATTATCTGGTATATTATAATAATTAATATTTATCAGATATTATGGTATTTATCTGATAAAATAACCGAATCCAATATCAAATATAATTGTGCTAATCTGATAAGATAAATATAAAGATTTAATAAGATAATGGTTAATCTTAATTCTAATTGGTTTAGAAGATGATGATGATAACTCTTAAAAGTCTTGATGGGAGACTACTACTATTATAAATAAGGGGTTTGGTCCTCTCCCTACCCAACACAATCAAAAGCATTACAATTATATTATTCCCTCATTACGGCTGAGGTCAAGGGGGAGAAATTAGATTCTGATATTTCGTCATCAGTTGGTATTTCTCATTACGGTATATTATCTTATGGATTCAAGTACGCATTTAATTACAATCTTATGTGATTTACATGAGTTTTACGATTATGGGCATAATGGTTAATTGTATGTCATGTTTATCATATAATATTATGATTTCAATTTACAATAGTCTCCCAATATAGGTCTTTAGGAGACTATCACGATCTCTTGGCCTTCTGGTATTCAGGAGACTGTAATGGTCTCTCAGCCTTTTGCATGATATCTTTTTAAACTCAAAAATTATTTTGAACTTTAAATTTTTTTTGATCTTTTAATGAATTTTTATTCATGACACATCAAGAGTCATTACACTATTAGATTAGGTATAAACAAAAAAACAAATATTATGACAATTTCTAGTACATATAGTTAAAAGAAATTATTAATTTTTTGATATGCCGTTTCCAATTAAATAACTTGGTTTGAAAAAGATGAATTGGTCATATAAAGTAACTTCAAATGCCACATTACTTCATTTCAAATCTCTTATTTGAACACTAAGAAAATGATTATATTTTCATGTCAAACCCATGATCTGTATGCCTATACCAATGATCAATATCATGTCTATATATACATAAAGATAATAAATTTAGTATAAATTTTAAAACAATTCTAAAATATCACTTCTGATTTTGATATTATATTATATGTTTTATTTTTAATTTTGTTAATGTTTGTGATGATGTTTAGAAAAATGAAAAAAAATATATATAAAACAATGTATCGGGTTATCCAAGTCATGTTAGAAGTTAAAAGTAGGTTACACACAAGTTGACCCCGAAGGCCTAATTATAATGAAAAATCTGAATCACGAATGAATAATACTCCTTAATTGCTTGGAGATGAGCAATCCGAAATAACCTAATCCAAATAAAAGGTAGACACAAACTATCCTCTAGGATATAGATAAAATTCACAAAGCATAGTTTAAGAAGAAAAGGGCCTCAAAACACTTATATGTTAAACCCTCCTCCAGAAGCTATTCCCATAGGATAAGCCCTCAAAATGAAACAATCCATATAATCTAAGAAATAAATAAATCCAAGCCTAGCATGTAGAAACACAAGATAGGAATTTCAAGTTCTTTTAGTGTCACGTGTCCTAATCTCCACAAACTTTGGGACGGGATATTCCACATTTATCTAATAATCCTAACTCAAATCCCTCTCGAACTCATGAAACTAGGCAAAATCAACAAATCCTCCACAACATCAACGGGACTAACTAATGCTCATCATGATCTTTATCATGACCAAAAGTTATAAAAAGATCTCATCAAAAGAGTAAACCTAAGGTATGACATTTAATTTACACTACTATTTTAAACTTATAAGTTATCTTTAAAATTCTTTATTGATTTAAGTATCAGAGTAGTTTCTTCCCAATTGAGCTTTGGGGTAATTAGTTTTATGTTACATATGGAGGAATCTCAAAGCCAGGTCAATTTAGGACGTGGTCTGAATCTCTTAGGAGGATTGTTCAAAAAGAGGAGAGATTATTGAGAAATTTAATATTTTGATTTAATAAGAAAATTAGTAAATTTGGTTAAAGAATGATGATCAAATAATTAGAAATAATATGAATTTTTTTTTGAGAAAGTCAGTTTTTAATCGAGTAATTTATTCAAATCATCTCAAAATTAATTGAGTAATAAGTTTAAAATAATTGGGTATGTAAATGACTTAAGTAAAATTTTAAGCTATTGTTAATCAAGTGAGAAAATTGTATAATCAAGTGATTGCTCTGTTATCTTTAAAAATAATTAATCACATATGTAGACTTAGCTGAGTAAAGAAGAAATATACTCAACTAAATAAGTCTCTGTACTTGAGTATTTAATGCATCTTTCTATCGAGTTAAAAATAATCGAGTAATGTCTAATCTATACTTAGTAAATCATTTTTTTTATTATAATCGAGTAATGATCACTTAGTACTCAAGTGAATTTTCTTTGTAATCAAGTAAACATAGGTTGAAAATAAGCCAAGTTTCTAGACTTTAAGTTTAATCGAGTAAGAGTCTTTGTGTTCGAGTAAGGATCTTTTTGCAGTTGAGTAGTTAGTGCCTGTAATTGAGTATATAAAGAATATTTTTGAGACTCAAAATTAATCGAGTAAAGGTGTCTGTACTTGAGTAAGTAGCAAAAGTAATCGATTACAAAATGTATATAGTCGAGTAAAGATCAAAGTTAGTCAAGTAATATCTAGTTTGTACTCGAGTAAAACTTGACAGATTTTGAAAAATATAGCTATTACAACTTATTAAATGCAGTTTGTCTTTACTTTTCGGTGCATGAAATGAACTTCAAACAACATGTGCATACTTTATGAATTTCTAACTAATTGTTTGAGGTTTGCAGAGACAACAAATATTCTAATTGTTTAAAACAGGTCAACAACTGCATTCAATACCAAAAGACTATAAATAGGAGAATAAGCTTAAGGAAACATGTTACAACACACAATACAAAAGCTTTTTCAACTCCTACATTCTGTTCTCGTGAACTCAAGTGCCTTCAAGTTCATTCTACTTGAGTCATTTAAAAGAGATAGTGCTTAATTCATATTTTCTCTTATCTCTTTGTATCATCAAGAAAAGTCACTTGTAAACTGCAAAATTCTTTATTCTTTTGAAATGTATTCTTCACATTTCATTATGAAATCTATAAAGGTTAAGCCATAAAAGGCATTACCCTATAAAAGGCATTGGTTGTGGCTGAATCAAGATTAAAAAGCTATTATGCAAATGTTAGTAGCTAAGCCTGCTCAAAAGCTACTAAGGTAAAATTTGTTTACCAAAATCTTTAGTGATGAGTCAAAGTAGTAGAATAAACTTTTAAGCTGAACCACTTTACATTGTGTGTGTTTTATTTTTAATTTCCTCTTGATTTAAGTAATTTTTAAAAGCGTGAAAAATTTTAGGTTACCCCCCTCTTAAACTAACATATTCTGCACTCTTAACAAGTGAACAAACATTAAGTGGGCTACTAGTGCAAGAATATGGCAAGTATCAGTGACCCATCTATTATATCGGTAAAGTATTTCTTGGGGTCAAATGTCAAATATGGATATTCTGTCATTAAAAAATTAACATTAGCCCATGTGATGATGGCTTGGTAAAGGAGACATTATTTTCAAGCACATATTGTGATCATCTTAACAAACATGCCGCAAGTTCTCCAAAAGCTAGATCTTACAAAAGGAATGCTGGCATGAATGGTTAAGCTTAATGAGTTCAATATTCAATGTAGACCTTATCCAATATTAAAATCTTAAGTCTTAGTAAATTTCATGCTAAAACTCACTACGTTCAACCTAACTCAGAAGGAAAAAGAAACAAAGACAAACTCCGAAATCCTAACCTAGTGGACCTTGTATGTTGAGGGTGTATCAAGCATATTGCTCATAAGTCTAAAAGGTGAAACTATTAAATACATCTTAAGATTTGGATTCCTAGCAACTAATAATGAAGTAGAGTTTGAAGCCCTCCTAAGTGGACTCAAATTAGTTTGTGAGCTCAAAGCTATGAACCTCAAGGCTTATAGTGACTTCTAATTCGTGGTAAATTAGATATACGATAACTTTGAAGCAAAAGTGTAAGAACCCATATTTTCATGAGGTTGCCATGTAATTTAAACAAATTTAGAATACCGAAAAATTGGCTTGATAGCAGTTATCAATACCGAATCGACTGTAGAAAGTGCCCTGGAGCCGAGATGCCAAAGGAAAATGATGCGGCATTGACGAGTATTTCGAGACATGAATTATGGCATCGAAAGAAATCGAATCAGAGACGATTTTCGGTACAACTAAAATACAATTATTATTTAGACTACAAAATCAAATTATTATAGGGGACTTTCGAGAAGTCAACGGAAGCTTAAGGGAGCTCTAATTTTTCATAATGAGCAACCCTTCAATGGTTTCGAGATGAAACAATAGCCCGGTGAAGACACTGGGGTGAAATCATCATTAACGAATAACTTTAAAGTTAATAATTTTGTATTTTTGGTATTGTAATGCAAATTAATTTCAGGTTTAAGGGCATAATTGCAATAAGGGAATTACCAAAGTAATATTATGATAAAATTGGGGATTAATGTGCAATTCTCATATATGTGGGTGTATTATATATATATATATATATATACATATACGCATGCTGTGTGTGCGTGGGAATGGCTAGCCATACCTCTGGAACCCATGCCCTGCAAGATTCAAGCCATGCCTCTGCCAAATGATGGTTGTTAGCGAGGTGTTCTTTAGGCAATGAGGGTGGAGGTTTCCCTATAAATAAGATGCAATTGCAAGAGAAATAAGGGCAACAAGTGGACAACAAGCATGGCAGCAAGCATGTGGCCATGGCAGCGCGAGTGGTGGCGGAATAGGCACGGCGATGTTGGTTGGCAGTGGCGGCTGTGCGGTCGGTGGCCGGTGGGGTGACAGCCGATGGCGGCGTGCGAAGTTGGACATACGGCCATGGTAGTTCGCAGGAAAGAGAAGAAGAAGAAGAAGAAGGAAGAAGAGAAAGAAGAAAATAAGAAAGAAAAAGAAAAGAAAGAAAAAACCTGTTGTACGTGAGTTGTAGGAAGAAGAAGGAGAAAGAAAAAAAAAAGGGAAAGAAAATAAAAAAATAGGGAAAAATGTTAGAAAAAATCCTGAAAAAATAGGAAATGGATATTTATTAATATTTTAGAGATTTTGGCGAGAAATATTATTCAAGCACGCATTTCGAGATCAAAGCACGTATGCCAAAAAAACTTGAGAGGCTAAGTTGAAGTGACTTGTGCAAATTTTGAGGTTGTCACGCAAATCGAGATGATGCACGAATTTTGAGACAAGGAGTGAATATCGAGGTAGCTCAATAAACTTAAGAAGGTAAGTGGTACTTCCTAACTGGATTTAGTTTTATGAAAAACTGCTTGATTTGTAAGTGGTTTCACCCAAAAATCTGATTTTAAATAAATGATTTTATCATGTTGTCATGCTTTGATGTGAATATTTCATGTAGATTTTATTAACATGTATTGATGATGAAATGTGCATATGTTCACGATGATATTATTGATCATGCATCACATAAGGATTTGGGATTATGGACTGGCATCGCTGCTCTACCAACGGTGCAGCCATACACCTCTGCCTGGTAAAGAGACTATAAAAATGAGGAGCAGTAGTTGGGTGAGGTTAACTCAAATCGAAATGATATGAAAAATAACATTTTGCATTTTGCATACATGCATGAAAATGATTTTGTTCCCTTACTTAGATGATTCATCATTTAACTTGGGTTTTGCTCCTAGAATATTCGAACGTTCCAGATGGAGATTGTAGCAGAAACGAGGATTAATGAGGTATGAAATGACATTTAGCAAAGTGCATGATAAATGAAATGTATGTAATATAGCCTATGTATTTAAGTTCTGCTATTTTGAATTCTAAACATTTTGAAAGAATAATGATGTATAACCCTATTTAGGGTTAATGTTAGTTGAGAACTTATGTTTTGTATTAAGTTATATTTAGGAACAATGATGTAAGAACTGAATTTCAATTAATATTAAGATGTTAGGTTCGATCTTTGCTTCCACATTTGATGTGCATAATAATTTTCTTTCGAGAAAGTGTATAAAAATTTTGGGATAGATATGGGGAATGATATGATTTAGTTTTAAGTTTGAAAAAAAAAATTATTATTTCAAAATTGTCCTAAGTTATAACACGTCCGAAAATTGGGGTGTTACAAAAAGATTAAAAAATGGTCAACTACTTACACCAAGTACTTAAGGTAGTTCCATATTGTGCAAATATTGCGATCTCAAAATGAGTGAGCAAATGAGTTGTCTCATCTAGCTTCCTTATTAAAAGAAATTCTACTTAAAGGTGTATAAGTAGAAACCTTGGCAATGCCTAGTTTCGAAGAAGAGATCCAGCATATTGAAGAAGAACCTAGTTGGATCGATCCTATATTTACTTGTCTTTACAAAGGGAAACTTCCCACAGACCCGATACAGGCTAAAAGAGTGCGTATCAAGCCAACACACTGCATAATAGAGAAATATCAACTTTAAAGAAGAGCGCATAGCCTACAATTCCTTCAGTGAAAGAAGCTAATTATGTATTTTGCAAAGTCCACAAAAAAACTTACAAACACCATCTTGGTAGGAAGTACTTTTGTACATTCAAAGTACTTCGCCAAAGCTACTACTAGCCAACTTTCTTCACAAATGCTAAAGAACTAGTTTCAAAGTGTGATAGCAGTCTGAGACATTCAAACTAGATCTATATATGGACCATCACAACCAATAAAACACTTACCATCAACATGGTCATTCTATCAATGGGGGCATCGATCTTGTGGGGTGTCTCCCTAAAGCAATAAGTTAAAAGCAATATTTGATAGTAGCGATTGACTATTTCACTAAGTGGGTGGATGCAAAGCCACTTACAAAAATCATTGTGTGGAAGGCCAAAGACTTCCTAAACTAGTCAATCCTTTGCCAATTTAGGGTCCCAAATAATCATACTCGTAGATAATGGAACACAGTTTGATAATAGACATTTTTTAGAAATTGTGAAGCATACAACATTGAGCTACAATTTTTAGAAATAGGCTACCCTTAAGCTATTGAATAGTTTAAAGTCACTAATAGAACTATCTTGCAAGGTTGAAAAACCTTGCTTACTGCAATAAAAGTCCTCTAAGTGGAAGAACTCCCACATATGTTGTGGGTCTACCACACTTTGACGCAAATAACAACATGATAAAACTCTTTTCTCCTTAACCTTTGATGTCAAAGCTCTTCTACTAGTTGAAATTGGTCTTTTGAACCACAAGACAACTAACTTCGACGTAAAGATTAATAAAGCCAATCCCCTGGCTAACCTTGACCTCCTTGAAGAAAAATGAGAAGCAACATTCATCTAACAAGCTACATACCACTAAAAAGTAACCCATCTTACAACTAAGGAGTACAAAGGTGGTACTTTATAAAAGAGGAATGGGTACTTCAAAAAGTTGGCTTATCGACACGACCCAAAGAACTTGGAAAGTTAGTTTCTAAGTGGGAAAACCCATATCAAATTTATAAGGTTATACAATTTGACATCTACAAAATTTAATATCTAGATGGAGGCATTCTTCCCCATGCCTAGATTTTAGATAATTTTTTTTTAAAATACTATCACTATCAAAAAAAAAAAAAAAAGAGTTATTAATGATCAAAAGTTAACGACGGGATTAATTTTGGTGGTTAATATAGTATTATTAATGACTAAATATAAATCTTATTGTTATAAGATAAATTTTAACAATAGACTAAATAAGTCGTCGTTAATAAATTACTTTCCTGATGTTATTGATTAAAATTTTTAATTTTAACCATGAAATAATAAAAAAAATTACTAAGATTTAACTACTACTAATTATATAAGGAATTCCAATATAATTCTAATTTTCTGTAAGTACACAAATATAATTATTAAACTATTATAATTGATCATTACTTATTTATTGATAATATAATATATTGAAAATTATGAACATATTATAAATAATACAATATATGGCAAATGGGCTAACTGCTGGGGCTTGATTATGGAGTGCCACGCTTAGATTCTGGTCCTAGGCTTTTAAATAAACGAGCATTGTGATTAATTTGAACTTTAACTTTTTCACTTTAAATTCTAACTTTTTCAATGGATTGGAGTCTTCTCAATAAATAATTCAAATTCCTTTTTAAAATTGTTTAGCTCTTGAGCGACTAATTAGCCCAAAACTTAAAAGTTACATGTTCTTGAACAATTCTTACTTTTGCATCTTTATCGTTCACATCAAAGAATGAAGACATAGAGAAGCCACCCCCTTCTCATTAGTAAATAAAAACAATGCCAGTGAAACCACGCCTAGCCATCCCCCAGTTTAGGATTTGTATGTATAGATATGCACTGGATTGATTTTGAGTTATCATGACAAGTCAACCTGGGTCTGACATCAAATGGCGTGTTTAATTTGTGAATAGAAAAGAAAGGGGAGGGGGAGATAGGAATCAAATATCAAAGTTTATGGTTATCTTATTCAAGTGATCCTTAATTTAGATAGGATCCAGTTGTTACAAGGCAACAAGAAAATAGGGATACATCCTTCCATGACCAACAAATTAACTAACAGAAGCAAACAATCTTACTGGACTAATGCCAACTAAACACAGGTGCCAATTAATAATCAGCCCCAACTATTATTTCAACTGAATAGAAATTGACTAAGTCTAACTTGGACCAACCATGACTAACGTCCAAGTCTCTCTACCCATACATCTCATGCAAGATGCATGGCCTTCTGATGATCACTTAACGTCTGTGTCCACAACATCGATCGACTAAGTCGAATCGTTCGGGTTTGCTTGAATTATTCCCCGGAATATGGCAAATTCATCGCAGTCTTCATTTGGCACCTCATCGACAGTGGCTGACCACTTCGCCCAGCGTGCCTCGCTGTGCTTAGTACCCTTGTTCAATTTTCTTAGAATTTCCGGCCAAACAGCATCATTGTCGTAATGGCCTTGTACATTGATCTCAGTATAAACCTGCATACACACACACACAAACACACACATCACAAATCCATATATAAAAGATTACGTAAATCAGATCAGATCAGAACAGATCAGATGTGTATATATATATAGCCATTCACGTCACCCATATATATCAACTCAAATCCCAACAACTGGTCGATCGACAAGCTATATATTTGTTGGAACTTGCCTTGCGTGTGGTATCCCCATATTTGTTGGACCAAGACATCATCCAATCACAGTCTTTCCCGGAGGGATTCGGGCAACGATAGACGACAGCGCCAATAGATCCAGGGGGCTTTCCAATGTAGCCGGAGTGCACAAATTCTGCCCACTGGCCACGAATCTCCTGAGGGTACGGGATTGCTCCGATCCGGCCATGGAAGTCATGGGACTTCACAAATCTTAGAGTGGCAATCTTTACACTTTGAATCAGACCTATACTAGAGACCTTTTGCAGATTCGACGCCATCTTACAACCTAAATATATAGAGCATAAAAAAAAAATACACTTAAGACTGCATAAACAGGGAGTAGGATTCCTCATATAATATAGTGGTTGGTTGGTAGTGGTACCTGCACTGCACGATAGACTCCAAGCGAAGCGGGTGATGCTGCTGTGTGCTGTGTCTCTTCTTGCCCACTTCTTCCTCTCCGAGAGGGCATTTATATATAGTGCTGTAAGGAGGAGTCCTTCATTTACTACTACCAAACTCACAGTTAAGTCAATATGTCTCACAAAGTCATTGCGTCAGCATTTCCCCAAGTGTTTATGTCAGCATACATATACCTAATTAAGGTATTGATAAAAATGTTTAATGTTTAATCAACCTAGCAAATACATCAATTAATGATCCATTAATTTATCAATTTATTATCATTGGTCGTTGTCAGATTAATTTTCACCAATTTTTACACCACGTGCATGCATGTGATGCATGTGATGGCTGATTCTTCCACTTAAAGTCAATCCCTTTTAACATTTAAATTGGATGAAATTGGATCTCAAAAGATTCGGGCACATGAGAATTTAACATTCAAAAGTCAATCCCCAATGAAAATTGGATCCAATTTATTATGCATGGATATGGATGTTGTTGTAAGAGTTACTTTGCTGGTATTTTAATAATATAAATAATTATTAAAAATTATTTCTCTACTTAAATCACTAATTAAATTTTTGTATTAATTCAAGAAAGTAAATCTTTTTTAATTAACAATATAGCCAAATTACTTATAATATTTTTTGTGACATAATTAAACTCAAATAAGATTTTATTAATTTTAATTTTAAAAAATTTCTTTCTATTAAAACTGTAGTAATAGGAATGTTTGATAGTATTCTCTGGAGAACTTAAGTCGACTGAATGTGAACTTCAGTCTATTGAAGTCCAACAGACATCACAGATAAACTTAGGTGGTGTTCTCTTCGTATTTTAGTTTTGAGTTTTGAATTTATTTTTAATTTTGTATTTTGAGTATCTGTTTTGAGATCGCTAAAAACGCGTTCTTTTAGTCATTCTGAAAAATTGTTTCTAAAAATTGAAAACTCGAAAGCGCGTTCACTTTGAAATTTTTTTTAAAAAAATATTTTATAATATTTTATTCAATAAATTTAATTATTCATTAAATTGAAACAGTTTAATGCTAGTATATATATTATTAATAATTTATACATTTTGAAGTTAGTGAATTTGCAATATTTTTTTCTGTTATAAAAAAAAATACAAACAAGAATTAAATGAACTTTGGCAAAAAATATGAAATATAAAAATCAAAATTTAAGATAAGATCAATGAGAATGACAAAATTAATGTCATTGTTCATGATAAATAAGATTGTATCAAATATGATTATTCCTTACTAATGTGCATTTTAATTCATCGTTGGTACAGATGTTGCCATCGCTATTACCTCTCTAAAAGCATCGATACAAGAAGACTTTCTCTAAAATCGTTGTGCATCTATTCATTTGACACACACAAAGACATAAAATTAGGCATAATGTCCTTGTGCATCTATTCATAATAAGCACATGTAATCAGTTATAATGAACTTAGGCTATTGCCATATTTCGAAACTAAAGACACAGAATTACACTCAAAATAACTATCAATAAGAATCACATCTATCATACCAACAATCACCAAACAAACTCAATTAACCCAACAACCATTACAAAATTTTTTAAAAGAATCAAAGAGCACATCACATTTTCGAAATTTGAAACCTTATTTCTTCATGAGAACAGATTCATAGATCCCAAAATTACAAACATAGATCCAAATTTAAGCATCAAATTAAAAACAAAATTACAAACATAAATCTAGATTTAAGCATCTTAGAAACAAAAAATTACTGAAATCAAAATACAAATCAAATTAGAAACAAAATTACTGAAATTAGAATACAAAGGGCCGTAGATCAATAACTAGCTAGTTAGACCATTTCTTATATTTATTTACCTAGCTACTTCTGTGTGTTTTCTTTACATTGTTTAGCAATTTAGTTTTCAATGAGAAGAGATGACCACTATAACCTGCTTTAATGGTCGATATCTAGAGAATGTAGTTTTCAAGAAATAAAATATTATACTTCAGACTCACCCAATTACTGTCAATAGCAAGTAGGAGTTTTCTAGCAACTACAACAAAACAAGTTCTCTGATTTTATCCTTGTGAGCACAAATGTACATCCTTATGGGTCATTGAGACCCATTTAATCACGCATAGGTAAAAGCCTGGCCATCACCCTTGTCCACCAACAGACCAACACACAGAGCTTGACCAACAATTTGAATCACTAAGGTGTTAAAACACCATGTTCTTGGGGGACCAAAGTCTCAGAACCCCAAAAGGTGGGAACTCTAACTTTGGATTGTCAAAGAAAAAATTGAGCCAACACTAATGTAGCATCGAAGTAAAAGGACTACCCTAAAAAAAAAAAAAAAAAAAAACTTTAGGTACTATGAAATGTTCCCAAGATGAAGTCCACACCCCATTCAGTAGGGAGCCAACAATAAATCCCTTTCTTAGAGTCTAAACTTTAAAGTTCAATGGTGACGCTTTAGACCTCTAGACTTTGAGAAAAGACGTGCAAGATATCCTCAGTGGCCTTGGTAACCAATTAGCTACTAAACTAACACGAGGGCACAATTTAAGCAGATATCATTCGATAGAGCCAAATCCAAATACCTACAAAACCTAAGCTCAATGTTAGCCAAATTCAATCACAATACCAGCAAAATTTGCCCCAATACCTCAAATCCCAATTCCAAAATTAACATAATCCGTTTCTATTACTAACCAAATTCGATCTTAGTACTGGTAAAACGTTTAGTAAAACTTTGAGATTAGGGTGCATATCAACATTCTTTTATTTTATTTTTTTTATCGTATAAATCAGAAGAATTCCCAGTACATAAGCATTTGGCAGAGATCGACACCTTCTCAATTATAACCTATGGGCACCAATCCAAATTAGGCAATCAAGCCAAACCGAGTAAGACTGAGTCAAAGACCCATGCCCATAGCCCTTCGTGTAGTAAAGCGATACATGTCGCATTGTCTAAGATTCAAACACACAATCTTAGCATATACCCAGTACCCGAATCTCATGCAGTTGACCACGTAAACTACCCCGAAGGGTTTCCATATCAACATTCTTGGAGTTCTACGTATGAGATCCTCAAAAGCAAAGAAGGCTGGAAAACTAAAAATGCCAAAAAAAAAAAGGGAGACATCAACACAAGGAGTTTGCCTATGAAAAATGCTAAACTAAAACCTCTTTCAGCAACTGAACTTAACACCCCATGTCTCTATTTGGTCTAGACTATTTCCTAAGTGAAATTGAGTTTGTTAAGACCAAAGTTTAAGTTTGAAGAAATAACCGAAAAGTTCTATAAACTAAAGCAACTAGGAAGCAGGTTCGCTAGGAAATACTTTTGCCTAAGTATCATTAAGATTGATACTTAACTTTTCAAAAGTAAGACCTAATTATACCACTTCTATCATTTGGGAGAACTTATCTACATTCAAGAATTGTGAAAGAACAATTAAATATTAAGGAAAGACTAATGAAAGAAGTTAAAACTAGCAATGCACGTCGTTTACACTAGAAAAAGAAGTATGAAGGGAATATTTTATTAATAAAAATTATCTATTACAAAGGAAGTTACTAAAGATATGACAACATTTACAGAAGAATTTAAGGTAAAGAAAAGAAAGCATCTTTGGTGACAAACTTGAAGAAGTCCATATCTAGGTTTGGACATTTTGCCTTCATGAGCTCGCACATGTACTCCATCCCACCAGGAAATACCCTCTTGAGTTCTTCAGCATATTTGATGGATTGCCAATAACAATCTTGGGCATTAAACTAGGTGGCAGAAAAATCATCCCAAACTGGTTGAGCCTTATCCTCGACTTCCCAATTACAACTTCATGATAAGAATTCTTTGCCACTTTTACCTTGTCCACTATCTTGGACCACCGAACATCCTAATCTACAACCTTAGACTTGAACTAATTGAACTTAGCTTGGAGATGATCAAGATCCTAGCTAAGGGTAGCATGCAACTAGTTGGCCTCGAGTATACCCTCTTGAAGCAAGGCTTGTTTGTTTCGGGCCTTCACCTTCTCGTCTTTCACAATTTGAGCCTCTTCTGGGGCCTATGCCAAACACATATCAAAATGACTAACTTATGAGTCAAGTCCTTGATATTTCTATATGCACCAACCAAGTCCTTGAAGAGCTTTCACTAAGTGTTCTCGAAGTTGGCACAGTAGTGTCAAATGAGCTTCTAAACTTTGAAAGCATTGTTGGAGCTTATCAACCATGAAATTTACCAATCTAGCCTTGATTTCCAGCTCAACATCTTGAAATGCCACCTTATTTCGATATGCTACCATGTTCTACTAACAAACACAAGATTGATGCCAAAGAAGAGATAATTTCAAAAAGAGAGAGAATAAAAGATAAGAAAAAAGCCTTATTTGAAGTAGTCCATAAGGTAATGTTTTATTGGGCCTCCATCGGAGCTATAATAGGAGCATGGGGAACCTTCTCAGGTTAATCACCCCTTTTTCCACAATCATCTTTTTAGAGGAGGAAGTGGCTCCTCTTCGACCTCAACCTAAAACTCTTCCACAACCCCAAGGTAAGGGACTATGGTTAGCTCCCCAACAAAATCCCAACCATTGGGGTGAACCATGTTCAAAGGGGCAATGGGGACTAATTTTCCTTTCTTTGAACTGATCGAAGAAGCCCCAATCTTATCCCTTTTCCTTGTTGTGTTTCAAATCAACAAATCCCGTGGTCATAGAACTAGTTCTAAAGGTGTTTGTATCTCCTCCAAGAAAAGATGATCTTTAGGGAATAAACAAACGTCAAAGTGATGGAATACCCAAGTAACAACAATTGAAGAAATTGCAGGGGAAGAGGTCTTCCCTCTTTTGGATTTTAGGGAAAGCTTCTCTATCTCAACACCACGTCAATCTTTGAGAACTTAGGTATTATGACCTTTTGAAGCATGGGTTTTTCGAGTATTAGGACCCGTTGCCACATTTTTCTTCATGGCCTTCTCCTATGAAACAAAGGCCAAGGTCTTTGGTTGAACCACTGCCTACTTCTTCGAGGCAAGCTCCATAACTTTAAAAGTAGACGAATTTACCTCTACAGACCATTTTTCCTTCCCTTGATGAGGGGCAATAACAACAACCTCTCGACTAGGGGACCTTAGAAAATCTAAGATCTCCCTAGGCAAGTCGGGGGCGAATGAGATGTCGAACTAACAATCAACTATAAGAGCCATTAAACCAGTCGTTACATGATTCTTCCTGCAAAGCCTTCTTTCCGTGCCCGACCACAGGGTGCCCTATGAAACGGCTGCGTGGCAAGCTGGAAAATAACTCCAGTGTGCTTGCTTCTCCCCTAGTTTGAACCCTAAACCTCTCATTTCTTGTGCGTGCATGTGACCACTTAATCTACAAGCCTCCTCGCAATACATGTGCCCATATTAATTTTATAATAAATCGACTCTATTAGGATACTTCCTTAAAGTGTTTCATTAAAATTATTCTATTAGAGCACTTCACCAAAGTATCTCATTAAAATTATTTTATTAGGGCATTTCATCAAAGTGTCTCATTATAATTATTTTATTAGAACACTTCAAAAATTCGGTCATATTATATTTTTCTATTAAAGCATTGTATCGCTAAGTCTCATTAAAATTATTTTATTAAAACACTTCTTTAAATTGTATATTAAAATAATATTTTATATGATATTTTTTAAAAAATGCTCTAAAAAGAATGCCTCAATAAATGTTTTTTGTTGTAGTGACTCGCCACATGGGTGAGGCAACTAATTCTCAACATGATCCTTATCATGAAATTAAATCCAAAAGCTATAAAAAGATCTTAAGGAGAGAGTCAAAAGAATAACATTCTATACCATTCCTTGAAGCTTAGAAACTATCTCCAAAATTCTTTGCCGATTTAAGTATCATATTGACATCTTTGCAGTTGAGCCCCAGAGCAATTACCAATTACTCTTGTCTTGCATGTTCAACAATCTCAAAGCCAAATCAGTTTAGGACATGGTCTGAATCTCATGAAAAGTCCTACAAATTTAACTAGAGACTAATTTCAATGTCACCAGTCTGACTGGTCCCATGTTGTAAAATAAATCAATTCAAGTGATCAAGGGACGAAGAACGCTCCCAATATTTATGTTTGCCCTCTTGTTTGGACTAAATATTTATAACTACATTGAGCACTTTCATTTTTTAATTTATTGGATTTCTACTGGGCTTGTTCAAACCTACAAATGGGCCACTTTCAATTGGCCCAGTGGGCCTGGGACAACTTGCATACAAGTTACAAGCAACAAGAGTAGGATCCATCATTAGCTGATGACTTGTGGGTCGAGCCCATATCTGTAATTGAGAGGCCCAAAGCTTTCTTCGGGTCACCATCGATTAGGTCAAAATTGTTTTTAGTGCCTGCCAGAGACAACCATTAATATTAGCGTTCATTACATGGCCCGCCACACAGCCCAGATGGTACAATTTACACATGGTTTGGATCCAAGGATTTTGGGGGAGAGTATGGGATTTGAAAGGAAAATTAAGGGGTCAGGTCGATTCAATAAATCTTTAAAAAGATATAATGAGGTGAGTATAGAGATTATTAACATAGAGTCATGGTAGGAGTCATAACTGATAATAATATTATCAGTCATGTATCGCATCTTTATTGGAGGAAGTGTTAAATAGAAGAGATAATAGCATACGATCACCTTAATCTCTTCTAATAAAAAAATACTATATAATTGATGACGCCGTTATCAATAATAACTCTTAGCATTATTTATTAATATATTATATTATCTTGAGATAATTGTCCTTGCGTAACTCTCGGTATTCGTGCTCTCGATTATATTAAGAGAGATAAATTACAGGTTAGACATTTGACTCTTGCGTAGAGCAATGATCGAATTCGTAACTCATTAAATTGATATCAACATATTATTTATCCGATCATTTGACATATGTCTTGATAACAACATATTATATTCTCTTGTTACGTGGAACATATAAAACACATTCACATATACTAATGTTGTGGCATGTGTAAAACTTAACACACGTGGTGTTGTTAGAGCCAGACACCTTTTAACGCGCCCTTACACTCCTAGTTGAATCACATGGACAATCGTACTATCTCTACACCACATGCCCTCAATTATTGAAAAAGCTCAGGCCTCTTCCTTTTACCCCTTTTAGGTTGTTCCTAATTTTTAATTTTTTAAATAAAAAAATATACTTATTTTTATATTTTAAAATAAAAAAAGTTATAAAAAAATTTAAAATAACCAAAAGATTATTTTGACTATTTTTATCACAAATACATTCAAAATTTTTAAAATGCAAAAAACGTTATAAACAAAAAGAATGTATTTTTAATAATTTTAAAATATTCTTAAAATAAAAAATAAATTAAAAACTCAAAGGTGAAATAGAACACCCCTTAATTATTGATGTGTACCTTTCCCTACTATTCTGCAATCCTTTATGGCAATTATTGTTGCTGGTTGTGGGACAAGCTTGTAATTGAATTCACCTACATACAAGCTGGAGCAACACTTTCTAAAGGGTGTGATTGATTTAGCATTAACATGTACATTGTTTAATAAATAAATTAAATAGCTAAAAATGCCCATTACAAGTTAGTTTAAAAAATATATTAATTAACAATCAGGACACGAGGTAAGTGATTGCATCATGATAAATTAAAATTTACACTAATAGGTCATGAATTCGATTCTTTATCCTGCGTAATGAAATAAAATCTCAATTTATAATTTATCTCTTATGCCAAAATCAAGAGTACGAGCGATGAAAAACTATATAAAAATGATAATTTCAAGAAATATATTAATTAACATGACTTATTATTATAAAATATTAATTGTTATCATTAGGGGTGTCCATCAATTACCTAGATTCAGATTAATTGTCGACTATATTAATTGAAAAGTACTAAACCAACTTAACCTGTAACAAAACTAAACCAAAAACAAAAATTTTAAAAAAACCAATTCAACCATATTGGTTGAAACCAATTGCAAGACTAAAACCCAAAGAAGCTAGGCTTTTATGGCCAGGGCATTTTTGTAAATAAACTAAAACTCCAAGAAAATTTTCATCAAATGATATTTGTTTGGATTTAATTATTTGAAATAAAAAAAAATCAAACCCAAGTGAATGAAAAATGCATCACTACAAGAAAAAGGGTTATCGGCGGCAAAGTTTTCCCGGCGGTGATTTTCCCGGCAAAGTTTTCAAATTCTCTGACGTTTTTTTTAAATTGCCGGTGATTTTTGAAGCAAAATCGACGGTTTTATTAAACCGGTTGTGTTTACTCATCCCGGCGGTTCTAAAAGCGCCGGGGATAGGATTATATAAACTCCTGCGCGCACCCAGCCCCATTCTCCCCTGCGCGCACCCGCCCAATTCTTCCCCTCACCCCCTTCGATCTCTTCCAAAATCCCCCCCTCTGCAAACCCTAACATTCTCTAGCTCGCGCCTCGCTGCCTCCCTCGATCACCCTCGCTCGCTCGCCTCGCCTTCCCTCGCTCACTCTCAGTCGCTCTCGCTCACTGATCAGTCGCACATGCAACCAAAGAAGTGTTGATTGGAATTGGGAGATGAAGGAATGTCGTTGGAGTTCACTCCGACATGGATCGTCGCCGGCGTCTGTACCGTCATTGTCGGCATCTCACTTGTCGTTGAACGCCTTCTTCACTTCGTTGGCAAGGCAATGTCGTTTCTCTTCCTGTTTCTGTTTATTTCTCTTTCGGCGATCATGTCGATCGTTTCTGGTTGTTATCAGCTTGCTCCACGGTGTTAATTTCAATTCCGAAAGTTTAATTTGTGACTCGTGTGAATGAACGCAGTATTTGAAGAAGAACCGCAAGAAGCCCCTCTTCGAAGCCCTACAGAAAATCAAAGAAGGTAACAAAGCCGTGTCGTCCATCACTTGCATTAAAGGTTGTAACTATGTTATAATATGTTCATGGAGATGTAAAGCCAGAGAATTTTTTACTGGGGAACTTCGTTCTCTCCCTTGAACCAAGTTATTTTTTGGGAAAATAAGAGGTTACTTTGATGTTGATTATAGCCACAACCTCTAGATTTTGAATCTCTTTTTACGGCTCATGCTATTGGTAAAGCATATAAATTTCATATTTGTACAGTCTCTTAGCTTATGCTTATTTGATTGGTTAAAATGCTTACTATATTTGTGCCTTATTCCCTCCTCCTCCCCCTTCTGGCATTCCCCCTATATTTTTTGTGGATTCAAATGCTTTACATTTATTTAGTAGAATATTTAGACTGAGATTCAGAAAGTAATGGAGTAGCATTGAGCCAATGAGATTCTACATAGATAAGCTTGCATAACTAGTGAAAGAAAAATGCCTACACAAGTAAATATTAGCTAAAAGAGGCAACAACAGTTATAATGAAATTCTATAGCTTATAGTCACCACAAATATAACAAGAACAGGGCAAGCTTAGAAGTGCTTATCTTATAACTTGTGACGTAGATTGCCATTGCCCATTTTAAAATTGATTCAAAGTCCATGCCTAGTTCTAGTAGAATATAGCTGAAAAATCAACATGAAAATGTAGGGCACTGGCATGCTTAATACTCATTTCTAACAGCAAATCATGCTGAAAAGTATCCTGTGTTTTCAAATTTTTTAAGAGAGATTGTAGACAAACCTACAAACTAGATTTTGACTTGTATGGCCTTCTCACCCCCTCATACCACATCCATTCCACCACCAGTATATCCTTCTTGCCCCCTCTCACTTGTTTTTCCCTAGAGTACAAAACTTACTGAGAGAGCACCAAGCATGGAAAACTGGAAACTCAATGAGAGAATAGATCGCAAGAGTAACTCTTCTATTTTTCTTGATGATTGTATGTTTTGCATATTAGGTTTCATTGTTGGACCATACAGTTTGAATCCTTTAGGAGTCTGACTTTGGTCTATTAGAACTGAACTTAATTTCTCTTCTTTGTTTGCTCACAAATTCGCGGAGGAAAATTGGGACGGCGAGGTTGGCTGGGCCAGTGAGTACAGGCCGAGGGAGGCAACCTTTTGCAGCTGTGTCCAACCGGCAGGATGCTAATTTGAATGCGAATGACTTGGCTGGGACTGAGGCTTCAGAGTGTGAGAGTGTGCAGTTTACTAAGGAGGAGGTTGAGGCATTGTTGAATGAGAAGATTAAGGGGAAGAAGTTCGACCTCAAGGTCTGTTTGAGTTCTTTGTCTATTTTTTTATTTGTTGGTTAATTTGTTTACCATTCTGTCTGGCCACTGACAAAAAATGGGGAATTCGGGTGGAGAATATATGCTTTTAACATTCAGTTTTAGGTAATTTTCCTACTTGAAAGAGCAAAAATTTACTTATACTCACTAGTAAATTTCTTAAGGCATTCATATTCACAAATGTATTGCTTTGGGGATGACACTTTGTTATATAGTCGAATTTAACCTCAGGTATGAATGTTACACTCTGGTACATAGTTTGCACTTTCTTAATGCCCAAAAGATGTGTTAAAAATAATTGTATTTGTGTGCGTTATCTTTTTCCTGCTGTTGGACTTGCTTACATTTGTCTTAATTGACAGGGGAAAATGGAACAAATGAATGACCACATAAAGAAACTTAAGCTATGCATAAAATGGTTTCAAGAAGTTGAAGAAAGACATGTCCAGGAGAAGGAAAAGCTACAGAATACCTTGGATTCTGTAGAGAGAAAATGCACTGCAACAGGTAACTTGTGCTTCTTGATTTCTAAACTTCCTAACAACCAATCAATCTTCTAATGTGCATTGGTTTATTTTTCTTTTAGAGGTGGCAATGCAAAATAAGGAGGATGAATTGAACTCACTCATTAAGGAATTGAAGGATAAAACTGCTTCTTTACAAGAAAATTTGACAAGGGAAGAATTGGAGAAGTTGGTGAGATTTCTAACTGTAACACTTTCTAGATGATTTGCATTTTTTCTCCTTTGTTGTGTCAGTAATTTGGTTGTTCTGAATTTAGGATGCAATTGAGTGCCATAGACGAGAAAAAGAGGATAGGGTTGCTGCTGAAAAGTTGCAAGCATCTCTAAGAGAAGAGCTTGAAAAGGCTGAGCTGGAGAAAGTAACTGCCAACCAGAGGGTAATTAAATTTAGAAACCATCCATTTTTCCTCTTAAAATCTTCAGTTGCACTATAAGATTGATTGCAGCAGTGCTAATTATTTCTACTGGTTTTTGTTTTTGGGTTTTGCAGGTAACATCATTGAATGATATGTACAAGAGATTGCAGGAGTACAACACAAGCCTGCAGCAGTACAATAGCAAACTTCAAACAGACCTTGCAACAGCAAATGAGTCTCTCAAGCGTGTAGAAAATGAGAAAGCCACTATAGTGCAGAATCTGAGCACGCTACGGAGTCATTATACTTTGTTGCAGGACCAGTTGACTTCTTCCAGAGTAAATTTTTTAATTGTCATATGGGTTGAATTGTGTCTATTATATATATATTTTTTTGGGGTTGTATTGTTAAGGAATATATTAAGATTTGTTGATTTTATTTAAATGGGAATTCTAGAATTAGTTTGAAAATATTTTCCCTCAAATAAGTTGGAGTATAAAGAAAGTTTGGCAATGATATTTGAAAGTTCACACTTTCATATGAACATATATTTGTGGTGGTCATAGTGATGCTGGTGCTGCTCCCTTCTGCTATGAACTCAACATTATTTTTGGTTAGATTAACTTTTAAGAATTCAATGTCACTTAGAGGTGCAGACTTTGAAGAGAGAATTAACTTTGTTAATTTATTGTAAGCTTGTATGTCAAGGCTAATTTACTACTTAGTCTTAAGGTACGTATTTTCTAAACACAACTATTTTGCTGAAGTAAAGATGTGAAAGAGATACTAGGAGCTATTTCTTGTTCTCCATACTTTCATTTGTTAGTTTTTCCTGTCTAATATCATTTGTCTGGAGCTTCTGTGCATTATCTCTACACAAGATCCCCATTCTGTTTGGTTGATTTTTCTCTGTTGCATTATATGTAATCGTGCGAAGTCACTTGATGAGTCATTTGTTTTACATTTTGCTTTATTCTATGGGTTTGCGTTACAGTTCCTGCTTGTACATGGCTATGTTTCTACGTTAGAATATTTTTGAAATGATTGCCTAAATGGTTTTATGTTATGCTGATTCTACAGGCTTCTCAAGATGAGGCTGTTCAGCAGAAAGAAATACTTTTGAAAGAAGTTGGTTCTCTTAGAGGAGAATTACAACAAGTGAGGGATGATCGTGATAGGCAATTTGCTCAGACACAGGCCTTAAATGCTGAAATAGTCAAGTACAAAGAAAGTACGGGCAAGTCGGTTGCAGAGTTAGATAACTTGACCCTAAAATCAAGCGCTTTGGAGATTTGTTGGTTTATATTATCCTGCTTGTTATACATTTCTGCAATAGTATGCTTTCTCATATGTTGACCACTTTGGTTTATACTATTGCAATTGTTCTGCAATAGTATTTGCTGATTATATGTTGATAAGCTGAAGAATATTACCAGGAAAGGCACACCTGTGGCATGCCTGGGCATGGGGTGTCATCTTAAAGCCGGCGGTTTTAAAATCGCCGGCAAAATTATTCCTTTGCCGCCTTTACCGGCGGTTTCAAAACCGCCGGTAAAAATCTCCCTTTGCCGGTGGTTTTAAAACCGCCGGTAAAATAAATCTCACTTTGCCGGCGGTGAAAACACCGCCGGCAAAGGTATATTTTTCCGACGGTTTAAAAACCGCCGGCAAATCTACGGCGGTTTTAATAAATCGCCGGTAATTAATTTTTTCCGGCGGTTTTCAACCGCCGGGAACCTTTTTCGACAGCGGTATTTCCGGCGGTTACAATTACCGCCGGTAAAACTTTTACCGGCGGTTTTTCAACTTTTTCCGGCGATTTTTTCACCGCCGGAAAAAGTTAAAACTCTTGTAGTGCATCCTCTACTTAATTGTGTGTATCTGTTCCCAAGTAGATGAATGATATGGAAAGAAGAAGCCAAAAAGCACAAGAAAATGATGCATCCATGGCAATCATCGTCCTCTACTTAATTGTGTGTATCTGTTCCCAAGTAGATGAATGATATGGAAAGAAGAAGCCAAAAAGCACAAGAAAATGATGCATCCATGGCAATCATCGAAAGAGACAAACTCTTTGGAATCTTTAATGTGTTTGTCATCTTCACCATCGTATGTACATCTGCAGTGGCCGGGTCTCATCTCATCTGACATCTTGCTTTAAATCTGGACTTCTTGATGATGATGAAGAATTGCTTGCATTTGCATCGTATTCCACTCCCACCTCATGTTTCCTTGCCCACACATTGGAACCCTATTTTGAGGGTATTATTGTTCCAACACAATAATAAAATTTATACTTAAGAGAATTATTTTTAAGTCTCCCAAATACTGCAAGATGAATCCTAGTCAAAGGATATAGGGTATTTTTTTCATTGCGTAGATACTTTAATATTTAATTAAGTTAGTTTTGTTAAAAATTAGACAAAATTAAAATAATTGTTGTATGGTTTTTAGTATATTTAGAGAAAAGATGTCACCTTATTTTAGGGCCGGCTCAAGAGATTGGGAGCGCTAGGCCATTATTAATTTAGGAACCCCCAACCCCTTAATAAAAAATAAAAAATTTATTAATTTTATTTTAATAATACAATAACTTTCATCATTTCTTTTATTTTTCATATTTTATATTTGTCTCTCTCTCTTTTCAATTGTTAATTAAAAATAAAATAATTTTGAATAACAGTCGGTAAACATGGCTGACTTTTGAAATCTTTTTGGGGTCTCCTATTTTGGAGGCCCCAAATACATGTCCTTTAGTTGGCCTACCTCCTATTTATAGAGGTGAGACTTGATAGATGTAAAGTCTATTTTTTTTTGGATTAAGATTATCATTACCTATTCCAACATTCAAGATGAAAACTTTAGGGTCAAATTGATACGTTCCTAGTTGGGGTATATATGATTCGAAGGAGGCCTCCATGAGCCTTTCGAGTCCTTGTTTTCAGCCACCAAAAATAAACTTGTTAAAGGGTCTCTTAAGGACCTATTTTGTCAAAAAAAAAGTCTCTTAAACCCTTTTTGGGCTTTCATACATCCTCTTGCGCCTTTAGACTTGTCTTGGGGTTGGCTATTTAGGGCTCAATTTGTTTGGCACATCACATAAATTTATATATTATTGATGTAACTTTTAAAAAAATAATTGACATTATTAATATCATCCCACAATCCCCAGCTTGGTTATAATACAATACGGTTGATCATGATGATGATGATATCAATATTATTATTATTATTATTATTATTATTATTATTATTATTATTATGTTTTAATTATTTTAAATATTTAATTACAATTTAATAATGATATGAGCATAGTTTGCACAACAAGGGTGCTCACAATTTTTCTCAATGCGCCTATATTTTATCCTAAATCTCAAGGATATATAAGGTAGTTTTCTCTTTTATTTTATAAAAATAGTAAAAATAAAAATTAAAACGATTGTTGCTGAAATAAATCTTAATTTTATAATTACATGAAAGTGTTTGTCTTGAGTTTCTAATCTCTTATAAATTTATAAAATAAATGACAATTAAGGGTACAAAGTGTCTCTCGTATGAACTCTCTAATATTTAAGTTAGTCTTTATTGAAAAATAAAAAAATAAATAATTTATATATAATATTTTGCGTATCTCAATTGAAGAGATTATTTTCTATTTATAAAAATTAAGATTATTAGACAATATGACATCTAAATCTTTTAGAATTACTAGTTACTAATTTTTTTAAGAAAATAAAAATTATTTTATATATTTTCGTCGTATAGTTATACCAAGAATCCATGAAAGGCCCCACGAATCCACGAAAAGCCCTTGGGAAAGTCTCCGGGGTAAGGGTCCCCTAAACTTCTTCTAGTCTTTTCCTTTTTGGGCCCACTTCCTTGGACTCATGATCTTGTCAATTCTAGGTCCTGAATTCAAGTCGGGTTAAAAGACTAATTGATACTTGAATGGTGGCAGGTCATGTACTTGATGGGTCTGCACCACAGCAACCACAAATTTTGCATTAAATTGCCAACCCAAATTTCCATTGAGAAAACGTTGGGTATGTATCCCTAATATCCCACGTACCAATCAGCCAATTAAGTGGGGCTACCACACTTAATTGACTTTAAGCTAAAAGAAGTTTGTGAACTAAGATTAGTAAAATCTAAACCTTCTGAGATAGAGTAAAATGCACACATTCGAAAGCTTGTGTACCACAAGTTTGTGAGTTCGACTTTAACTCTATAATGTTGTCAATAATCTATGCATATTCATGAAACTAGGGTTTTGTAACACCTCGTCTTATATGGCCACGCTATTAAAAGGTGATTCTTGAGATTTTTTTTTCCCTCTAAGTTCAATACGTGCGGTGTATCAAAAACAATCTTCACATGCAGATACAAATCCCGAGAATCCTAGTTTTGTCCGTTTAACTATTAAGAACAATAATCTTAAACTAAACGTGACATAATATAACACAATGGAATAATTAACATTAAAATATCCTGACCTACCATGAGTTTCATACAAGATGTTCTCACATCGAAACACGTATTACAAACTATCAAATGATAACATCATTACCTTACAACCGCTCATACATATACTAAGGTAAATACTGTCACCTCAAAATGATACAACGACTATTATTCTAAACATCATTGGCCCTCGACTGGCCACGTCCTCACTCTCGCAGCTGTCTTTGGCTGGAATGTTGAATGTTCTAGGGGCATAACCCAGATTAGATGATAAAATATCTAACTGATGACATAAAACAGTTTACTGAATGCATGAAAGACACACGAGCATGGCATATACAGACAACAATGACATGCAACACGTCTAACTTCAGAAATCTCCCTAACATACTTCACATCCCGTGGAAAATCCATTCCACACACCGTTGGGGTTAACCTTGTCGCGACATACTTAATCCCTCGAGTGTCCTACTGTATCACTCGTTCACCTGAATTAACCTTATCTCATTCTCAAGAAGACCCCATCCCGTCCTCCATAGACATAACCACGACACGAAAATCAATACCCTGATGATATGAAAAGCCACACACCATGCACTGACTATTTTACAAGTAAAAATAGTTGATGCAATATACCACATGTTCAATATGCATACGATGTCACAAGTACATAAGTAAAAAGCCTACACGATATAACTCAGATTCCGAAGAGTATAACCGTTCGATTGAACTGGTTCAATAACGTGTAACCTAAGTTCAGAAGGGTAAAACCGCTCACCTGAACTCATTGCACACACACACCAAATCATTTTCAAGATAAAAGGTAAGACTAGAATCGAACCACTCACAAATATGTTCAGATCGCCATGATTTTTGTGCACGACCTCGATTTGCGTGCTAAATCTCAAACACTTGCACCTGAACTCAACCTCGAGTCACAAGACTTCCTAAACACCATATTTAATTAAGAAAGCATTGAAATCCATTTTCCTCAATTTTTTCATAATTTTCTCTATTTTTCTCTCAATTTTCACCTCAATAATTCTAAAATAATTATTTCCTCAAATATTTTTTCAAATATTTTAACATGTTAAATCCTAAAATAAATCAATAAAAATACTGGAATTAAAATTATCGAAATTGCCCTTCACATGCACCTTCATGCGCTCAACGTGTGGCTGCGCGTGGGGTGTGGCGCGTGCAGCCACGCGCCACCTTCTTCCCCAACTTTTCGGCTGTCGATGACTCATCTAAAGGAAAAACCAAGCATACCCCCTTGAAGCCCGTGAAGAGTCAATCCTAACCGCACCATTTTTCGGCCAAAAGGCCACTAGAAAACGCCCCAAACAGGCAGTTACAGGCGGCGGTAGGCGGACTACCTCCAGATTCCAACCGAGCCTCGAACTAGCTTCAAACGCATACTAAAATGCACCAAATGCTCCAGATCTTTTCCTCCTAATGCAAGGATCAAAACCTCCTAATCAAATCCCTCAAAAACATTCAAGATCGCAGTCAATTTGTGTGCTAAAATTCAGCAAAACTTTTGCCCTTTTTATAGCAAAATCCGGCAACACGTTGGCCAATCACCGGCCAGAACTTGGTCCCCAAGTTAGCCCACACTGTATAGCACCTCCCCAAGGCCCTACCGCGGCCATCCTATCACCAAAGACAGCTCGACGTACGGTGGAAGGCGGCAGCCGACTTTGGCTTGCTCCGTTCACACCACCATTTTTTGATAAATTGCACTTTAACCCCCTAGTTTCTTCAATTGACATTTCTACCATTTTCCTTTAGCCCCCTGCACATGTTCTGTTGACTTTCCAGATGATCCCTACATCAATTCGATTTTCTCAGCCCGGTCGATAGTTGTACCAAAAACTATTCCCGATCCAATTTCTTTGAATACCTAAAATCATTTCTTAAATTACTCATCAATACCATTACATTTTCCTTGGCTATCTAGGGTCCGGGGTACTCCCTCTGATCAATTCGGTCTCTTAAAATTGCGATAGTGTACTCTAAAGCCTCATTCTTTCAAAAATTTCAATTATTCCTTTCATAAAATTCTATTTATACCCTTAAGAAAATCCCAAGTATTACAGGTTTAAGGTTTGACTTTTGACTCGCAATCTTATTCGTTCTACTCACAATCCTAAGTGAGATGGACCGTGATTTATAAGGAGAATGAGATCATCCGACCAAAGGCTATTGTAATTTACTGCACACATTCAAGATAACACAGATAATATAAGAAGAACTAAAATTAATAATGTAAGACTCCCACCCAAGTCCCCAAAGAACCAGAGCGAATGCCCTACTAAAATAAAAACAACCTGGACCTAGATGAACTTGTCATGCATGCAACTGTCAAATACCAGAAAAAACCTGATAAAGGAAACTTGTCATCCAAGCATGAATAACAAAACTTCAACTTGCTATACAACAACTGATCTCTTGGCTTTCATAGCTCAGGCATGCATAACATACACCACAGACACACCTACCACAAAATAAAACATAATCCATACAGATCCAATAAACTGAATCAAAATGCAATCCGAAAGCTACAAAATGCAAAAAAAAAGAAACTCCCAAACTGAAAACTGCTAGGTCTGCATGGCCCTGTACACTGCCTACAACCGAGTCATTGTCTTTATTTGGAATGAAGAGAAAACAATGTGAGTTTAAATGACTCAGCAAGCTCATAAAGAAAGGAAGTATGGATAGAGTAGAGCTAAGAGTAAACTTGTGTCTCATGTGCATAACACATCAAAACTCAAGCATAACATGCCATGTAATCTCATAAACTGAAACAGGTACAAACTGTATAAGTAACAATACACATATACAGGTTCTTAGGAGTCAAATAAGAAATGCACTATCACCCAAGTCCTTATAACAAGCCTACTACTGTTCTGAAGGCTGACTATACCTGTACTACGAGTCGAAGTTCGCTCAGGTGGGAGCTACCACACCCGCTGGCACGCATAAGCGTCCAAGATAAAAACTGGTCACGCCGAGGCATACATAAATAACTCGATTGTGAAATCTAGACACCGAATAACTATATCTCAAAACTGGCACCAAGACTCATGTAGATGCAACAAATAAGAGGAGGTGTTGTAAACTGGACAGGATGCAAAGACCCTATAAGCCAAGCATCTCGCCAAGCCTCACCCAACTAGTAAAACACATGTCAAATAAAAATGCTCGTGCTTAACAACTAATAAATAAATATCATGGTGGTGTGACAACCACACAAGATTAAATGGACCACCCACAATGCACAAAATCGTCTTGAGCATACAAAACATGCATTTAAAATTTCTGTATGTGTTTAATTAGTTGAAACAGGGAAAGTATGGTTATTAAATTAATTATTTAAGTGCAACCCAACTCCTGCATCTCTCCTAATTTAGTCATTAGCTTCTTGGCATAGCATTGGGTCCCAATGGAAATATCCCTAGCTTCATCCCTAAAGAAATAGGAAGTGGACAAACTCTCCTAACTATAATACAAATCAAGAGCTAAGCCTCGGTTTCTATTGCCAACATTAGACATGTGTATATATAAAGGCATGCACACAAAGCCTATTCCAATTTTACAAACTGCAAGCACACTTGCTAATCGAATTCTCCATCATCACATAGATCATAAGGATGCTAACCCAAAAGGAATGAATCCTTGTAGAACCTTTCGGCCAAATAGACCACCTATACATATATATTACCAAGGACAACTCATGCGGCTCACGACCACAACAATTGAAAATTATCCAACCACAAGTCATGCCTAAACTTGATGAAAAATCATAGAAGAGCAAAAATGAGATGAGAGCTTGCCTGAAAATTCCTTCTTCTTCTTTCTCTTTTCTATTCTTTTTTCTTCCTCACTGTGCTTTCTTCTTCACTGCCAAACTCTCAAAAAAATTCCCTCTTCCTCCATCTCTTATTTTATATGCATGGAGCAAAGAACAGTGGAGGAACGATACATGACAACGTCTAGAGAAAACTTTCCACCACTGACTTCAAGTGGGTTTATTAGAAAGTGGCGTCGAAACTTGTTCCAGAAACTCACTTTCACTGGATTAAGAAGATATCCAGATGCCTAGGCCTATATCCGAATATGAGAGGTGCTAAATGAAAAAAAATAAAAATTCTTGCAGATTCGATACCCTTTCAAATTTTGGGCATTACTTTCTCTTTTGAGATTTGATTGAGGTGATTTAAGATGATATGGAAAGACAAGAAAAAGATCTACAACTTTTATGCTTTACGTTTTCGAGATTCAGGTTTCATCAAGGTTAAAATCGGGCTATAAGGTAGAAATCACATTGCTAAAACATGGTCATCCGAATGTAAAAACTCATATCCGAATATCAACAATTCATATCCAAATGCTACAATTTCATATCCGGATGTTACTCACAAAAACTCAAAGAGACATCCAGATATGCCTCCTACCATCCGAATATAACTCACATAACTCAAAGAAATCATCTGAATAAGGCCCTAATCATCCGTGTAACCTTCCAAATCTACACCAACTATCTGAATGGATCACTCTACTATCCGAATACATGACTCCAATTCAAACACAACTTTTATAACATTCAGATACTCCAACTTATACCCTACAATTAATTAATAAAAGCCCAAAACAACATATATACATATATCCTACACCCAAATACTTAGGAAATAATCGCTAAAAAATAATATGCTACACATTAAGGTTATCCAATTCAATTCTCAAAGCGTTAAACAATATTGAATAATTAAATTCGGGTCATTACAAATAAAATCAAAATTTTCAAGATAGCACAGATAATTTACTGCACACATTCGACAAATTGAATATCACAAGTTTTTGAGTTCGAATCTAACTCTATGAGGCTGTCAATAATCTATGCATATCCATAGAGTTAGAGTTTGGATTTTGACTCACAATCTTAGTCATCCTACTTGCTATTTCAAATGGAATGGACCGTGATTTATAAGGAGAATGAGGTCCTTTGGCCAAAGGTTATTGTAGGGGATACAAGATTTCTCGATTTTTGCATTATAAAAAATTGATTTTTTTTCTTCAAATGTATCATAGAATTGGACATTTTTATAGAAATCCTTTAATGGGTATTTGCCAAACCTTTCTTATACGAGGCAGGTCTAGGTATGAAAAAGACGTGCTGTTGATGTTGATCCCCAATTTATTTGCAAACCTATACAATGTGATATTGATAATTTTATTTTATCTACTTATAATTCTTAAACCTTTGAAAATTATTAAGAGCCAAAATTGAGATTATTGACTTTTCCCTTGTTCACCCATAATTAAAGATGTCAATAATCAAATTAATTTTGTCTCACTTCTCTATATTATATTATATTGGTTACTTGTCAGAAATCACTTAAATTATGAACTTTTTAAATAAAATTTATTGAGTATGAGTACTTATGAACTAAGTTGTATGGAAAATAAGATAATGATGTTGGACCGATTATTGAGGTCTGCCTCGAATCAAGTACCTGTAAGGGCGGGGCCTTTGATCCCCCAGGAGAACTCTAACGTTCAAGTCAATAGAAGAAAAATACCCGAAATGAAAAGTGAATCAATAATCAGATGATCCATACTTGTAAATGTTGACCTCTATTTAAAGATGACACAGAGTATACTCTGAAGAGATAAGATAATCTCTGAACAAGACGTTGGAGAGAATCTCGGTTAACTGAGTCAACCTCGTTCAAAATCAAATATGAGATGAAAATCTAGATGACACGTGGAGCTTCCTGAGACAGGCACATGGCGGCACCAACCTGGTAGTCTCAGAGAGTTGTATAGTAATTTTGCCCTTAGTAAAATATCCCCTTACCACTTACGAAACGAAAAATAGAGAAAAATTATTTTTTAAAAAAGTAAAAAACAAAAATTCAAGGGAAACATCATTTTTCAAAAAAGTAAAAAACAAAAATATGAGAAAAATGAATAAATAAATAAAATATAATGGTCTTTTATAAATGTAATTTTTAATATAAAAAATATAAAAAGTAGTTATTCAATGTAAAAAAAAATATAAATTTCATAATGTATTCAAATAATTTTTTAAAAAAAATAAAAAAATTTATGCTTGAGACGAAAGAAATTTCATCTCCATTTGTATATCGATATTTTTCTAATATTATGAAACAACTATAAAAAAAACTTTTGAAGAAACAAAAAAGACAATGTCACGCAATCCCCTTATAACATATGAAACAAAATACATTCACATATACTAATGTTGTGGCATATGTAAAACTTAACACACGTGGTGTTGTTAGAGCAAGACAACTTTTTAAAGCACACTTGCACTCACGCACCTAAAACAACAACCAACTCCTAGTTGAATCACATGGACAATCGTACACCACATGCCCTCAATTATTGAAAAAGCTTAGGCCTCTTCCTTTTACCCTTTTTAGGTTGCTTCTAATTTTTAATTTTTTAAAATAAAAAAATATATATTTATTTTCATATTTTAAAATAAAAAAATTCAAAATAACAAAAATTTATTTTGATTATTTTTATCATAAATACGCTTAAAATTTTTAAAACACAAAAAACGTTATAAACAAAAAAAAAATATTTTTAATAATTTTAAAATACATTCTAAATATAAAATAAAAAATAAATTAAAAACTCAAAGGTGAAAGAGAACACCCCTTAATTATTGATGTGTACCTTTCCCTACTATTCTGCAATCCTTTATGGCAATTATTGTTGCTGGTTGTGGGACAAGCTTGTAATTGAATTCACCTACATACAAGCTGGAGCAACACTTTCTAAAGGGTGTGATTGATTTAGCATTAACATATACATTGTTTAATAAATAATTTAAGTAGCTAAAAATGCCCATTACAAGTTATTTTAAAAATCATATTAATTAGCAATCAAGACACGAGGTAAATGATTGCATCATGATAAATTGAAATTTACATTAATAGATTGTGGATTCGATTCTTTATTCCGCACAGTGAGACAAAATATCTACCTGTAATTTACTTTTTTTGTCGAAATCGAGAGCACGAGTGACGAAGAATCACGCAAGGACGATAATTCCAAGAAACGTATTAATTAACATGACTCGTTATTATAAAATATTAATTGTTATCATTAGGGGTGTCCATCAATTATCTAGATTCAGATTAACTGTTGACTATGTTAATTGAAAAGTACTAAACCAACTTAACCCGTAACAAAACTAAACCAAAACAAAAAATTTTAAAAAACCAATTCAACCATATTGGTTGAAACCAATTGCAAGACTAAAACCCAAAGAAATTTTGTAAATAAACTAAAACTCCAAGAAATTTTTTGTCAAATGATATTTATTTTGATTTAATTATTTGAATGAAAAAATCAAACCCAAGTGAATGTAAAATGCATCCTCTACTTAATTGTGTGTATTTGTATTTGTTCCCAAGTAGATGAATGATATGGAAAGAAGAAGCCAAAAAGCACAAGAAAATGACGCATCCATGGGAATCATCGAAAGAGACAAACCCTCTTTGGAAGCTTTAATGTTTTTATATATCGTACGTACATCTGCAGTGGCCGGGTCTCATCTCATCTGACATCATGCTTTAAATCCTCCCCGCCTCTTCAACACCTCATCTGGACTTCTTGGTGATGAATGAATTGCTTGCACTTGCATCGTAGTCCACTCCCCCACCTCATATTTCCCTGCCCACACATTGGAACCCTATTTTCAGGGTATTATTTATAGTCTTTTCCTTTTTGGGCCCACTCCCTTGGACGCATGATCTTGTCAATTCTAGGTCCCGAATTCAAGTCGGGTTAAAAGACTAATCGATACTTGAATGGTGGCACGTCATGTACTTGATGGGTCTGCACCACAGCAACCACAAATTTTCCATTAAATTGCCAACCCAAATTTCCACTCGTTGGGTACGCAGTGGCGGAGCCACGTACAGCCTGGATTTTTTTAAAAAAATTATTATACATAATAATTTAATATTTTTTTAATTTTTTTTCTAAATGCCCACCCTGAATTTCAAAAATTTCTAAATTTTAGGTATATTAATCGATGAGAATAAGAGTATCAGGTAATTACTTTTGATTATCGAAAACCACTGATCACAATAGCCAATGACAATTACCACTGCGTTTACACGCATTGAGTTTGGCCAAAAGTTTAAGCTTAAATCTATGAAATCTAATTGTTAGATTTTACTGATTTTTTGGTATGTTGGTCGATGGGAATAAGAGTGTTGAGTGGTTGCCTCTGATTGCCGAAAATCACCGGTCATGATGGTTGGTGGCGACTGCCAGTGTTTTTTTCATTATTGACTGAAAATTAAAAATAAGATATATGAAAATTTAACTCAATTTTTCTTTTGTGTATGTTAATCTCCCTTGACTGTTTCTTTAACTATGTTCTAATTAAAAGGATTAATTTTTTTCTCTTTTTGTTACATATTTGAAACTATAACAAAAAATATATTTTCTATTATGAAGTTTGTCAAGATTCGACTACATAATTGAATTGGATATTAATGATTGAATGACAGCCTGTCATGAATCTTATCAAAACTTGACTGCGCAATCGAATTCGAGATTAATGATTAAACGATAATTTAATTGTGTATATTAAAAAAATAGATATTTAATAAAATTGATAATGATGTTATTATGCAACTTTATTAAAATATAAAAATATGTCGATTGTATAATTTATTGATATATATTTTTTAATATTATATTATTTTAATTTTTTATATTATTAAATTTTTAAATAGAATTTAGAGTTTAGAGTTTAATTTTTGCCCACCCTATCTAAAATTTCTAGCTCTGCCATTGTGGGTACGTACCCCTAATATGAGTTCTTTTATAGAGTTAGACAGGTTGACAGACAGATTTATAAAATGGGAGCTAAAAGATTAAAATGCCCTCATCCACATTGCATTAGAAAAACTATAATACAATGTGGGCGATGACATTTTAGTCTTTTATCTCTCATTTTGTAAGCTTGTCGTCAACTTATTTGACTTTCAAAAATTTTCCCCCTAATATTCCACGTACCAATTAGTCAATTAAGTGGGGTTGCTATTTAATGCATGAGTTTAGTTTTTTTTTTTTGCCTAATAATTATTTAATATTAAATCTATATATATATAAAACCTTCATCATCAAAGCTAATTCTTAAAGTTTTTAGATTTAACTCTTGTTATGTCTATGATTTTTTTAAAGATTTTCTATTCAATTCTTTGTGGGTTTTGCCTAAATCGATCCATAAATTAAAGTATTTGAAAATTGCAGAAATAACTTTAAACTAAAAGAAGTTCGTAAACTAAAATTAGTAAAATCAAATCCTTTGAGATATCACAGATGGTCCACTGTACACATTCGAGAGTTTGGGTACCACAAGTTTGTGAGTTCGAGTTTAACTCTGTGAGGCTATCGATAATCTATGCATATCTGTAGATTTTACTCATCTTACTTATTATCTCAAATGGGATAAACTGTAATTTAAAAGGAGAATGAAACTCTCCGGCCAAAGGCTATTGTAGGGGAGATGAGACTTCTTGGTTTTTGTATTACAAAAAAAAAAAAAATGATTTTTTTCTTCAAATTTATCATAGAATTGGACATTTTTATAGAAATCCTTTTACAAGTATTTGCCAAACCATTTGTAACATCTCGGTAATTCGGGAATAATTAATGATTATTAATTTGATTGGAAACAATTAATAATTGTTAAATTAATTGGGAATAGAAAATATTTAGTAATTTAAATAGGAAATGGTTAATAATTATTAATTATTGTAAATAAGGTAATTATTAATTGTTGTATTTATGGTAATTATCGAATATTTATGAGTTTAAAGGAAATATTAATTTATTCTATGTTAGAGTGATGGGTAATTAATTGTTGAAAAATGTGGGTATAAGAGTTATTCTTATATGGGTGTATGTGAGAACTTATAGAAGTGTGGGGGGTTTAAATGTAATTTTCAAGAATTGTTGTGACATCACCTTAAGTTTAATGTAGTGTGTATAGAAGACTGGTATGGCCAAGGCGCGCTGGTGGCTCGCGCACGTGGGGTCCATGGGCTGGACATGGGTTCAAACCGCGGAGGCTCCATGCACTCGGGGAGAAAAATACTGATTTTAATTATCAAACTAGCCTCAAAACGGCGTCGTTTTGGGCCTAGGCGGTGTCACCAACTGGCTACCACGCGGCAGCTTCTAGTGGCCCGTTTCTTTTACTTTTTTAACCCGATTTCAGTGAGCAATTGGCCAGGTAATTGAGCAGTAACAGTGAAGAAATTTGGGAGAAGAAGAAGACGCGCATAGCCATGGAAATAGAGAGAAAAATGAAAGAAATGCAGTTTAATTAAATTTTAAATATACAGGTAAGTTAAATAAATTATGTGAATAAATTTGTACAGTTTGAAATTTTATTTAGGGTATAATTTTAATAATTTTGGTTAAATTTAATTAATTGGTAGCGTATAGTAATTTAGCGACGTATGGGCATATAAACACTGAAGTCAATTAATTTAAGGCAAACTCTTCACTCTCTTCATGATTCTCATTCGATTTATAAATTCTATGTCCTCCCTCAACCCGATTTGGTTATAGAAATTAATTGTGTACGTTATAGTTAATTATTATCTGAATTTTATTAAATTAAATTAAATAAGAGATTTTCGGGGTTTAATTCTGTAAATGCTTACAGGGCATTGTATTGTCCCCACTTCCTTGGAAATGATGCCGAACCTGGTTTGGGTTAAGTTCATAGCGAGTCAGTTGTAGTTGTAGGTACCTTCCAGGGTAAGTTATTGCAACTAAAAGTCTCGGGATTTGCTTGTATGAGTCGTAGGGTGTGGGATATACAGCTACTGACTGTCAATCGCTAGATCGTGACAGTTGATGGCTGGATGTATGAGCGCAAGTCATCAGCTATTACGATAGACTATAGACAGGTCAGATGACTTAGTATCACCGGACACCCACTGTTGGTGTTGTGCGTATTTTGATGTGGTTATGTTATTATTTTATGGGTGTGAGTAGTAATAATAGGCAGCATGAGCTGTCATCTGGTGGGGTAATTTGTTGACTATTTAGTGACAGTGGGACGAACGATCATCGAGCTGAGGGCGGCTATCGACTGGTTGTCACTAGTCACAAGTTGTCAACCGATACTTAGTCCCTGTCGACCCGCTCTATCATTATGTGACATATTGCATGACATTACAGTGCATGGGATTGGGCTTACATTCATTGGGGGTCATGCTTTGTATGTACAAGGAAGTGTGCTCATTGGCATAACTCGGTTGGCCTGTAGAATGCCAATTTGGATACGATAGGCGAGCATGTGCATTTAGAGCATTTTGCTTGTGTGAGTTCCTTTGTGGGCGTAGCATGGCCTAATGCTTGGCTTATGGGGACTTTGCCATTATGTTAATGCTGCAAAAGCTATTGTATTTATTATCTGTTGCATTGCATGATTACCGTTTGATATGGACTGTGTTATGGAGTTAACCCTCGATAACTATGAGTGGATGCTGGGCTCCAGATAGCTATGACTCAGGGACACCGGTATGTGATTGTGATGGGACTCTCGGCTTCGTGTGGATCGTGTTGTGGGAGCTTCGGGCTCATGGGCTTTATGCTAGCCAGTTCATGGCTGTGGCAGGTTTGTATGTCAGGACTTGGGTGCTAGGATGTGCATTTCCTATGTGGGTCCCAAGGACTGTTATGTGCTTTATTTTATTTATGCGGAGTACTAGTTTCTATGTTGCACGGTATGGCATGGCATGGCATGTTCATATTCTATATTGCATTCCGTGCGAGTGTATTCTGGATGAATGATGTATTCCCAGCTTTGTTATTGTTATGTTGCGAGGTGTACATGATTGTGGTTTATTTCTGGATTAACTTTGTCTAGCGTGACATATGTTGAGTATGGTTATTTCTAATTTTGGTCTGTCTTACTTGCGTTTAGTGGGATGTGTTCCGGTGTGGGAGATCTGTGCCTAGCCTTACCTCCATTATTTTATTATGCTTGTTGAGTCTTGTGGCTCACTTTGTTTTCACCATCATTTCAGGTGTGAAAACTGATGTCGTGGTTAGTCGTTGGGCATGTCAGTTGTAGTTAGCTATGTGTACAGGACAATCTCGACTAAAATATCCGTGAGGAAAGAGATGCGATCAGGGGCTTAGATATTATGGTTTGTCTGATTTGTTTAGTTGTGATATTGGTACATATGATTAAACCCCTAAGTGGATGCTTTACGTTCATTTAGCTTTCGTTGTTATATTACTTTGAGGCAGAACCCTATCCCATATATTTGGGATATTAACTGATTGTAATTAAGATTCAGGATAATCCCAAATTGTCACACCTTTCTTATATGAGGTAGGTCTAGGTATTAAAAATAAGTGCTGTTGATGTTGATCTCCAATTTATTTGCAAACCTATAGTACAATGTGATATTGATAATTTTATTTTATATACTTATAATTCTTAAAACTTTGAAAATTATTAGGAACCAAAATTGAGATTATTGACTTTTCCCTTGTTCACCCATAATTAAAGATGTCAATAATCAAATTAATTTTGGCTCACTTCTCTATATTATATTATATTGATTACTCATTAGAAATCATTTTAATTATGAACTTTTTAAATAAAATTTACTAAATACGAATACTTATCGATTAGGTTTTACAGAAACAGAATAGGATACAATGCAAAACGAAAATGGAGTAAAGTCATCTTTTTAAAAAAGTAAAAAAATAAAAATACGAGGGAAACGTCATTTTTTAAAAAAGTAAAAAATGAAAATGTGAGGAAAACAAGTAAATAAAAAAATATAAGGTTCTTTTATAAATGTAATTTTTAGTATAGAAAAATATAAAATGTAATTATTCAATTTAAAAATAAATATGAATTTCATAATATATTCAAATAAATTTAAAAAAATAAAAATTTTATGCTTGAGACGAAAAAAATTTCACCTCCTTTCGTGTATTGATATTTTTCTAATATTACGAAACGAAAAAAACTTTAAAATTACAAAAGTGGTCCGAAAACCTTTTAGAAACATTAAAACCATTCTCTCGAGAAGTTTCAGTGCATCATAGCTTATTGAGACCATGTGATCCTATAAATACAAGAATTTAGAAATGAGTTTTAAGGATGAGCAGAAGTACAAGTACTTGTTGAGTATTTTTTAATTAAATTATAAAATTAATTATTATAAAAAATATTGGACAATATATATATTTATAAAAATAATAGAGGCATGCACGCATGCATGTGGGAGCCAGGCTTTCAAGTTTGCCTCATTAACATTGTCCTGCATTTGGTAGTACCGTAGAGCCATATTAAAGCCAAAGTCTGGAATGCACAAATACAATACAGCAAGTGGCTTCATATTTACTCTCCATGCACGGTCGCTGCTAGAAATGACAGCTCCCTATTGTTGTGTTGTGATGTATTTTATTATATAATCTATATAAGGTCGTTGCATCCTCTCCGAGGCGGGAAGGATGCAGCGGCAGTCGACGCATGAAAGATGAGACAATAAATTAAAGGTAATAACAAAACTTGCTCGAGACAGTTATGGAAAGGGGAGAAAGAGGAGAGAGGGCACGACCAATGGAAGGAGGTGTAAATTTGTAATTGGACGAGGAGTATTGTGATCATTTACGGGTATGTGTAGTTTAAAGTATAGTCTAAGATGTACTAATAATATTTTTCTGTACAAAAATATAATTTGTACATTCAATTGTGATATTGTTATTGATGACACTTATATATTGATGTGTTATATTTATATAACATTAATACATAATAAATAAAATATTAATATAGAAGTGTTATCAAAAGTATTGCAATTGAGTTGTCAAATAATATTTTTGATAAATATATTTTATTTAAATACAAGACGTATTTAGGGCTCTTTTTATCACATAGTAATTTAGGACAATGACTAAAATACTTTAAATAAAAAGTCAAATATCTTTAGTAGGAACCCTTATTTTTAAAAGTCAGTGTGTTTTCATATGTTTTTTTGCATATTCTAAGATACGAAATATTTCGAAAGTGTCGAAACGACACCATTTTGATACTTTTGTGCATTAGAGTTTGAATTTACTTTCTTCATACGTTTTAAATACAATTTAAGTTTTTAGTAGTCATATTTTAATTGTCACATAAAAAAATGTTATTTAATAATGTTTCAAGCTAGTTATGATTACTTTTTTATTGCATTTTTATTTAAAAATTAATATATTTTGATATATTAATTTAATATATTTCAAAGTAGAGGTTCAGATTAAAATCTTTTGAGACCTAATAGAAGTTTCAATGTCTTAATGATACATAATTTGCTTAAAACTAAATATAATATTGAAATAAACAACAAAAACTAAAATTTCACTATATTTTTTTTTTCTTTTCTTTTTTTTTGTTAAAGTTCATATTATTTGAGATATTTGAGTATATATTGATGTAAAAGATGAATTTTTATGAGATTTAAACGTATTTTCATGTATGGATGATGCAAATTCCATCCTTACATATTATAATTGTGTCATATATATGTGACTTAAATGGGGTCTGTTATTTTATTTATCAAGTTATAGAATTCAAGATGCTCGACAGCCAGCGTAAAACCTAGTCGGATCCAAATATGAATTCTAGACAAACTATCTGTTGGGATGTAACCCACATAGAAGTCTAGAATTCATATAGCCAACTCCACATAGTGAGATAACGGCTGGATATGTTGTTGTATAGAATTCAAGATGCTAAGATTGGGATAAGATGGACTCGTTTAAGATAAATAAATTTAATTGTTCACCATTTATACACAAATGCGCAAAATAAACAATGTGAGCACTATGCATATATTTATGCCATTAATACCCACAAAATGCAATTTGTAGAAATAAGATGACAAAATTGTAATTTAAATAACATAAGAATCACAATAATGAAATATGATTTTTGCATCTCAAACAATAAATCATCTACAACATAAGTTTTTAAGTGTTTAGAGAAACAACTTACATTAACTACAAATTAAGGTGGGCCTAATATTCATCAATTTGTATGTTTGGGATATCTCTGGAACCTTGAACTTTACTAATTAGTATGTACCTCGAGTCTCAAAATAATTTTTTAAAATTTCTTTTTTCTTTTGTCTACTTCTTTTTTTGATGCATGCACCACACGCACATGATCACACACTAGACGAATCGATTATCTTTTTTGGCAGTTCTTCGTGATTGTGCCACCGATTTCTGCTATCCTCTCTTATTCTTCCTATCATTCTTTCCTTCTCATTTTTTCTTTTATTTTTTTTCTATTCTTCTGCTTTTCTTATTCAATTTCTACAAGCAGCATCAAACCAATAGGCAAACTAGTTCAACACCAAAACACACTTAATTCAGTGATCACACTAAAACATACGTAACACCAAATCACTCTTCAAAACACCTAATTGAACTTTCTCATTTTCCAATACTGAAGCTATGTAACATCCCACATCGACCGATTAGAAGGATTGGAATAACTTACCTTGATGGGTCTATGCGAACTTCTCAGGGGGTCACCCCATTCTTGAGTTTTCCCAACTCAACTATGCTTAATTTGGGAGTTCTTTACCAATATTCAGCCAAAAAAGTATTCAGTTGATGTTGTTTCATTTCTTATTTATTCTCGATATATATTACCCTTCTCTAGACTCTTGAGGCATTACATTCTCCCCATTTTGAGTACATGACATCCTTGTTATGCAACCTTACAACTAGTCTCATATCTTCTCTCCTTTGGAGTTTGTCATCTTAGAACCCTGCCAGAAGCAGCTCTTTGTACAGGCCCTCGAGCCTTGGTGTCATTCCCCGCCCTCATCGGACCGCTTTCACCAAGGATCGGCTCTGATACCATCTGTAACATCTCTCATCGAACGATGGGAATGATCAAAACAACTTACCCTTATGAATCTACGCAAACTTCCCAATAGATCACCTATCATTGAGCTTCGACCCAAGCTCAAAAACATTTAATTCGAAATTTTTTTGGCTACATTCAGTCCAAAAGATATCTAACTGACATTATTTTTTTCTTTATTTATTCTTAATATATATTACTATTTTCTGGACTCTTAAGATATTACAAGTCCTCTCAACATTAATTAAAATGGATTGGTTGATGCCCCAAAACTTCGACCAAAACCTTTCAATTTATGGTAAAACCTTAGCTTAAATCCATCAATCACAAGCCACAGTTGGCGATCATTACCCTATGTTCCATGCTTCTAGTGGTGTCAAATTGGTTAAAGGTAGTGTCAGGTGTTTCAATATTCACAAGATAAAATTCTCAAAAATTACACTTTGACTTACACTCAGGCCCAACCAACTTTCTTTTTATTATATTTTAACCCTTTCTAGTTAGAAAAATTATAGTTTAACCCCTCAAAAATTATAAATTTTCTCTTCAAGCCCTCAAGATATTTCAAAAATTAATTGTAATTAGGCCCTTTAATCATTACCTTACCATATCTTAAAATTGCTTAGAATGTTAGGGATCCAGTATATGTCTAAGATCTTATATACTATATAACTTAACACTAATGCATATCAAATGTTGATATAAATTAAGTGGGGGCATGTAATGCAACCAAAATCCATTACCCTATAAAATGATGACATGACACTTCATTGTTTGTATTAGAAAGATAAACCACATCAATAACAAAGATGAGAATAAAGAAAAAAATTAAGATATGTAAAAGATTCATCTCTAACGCAACATGATAAAAAAAAAAAACCATCACCTATTAGGAGAAAAACCTCTACCTTCATTGAGTCTTCATAACTACATATAATAGGTAGTCTCCTTACCATATATAGTTTGACATAACTACTCTTCAAATTGTATTGCTTGCATATTACCTGACTTTCACTATCATAATATCCTAGTTAACTTAAGTAATAGAGGGCCTTTCTTAAGTATACTAGGGGTAGTTTTCTATTGTAGCTGCAAGCCACTAAAATGAGGATCCAATTGGTTAATGTCTCCAACCAGCATAAAGAATTAATGTTTGCCAGTGAGTTTTGCGGTTCGTGTCACTACTATCCCATGGATTACATTGATCACTAAAAAGGTGCCAATGAATTTTCAAACAAAACAGATTCAATAATGTGCCTAGGATTTAACTTGATGACTTTAAAAAGGAAGCCTAAGAATGGTTTCGATCTTTGAAACCTTGAAACACCCATAATTTTAAGGAGTTGGTTGAATTGTTTTTTCTTGCTTAGCAATAGAAAATATCACAAACCTATCACTAGTTTGCTCTGAGTATGTAAAACAATAAAGGGACAAGAATACAAGATAGAATATCTCAAGGTTCTAATTGATGAATCTCACTTGCATATATAAACAAACTGGATGCTGCGATCAATGATGGGAGTTAAAAATTGCGAGTTTTATTTGTCAAAAAAGGGATGAACCTCATGAGGGGGGAGAGAGAGATATAAGGAGAGAGATTTTCAAGGGAACCCATTTGATTGGATGCACCCCACTCAACACAACCTAATTAAGCTCAAATCTTAGCAAAATGGGTACTCACATTGAGACTATTGTGGACAAGATAGTGTTTCACAAATAGAACAATCAACACACTAAAGATTTGACTTGAAATGAGAAATTAATTGACAACTTGATTTTTCGTGGGCATCTTAGAAGATTCTGTAAGAAAATATGTACAGGAGAAAAATAAGAAAATTATAAGTTTCTCCAGCGAATTTAAGTGAGAGTTAGATCTTTGAGCGATTTGTATCACTAGTTACGAACGAGATCACCGAAATGGAAATCGTTACGAAAATCCACAGCCTAAAAACCTTCATTTTTAATATGTAGAGAGAGTTTTGAAAGAACTTCTTTAATTCCTTTGTTCTTTTCCTTTTTAGAGAACATAACATATTTTTCTTTCTTCATATATGTGTACATATATATGTATACGCATCTACGTGCATGCAATTTCAATTTTCCCCCACTTCTCTCCATTTACAAAGAAGTGGGATATATAGAACTGCAGTTATTTGTGCTAGACTTAGGTTTGTAGGAAGGAGTATTCAATAAATCTGGACTAAAATTAGAATTGATAAAAAATTCAAACTAAATTTAAGCCGAATAAAGGGAAGACTAGATTGAACCCATTAAAATAATACAACGACAATTGTTGCGTACAACAGCTAGCTGCTGTATGCAACTGTTGTATTGTACACATAAAGCATCATATGAAATATGTATTTAAATAATTTATTCTATCTTCAATCTAAAATTGAGATCAGACGAGATATTGATTTTTTAACTTTTTCGAATCAAGACCAGACCAAAGAAGTAACTCATCCTGTCTTAGACTGGGCTGGGTTTTTGGGTTCAGTTCGACCTAATTTTTAAATTTGGATCGAAATTTGAACACTGTGTTTGTAGGTCAAGTTTATCCCCACAAATCGCAATATATACTCCCATATGTATTTCTAATCTCCTTTCTTATATATGATGAAGACATCTGGATTAGTGATTTTCTTGTGTTTGGACTCCGTGTTGTTGTTCTCCCGTCGCATGCATTCTCCTTTTTAGGAAATTAAAGTAAAATACTAAAAGTACACAATATTTCAAGTTTAACGTTAAATTTATATAAATATCCCCTGACCCTTAAAGATGGCTTTGTGCCCTCCAACCATGCAACGTAAATTATTCTTTACAAGTAACAATTTTAATTAACAAATGCGGGTTGTTCTTTATATACACATACAACTAGCTAGCCTCACAAAGTAACACAAATGGGCGAGGCAATTACCAACCTGTCATTCTTATCATCAACTGTCTAGGCAAAAACCCTAGTTAGATTAATGCACGATACTTTGTTAGAAATCTGCAGGGATTTAAGTGGTGAAATTACAATAACGAAGATGGAATTAAGGACTGTATATAAAACTATCGATACAACTTCCCTTGAAAATATTATTTCATTAAACATATATATACTATATATATAATGCACACTGTTCATATTTAATTACACGTAGAATATCCTTAAACCCACATGCAACAATTTTTATATTATAATATTATTTCATTTCATTCATTGAAAATGTTCTGTAATGCACATTATATATTTTTTTCTCGACTAATAAACATTCTATTTAATTATACGTAGAATATCCTTGAATCTAGATGCAAAACAAAAATGTTATTTGGATATAGAGTTTTGATATGTCGACGTTTCACATTAATATATAATAAAAAAATCAACAGTGATATATTATTCGTTAACCAGTGATTCTTTTGCCATGTAGTGAATCATCACAAGTAATTTTCTGGCTACTAACATTGAGTATACAAAATACTAACATTTTGTGACGGAATAACATTATTTGTAGTATATATATATATCCAACTATATATGCCATCTCTTTTCGATAATGGCATAACCAATTTCTGACGTTTTACTGAGGATACACGAAGGCTTACAAGGCAAACAAGCTGTGTCTGGCCTAGCCAGTACAATGGATTCATCAAGTAATCTTTTCCACTAACATATAGTCAAGTTTTGGTCAATTATCTCTCCTAGCTAGAGGTTTCTTAACTTTAATAACTAAGATACATATAGTAATGTGAAGGTACTTTTCAACGATCTACTAACATTTTGTTAAGTAATTAAACATTTAATAATTAAGCAAACAGCTTAGCCAAAAGGATTACAGAAACAAGATTGAAAGGAGCTGTAACTAAAGGATTGAACAATAATACAGAAGAAAGAGCAGATATGGCAAACAGCAGAGTAACCCATTTAATAAACAAGTGAGATATATAAGCCTTGTAGCTCGTCAGCTCTTTCATGTTATTGCCTATATATGATAATGCGACATTAATCGATGCACCTCTAATTAAATTAACCCAGCAAGCCTTAATCAAGCGAAAGCGTTTTTTTATTCTTATATTTTTATGTTTTTGCTTGTTGTAGCAAGCCTTATTTACTAACTAGAAATTAAACTCTTTCCACCAAACATAATTAACAAAGCCGTTTGGAGAGAGAGAGAGAGAGAGAGAGAGAAGAGGGGTTTCTGAAAATGGGTATATATATATATATAGACACACACACACATATATGTTAGCTTAATTAAGCATCTGCTTAATTAGTTAAGAAATTAATGATGAATTAATGAGAGCGTTTAGAGTTTGGAAGATGACCAACGATCCTTCCTTAACATCTCTACATCTGCATAAAAATCTTCTTCCTGGGCGTCGTGGGAGCTTCATGACCACTTATTCCTGCAGAGTACACTAACATCTTTAATTGAACCAAATGAGTATAGTAGTGTTTGTTTCCTCTTCTCTTTTACTTAATTTGTACACCACAATATTATTTTTAATTTATATTTATACACAAAAGAAAAAAAAAACAGTACTTTAATATATATTATTTTATTGTAAAATTTAACTTCTAAGTATATCGTTTTCTCCTTTCTCTCATGGTGATGGGACCTTCAAATTTTTAGCTGTATTATTTGGCTCATGGAACTTATATACTTGATTTATTAAAGGCATAGTCCACAAGAGTAACTCCACATGGAGATTTCTATGATCTATTACTAGTATAAAACTCGTTAGATCGGACGAGCATGAATTCTATATGTCACAACCTTAACCCTAGCTAGCTACCAAAGCTTACCAAATTTTTACGTCATCGGCATGAGGAGGCTCATACAGCAGGTTCGCCGGCAAAAACTCGGGGAAGTTGTCCATCATCGGTGGCATGAAAACGTCGTCATATGGCTGGAAGCAGAGATCAGATTTCTCCGGCGCATCAGCAGCTGCATCCAGATCCATTATCGGGACTTCATGGTCTTCGTATTCATGGTCAGGATCGTCATCGGTTACAACCTTGACTCCGGCAGGAACGACCTTATCGTGGGCGGCGGCGGACTTGGCGGGGTCGGGCACGGCGGCGGCGTCTTGGCCGGTGAGTTCTTGGACGAGAGCTTTGAAGTGGGAGGCAGTGGTGCGGAATCTGATGGGGTTGGAGATGTAGACGACTTTGAGGGGGTTAGGTGTTTTCTTGGTTTTGGAAGGCTTCTTGTCTGTGAAGCTCAGTGGCGCCTTATCCATGTTTGGAAGGAGAGAAAATGATGAAGCAGCTCAAAGCTGAGCAGAAAGGCTGCGTCTCTTCTTTAAAAAAGGCTTGGATGAGAAGGTACACGACTGTGTGTTTGGGGGAGAGAGAAAGGACATTTCCCGGAAAGAAAGGCAGAGGAACTGAGAGACAAAAATTGAGAGAGAGAGATAGAGAGAGAGAGAGAGAGAGATTGGAAAGTATCGAAGGAAGAGAACAGGGATGGAGATATAATATCGCAAGCTCAACAGCAGCGCGTCTCTCTCACAATTTTCATATTAAATATATATATATATATACTTGCATGAAGCCTATATATATATATATATATATATATATATAAACAAAGTAACTTAATATTTTTTTTTTTTTGGATTATACCTCATTATTGGTGTTCTCAGCCACTCTACTCCTAAAGCTACACTAAAGAGGTAAATCGAAAAATGTGCCCGAGTGACTAGGGTGGTAGGCTTTAGCATCACTAATGTCATTCTCAAGATCTTTTTCTAGAAAAAAATATTCTGTTTCTTCCAGAAATCAAACCCATATTAGGAGTTTTCAGACAAACTTTCAGTCTACTCCTTTGTCAATTGAGTATGTTCCGGAGCAATTAACTTAATAAATTGAATTTACTTGTGAAGGTGCTTTTGATTGTCACTTCCTCTTTAGACCACATTCTCCAACAATACTAAACATGATATATATATATATATATATAATTTTTTATTCTTTTTTTTTTTAGTATTTGTCAGAATTTTTAGAGAGACCATTTTGAACGAATTAGAGTTATTATTTACTTAATAAAAATACAATAAACAGTTTTGCAAAAAATGGACAAAAAAATAAAAGTTAAGGATAAATCAATGTTATTTTATTTTCAGTTTTTGTTTAAATAGAAAATTTCCTGATTTTGAACTCTTTTTTTGAAGTCTAAAACTAATTTTATATTTGGTAAAAATTAATGAACGCATTTTTTGGTTTTCTTTAATTTTTTTGTAGGATAAAAAACACAAAAATAGATGTGAGAATTGGAAATGAAAAACGGAAAACATTATCCACAAGTAAGCAAGTCCTAAGGTTTTCATTCACCATCTCATCAAACATCCAAATATAATGAAGTATAAATAGGCATCTTAGGTACCTAGCTATGTGAAGCACTTTAATCTCTCAATGCATGATCTAGCCCCATACATGTACGTATTATATATTTAACCTTATTAGGGATGGATCCATGAATAGATCTGGGGAGGGTTGGCCCTAGATTCATAGGTTATTTTAGTTCTCCTCTCTTTAAATAGATTAGATTTGCAAGATAAATCTAGGAGAGAGTTGAATTTGAGAGAAGACTGCAACTCGTACCTCCCCTTTCCAAATCTGCCCCTGAACCCTACATACATGTACTAGGCACTATGATCAAAGAAGATGCATATACCCATTTACCTTCTACATGCACCCTAACTAGAGATAGCAAAACACCCAAGAACTTAGATGAACATTGAAAGGGAAGGCAATGTATGCTTCTTTATTTACACAACAAGCTTGTTAATTTGGCTCCTACAAACATGCCAAGGAGATGTCTTTGGGAAAGTGAAGTCAATTTTTTTACGTATAATGAGGCTTTATATGAGTTGTATCCTAAACTTATTGTGAGTTAGCTAGATTTTGAACAAGGTCATTGTTGAGCATGGTCATCTTGCTTAAATTACCCTTTTTGTGTCTTACATCTAGGGTTTTATGGCGCTCTGTCTTTTGGTATCTTTTGTTGAGACCCCTTCATCTTGTACCATGAATTGATATATATATTATATCGTTTGTAGAGGTGGCAAACTGGGCCCGGCCCGACGAGCCGGCCCGTTGGGGCCTAGCCCGGCACCGGGCTCGGGCCAGCATTTTGCTGGCCCGTTTCAGGCCGGGCCAAATGGTGGCGGGCCGGGCTGGCCCGCGGCCCTCGCTCAAAACCCCTCCCCTCCCTCCAGCCTCGCCTCTCGCCCAGTCGCCCTAGCCCTAAACACCCCTCCCCCCAGCCTCGCCTCTCGCCCAGTCGCCTCGCCCTCGCCCCGCGGCCCTAGCCCTCGCCTCGCCCTCGGCGGTGGCCCTCGCTCTCGCCCTCGCCCTCACCTCGCCCTCGCCCGCCCTCGGCCCTCGCCCGCGCCGCCCGCGGCCCTAGCCCTCCCCTCGCACTCGCCCGCCCTCGGCCCTCGCCCTTGCCCGCGGCCCTCGCTCGCCCTCGCCCTCGCCATCCCCCTCCCTCGCCTCACCCTCGGCCGCGCCTCGCCCTCGCCCGCCCTTGTTCGGCCCTGGTAAGTTAGTTATTAATTATTTATTAATTTTGGGTTAAGTTATTAATTTTGGATTCCAATGGTTCCAATGGCAAAAAATGGTATAAAAAAAAAAATCAGGCGGGCCTGCTTGGCCCGTGGCGGGCAGGGCTAGGGCCAGCAATGTGCTGGCCCGTTTCAGGCCGGGCCAATTTGGCCCGGCCCGTTTGGCCCGCGGGCCAATTGGTGGCGGGCCGGGCCGGGCCGGCCCTTTTGCCACCTCTAATCGTTTGGTTCACCACCACTTTCTTGTATTCTCTTAAGTCAAGAATATTCATGTCAAATCATCAAAAATAAATAAAATAATAGGCAGAAACGTATTTGTATATATTGTTGTAATTAATCAAAACTGGTTATGACCTTTCAATTAATACGTAGTTTCTTTGAAATTTTTCTATTGATGAGAATGTAGAGAGATAAAAAATTATTGTACAATTGGAGATCGTGACCCATATATATAACTGCTTCTAGCAATTAATAATTTTTTAATATTTTTAAATTGGTCCCTCATTAATTTAAAAATATAACATTTGTCTCTATACATTAATTTCATAATAATTTAATACCCAATAATTCAAAAATTAAACTTTATAGATCACTTTTAATTGGTTAAACTTTAAAATAATATTACATAGTTAAAAATATATTTGTGGCTCCGCATGTTGAATCCTTTATTTTTAACTGTTTGTCTACAAATTTAAATTTATTCATATTTTAAGTAATCATGTATGCAATCTAATTTATATGTCGTGTTAAATATATATATATATATATATATATATTAACATATGATATTAGAGCCGGTTGCATGATCTTAGGGTCCGGAAAGAATCACAGTGTTGTTACTATATTTTTGAATCCATTATTGCTTTTTACTTTGCATGAATTTCGAAATCAAATCATTTAAAACTAAATCCATTTATTACAATTTTTTAACTCTATTTTTGGAAATATTTCAATTTAGCCCTTATATTATAATTTCAAACTAAATCCATAATAAAGTATTTGCATGCTGTTAGCTAGCATGTTTATTTGTGACATTAATAGAGATATAATTAATTTATTTTATTGATATTTCATAAGTTTATTTAATGTAAATTGCATAATTTTGTCACTGGACCGTTCGGGTCCAATCTCAACCCTCTATTTAGGCCCAATCTCGATCCTTTCCTTGGGCCCAATCTTGACCCAGTGCCAGTCTGTCACGGGATCATTGCAACCCCTACAGGGTATCTGCGTGGCCGTCTCAGATCTCATTCTTATTAGTGACAAATCTCATCCACATTAATAAGGGTCTTGTCGCCATCATGCTACTACCTGTGAACCTCCATCGGCATCGGATAATCAGTCCCATCACTGCAAATGTACAACGCATGCACGAGGATGTCTCCTCCTCTTATATCAGCCAGTTCTTCTCAAAGCCAAGATATATTCTGACATCTGACCTACTGATACACTGTCATTTCCTTACTCTTTTACTCACTCGAGTGTCGGAGCACTTGCAGGTTCTAGCCGCCTTCCGGATGAACCCATCGCCAGAGCCTGGGCCCTGCCATTGCGACTCCGTCTCTGATCGTCCTCTTTTGGTCATGAATGAACAATCACAAATAGAGAAAATAAAGTATTTGTCTCTCATAAAGAATATTTTACAATGCAATAAATATAATTATATAATATTAAATAAATATATAGATCTTTTATCTCATAAATTTTGAGTCATAACTTAAGGTGTGATTTTAGGGACATTAAGGCTCGTGTCCACATAGTTTAACACACCATAAATTATATTTCAATTTGAGGGTAATATACGACGTTTTCCCATGTAAAAGGGTTTTGTGAATTTGGTCGGATTGTTACCACCAATGTGATCTTTCCATTGGATTTATAAAATTCAATTTTGACATATCTCAGAGATGTTTCTGATTAAATATGCAATTATTATGCCCAAAGGTGTTGACTATGTATTTAGTTTAGAAATGACTCATAAGACATATGATTAATTGTAAATTAATAAACTTAAGTGATCTATTCATCCAGAGGTGGTAGATTTACTTTGATTAGAATAAATTCTCTAGATTATTTTTTATGGGAGAATTCTAAACTACATCCTGTGCATTCTGGCCAAAATTGTTTGTATATAATGATGTGCCTGAATTCTTAGCTGTGATATATACTCATTTATCGTTTTGAGTAATATGATTGTCCTATTGTATACTAATGATGTGACATTGTTTAATCTATTTTAAATCACCTTTTCTATCAACAATAACATGATCACCATTGAGGTTTTGATTGACTCCATCAAATTTTAAAAGATAAAAAGGGATGTGGAGTTTGCCATAAAGATGGATGATGTCACAAAGGTCTCACCCAAGCCTATAGATCTCACTATTGTTAATAGTGATGCAAAAAAAAAAAGAAAACAAGATCATGCAGTTTGACAAAATCTAATCATATGTGCTATCTAATGATAAAAAAATCGATTACTGAACATCTGTTGAGCGATCTACTTAAGATTATTATAATAAAGGACTTCTTAGATGCTGTAATACGAAGGTATAATATTTTCACCAATATTAAGATTAGTACCCTTTTGAAAGGGACTTATTCCATGAGTTGGTGAAAGATGTGGTAGGAAGCACATCATCAAGATGGTCCCCTACCAAAGTAAGTTGAAATATCTTTGGTATGATTGTGATGACCTATAATTCTCAAGATAAAGCTTGTATTGGCCACCAAGCCTTAAACACACTTCCACCCGAATGTGGTATGATTGTGATGACCTATAATTCTCAAGATAAAGCTTGGAAGGTCAATGACTCTATTTGTGTCGACGAGGAAGACAAGATCAAGGATAAGAAATTCCAAATAACTTTATTATTTGCTTCTAAATCTCTCAACAAGAAGAAAGGTACGAAACCTAAACCTAATGCTCCTAAAATTGTTTAAAACAATAAAAAAGTAACCAATCAGTTTGGTGACATGGGTATCTCTAAAGGTGATTTTAAGAAAAAAGTCAAATGATTTTTTGTAAGAAGAAAGGTCATAAGATATCAAAGTGTCCCAAATATTAAAGCTTGGTTAAAGAAACGATGGAGAGCATAAAGGTAACCTCTTGGCTCTTGTTGTGTGTGAATCCAATTTAGCTATAGCCCCATCCAGTTCTTGGTGGCTTAATAGTGAAACAACTAATCATGTTATCTTTACATTATTGTAGGGGTTCATAAACAAGAGGAAGCCAAATAAGGAAGAGTCTAAGCTCATTCTTAGCAACAATAAAGAGGTAGACGTAAAATTTGTAAGAGTAGTTTGTTTAAATTTAGATTCTAGATTTAAACTTGCATTAAGAAACACATTTTATGTATCGTTCTTTAGACGAAATTAAATAAAGAAGGCTATGCTTTTGAGTTTAAAAATAGTTTGGTTAATTTATTTTTTGACTTAAAGACAATTATTGTGCTTTATCACATGGTTATATAAATTTTGTTTAGCTCCAAATAAAATCGATTTCACCAGCCCCATACAATGTTAAAAAGATTGTTGTCAAAAGACCCCTAATTAAAGAAAAGTCTTCCATATTATGGTATAAAAGACTTGGCCACATCTCTAAGGAAAGAGTGGAAAGGTTGATGGAAAATAACATTCTTCATACTCCTAACTTCAATGACTGAGAGACATATGGTGACTATTGGAGGGGTAAACTAACTAACTAAGATTAAGGAAAAAGGGGTTAAGTTGTAGTTTTGATTTTTTAGAAATTATCCACACTAACATAAGTGGTCCATATTCACTCAGAATTTACAATTGCAAATATTTTATAACATTCATTAATGATTTTTCTCTATATGTTTATCTATTCTTGATTAAGGAAAAGTCTACAGCTCTTGATAAATTCAAAATCTTCAAGACTAAAGTTGAGAAACATATGGGAAATGTTATTAAGATTGTTAAATATTCTAACCAGATATGTGAGTATTATGGCAAACATGGTACAAGTGGATAAGTTAATTAAATCCTTTTTCCAAGGACTTGGAAGATTGCAGAGTAGAGAAAATCTTCCAAACTATCTTTAGGTTGAGGCTATTAAAATAGCCTTGTATATCCTCAATAGAGTCCCAAGTAAGTTTGTTCCCAAAACCCCTTTTGAGTTGTGGATCGAAAGGAAACCTAACTTGAATCACTTTCATGTATAGGGATGTTCTTCTGAAGTATGTCTTTATAATCTCATTGAGAACAAGTTGCATTCTAGATCTACTCGATTTTATGTCGTTGGATATCCAAATCATTCTAAAGAATACAGATTTTACTGCAAATAAGAGGGTTCTAGAATTATGGAATCATAGAGAGCTAAATTTTTGGAATTTAATATGGCTAATAATAGTAGTCATTCTAAAACCACTAATGAGAATATGCAAACCAAAACAATTTGTGTCCTTTTGTCCATACACCAAGAGACAATGGTTCCTACACTTGTTGCTACTCTTATAGAAAAGGAAGAGTCCACACGACCAATACCAATTGAGACTCCTCAAGCACAGGAAATAGTTGCACAGGTTCCACTCAGAAGATCTAATAGGGAAAAAAGATCTATTGTTCATTCAAATTGTGCAGTCTACCTGGGATAGAGTGATTATTACATTAATCATGTAGTGGATCTAGTATCCTTTATAGAAGTTGTTTCTAGTCCCCAATCCAATTTGTGGATGGATTTAATGAGAGATGAAAGCCAATTTATGGGACATAATGGCATATGGGAACTTGTTGAGTTCTCAAAAGGTTACGAGCCCATAGGATGTAAATGGGTTTACAAGATTAAGAAAGACTCCAAAGAAAATATTTAGATGTTTAAACCTAGATTGATTGCTCAAGGATTTACTCAGAGAGATGAGATTGATTACAATGAAATATTTTTTCCTATTTTCTCAAAGGATGTATTTCGAGTGATAATAGAATTAGTCACTCATTATAATTTAAAGTTGTACCAGATGAATGTTAAAACTACATTCCTAAATGGAGAATTGAGTGAACATGTCTATATGGTACAACCTGAAAGTTTCCAAAATGATGGCAAAAATTTTATTATGTGTAGACTTAAAAGATTTATTTATAGGCTCAACCAACCTTCTTATTAGTGTTATCTAAAGTTTGATATTGTAATCACCTTCTTTTTAGTTTTGTGGAGAACCAAATGGATCAATTAATGCATATATCTCAAGGTTAGTGGGAGTAAATTATCCTCTTTAGTCTTTATGTTGATGATATTTTTCTTGCAAGTAATGACCTAGGCATACTGCATGAGACAAAACAATTATTATCCAAGCAATTTGATATGAAATACCTTGGAGAAGCATATTTTGTCCTTGGAAATGAAATCCATAAAAATAAAGCTCAAAACTTATTAGGTCTCTCACAAAAAGCATACAATAAACACATACTAAATAGATTTTGCATGTAAGATTGAAAATCTTAGGATGTGACATTTACTAAAGGAAATAAACAAAATTTTGCACAATGACATAGGAATGAAGTTGAGAGAGAGCCTATGAAAGTAGTGTCTTTGTTAGTGTAGTAAGTACGCTTTACATTGCACTTTTAGTTTTCTTGGGATAGTTAGTCTATTTTTTGGGGTTTATCAAAACAAGAAACGGAAATTAAATCGTTTTAGTTGTGTTTTAAAATTATTAAATTAGAACCAAATAATACTTTCTTAATAAGATCATAATTTATCAAATCGATTGAGTTTGATGTAATTTGATAAGCGATTTATTTTTTTTATACTTATCTCAAATTCAATAATACATTTTGTTTTTAGCATTTAATTGCTCTTACGTATTATTATTTTTAATAAATACTATAATTACTAAAATTAATATAAAAATATTTTAAATATTTTATGTAATAGAAGTAGCATTTAGGAGTATATAAAGTAGACAAAAATGTATTCTTGAATACGTACTATATTTATGTGTGTGTGTGGAATATGCAGTGCACGTGAGTGGCACGCGCCACAGAGTGGGGACTGGGGAGGAAATGAAAAGCTTTAGGCGGGGTGGGGGACTACCAGTGCTCATTATTCCAACAGGTTGCGGTCACGAGAATGGAGTGACGTCATGAAAACGTCATCGGATGACGCAAGCCGCCAACGTCCCCATCAGCAAGTTGAAAAATGGGCCGCCGCCTCGGCTGGAGCGGACTGTGATGCATCGCTGCCCGGCGGGCGGAAAACGATGCACCAAATATGAAATAACTTTAATTTTTTAAAAAAACATTAATCCACAAAAATAAAAAATAAAAATTAAAACTACCTCAAAATTTAAAAAAAAAAATTCTAAATAAAAATTAGAGAGTTAAAAAATGTTTTTTTTAAATTAAACTAAATTTAAAAAAAAATTAAAATAAAATTTGTAAATAACGTTGTGCTGTAAAAATAATGTTTGATAATTAAATGTTGTGTCATGTTTATTAATGTTAAAAGTAAATAATAAATGTGTAAATAATATTTTACTATTGTATCATATATTAGTAAAATGCCTAGAAAAAGTATTAAGATATTACTTAATTATTTTACAAAATAACATAATTATAAAAAATAAAGAATGATCATAAAAGTAAATAGTTATGAGTTTCATTAAAAGTCATTTGTCGTTTTAATAAAAAGTGACAAATCCATTGCTTTTACTTAAAAATAACTTAACCTGTTTTTTTTTAAAAAAATGATTGTGCTTTAAAAATGCAACACTACTTTACCATACAATATATTTTTTAAAAAAGAAAGTTAATAATAAATTAATGTGCTTGAAAAGGACAACAATACTAAAAAAGTCTGTCATTTTAAACGATTTCTCCACTTGATTAACAAATGGGGCTCACCAATCTTGTTTGTCTTTATCTACAGTCAAGTCTCTATTAATAGTCAATGAAGTCTTGTATTTCTATCCATCTTATTTTTATTTCATATAAAAAAGAACTAATATCGTACCTTAAACTCTAAACAACCATAAAAGCGTGACAAGTGTCGATGTGATTTTAAATCGATAACAAAATTTGATAGCGAGAAAGGATTAAGATTAAGAGCTTAAATAAATCTTGATTAGGTCAAAGATAATACAAGTAATCAATTTTAAGTGTTTGGTTCACTTGTAGTCATCGATCTTACTCAAACTCATAAATACAAGATCATTTAAATAAGAATAAGACTTGGATATGACTCAAACCCACAATTCCAGCCCATAATGATGAAAAGAAAATGCTTGTATTCTACTCATGTATGCAATAAACAGAGAGGGAGTAAAAGTCTCAAGCCTCCTCTGTTTGTGATTGGTGAAGGACCACTTGAAGTTTTCCATTGTTACTATTAGACACTTAATAGTAACATTTTGTGTGACATTTTTCTATATTAGTGCATTATATATTTATATTTATTAGGCACATGGTATAATGTACCAACAGAGGAGTGTTAGTATTGAGTGTTCAAATAACGTTTTCGTAATTAAAAAATAAAATTTTCATATTAAGTTGTATTCATCATCACGTTAAGTGTATGTCTAATACTATGATGTATCGTATTATACTGTAAAAATAATTTTAATAAACAATATTTATAATAATATATAGATCAATTTATCAATTGAATTTATAAGACTTTACATGAGATTTAGACCATGTTCTGAATTGACGTGGACTCGAGATTCTTAGACAAACAAAACAAGAGAAACTAGTCTAGTGCTTAGTTGAGAAGATTTCATTTTGACATTTAAGTCATCAAAGAATTTGAGAAACAACACATCTACTTGTAAGAGTAAAATAGAATTTTGTATTTTTGCATTGCTACGACTTCTCTTTCGGAGTTCTTCTCCCCCATAACACTATGAATGATAGGTAGATGCTCGTCTTTGAGGCAATAAACTATGGGTAAAAATTATTAAAATAGTAAGCTCTCATAGTTATTCCATTCATTTATATATACATTACAACATTTGCATCAATAATTAACCTATTAGGTGAATGACACATCAATTGTATATCGTCTTCTTTGTTAATTCATTTTTCTCATTTTTATTTTGCCAATAGCGAGTCTAATAAATTCATTAATTTCAAATGAGTATATATGTTGTCGTTGTAGTTTATCTCACATAAGGTACTCTTATTTTGGGAAGAGTTGACAAAGAGAATTAGGCACAAATAATGTTACTTTTTAGTGGTTAATGCCATATTTTTTGAAAATTCATTTTCATTTGAAAACAAAATGTAAGCATAGATACATCCGTCTTGTACTTTTTTGGTGAATATGCTTAGAGATATAGCAATTACAATGTTGATACCAAATTGAATGTGTATAGGATATTTTTTTTAAAAAAACAATTGAGTACTGATATTTATTTACATCAGAGATGAATCTTCAGTCTAATTAACATCTTTCTATTAAAAAAAATGGTGCAATGTAAGTATAATATGACATTAAATTTCATAATGGATTCGGCCATTTATTTTGGTATTATTGTATTGTGCTTAATATTAAATAAAATAAAAAAATTATTTAAATATTCAAAAGTGATATTTAATGTATTATATATTTATATTAATTAAATACACAATATAAAAATATTACACGAAATATATATGATTATTTAAGTGTTTAAATAACATTTGGGTAGGAGAGATGGACAAGGATGTGGGGTGTGATGGTACTGTGGACTTGGAAGACCTTGACCCCGTGGTGATGGGAGACAAGAAACGACATGTTACCTCATGTCATGGGGTTCGTCATGTAGCACACTAGAAGTGATCCTAATCATGAATATATTCTTTTTTGTCTCCATACATTGAATTATTAGAACGAAATCAAGGAATCTCCACATTGAATTATTAGAATGAAATCAACGAATCTCCAAATCACAGGTTAAGTGGTTGAATTGAAATAAGTTAAAGTTTATATTAGTAGATCGTGAGCTTCACTTTTTGTTTCTGTATTGTGAGATAAAATCTCTACTTGTGATTTACCTATTCTGCCGAAATTAAGGGCATGAACAATGGGAGATCGCATAAGAGAGATAAATCCCAAGAATGAAATCAAGACTTTGAAAATTAGATTAGGGTGCTAAACTAAAAGGGAGAGAGGATTTAGGGTTAATCCTTGTATAGTAATTGATTGATTTAAAATGTATTTTTATCAAATTATTTAGGATAATCCCATGTAATTTGAGCCATTTATATGAAAATTTTGAGTGATTTAATTAGAATCATTTTATGGAAGTTAGTGTAATTTATTCTTTTCGCATGAGTACCCTTTTTGTTATTAACGAGTTAATTAGACTCCAATTAATGTAATGAATTATTATTTTAATTATAAAAATATATTTTACTAGAAATTTTGACACTACAACCCTAAGGTTTAATTAATTAGTAGCACTAACAATTTTGGTCTTTAATAATAACACAAACTTTCTTTGATTGTAATGGACTTTAGAAATTAAACATTTTGTCCTCATATTTAAATTATTTCTTCCCTCTTTCTTCTCTTTTTCCCTTAACATCTCCTACCCTCGTCTTCTCTTTCCTTAGTACACTAATAGTTTAAGGAGAACCAAATCGTTGGTCATCCCCGAACGAATATCTCTATTGTCGTTTTCTTTTTCTTCCTTTCAATTCTCTTTTCTTTTTTCTCTTTCATCTCCTTTTTCATTTTCTTACTTCTTTTTTTTTTTCTTTTTTGGGCAAAATCAATGCATTCGACGATAATGAAGTTGTAATCACCAACAAGATTGAACCCCGTTGCATTCCAATAGGGTTGTAGATTTCAATTAGTTTGCTACATGATGAAGATTAGTCAAATCGATAGGTTTAGAGGTCTAGTTCAAGTATCTTTCCAACCCATGTTCATCATGACTAGGGTTGGATATATCTAGTTCATCTCTCTCTTTCTTTACCTTTTTGTCTCTCTCTCAATTGGAACCCGACATCATAGATGAATAGGTTTCAAGGGATTTTGATCAAAACACATCTATTTGGGTTCTTCAATAAAAAACCAAATGAATAAGTTTTACGCAATCAAAACATTTTGGTTTGATCTAAAACCCAGCATTTTTTTGGCAATTTTCCAATATGAGGTAGGGAGGAGAAAGGGAAAGAAAGATGAGAAAGATATACCAGCTTATTTTTATAATTGTAAAATGTTTAACAGTGTTAATGTAATGTCAAGTGAAAAATAATGTAAAATCAATAAAGTCAATGGAGATTTGTACCATTTTAAAAATATAAGAGTAATCGATATCTTTTTGTTAAATCTCATGAGTATAATGTGAAATTTATGCTTTATTTTAGATCAAATATATATTTTTGCTCTTATAATTTTCAAAAAAAAAAAATTTGTGTAATCACTTGAACTTTTTATTATTTTGATTATACTCTTGAACTATACATTTTCAAGTCAGTTACATACCTCAACTAGAGCTTGCAATATACGCGTGCTAAAATGCTCAAATTACCCCTCATATGCGTGCAAACGACCACCATCTCTATCGTACCTTCTTCAGTCAGTAGTTAGTAATGAGGTAGAGGAGGTGCCCAGCAACAAGTACAAAGGATGGAGGAAAAAGTGTGACAAAGATGGTGGTTAGCAACATGGTTGTGTGGGCAGTGTGGCAAGATAAAAAGTAATCAATGACAAGGCAATGGAGATGATCAATGACAAATACAAGGATCGAGGAAAAGGCGCAGGCCGACGACTATACAAAAATGTGCAAAAGCCATCGTTAATAAAGAAAAATGGAAGGCGAAGGCATTAGTAATGGTGGAAGGCAAAGAAGCGGAGGCATTGGCGATGGTGGTAGCGAAAGATGTAGAGATCATCGTCGATGATGGCGACAGGCGAAAAGGTGAAGATATCGACAGTGGCAAAAAATGCAAAGTCCATCGTCGATGGTGGTGGAAGCCAAAGAAGAAAAGGCACTGGCGATTCATCTTCCCTGACTGATTGCCTCTACACTTTCCGCCATTCCTGACACCTTTGTCTTTTCGCTTTCTGCCATCACCAACACCTTCGCCTATTCGCCTTCTACCTTCCTTGACCGACGACGACCTTTACGCCTTTTGCCATAGCCATCATCTTGCACTTTCTCCTCATTTCTCTATACTTGTCATCAACCACCTCTCTTGCCTCCTCACCAACCACTAGAGGAAGAAAGTCATGACAAAGATAGTGGTAGTTTACATGCACATGAGAGGTAATTCCGGCATTTCAATGCACATGTTGTATGAAAAAATCGAAACAATCTAGTGATCACATGAAAAAAACTTGAGAGTACAAGAAGAAAAAAAATATGTATTTGGCCTCTATTTTAATTAAAAATATAACTATAAACTAAAAAACATAAATTCATTATATGAAATATGTTTTAATTAAATTAAATATTATATATGTTTGTATTCATATAACATTTTTATCTATATATATATATGTATAAATTAAAAAAAAAAAAAGAATTTGCCGGCCGTCGGCCAACACCATGGCTGGGGATCTCTATACATGAGTTCATAAATGTATTTAGTAATGTATAGTCATATTTTCAATATATTTTTTATATAGTTAGAAATATATAAATATTAATTAAATTATTAATTAATTAACATAATTAGAGTTAAATTAACGTTGTTAATAGCGAAGAGTACGTATTCAAACAAAAAGAATAAATCACGGGAATCTTCAAAAATATTTTTAAATCACAAAAAATTTGCGCAAATAATCCAAACTATAGAAGATTTTTAGGACAATTCACCTATTTTATAATTCAAATAAAAATCAAATTTTGGTATATTATTGAAAAATTTAAAAATTTGTTAAAAATTGAAATTAAACACAAAAATTTAATATTCTACTGAAAAAACTAAAAATTTGTAATAAAATTAAAATAAAATAAAAAATTCAATACTCTCAAAGCTTTTATTTAAATAAATATTTTCATAAATAAAGGATTGGATTTTTTTTATTTTTTATTAAATAAATAAATATATATAATTATTAAATTATAATGTAAAAAATAAAAAAATTGAAAACCCATCACATAATATCTTAATTTTTATTATAAAAAATGAAAAATAAAAAAAGAAAATTAAATTCATGATAGAAAAAACATTAAAATTTTAAGATAGAAGAATAAAATGAATAATAATTTAATGAAACCCATCACATAAGGATTGGGGTTTCCCCAGAGCCCTTGGCCCATTTTTGACATATTTTCTTGGCTTTTTGGCCCACTTTAATTGAGTTATAAGTGGCCTTGGCCCATAACATAAGGATTGGGGTGGCCACGTAGGGCCCGACCATTTTCCCCTGAGCCCTTGGCCCATTTTTTTGGCTTTTTTGGCCCACTTCGACTGATTTTTCACCCATCCACATTGTAGACTTATTTGATCAGGCGTAACACTTATTATTATTAACCCTCAACCAACTTTTTGGTCTTGGATTCGTAGGAGATCAAGCTGGACAAAAAATTGGCCAGCCCAATGCCAAGCTCGAGGTCTACTTAGTCTTGGCCTTTCCGTTAATTTTGCATATCTAGGGCATGTTTTTCTTAAGGTACGTTTGATAAGAGTAGAAAATATGAGTAAAATTAGAATTCTATTCAAATTTTAAGAAATTTCATCAAACAGTCTTTTTTTTCTATGAAATTTGAATTCTATCCTAGTTTAAAAAGTAGAAATTTTTCTTGAAATCAAGGAATTAAAATTTCTAGGGAGTGGGGTGAGAATTGAAATTCCATAAACTTAGGATTCTGCCCCACTTTCCACCCCTAATCAAACATACCCTTATTGTTTTTTAAGGGAATTTTTAAGTTAAAGTAGCTTAAAAGCTCTCTAATATTTATGTAATATTTATATTTTATTGTGTTGTATTTTACTATAGTTGTTACCAAAACACAATAATAGATTTGTAGTCGAGAATTCTTTAATCAAGTTAGTTCATAATTTGCCAAAGATAACACAATCAGAGGGTACAAGGTAGTCATTTTCCAATAGTTTAGGTCAAACACTTGAATTTTGTAGAAGGCTTGTAGGCAATGTTGAACTTAGTATTAGAGATGTATTTTTTGTAGAATGAGACCTCGTCTTTCCATAGAAGAGTGTAAACGTTTGTAATACATATCCATGATATTCCAAAATTAACTAGAATTATAACATTTATGAATAATACCTATCTTTTATGGAATTTTTAAAAAGATTTTCCAATGTTGAAATTTATCATGTTTGCACTTTGTTTAGAACTTCCCCTAAAAAGGAGATCTATGGTAGACCTTTCAATCTCTTAAAATCTTTCATATTGGCTTTTTTCTTGGAAACTACTGACAATCTTCTCAATTTGTTGAAATTGTCAACAATCTCTCTGACTTTTGAGATATAAAAATTTTTTCTCTTCTTAGGTCTAGTGTTTATCTCTAGTAGACTTGATCTTTTAACACATCAAAAATAAATAAATATATATAATATATTAATACAAGAATAACATTAAAAATAGGAAAATGTTACACACACAAACAACTCTTACAAATAACCCTCGTAAAATTATAAATTTTATATAAAATTTGTTGGGCGTGTGAGTGTAAGTGTATTTGTTGGGTTTATTATTTGTTGTTTATAGAAATTTGAGCAGCCACACTTAATTTCTTGAATTAAATTTGAGACTTTTCATTTGCTCCAAGAGTCACAACTTTTAATGAGTTTTATGATTTTAATTAATTGTTGTATTGATTTTGTGGCTCTTGGGAGCCCCTGGTGCAACTATAAAGGGCTGCCCAAGTTTCATTTTTCATCATCCAAGCATTCCAACATTTTCTAGTTCCATCTTGTGTTTACCTTTACCTTAGAAAACAAGTTCCTTTATTGAGTTCTGCCAGCTCCAACCGTTCGAGGCCGCCGTTCTGTTGGAGAGACCGTTTTATCCTACTGAAACTTTCGCCATAGCCTGTTAGTTGCCAATTGCAGGGTGATCTTGTTTTCAGGACAGCGCTAAGACGTGACTCGGTCTATTTTATTCCTCTGATTCTGCTGTTTCAGTTGCCATCAACCTCGTCTAGTCACCGGTTTGCAGTCCCTTGATCTTAAAGTTGTTGCTAATATTTGTTTATAATATTGAAGGAGTGCTTGTGCAATTTTAATAATTGCATTACATATTATTGCAATTTTGGGGTTGGTGAGATATTGCTTTATTTGCAATATATACAGTGCCAGCCCTACTGTAAGGCCAAGTAGGCGGCTGCTTCAGGCCCCCAAATGTGAAAGGCCCCATTTTTTAATTTTTTTTATTTTTTAATAATAAATATTTTATTAAAAATTAAATATAAAATATTAATTTTATATTTCCTTCCCGTACTCTTTGTCCAATTTTGTACAGTTGTCTATCTAATTTTATAGTATATTCATAATTCTCAATTCTTAAACCCACTCATTAAATTTATTTTTCACTTCTTTTTCCCTTCTCCCCTCTCTTTCTCTCTCTCTCTCTCAAAATCCCAATTAAACCCATTTTTTCTTATTCTCTCTCTCTCTCTCCAATCTACATAACTGGCTCACTGCATGTTTTTCTTCTCACTTCTTAGTGTGTCCCCCCCTCTTTCTCGTGCTTGTGTGCTTGCTTCAATGTTCAGGCTTTAGACTCAGTTTTCACAAACTCATGGTACGATTTGTAGGTCTAATTTATAACTAATAATTGTAATAATTGAATTAATGTAAGTCTACCAATAATATTTTTTTACCCATAGTATGAATTTGATGTTGAATACAAATTTAGTAAAATTAAACGATGTTTTCAATTTTTTTAAAAAAAATAATAAATAAAAATAAAAAAATAACATTAATTATGTAATTGATTGAAATAAAAAATTAACAAATTTTGTAGTGGATTGAACTTTAACTTTTTTTTAATTTAATGGAATGATGAATTTTTTTTAAAAAAAATGTGTTATTTATTTTTTATAAAAAAATTAATACTTTTAAAAAAGCCTCAAAAAAATTTTTTGCCTAGAGCCCCCAAACTGGTTGGGCCGGCTCTAAATATATATATTCTGTAATTGTGACATACCTAGCCATAAATACAACAAAATTAACAATAATTTTTTTCCTAATGACACTTTCTAGGAGGAGTGAAAGAGAAAGACTGCAAATAGCATTCTTGACAAGCAATCAATCTTCAAATGTTTGAGATGAATTTCCAAGAACGAAAATGACAAATCATAATGGGTTCTGAGAAAGTTTGAGAAGGACAAGCACCAAATAACAAAGATTTTGTTGAGAAAAAAAATTAGATTATTAAATAAATTTAAAATATTTTTTTTTTAGTTGTGACAATATGATGGATACGAGATAACGATAATATCTAAATAAAGTTGTATGAAATCAAACAATTAACATGCAAAATCCTCTAACGTGAAGCAAAAATTATGAGATAAGTCTCAATGAAAATTTACTATAAAAAATCAACTCATAGAAGAAGTAATTAAACTCCCCTTCCTTATAATTCTATAGTAGATATAAAAGAAATTCAAGATAAATTAGAATAATCTTACTTAATTGATCAAAAAATTAATGATGTCACATAAATCTAATTAAAAACCTTTAATGCACGAATCCACCATACAGATCCTTGCTTATAATAATTGAAGAATTATTTGGAGAGTAATTAAGTGTGAAATGTCTTTATCTAAAATATTGACATTCATGTCAAAAGCAATATAATGCTTAGCAAGGTGAAAAAGAGAAAAAAAAAAATATGGTCATTGTGTTTTCTAAAATTTATTTAGAGGAGTAAATGAGTGTTTTCATCATAAAATGTTGGTATTTGTATAAAAAAAACCTAATAATGTTAAGAGATACAAGTAAAAGTGTGACTTTTGTATTAAAGATTACAACTACAGATGTAAAGGTGGCTTCCTCGATCCATCACGTTATGTTTATTGTTTATGTTGTGAGAAAACCTAATAGAATTTGTGTCACAAGTATGAATTCTAAGTAAGAAAGACAATAGGAGGGTATATTTTTATTTTTATCCTTGGTTTTATTTTAAGAGTATTTTATTTAATTCCATCTCCATACTCATTGAGTATATATATATTTGATATTATCGTCTTTGCGCGGTCTATCACTCATGCTCTTTTTTTTTATAGACGAGGTAAATCACAAGTGGAGAATCTGTCTAACTGTATTTGGTAAGAAATCAAACTCACGACGTACTTGTACGAATTTTAGTTTATCGTGATCTAACTACTTGACCTATGTCCTAGGGACACATATATATTTAATATATTTTATTTAAATAAATTCATAATTATAATTTAAGTAATTTCATAACAAGGAAATATAACATTGCTGTAAGTAAAAAAAATTAAAAATTAATTATTATAATATTTTAAATTATTTTAATATATTAAGAAGTAACAAAATACCACATTGGCTCGTCGCGACAAGGGCTAAAGACAAGAGAAATTAGAATTGGTTAGGTTTCAAGTTTGTGAGAATATATGAAATATAATACATAGTTAAATAAAGTTATATATACATATAACGATATTGGAGTAGATAATAAGTAATGGAGATTTTAAATTCCTCATACTACCTTTTCAAGAATATTTTTCGGTATTCAAATTCTTTCTTAAAAAATAAATTATTGAGTATCCACCAAATAAAATACCCGTTTTCGTCTTAATTATAATTTTTTTATAAATAAAAATTTTATTAAAAAATCAATAAGTATTTACAGTTTAAAGTTATGACACATGTTGACTTTTACAAAGAAAGAAAAAAATACAAAAGAAGATTTATCAATTAACAAACTGCAACATGCAAGATAGAACTCCCCGTTTGAGCTCAAAATAAAGGACAACTGGGGAGGCAAATGGCTCTGGGAAGCATAAATCTAACAATAATATGAAGGGCTAATAGTGATAAAAAGCTAAATTTTTCTGCATTTTTTGTAATTTAATTTAAATATTTTAATTTTGATAATAATGTTTTTATTTGATCGATTGGATGCAATTCTATTCAATACTCGAATTTGATTGGAGAGACGTGTGTCTTTGTTGACGTAACACATCACTTAACATTTTAAAATATTTGAGTAGACTCTACATGTACATGTGTAAAAAAATAAAAATAAAAATAATATGTTATATATATATATTTATTTATACAAAGAGAAGGAAGAGAAAGGGATGGATGGTGACGACATTGTACTAGAGGCGACGATCGATTTGGGAGCTAGAAGTGGTGATGGAGGTCGATCTGGAAGGAGGAGGAGGAGGAAGCACAACGATTGTTGTCTTTGCCTTGTTGCGTCACAATCAGCTTTTCTTGTTTTTGATCTGAGCTAACTGACAGCCTTTTGCCCTTGTTGGCCTTTTGCCCTTGCCATCGATTGCTTAAGTTAGCTCCATCGACGTCAACGATTAGCTAACCAGCTTCCAAATTGACCTCCAGCTTCCACATCTACTGTCACCTCTAGCCAAACGTTGTCGTCGTCCTCATTTGTTGTTGTCCATCCTTAGACTTCATTCTCTCTGTATAAATATATATATATATATCATTTTATTTCTTTTACACGTATATATGTGAGCTTACTTAAATGTTTTAAAATTTCGAGTGATGTGTCATGTCAGTAAAGACATATGTCTCTTCAATCGGATTCGGGTCTTGGATAAAATTGTATCCAATCAATTAAATCGATAAATTATTGTCAAAATTGAAACATTTGAATTAAATTATAAAAATATGAAAATATTTGACTTTTTATTGCTATTAGCCCTAAAATGAATAATAATGGACTTTAGAGCATAGGCTAAGACCAAGAAATGGGAGGGAAACCATAGATCAAAAGGATAGAGAATGTGGGCTTTAGAGCATGGGTTAAGACCAAGAAATGGGAAGGGAACCCATAGATCAAAAGGATAGAGAAGGTGTGAAGCTCCTGGGAAAAAATATACCAACCTTGCTGCTCTCCTTATTTGAAATTTGAGGAATTATTTAATAATATATATATTTTTATCTAATTTCAGCTAGTTTTATAAAGAAAAAACATTCAGGGAGCTAGTAAGTTCCCGAATGCACGATTTAGTAAATTTTAATGTTTAATATATAAAATTTAATATTTATCTAAATTAATAAAAATTATCACGGCACTAAATTGGAAAAACCCAATAAATTAGTGTACCAATTTACATAAAAGAGTTACACAATTATGATACCAAAAGGTTTACTTTGAAAAACTCTATATCAATCATTCTTTTTGACATTATGTGTTTAAGTCAAGTTCGAATCTAAAATTTGAAAAACACAAAATAACTCTTAAATTGTTAAACTATTGTGATTTAGATGAATTTTAAGATAGTGTAGTCTATGGTACATGGAACAAGTTACATGTAGGGCCAGGCCAGCCCTAAGGGCAGGCAACCAAAGCCCACCTAGGGCCTCTCACCTAGGGTCGATTTTGAGCTTAGGCGGCTTGGGCCATCTCATATCAAACTAATTTTAAGTTAAAAAGTTCAAAATAATAAAAAGAATGAAGATGACTTTTACAAGAGAAGAAGTCACAATTAATAGACAATATAATGGATTTGATATAATAAGACAGTGCGTTGTCACTTATGTATATATAATATTATATAATAAAATATATAATAAATGAAAAAAATAACCGAAGAAGTCCCCATATAAAATTTAGAGGCCCCACTTACATATATATAATATCATATAATAAAATATATAATATGTTTAACTTTTAAGGTTTCATATAAAATTTCGCTTAGAATTCTTAAAATCCTAGAGCGGGCCCTCATTACAAGGACAAGTCCTCTTTCTTTTGATAACTCCTTTGTCAAGCCAACATAAAAACTAAGAATTTTCATATGTAGTGAATAAATTAATCTCCTATTTCAAACATATATTTAATTGATATTCTTTCTCATACAATTTCAATAAGCTCGAGCGAGATCTATTGATACAGAGATTTTATTTTTGTTTTTGAAGATTATTGTGGTTTATTTTTATTGTTTGAACACCCTTCTATTAGTTTTTAGCATGACCGCATTATTTTCTATTATTGATACCATTATAAAGAAGAAAGGTTATTGAATACCCCCGTGTATTTGAGAGTACGAGTACGAGTACGGGAGCCGTACAAGAACAACCATCTCAAATATCATTGAATACTCTTCTATTAATTTCACATTTAATTAAAAGGCAGTGAACTTCCAAATTAGAACTAATCTGATCAAATCAAATTCATTTACGTTCTTGACAAACCCATAAACTTGGGTGGATCACTCTGCATCATCACTTCATAAATCCAATCCAACCTAAACATACATCACTAATTAGTTTAATGCTTTAATCCCACAAGTGCTAATAGAAGCAAAAATTCAAATTTTTTTTTTGTGTTTTTATAATTTAAATTAACCTTTTTAATTTTGATAATCGTGTTCCAATTTGATCGATTGAGTGCAATTTTATTCAAGATTAAAATTCGATTAGAGAGGCATGTGTCTTTCTTGAAGTAATACGTCACATTATATTTTAAAATATATTTAAATGAGCCTTACATGAATACGTATAAAAAAAATATTAAATATGTATATTTAACATATATATAGAGAGAGAGAAGAAACACACAGGAAGGATCACGATGGCAAAGAAGGAGGATGGCGACATTTAACAAATTAACTAATTACGACATTTAACTTTTTTTAATTTTATTTTTTGATTGAAATACCATTTTTAACACATCATCTTTTAGTGAAATAACCATAATACCTCAATTAATCTTAAATAATTATACACAAATCTATTGTTATAAATTAACTAAAAAAAGAAATATCAAGCTTAGTTAATTTTAGTTTACACTCAAATAACCATTAATCTTAATTAGTTCATAAACTCAATTGAAATCTTAATTTATCTCTAAAAAATGTAAAAAAAAACCAGCCAGTTCATAACATACAGGCAAAATTCAACTTATCTTTGAATTACAAAGTCAAATTAGTCTCCCATTCACCTTTAAATAATAGAAATAAATTCATTTTCAACTTTTAAAATTAGAAATTTAAATATAGCATTTGAAAATTCAATAAAAATTGTACTTATTGAGAAAAAAAAGAAAATTCAAATTTTGTGTATTTGAAAATTTAATTAAAAAGTCAAAAAATCCAATAATAAAATTCAATTCTTTAAATATTACTTTACTTTCATGATTCAAAAATAAATTGAATTTTGCTTTAAGTCATGGATTGATTGGTTATTGCACTTTTTGGAGACAAATTAGGATTTTAATTAGATTAATTAATGAACTAATTAGGGTTAGTGGTTATATTTATTCCTCTCGAATCATCAATTGTTGCCACTTTCATTTACTTAAGGGTAAATTTAATATTTTTATTTTTAATTGATTTGAAATAATAGAATTGTGTGTATTTATTTAAGATTAATTATGGTATTACAATTATTTGTTTGTCATGTAAATCTGTTTTTTTTTTTCTCGAAAACTGATGTTAAAGAAAGTTCTCGATCACAAATAATTAATGATCCAACCAAATTAGTGAAGTAATTAATAATTAATGGTTAAATACAATTGATGAAAGAGATGTGAAAATTATTTTCATCCTAAATGAAAACTATATTCATTTCTTAGAAAATAAAAGTAATGTACCAAATGTGATTTTTCTCCAAAAAAAAGAAAATAAAAATAACCAAAAATGAGAAAAATAAAAAAATACTCTTATTTTTCATTTCATTTTAATTTTCTTTTACTTTTTTCTTTCTTTCATCATCGTCTATGGTGACCATAATTATTAATGAATGTCAAAGAGATTTATTAAGAAAAAGAAAAAAATACAAAAATTAAAATTAAGAATGAATAACTTTGACTATGATAAAAAAAATAATCTAAAATCAATAATATTATTTTAAGATGAAATTTGTTAAAATTTAATAGACGTAACGATACTCCATGACAATTCTTCGCTCATAATATTAAAATAAATTAATTATATATTTTTTAAATTTTAAGTATTTGATTCAAATACGTGATTTACTTATTATTATTTGAATTGTTTGAGCCTAATCTCGACTCACTCCTTAGACTCAATCTCGACAATTTTCTTAGGCTCAATATTGGCCTTCTTTTCGGGCTCAATCTTGATCCTCCCTTTGGACCTAACCTCGATCTAACACCAACCTGCCACGACATCATAACAACCTTCTCTGGGTATACGCACGGCCAGCTCAGATCTCATTCTCAATAATAAAAGATCTCATCTACATTAATGAGGGTCTCGTAGCCACCATGCTGCCACTTGAGAATCTCCACCAGCGCCGGATAGTCAGTACCATCACCTACAAATGCACGATACATACATGTAGGAGGACGTCTCCTCTTTTTATATGAGTCAACTCTTCTTAGAGGTAAGATATGTTCTAATTTATGATCTACTGATACATTGTCATTTCTTTATTTTCTTACTCACTTGAACGTCAAAGTACTTGTAGGTGCTAGTCGCCTCCCGGATGAACCCGTCGTCAAATCGCGCACCCCACCGTTGCGATACTGCCTCCGATCGTCTTCTTTTTGTCAAGAAGAAATATTATTAATAATATAAAAGTATTATAAATAATTTTAAATATTTTAAAATTATTGAAAATAATTTTAAAAATTAAAAAAAATCCAAATCCAACAACCAAAATTAAAAAGATATATAAGTAATTTTACCCTTATTTTTATATAATTTTAAATAAATTGGTTTAATAAGTTTGAAAATGCCACTCTCCCAAGTCCCAACAGCCTCCTCCGCCTTCCAGATGACGATGATGATGATGAATTGTTTTTGACTTTTGTCGTAGGGGCAAAACGGTCTTTCCGGCGGAAACTTAAGTAACCTTCCCGGAAGCGGCGGCCGCAGGCGGCGGAGCGAAAGGTGGGCTGCTCTGACCCAACTTCCCATCTTCTTCCTCTCTTCTTCTTTATTATAAAGAAAAATAATACAACAATTCAACCCGCACGAATCCCCGTCAACTGAAACCACCTCGGAGTTGCCTGGATTTTCCAATCTGCCACTGGTCCCTTTATTCTGAACTTGATGAGAGCGAATATCCATTCGGTGGTCGGCCCGTAATTAATGGGAAAATGAAGGGCATTGGATGGTACTTCCTCCATTTTTGCCGTTGAAGTCGCATTCCTCCTCCTATTTATGATGTGAGCAGCCCCTCCCTTCCTCTCACTTCCATCTTCATCCATAAGATAACTATCTGATTTTAATTATTATTATTATTATTTTATTTTTGGAAAATAGTGGAATTCAATTCATTAATATAAATTAAAAATATTAGGGTAAATTATATGAAACCCCTCTGCACTTAGGGTCATGTGCAACTTACCCCCTGTGTTTTTGATTATATCAAATAACCCTCTGCACTTTCAAAATGTTGCAATCAGCCATAATTTATTATTTTTTTACATAATTTTATGCAATTTATTGGTTGATTAATGTAAAATTTTGTAGTTTTTTGATATATTGAAATTATATATGTAGAATTATGTATTTTGTATGTAGATTATTATACAAAATTATGTAAAAAAATAACAAATTATGACTAATTGTAATATTTTAAAAGTGCAGGGGTTTTTTGATACAATCGAAAGCACAGGGGATAAGTTGCACATGACCCTAAGTGCAGGGGGTTTCATATAATTTACCCAAAATATTATAAACACATTAAAATATTAAAAATAAAAATAATAAAATAATTAGATGAAGATTTGAAATTTCCATTTCCCATTAATTAGTGAAAATGGATTTTAAAATAATTTAATAATTTTATAATGAAAGTTCCGGAAAAAACCATTCTTTATCGTGAAAAAATGGAGGTCGAGACGAAAATGACGCCTGGAGTTGCTTGGAATGATCTGAAAAGGTCGCGCCTTCCTCTCTCTCTTACCACTAAATGCCCAGGGAGCACCGTCTTCGAGGTCGCTCGGTTGCGCTCAGCAGCAAGAAAGAAAGGAAGAGAGAGCTTCCAATCTCAGGATGATTGCGGTGTTTGTTTTGAATTAGTCCACCAGTAGCTCGGTTTAGTATATCTTCGGGAACCGGAAGGGTTTTGGCTTCAATTGCGAGGAATTCGTACTTTGAGCTGTGATGAGCTGAATATTCGTGCAATCTTTGATGAGGTGAGAGTATCTTCTTGCGATTCTAGTTCCGTTGATCGTACTTTGCTGGAGAATGATTGAACCAAGGTTTATAGGGTTTTGCTGCTCGGCGTGTGCAAATTGCCGTGTTGTTTGATTGATTTTTGAAGGCGTGGTTTGCTTTTTGAACGCGGGTGGATTGTGTCTGTTGTCTATTGAGTTGCGAAATTCTGCTGAATGATTGGTGTTGAGGAGAGGAATTTTTGTTTCTGTTTTTGTCGGTGTCGTCGTTCCTGATTTAGAAACTCCTGAGTTAACTTTATTTGTTTATTTATCACTGTCATATGTATTGATTTGTTTTTTTTTTTTTCTAAATCTTTTTATGTCTGGTTATGATGGTTTTTAATGGGTAGCAAAAGGCTGAACGCTGGTGCAGAAGATCATTCTAGTGTCTCCGCTGCGATGCCGAGCCTCATTTCTCAGATGCAGGTTTCAGATGCCAAGTAAAACTTCTTGTCTTGTGCTTGTGATTGAAGGTTTTCTTTCGTTTGTCTCAGGCTGTAATAGTACGACCTTGTCCATAATTTGGCTGCCATCATAGGCTTATTTTATGAACTTTTGAATGACTCCTTTGTGATCCTTTATGATTACAATAACATCATCATCATCATGTTAAGTAATGGGTATGCAAATGGAGAGCACCTCATATCGAAGAAATATGTTTGAATTGTATGAAATTGAAGTATGAAACAACTTATTTAGCAAAAACAAGTAAGAAACAACTTATGTGTTCTTTTTACTTATTATTCTCTTGGAAATTGGTACTTTTGAGTATTGAACAAGATCTTTTTTATTCAAGCACATTGGTAAAGCCATAAGAAGAAAGGACTTTGTATGGTTAATTGATGCATTGCTTCTCTCTCTCTCTCTCTCTCTCTCTCTCTGTGTGTATGTATATATATATATATAACATGTAGGAACAGATATAGTAGCTATTGCTTAGATCGCAGATACATTACATTCCTGCCAAACCATTTGCAAAGTTGTCAATCTCTGCATGGTAGATATGTTAAGGTATGCTAATCACCTCTTACCAAACTGGAAGTGATTGATGCTCAGTGGCTCATACTCTGTCATTGTTGCCGTTTCTGTGCACGTTCTTATGTGTGCACACTTAAATTCATATGCTTTGCAAATTCTGATGTTAAGCTTAGAATTAAATTCACGTGCTTTTTTCCATGTGTGCCTAGAGGAGTTAGTAGGAATTTTCACTTTTCTATTTGCATTATTCTGGTTTGGCAGTCTAATGGTTTTTGATAACTTGTTGTTTTTAGTGGCACAGAAAGGGGCGGTACACATTCTTCACGAATTTCTGACTTTCGGGTGCTCGAGCAATCTCTTGGGTTTCAGACAGCAGATGCTGCTAACTTTAGTAGAAGTATGTATTTATAGTATTTATGTTGCCTGGAAATAACTTTTGTGCTACCATTTTTGTGTTGATGCTTCATTGAGCATGACCTTCAAATTTATGTATTTCTTGGGATTTCTTTTTGACTTTGGAGTAAGTTTTACCATATGCTTAATTTTGCCTGCTGAATTCACCCATTGGTATGGACTTTTGATTCTTATATACCTCCACTGTAGGTAATATGAACTTTAGTTCCATGAAAATGTGAACTGGGTTTTTCATATTGGAGTCTATAGCAACAACAGTGATGTTAATGGACAATGAGGTTTTCCAAGTATATATGCAAGGCAACATATCTGTAGAATGTTGGACCCCAAAGAGGCAATAGAGAAACTAAGAAAGTATATCCTGTAGTTTCTTATAAAGAAATGCTATGACATCTCAATTTATAATTTGATAACTCCATTTTCTGCTTCTGAAAACTTTCAGTGAGATTGCATTTCAGTGAGTTTGACTACCAATAATCTCCTTCCACTGTTATCTAAAAGCTCCCTTGAAAATGTTTTCTAGTCAATAGACACCTGAGTTCTCAGAAGTGAAGCAGCTAAGCTCTAAATTCTCAAATTAAGTTTATCAGACTGCCACTATTTTTTGGGGCAAAACCTAGCTTTTCATATAATACCTTTAAAGTTTGTCCAGGAGCACAGTCAATGTGGATGCCAGGTCTGGGCATTTAATAGCATTTGATTTTTATTAATTGGTGACAAAAGAGTAGTGAGGTTAAAGAAAAAAATATAGAAGGTGATAGACGCATTCAAATGTTCATCGAGAGTATATTTCTAATTACAGCTGTTTGGTAATATTAGTCTTTCTTTGGACTCGTGGTTCATTTGATCTTGAGAAACACCCTTGAAGCATGAAAGGGATATGGAATGCCAGTATGGCAAGACAGAGACCAGTTAATATGCCAATTCTTGGAAAATAAAAGATGTATGTGACGGGCATTGTATAATTATCTATTGAACATTCATATCATTATATGAAATAACAGGAATAATGTTTTTCAGTTACAAAATAAAAAAAAAAAGTGAACAGAAATATATAGAGGTTTCATTTTTTAAGAAGCCTTGCACATGCACAGTCAAGTAAACGTTATCAGATATAAAGTTTTTGGTATTAGAAATAGTGATTAATATGGACCAATCCATATTTATCCTAATTTAGATTGCTGGCCACCATCTTATTTTCCTTGAACATACAGCAAGACTTTCAATAAGTATCTATTGGTTCTGTTAATGGATATAGAGCCCCATTCCCTAATGTTTCTGAAGACTGGCTAGGTTAGAAATATGAAAAAGAAAGCATTTGGATGTCTGTTAGTCATGATTGAACTCCCAGGGGGCATGCCCATGCATCTTACTGTTAAACTCAAATTTGACTGCTTCAGTAATGGCTACGTTTATCCAAGTTTAAGGATAAATTAGAACAGAAGAATTTCCTTGAACAAGACTGAATGCAAGTGGTATAGTCAGACTGAATGCAAGTGGTATAGTCACACTTGCAATCCAACTTTTCTGCAAATGAAATGTAATATCCAAACATCGTATGTGCAAATGATTATGCAAAATCACTTGGTGATCTATCATATCTGCAAATTGAATAGCCTGCAGCTCTCACAACTAGGTTACTCTCCCTAAATTTGCTGGTCAAAGTATCCTGATTTGGGATTTTGAAAGGCTTATAATGGGTGAATGCAGTATTGCTGCCCCACATTGTTCACCAGTAATTCAGTTGTGCACTTTTACTTGCATGTTTCTCTTTTAATCTGCTTTTCAAGGCTTGCAACTTATGTTGTTTTGTTTGTACAGAAGTTATTGACAAAGTAAACTCTTGTCCTGCTTATTTTCCTTATTCTTTTTTGTTTTTATTTTTGATTTTTGGTGTTCCTTTCATAATTCTGACTGGTAATATTTGATTGGCCAATTCATTGTCTTTTAGACACTGTTTCCCAGCTACCAAATTCAAGTGATGCAATAGGAGGCTCCAATTTCCAGTTTGGCATATTCAATAAGGTGATTTATGCACTTTTACAGATTTTTTTTTTTTTAAATTGGGACTAAAAGTTTATTCTCATGGTGTTCTCTTCTCTTTTGGATATCCAGCCACTTGTTTCCTACAATGCGGATTTAGCAGCTACTAATGCGAGTTCTCAGATATCCCAGTTGCAAAATATACAACAGGCAAATTTAGTTTCTGTTTCTACCAGTCATCACGATAACGCTGGGGAGTTGAATATGGCAGATGCCAGTCCTAGAACTGATACCTCAACAAGTCTGGATGCAGATGATACAAATCATAGGGTACAACATAGGGTGATGTATCTTAAATTGATAGCTTCAAAGTAGTTGCTGCAAGTCATGCTTCTGATCATCTTTTTCTTTCTTTCTTTTTTTATTTATAATTTTACAAATGATAGTAAGGTTGACAGTGAATAATAATTAATTTTACTGGGCACATAACATTTTAGTTTTTTTTATTGAAAAATAGTAATTTAATTAATCTGTGTTTTAAAGTGAAAGGTTTTGATTTGCTTAAAACATTTCATTTAATGTATGTTTATTTGTTGGCTTTAGTATCCTTGAAGAAATGCAATGAGTGTAGTGACAGTAATAGGATGAGAATAGGATGAAGCCTATAGATTAAGGCCACAGCCTAGTAGTTTCTACAGAAGAAGGTTACCAGGACTATTTGGCTGGTAGAAGAGGTCAAACATTTCCTGAACAGTTTGCGTTACTTTATATTACGAACATTCTTTTGAATAGATTGGGATTACTGATTATTTTGGTAGATATTTTCTTAACCTTTTGAGGATCATAGATGCTGCAGTAACAAAACTTTGAGCTTAGTTCACTTATTTCTCTTTTTATGGAAGTACAGATTGCGTCCTATTTTTTTAATATCCAGCACTTTAATTCTGATTTCTATGTGTGTTTATTTATTTTTATGTTATGCTCTGTATAAAAAAAAACTCTTCATTTTCTAGAAGACCTGGATAGTGGTATGCTGTAGCAGTGTATTGACTTTTAGTACTCCTTGTGTGCAGTTTCAAATGGAACTTTCTAATGCTATTGTTGCCTCTGATTCAAGTGACAGATCGAAAGAGAAGACTTTGGATCAAAAGGTAACACAACTTAGATTATTAATGTTCATATTTCACAATGTGTTTATTTAATTGCCTTTTCTAATTGGTGTTGTTTCCTCCTCCATAATGCTTGTCCCAGACGTTAAGAAGGCTTGCGCAGAATCGTGAAGCTGCTAGAAAAAGTCGATTGAGGAAAAAAGTGTGTTTTCTCAATTCTAGAAGTTTTATTACTTTAATTCTAATATTATTTGTAATCAACAAATGTGTATCAATGATTTCGTGTTGGATGCACTGCCTCATAAATTTCCTGTCACAGTAGAAAGGTTATAATTGTGCTTGTACGTGCTTGAACTAAACATGTGTGTTTCTTTTTTTTTAAGAAAAAATTTCAACTTTGTTCCTGTAGGCCTATGTACAACAGCTGGAGAGTAGTCGGCTGAAGTTGACCCAGCTTGAGCAGGAACTCCAACGAGCCCGCCAGCAGGTTTTAATTTTATCTTCTGTTTGGTGTACTGTACTTTGTATGCTAATATTTGTCTTCATGTTCTGAACTTTTTGGTCAAAGAAATACATGTGCATCAATTTTGTTTTCTTATTTATTTTTATTTTTTTTTACTTAGGGAATATTTATTTCAAGCTCAGGAGATCACTCCCATGCAGCAAGTGGAAATGGTAACCATACTTTTGTTCTACCTCTTGATTCCTTGCTCTCTGTTTTTCCTCTAGGCAAGCTGAATATGGTAGCAAAATTGTTTATACTGTGAATTATAATTTGCTCCTAGCAGTCGGCCAAACAAACATCACACATCGCAGTTTTAGAAGTTTAACCTTCATAATCACTGGGTTTTAGAATATATATGGTTGTAGAATATGTTTCGAAAACCTGCCTTGGCAATTATATATGATGCAACTGCACATGCTTGATACTGTGAAATATGCTTCTGCTTTGTCATCTTTGCCTGGGCTGTTTAATGAAGTATTTAGCTTGTTCTTTTTGCTTAGGCATGCTTGGAGGTTGGAGGTTGTTGATTGGCTTTTCTGTGCCAATTTGGACACATTTAAATGAAACTGTTAGTTAATACAAGATGAAGCAAATTTACTTCAATTTTTCTGATTTTCTTGTCAAAAGGTCATTTATTTTGTTGTTCTAGCTTTCTTCCTATGCTTTAGAAACATAGCAGTCTCCTCCTTGAGTTTCTCTTAAACTACTTATCTCCCCAGAGTATTTAGAACACTACTTGCCATGAGAAATTAATTGTCAAACTACTGTTTGCGAAGGTGTCGAGGGTCTCAGACCTGCCCACCCACTGAGGCAACTGCCAGTGGGCTCAGTGAACTAATTCACGTATATTATAATGTATATATAATCTAGTACTAAATATTACATATAATTATATATTATATACTACTATAATATAGATGACATTATTATACATGAGTTATAGTATATAATACGTTTTACATAAAATATAATATTGGATTTATATGTTATATAATATTGGTATCACATAATATAACTAGGGTGGTGGCCCATGCTATGTGTGTGCAATCAAGGTTGCAGTTTAGCTTTGTTTTTTAAGGAAAGTTTAAATGAAGATGAGTATTGGTGCCATGGTATGATTACACTTGCTCAATTTAGAGTTTGAGGTCATAGGCTCAAGTCAAGAAATAATTAATTTGTTTATTGTGTTTTTCCTTTTTTAAGCACAACCTGAAGGTATTTTGGGAAATCACTTTATTGACAAGGCTTCAAACACAAATGGGGTGTTTTCTTATATAAATAGAATAGATAGATATATAATACGTTTATATTATTATATAATATATAATACATTATAATACTAACTCATAATATATATGTATTATATAATATATGTATATGAATTGACATTATATTATAATATATATTTGAGCCCATCCACACCTTCACAAACAGTAGTTTGACAAGTAATATCTAACGGCAAGTAGTTTTCAAATACTTTGGGGAAGTAGCTTTAAGAAAAACTCCTCTAGCTATCAACACTTTACCTCATTCCAAATAGATTTTTGGCGATGAGTTAGGTCTATTTGACTTATGTTTTACTATGGTTATTGTACATGGTGTTGATTTGTTTTATGTATATACATCTTGTTTAAGTTGTACAAAAGAATGTTGAAGATGGGGCACCTTGGTGTATGTTATTTGCAGATAATATTGTTTTAATGAATGACACAAAAGGAGGTGTGGATACTATGCTCAAATTATGGGGGACACCTTAGTATCAAAAGGCTTCAAGTTGAAAAGGTCGAAAATTAAATATATGGGATGTAAATTCAGTAAAAATAATGTGTGATGATATTGCAGTAAGAATTGAAGATCAAGTTATTCCTAAAAATAATCAGTTCAGGCATCTTAGATAAATTGTTCTAAACAAGGGAGATTATTGAGGATGTTACTCATGGAATCTATGGAATCTAAGTACAATGATTAAACAGGAGAAGTGTGCCTTATGTGATTGTAAAATTCTTTTAAAACTAAAAGAGAAGTTCTATCAGATGGCTATAAGAGTATCTTTGTTGTATGAAATGGATGCTGGATAGTTAAATACCAGCATGTGTAAAGTATAAGCATAACTATAATGAGGATGTTATAGTGGATGTGCAGCCATACAAGAAAAGACACAGATTATCCATAATAAATAGAAGTGATTAAGACAGTTTAAACATATAACGAGAAGATCAATAAACAAATTTGTGCGATGAGTGGGTGGAATAGAAGTTTGTAGCCACAAGTTAGAAGAAGACTAAAAAAAACTTGGTAAAAAAAGGAACCCTTAGACAAGGCATGGTATGTTATGGCTTTACAAAAGATATGGCCATAGGTAAAGATAATGAGAGAGCTAAAATTTGCCTGGCCTACCCCCTTTTGGTGGGATTAAGGCTGATAATGATGATGACACAATGGTTGAGTTGGGCAGGGCAGAAGGGAGGAGGGATAGAAGGTAAAGTCTGGAACATACAGCATCAAATGTTAAATTTGTTGATTGGATTTACCACCTGCTTGAGATATCTGCAGTACCATATTATGTGTTTTGTTATAGTGTTTATCTTCTTGGCTTTACTTGGTCATATCACATCGGTGACCAGCCATGCACAGCCTCTCTCTTGTAATTTCCTTTCTATATACAATTCTTCCTTGGTGCTGCCATTTCTATTGACATATTTTACTGGAACGGGTACTTATTAAAAAGTTTACCATTGTGCATTACATGTTTCTGCAGGTGCCTTGGCTTTTGACATAGAATATGCCCGGTGGTTGGAAGAGCACAATAGGCAGATAAATGAGCTTAGAGCAGCAGTTAATTCACATGCAGGAGACACTGAACTTCGGACTATTGTGGACAATGTAATTACACATTATGAAGATGTTTTCAAGTTGAAGGGCAATGCAGCGAAGGTTGATGTCTTCCACATCTTGTCAGGAATGTGGCAAACCCCAGCAGAGCGATGTTTTATGTGGATTGGTGGCTTCCGATCATCTGAAATTCTCAAGGTGCAACTCTTAATGAATCCATTGATTTTACATACTTGAATTGTGTTCATCAACAAGCTCAAGGCTTTTGTTGGGAAATATTATTTTCTTTTTTTACCAAAATGGTCTTTTCACATATGCTTATGACATGCACTTTAAGGTTTAGAATAACAAGGACTAGCTTACAGAATCCTTCCCCATCTCCTTTACATTTTTTAATGAATAAGTAAATGTGTTGGAACATCTTGTCTGAGGAATTCATAGCCGCTGTCCTTTTGTTATTGTTGCCTATCCTTACTTTTGAATTTTAGATTATGTGATGCAAATGGATGTCATATTCCAAAAAGTTTTGCTATTCATATATTTGAGATTACTAATTAAAATGTGCCGTGTTATAATAAATTGAGTTGTTAAAATGCTTTAATCGCATTAGGCGAGTTCGGTCCATGCTTGCATCTTTTGTAAGGTCATTTTATGCTACTTGTAATCGATAGATTCTGTTGCTTCCTAGCATATATATGTTCAATTGGTGAATTTAAGGTTGTTGATTTTTGGTGGCAATAGTTCGTCATGATTACTAATTGTTTGTCATTGGTAGTAATCTCAACTATATATTAAGCATATGTTGCTTCTGTTATGTGTATAAAATAAACTGTATGTATGTATTCTACCACTAGTGTACAGTACAAGCATATATATATAAATACATGTACTTAAAAATAAATACACTAATACCCCCTTATCTTATTTAACACTCTCTCAAATTGGAGCATATATATTGAGCATGCCCAGCTTGGTACAAATATAATTCACACGAGACCCTCTAAGCGAGTTGGTGAGTAAATCAGCCAGTTGATCGTTGGAACCCACATATGTTGTAACTATACCCCTAGAGAGCACATTTTCTCTAGCAAAATGGCAATCAATTTCAATATGCTTGGTTCTCTCATGAAATACATGATTCGAAGCAATATCCATTGCAGCCTGGTTGTCACAAACCAATTGCATAGACTTAACCTGTGTAACTCCTAACTCTTCAATTAATTGTTTCAACCACACTAGCTCATATGTTGTTACGGCCATTGCCCTGTATTCAGTCTCTGCACTGGATCTCTGTTGATAGTGAAGCCCCAACTCAACTGAAGGCTGTTGGATGGAAGGCTAGTGGGCTCGACCCACTTAGCAACCTCCAGCGGCCTCTCATAGGATGGATGGCAATTGGGCTTGGCCCATTCAGCAACCTCCCGCGATCCGTTAGCTCGATGGCCCATCCGATGCTCTCCCATATATATAGCTTGGTCTTCGTTTGTTACAACAACATTCGTCCTTAGCCTTAAATCTGCCGATTTTCTCTCAGAACCTATCTTCTCTTGGCTATTTAAAACCCTAGCTGCGACTCATGGAAATAGACTGGCGCTCTCAGATCTCTTCCATCTACTGCTGTCAACCTTACCTTTGGTGCTGTTTGAGTCCTACAGATCTTGTGTGTTGGCTCGTTTATGGTTGTAAGCTATTTCTGTTACTGATTTACATATTTATCTTGCTGTATTTTGTATTGAGCGTTGACGAGTTGAGGGTGTATATCTATCATCATTATTATAGTGCAGTGAGCTCCCTTAAACCGGAACTCAACGTGGATGTAGCCCTATTTTAGGGTGAACCACGGTAAAACCTCGTGCCTCTTCTTTTACTGTTTTTATGCTTGTGTTGCTTCGATCTATCTTGTGGGAACAAACTGTTATTTTCTTCCTGTGTTAGAGGTGGTTGGGATATTTTGCATGTGTGTGTGTGTACGTCCCAGCCCAACTATCTCTAGCGACAACAATTTGCTTCTTACTTTTCCAAGAGACTAGGTTTCCACCCACAAATACACAGTATCCAGATATGGATCTCCTGTCACTAGATGATCCTGCCCAATCAGCATCCGTATATCCTATAATTTGACTGTGTTCATGATTTTGATACAATCCACCTCGACCAGGGGTAGCCTTAATATACCGAAGAATACGGATCATTGCATCCCAGTGACTATCACAAGGTGAATCCAAGAACTGACTTACCACATTCACAACAAATGAAATATCAGAATGGGTGACTTTGAGGTAATTAAGTTTTCCAACTAGTCGACGGTAGCACCCAAGATCAGAAAGAGGCTCCCCCCTGTCTCGGTAACAGCCTGATATTTGGATCCATAGGGGTATCTGTAGGCTTACATCCAAGCAATCATGTCTTCTCTAGCATATCCAAGACATACTTTATTTGAGAAATATAGATGCCTTGCTTTGACTGAACTACCTCAATACCCAAAAAATATCTCAAAGGACCCAGATCCTTAGTCTGAAACTATTGGTGAAGATGTGCCTTCAATTCAGTGATACCAACATCATCATTCCCTGTAAGTACTATATTATCAACATACACCATTAGAAGAATGTGGCGGCCAGACTGGGAACGATAAAAAACAGAATGATCAGCTTCACTTCGAGTTTACCCAAACTCAAGAACAACTGAACTAATTTGACCAAAGGAAGCTCGAGGAGACTATTTTAAAACGTATAAAGATTTTCAAAGGCGACACACTAGCCCAGACTCCCCCTGAGTAACAAAATCAGGAGGTTGTTCCATATACACCTTTCTTGTAAATTGCCATGGAGAAAGGCATTTTTTATGTCTAGTTGATGAAGAAGCTAGTTAAACATAGCAACAAATGACAAGAAAAGACGAATAGAGGAGATCTTAGCAACAAGAGAAAATGTATCGCCATAATCAAAACCAAAAACGTGAGTGTATTCTTTGGCAACAAGGCAAGCCTTAAGACGATCAATCCGGCCATCAGGACAAACTTTAACAGTGTAAACCCAATGACAACCAACAGTAGACTTACCCTTGGGAAGAGGTACCAAGTCCCAAGTCTCAGTGGAATGTAAAGCAGACATTTCTTCGACCATAGCAGCTCGCCACCCTAGATGGGAAAGAGCTTCGGGAACAGATTTAGGAGGAGAAATAGAAGATAAAGAAGAAACAAAAGCAGAATATCCAGGGGACAAAGAATTATAGCTAACAAAATAGGAAACGAGATGGTGAGTACCTTTACGAAGAGCAATGGGTAAGTTAAGATCAGAAGTCGAAGGCGACAGACTAGAGGAGGAAGAACGAATTGACACAGGGGATGAGTCAGAAGACGGCTCCCTCGGACTAGCGACGACAAACGATACTGGTTGGGCCATGAGTTGTGGACGCCATTGATAGACTTGAAGATCGGGGCGATCAAGGCGAGAGGCAAAGAATGGTGGAGACGGTGAAGAAGTTGGAGATGGAGATGGAGATGATGTAAGGTCAAGAAAAGGGACAGGCAAAGGTAACCCAACAAATACAGACTTGGAGACCTCAGACGAAGAAGGGAAATAAGGAGATGACTCAAAGAAAGTAACATCCGCTGAAACAAGATATCGAGTTAATTGAGGAGAGTAGCAACGATACCCCTTCTGAAGGCGGGAATAACAAAAAAAAAAACGCATTTAACGGAATGAACAGATAACTTATCACGACCTAGGGCAAGATGGTGAACAAAGCACGTACTCCCAAAGATACGAGGAGGAAGAGAATATAAGGCAACTTGAGAAAAAAGAATGGAATGAGGAATCTGGTCATTAAGGACAGAAGATGGCATGCGGTTAATTAAGTAACATCCAGTTAAGACGGCATCACTCCAGTATTGAAGTGAAACATGCATATGAAGAAGAAGCGTGCGGGTTGTCTCAATTAAATGACAATTTTTGCGTTCAGCTACTCTATTTTGTTATAGGGTTTTGGGACACACAGTCTGGTGAAGAATCCCATTGGATGCCATATAAGATCTAAAGGGGAGAGACAAATATTCAAGAGTATTATCACTACGAAGAACATGAATAGGCAAATTAAACTGTGTTCTAATTTAAGCGCAAAATGTAGTGAAGACTGAAAATAACTCTGAGCGCGTTTTCATTAAATATAGCCATATAGTTCGAGAGAAATCATCAATAAATGTTACAAAATAACGAAAGCCATCTTTTGAATTGACATGACTGGGACCCCATACATCTGAATGGACTACTGAAAAAGGAGACCTAGCACGTTTATTGACTCTACTTGGGAAAGACCTACGACTATGTTTCCCAAGTTGACAAGACTCGCACTCTAAGGAAGAAATACTAGAGACACTGGGAACCGTCTTCTTGAGATTGGGAAGATATGGGTGCCCCAGCTAACAATGGACTTGTAGTGGGGAAGTTGTCGTTGTGCACGCCACTAAAGAAGCAGGGAGAGATAGATGGTAGAGACCGTGAAACTCAAGCCTCGTGCCAGTCGTCCGTCCGGTCCTCCGATCCTGCACAAGAACAGAATCAGACAAAAAAGTTATAGAGCAATTAAGACTACGAGTGAGTTGACTGACAGAATGCAAATTAAAGGTAAATTGTGGTAAATGTAAAATAGATGATAATGGTAAAGTAGGAAGAGGTGATGCGATGTCAATACTCGCGACTGAGGCTTAAGAGCCATTAGTCAATGTAATAGGAGGTAGATATTGCAAAGTTTGAACATGAGATAGGAGAGAACGATTACCAGACATGTGATTGGTGGCATCGAAGTCGAAGATCCATGGGCCAAAAGAAGATGAAGACTTAGTAAAGTGGGCAGTAGGGTTAGCAGTGTTAGCAAAGGATGTGATAGGTGAAGTAGCTTGTTGTGTTGCTCGGAACTGAAGAAATTGAGCTTACTCCCCCTTGGAGATAGTCATTGGTGAGGAATCACTGAGTGTTGGTAGATGCCTAACCCTCTGGAGCGCCCACAACCATGTTAGCAGTATTGGCTGCGTGAGGTGGACGACCATGTAGGTGATAGCAAGTCTCTCTAGTATAACCAAGACAATTACAATAGGAACACTGGGGTCAAGGACGACCACTACCCCGATGACCACGATTAGTCAGGGTCGTAACAAGGGCGGAGTGATCTCCAAGTACGGACATGCCACGATGAACAGTAATAGAAGAGGCTCTAAGTAGCCTGGCAAATACCTTGTCAAAGGGGGGAAAGAAGCATTGTCGAGAATCTGTGTCTTAACTGAGTCAAGCTCCGATCGAATTCCATGAAGACAGAGGATAGTAAACATTTGATCACGTTGTTGCTGTTGTTTCTTGATATCGATATCAAAGGGCATCAACTTGTTAAAGTCGGTAATAGAAGCTTGAAGTTTATCCAAATATATGATCATATCCAAATCAGCCTGTCGTAAATAGAACAAAGCACCAATCACTTCATAAATACGAGTGATGTCACTAGTATACAGCTCACGAGCCCGAGTCTATAGGGCGCTACACTCCCGAAGAGGTCGAAATATCGACATTGAGGTCGGCTCAATAGTCTGCCACAATAAACTCAATAACTAAGCATCCACTTTCCGCCAAAGAAGTTGATCGCTCTTAGGAATAGTTGAAATAGTCTTTGATAAATGATCCTTAATGCCACGGCCAAGAAACCAAATTTCAACTGCAGATGACCAAGCAGAATAATTCTGTCCACTCAACCTCTCCATGGTAATAATTGCAGATGATACTGTTCTGACACTCTTCAGTCATGTGTACCTAGCGAAATCACAAATAGTTGCAATAACCCATTTGTGTGTAACTTAAATGATTGACTCAAGGGTATTTAGGAGGTAGAGAAAGGGATCTCTAAAGTATCAAGAATTCATATGCATCTAACTTCAAGTTTCTTGTCCTCTTCTGAAATAGGTGAAAATGCATGGAACTCTGACTGAAGTTAATAGTCTTGATGGTTTTCTGAATTCTTTAGGTCTTGTCATGGAAATGATATTTTAATGCTTCTGACTAGCCATTGGAAGCCAATGACTGGTTTTTTTTAATCTTGAATGTACATTGCCAAGAATTGTATTTTATAAACCTGACACATCAAAAGCATGTGAACTATTGCAAGTTTCCGTAGTGTAGTTAAACCCTATATGTGAACAGCATCAAGTTTGAAACATAATTACATATCTTCAACTGTGTTGTAGCTTTTCCTTGTTTCTCTTTTGATTTGTTTCATCCTTCTATTCTATTTTTTTTTTTTTTTACGGGTTGTATCAAATGTCACTGCAGCTCCTGAGGAATCAATTAGAGCCTTTAACTGAACAACAGTTAATGGGCATCTGCAACCTGCAGCAATCTTCACAACAGGCAGAAGATGCTCTTTCTCAGGGGATGGACGCATTGCAGCAATCTCTGTCTGAGACGTTGGCAAATGGCTCATCAGGGTCATCCGGAAATGTTGCTAATTACATGGGGCAAATGGCAATGGCCATGGGAAAGTTAGGAACTCTTGAAGGTTTTGTCCGCCAGGTAACATCCCTCTTATTATTTTTCCTGTATACTTTTCTGTTGTTTTATGGTTATTGTGCTTTGCTTTATTGGTTGGTAGAAAGCTAATGAAGCGTGTGACAACTTGGAAGCTCTGATGGTATAGTTTCCAAGTTCCTATTTTTTTTCCTTCTCTTTTATTTTAATTTGATATGTCAGCCCGAGCTTGTATGCCTATGATACTTCAATTTTCTCTGTGTTTGTTCAGTTATATTGGGCAACCTTTTGGTTCAGCTGAGCCACTGAATCTGCTTCAAAGTATAATTCTTTTGCAAATTATGTTTAGTATCAACATTGGTTGATAAATCCTATTAAATGTCTAGAGTGTTGTTTTCATGGCATTCTTTAATCAATTATTTTGAAATAGATATTATTTTAATATTGTATGTAGTAATTATGATAGGATATTGTAGTTTGCTAGGGTTTGAGCATTATGTTGGGCATGCTCCTTTGTGACTTCTGCAAAGGGGCAGACAGAATTGAACTTAATTGAGTGTGCTCTCAGTGAAGGGTGAGCATCCAAAAGAGGGTTTAAGGTTTTAGGCATGGTGGTGTTGGACTGAAATGACTTCTCTTCATTTTTGTTAGACTAGATTGTAGTAATGAATACAGAAGCCCCTCCCACTATTTTCATGCACAAAAGCACCCTAATACAGGGATACTAGCATAGTTTTTTCCCCTTTCCTACTGGTTAGGAAATTTCTCATGATGTGAATTTCTCTGTTATGGAATTACCAGGCTGATAATTTGCGCCAACAGACACTGCAACAAATGCACCGGATATTGACAACCAGACAATCGGCTCGTGCGCTTCTCGCAATAAATGATTATTTTTCCCGACTTCGAGCCCTTAGTTCTCTCTGGCTTGCCCGCCCTCGGGAGTGAATCCCTGTTTATACTACCACCTTGATTGGCACTCAAACTTTACTCCATAGTTTCAGTCGGATGCTGGAGCAACTCTGTAATGCCACCAAGAGAGTGCCATCAGGCATCATCCACTCATTCTGGGCGCGGCCTGGACGGTCATACTGTCATTGTATCTACAACCACATGATGTAAATTACTCAATCTCAGGTCTTTGATGCTAATTTCTTACTAGTGAGCCAATAATGGGATTGTATTGATATGTAGCAGATCTAGGGAGTGCAGTTCTAGCAGTAACTTTGACATTAGTTAATAGTCTTAGAAATTACTCAACGTCAGGTATTTGTATGTTCTGTTTGCTAATGAAAACTTGTAGAAGGATAGTTGGTGCAAGCAGCTGATATTGCTCGTGAACATTTTTAAGGGCTAAAAAATGCATTTCGGTGCATACTGTAGGGGTTGTGAAATGTAATGAATTTTACTTTTGTCTCCCATTTTGAGTTCTTTGTATCCCTTTATCTGTCACTGATCTCATGCTTTTAAATTTCCAAGGAAAAGGGTAAGGAGAGAGCAGTGGTGCTTCTTCTAGACATGGCAGGATCGGAACCACTCTTAGAAGTGATGATTATTAGGTCACTTGAAGGCTATCATTTCGTTGCATAATATTTGTCGTAATAAGAGGTGTTAGCGACTCGAGAGCATGTTTTTATTTATTTATTATGTGATTATGATTTGTCATGGCTCAAATCTGGTCATGATGGCACTACCCTTAACAAAACCATAAGCCCACTAAGAAACAGCAAGTCTCAATAACTTCAATTTTGTTACTATATAGATGTATTCAGTCAGTCAAGTCAGACAGTCATTTGATAAATACCAATAATAATAACTTACAGTAAGTTAGTCAACCAAGTGGTGAAAAATTTGCATGGGTCAACCAAGTAGTCATCTAATCCTGTCGTTATGCATGATGGGTATTTATTTCAAGGTAATTGGTTACGTACCTTAGAAGGTTCTTTGCATGAGCAAATCATTAGAGAACTTCATGGAGGTGGTTTGGTAGGATATTTTGGGTTAGATGGAGGATATTAAGGATTTAGGGAAGTAGTGTAGACTTTGTGTGAATGTTCTTATTGGTGTAAGTTGAACTACGATGTCAAGAGATTTTATCAAGTAGCATAGAGTTTGTGTGAATGTTCTTATTGGTGTAAGATGAGCTACGATGTTAAGAGACTTAGTGAAATAGTGCAGAGTTTGTGAGATTACTAAAGACCAATCTTGAAATACAGCTTGTACACACCCTTATAAGTTGCTATGCAACTGTTAAAAAGGGTGTGATCTATGCTTGTGGTAGTTGATCATCAATTTTTCAAAATGATGTATTGATGCTTCACATGTGGCCAATGTTTTCTAGTGAAATAAGGTGCTTAAATGGGATTCCCACTACTATAATGTCAAACAAAAACATGAAATTCATGACATTTTTTGGTGTCCTTCCTAGAGGAAATTGGGAACTTAATCGCAATGTTTCAGCATTTGTCATCCAGAAACAAAAGGGCAAGCTACAGTGGTGAATAAGAGTCTTGGTAATTCGTTAAGATGTCATTGTTGGTGATCATGTGAAAGTTTGTGATTCAATCATTTCTCGTGTTAAATTGTTAATTTGCTTATAACAATTTGATAAGTTGCACTACCAAGAAGATTACTTTCCAAGTTGCTTATGGTTGCAAAGCTTGTTAGATCTTGTGGCATTACCACAATACAAGAAGCTTGAGTTAGTGAAAATATATAAGCCTTTGCTGATCATATTTGGAGGATCCATGAAGAGGAACATGCTACTATTAAAGTTATTACAAAGAAAATGATAATCAATGCGGGAGGTTCAAAGACAAAGGAACTTACCATAAGCTTAAGGCTACAAAAATTAGACCCCGTAGGATTTTGAAAAAAATTAATCCCAATGGATATATTTTTTAGGTTGTTTCTAATAATATTTCTTATTCTATTCTCTATTATATTATAAATAATTCACTTTCTATTTTTTATCTCAAAAATTGTGTTTATTTCAACTATATTCCATATTCTACTCTCTATTTAAGTCTCTATTTTATTTATTTATTAATAAAATTCAATTCTAATTTTTTTTACGCTATCTACAAAAAAAATAATAATCAAAAAACACATGATAATTGCAGAAATTAGAAAACACTCCACCTTGATCGATGAGAAAAAACCAACCACAAAATTAATAATCGCACAAACCCATCAAACCAATTTGTAATCAAAATTCGTCGTAGCAAATATACAAAACTAATAATCAAATATACAAACCCTCTGTAATCTTCTGCCTTAATCTCTTCTTTTGTTTGTTCATCTTTCGTCACCGTGTTTGTTTATCTTTCGCCGCCACATTTATTCATATTTCATTACTGACTCTTTGTCTTTTCTGATCGTGGGCCTCTTTCAATTTGTTGTGTTTGACTGCTTGGACCCTTCGTCTCCAAAGTCCACGACAAATCAGTTGCAATCAGCGATGGTAAAGGCTACAACGATGACGATTGTGGGGGCATAGGCTATTGAGATGATCGTTGTGGGGAGAGATGATGAGGGTTGTGGCGACGAGCTCAATCACCAAATTTAGCGAGGCGATGACGAATCGCTATCAAAATGGCAAGGAAATTTGGTGATGGCGAGCAGTGTTGGAGTGGAGAAATCCCAAAGCCTTACTAAAAATTTGGCTTGGCAAGGGAAATGATGATCGATTGGAGACAACCTTAGAGTTTTTAAATCATTCCTCATGTTAAATTTAGTTTTAAAATATTGAATTTAGCATATGAGATCTAAAACTTATATCATTTTGATAAATTAATTGACAATATTAAACTCTGAACTAATAAAAAAATATGAATAGTCAATTATGTCTTCATGTAGAATTGTACAATTATTTATGTCTATTATAGGGGTCAGGGCTCAGGGTTCGACTTGTAGTGAATTTGTTAGTACACTTAAGCTGTGGTCAAGATAGTTCGTGAGTTTTAAAAAGAGTGAAACAGTTCGCATAAAAAACTGTTTGTGATCCATTAGATACTAAATTTAAATTTTCATAAAGATAACTGATATCGCATTAATTAACCTAGATGGGATTATTTTTCTTAAGTAAATTTGATTTAGTTTCCCTTTAAATTAATTAGAATACCTTATTAATTAAGAGTTTTGTTAATGAGTGTATTAGGATTTATTTAAAGTGCATTTAGTATATTTAAATATTTTTATTAATCACAAATGCTTTAATAAAATTCGTTAATTTATCCACTAATTAATTAATCCGGCTCTCCCCCGTGCGGGAGCGGGCCTTCATCTCTTCTCTAATGGACAAAAACATTGCTGACTTTAGCGGGAACGGCGAGGCGGCGGCGGGCAGGCTGGCGGTGCAGGCTACGTCGGCTTCGTTCAAGTCTTCCCGGAAGAAGCCTCCGGCCTTAACCCAAGCTCCTCCGTGCTCTGATCCAGTCAGCGTTTGGCTCACTCGTCTCCAGAACCAACTCCAAGGTTCCTGCTTTCCCCTCTTTCTCTATTTGGAAGGAAGGTGTTCTTGTTCTTGGGGAAAATCTGTCAAATTTCTTATATTTTGAGGGCTCCTGTGGAAAAATTTTATTTATGTACTTTGTTGGATGAATCCCTAGATTGAAATTTAACCTTTTAGTTGGATTTCTTTGAGAATTGATGTGGACATTTAGAGTGAGGCGATCAAATTGGGACAAACATGGACAGCTCAAGTAATTTGGCACCGCACTAGGCAGTAGACATTATTATTTTTCATGCTGTTTCCTGTTCGTTCCTGTTTAATAAGATTATGAAGACATTTTAATCACAGCCAGGTATATGCTATTAAAACATAGGGGCCCTTTAGCTAGACATTTTATAGAGAGAGTTTTAAGTTATTTGTTAGCTTTAAAGCTCTCTAAAATTTTAAGTTATATAGTGTTTAAGCTGATGGAAGTATTGGATAAAATGTGTACTTTAAATTGTCAGTCACAAAGATATGTGTTTCATAAAACAAAATTTTAAAACTGTTAGAAGTGATAAAAATACCAATAATGACATACTCCAACTTTAAACAAATAAATCCATGGGAAAGCTATTTTTGCTAAAGAATTTAATTAATAAATTTTATAAATTTATATTTCAAGAATTAAATTGACTTTTAAATAATAATTTTTACAAATTAATATTTACTTAGTAAATTTGATATTTACTTAACAAATGGCTGAAGTTTATATTTGAATAATAAATTTGATTATTATTTAATAATTTTTATAATTTTTTAATTAAAAACTTTATAATTAATTAATTATTATGATAAACTTATATCTATATAATAAATTTGATTACTACTGAATAGATTTAGGAAACAAAAACAACAACAACAACAACATATCCAGCCTTTATCCCACTATGTGGGGTCGGCTACATGAATGCTAGACTTCCATGTATTTCTGTCTTTTGTCATATCTTCATTGAGGTCCATATACTTTATATCAAACTTTAATGTCTCCCTCAAAGTCTTCTTAGCTCTGCCTTTACCTCTTTTTTTGATTAATTGTTCCATTTCATCAACTCTTCTCACATGAGCGTCTCTTGGTCTCCTTCTCATATAACCAAACCATCTTAGTTTAGTCTCTCTCATCTTCTCCTTTATTGGCACTACTCTTATCTTATTACGAATAACTTCATTTCTAATTTTATCTTTTCTTGTATGGTCGCACATCCATCTTAACATCCTCATTTTCGCTACACTCGTCTTTTGCTCATGTTGGTATTTGACTACCCAACATTCTGAGCCATACAACAAAACTAGTCTTATAGTTGTTCTATAGAATTTTCTTTTTCAATTTTAATGGGATTTTACCATCACATAACACCCCCGATGCATTTCTCCATTTTAGCCAACCTGCCTTAATTCTCTGTGTGACATTCTCGTGAATTTCTCCATCTTTTTGAATCACTAATCCCAAATATCGAAAATGATCTTTTCTTTGTAAGATTTGGTCTTCCAATTTTATTATAACATCCTCCACTCTTGCATTCTTACTAAATTTATATTCCATATATTCTGTTTTCTTTCTGCTTAATTTAAATCTCTTAGATTCTAAATTGTTTCTCCATAACTCAAGTTTAGTGTTCACTCCTTCTTTTGTTTCATCCACCAACACTATATCGTCTACAAATAGTATACACCATGGCACCTCTGTCTGAATATCTTTAGTGAGTTTATCCATTACTAAAGCAAATAAGTATGGACTTAGCGTAGAACCTTGATGCAATCCTATTGTAATTTTAAACAGTTCAGTATCCCCTCCGCATGTTTTGACCCTTGTCTCTACACCATGATACATGTCCTTAAGGGCTTGTATATAGGCTATTCGGACTCCTTTCTTCTCTAAAACCCTCCATAATACTTCTCTAGGGACCCTATCATAGGCCTTTTCTAGATTTATAAACACCATATATAGGTCCTTCTGATGATCCCGATACTTTTCCATTAGGCGCCTCAGTAGGTATATAGCTTATATTGTTGACCTAAAAGGCATGAAACCAAACTGATTTTCCGAGACTTTTGTTTCTTTTCTAAGCCTTTGCTCTATTACTCTCTCTCAGAGTTTAATGGTATGGCTTATTAACTTAATTCCTCTGTAATTTTCACAGTTTTGAACATCTCATTTGTTCTTATATATAGGGACCAAAGTACTTTTCCTCCACTCATCTGGCATCTTTTTTTATTTAAGAATCGCGTTAAATAATTTCGTTAGTCAGGAGATGCCTTCTTCTCCCATGCATTTTCATGCTTCTATCAGTATATTATCCGATCCCACCGCCTTATGATTTTTCATCTTTTTTAATGCTTGCCTTATTTCATTTGGACTTATGCATCGATAAAATGTATAGCTCACGTTCCCTTCGGAGTTACTAAGATGTCCCAACCTAACTCTTGTGTCGCCATCATCATTGAATAATTTTGTGAAATACTCCTTCCATCTCTCCTTAATCGCTCCCTCATTCACTACTACATTTTGATTTTCATCTTTTATGCATTTCACTTGATTTAAATCTCTTGTTTTTCTTTCTCTTGTTTTAGCTAATTTATATATATCTCTTTCTCTATCTTTTGTATCAAGTCGAAATCATAGTAAAATAATATCTTTAATTATTAAATTTAGAGAAACTTATATTTAAATAATAAATTTGATAACTACTTAATAAATGTGAGGAATTATAATAAATAATAGTTTTAAGTAATAAAAATGAGATTTTTAAATTTAAAAAATAAATTCTGTAATTAATTAGTAATTTTGATGAATTTATATTTAAATAATAAATTTAATAACTACTTAATAAATGTGAGGAATTATATTAAATAAGAGTATTAGTCAATAAATGTGAGAAATTTATATTTAAATTATAAATTTGATTTTTAATTAATAAACTTGAGAAATTTATAGTTATCCTATAAATTAGATATTTAAGTCAAGACAAGTCAAATATTTCATTGATGATTAAAATATGGAATCTTCAAAACATCACTTGTAGAATGTACATAAAATGATCAATCTCTACTAATATCTAGAGTTATGGTATCATGTACCAATTCTATGTGTGTGTATAAGTAGTGTCCAGTAGTAGAAATTTCTTGAACTTTATTAAAATTGTGCATGTGTGTGTATAGTCTACATTGAACTTTTTCCCTTTCAGAATGATCTCATTTTTCCTTACCGATTTCTTCTTGCTCCAATTAAGGGCCTGTTCAGTGTTGCTATCCTGTGCTTTGTTGTGGCTATTGCGTTGTGCTATCAAAGCAATATGGATAAAAGTAATGTTTAGTAACTGATCCTACTTTGAATTTTGCCCTTCTGGATTGACTTTGGTTTTCCTTCACAATTTTTTCCTGCTCCAATTAAGGGCTTTCTTGCTATCGGTGCCCTATGTTGTGCCATGAAAACAATGTTAATGGAAGTGTTGTTTGGTAACTGAGTGCTGTATTATGTTTATTGATTTTAACAGCAAGTAAAAGTATTTGGTTAATATTTTATTGTTGTGTTATAGTTTGTAAATATAAAGAATGACTAAAAAAGACAGAGATATATTAAAAGAATATTTGAACAAATATTTTATACTAAGGCTTGGTTTTGTTTAGTATTACCTATTTTTTGGTGTTTAGACAGGAAAAAAAGGCAAGGAAGATATTTTTTAAGCAAAAACATTTTATATTACCTAAAAAATTTTGGTCACTTTTTTTTTGTTTTGAAATCAAACTAAATTCTTACTATTCTGATAAGAAATCACTCATATACATACAAAACATTGTCAAATCTTCAAGTATTTGGCCCTTTTTAGTGTATTTTATATACAAATGCAAAACTAGTATTTGTATGCATTTGTAAGTAGATTTTTTTTTTTTGGAAAATTTTTAAAATGCAAGTGAAGCATTGAAAAATAAGATAAAAATATTATTTTGTGCAAAACATTTTATGTTGAAACAAACTGAGCCTAAATTATTTATAATATTTAAAGTATTAACTATAGAAGTATTTTATATTTGTATTAGTATACTTTGTTGTTTTGTATATTTTAGTTGTTGTTTAGTATTTAGCTTGTAGTTTTATATTTGTTTTAGTTGATAAACAAATAATGGCATTCTTGTAATTAGGTGATGCATTAGTTTTAGGTATTTAATGGCTGAGATCCATGAATAAGAGATCGAGGAAGCATTTTACAACCTTTTGTCTCTTTAATCTCTCCGTTCTAACATAAACTAATAAAAGATAATAACCCAGAAGTTTCTAAATCTGGAACTACAAGATTGACAAAGCCAGAAACCAAAATTCCTCTTCTTGACACCAATCATTCAGCAGAATTTTGTAACAACAGATAAACTTTCCTTAATAGACAACAAAAGCAATCCATCAGCATTCAAAGCGCATCGCAGGCCTTCAAAATCAATTGCATAAGAACATGGCAATTTGTACACATCAAGCAGCAAAACCCTATAACCTTTGGTTCTGCCAAAGCCATCTAATCTCCAGCACAGTATGATCAATAGAATCAGAATCACAAGAAGATACTCATACCTCATGAAAGATTACAAGAATATTCATCTTACCACAGCTCAAAGTACAAGTTTCTACAATACAAGCAATCCCCAAAAGAAAAAACCAAAACCCTTACAAATTTGAAGATAGACACTGATTCTTTCTGACTTTGTCCGCTACCCTAACCGAGCTACTCTGAGACTAATTCAGAACAAACACACAAATCTTCATATTGCAAACCCTATCTTTCCACAGAATGCAACAGAGCAGCCTCAAAGACAGTGCTCTTTGCATTTAGTGTCAAGAGAGAGAAAGAGAGGCACACTTGACATATATGGTTTGTGGCATGAAACTATGAGCACAACTGGGATTGCTGTGCTTAGTAAAAAATTTTAAAAACCCTGTGTTTGGTTAGGAACAACTTTGCTTTCAAAGCATAATTTTGAAGCTTCTCAAAAAACAGGTTAAGTTGCTTTAAATTAAAGCAAGGGATTTTTTTCTGTAATAAATCATATCTTTGTCTACTGTTTTTTTTAGTTATCGAACAAACAATTTGAGTTCATAATTTTGCAACATTAATGTAACCAAACAATCTCACTAATAGTAGAAGCAAGAGCACGATACTTAGTTTCGGCAGAAGACCGAGACACAGTGGACTGCTTCTTAGCCTTCCAAGAGATTAACGAGTCACCAAGAAAGACACAAAAACCAGTAACAGATCTTCGAGTGTCTGAGCAAGATGCCCGATCAGTATTAGAAAATGCGTGAAGCTATAAGGAAGAAACAATAGAAAAAAACAGACCCTGCCCCGGAGAGGCTTTAATGTATCTCAACAAATGATGAACAACATCAAGATGAGGCTTTCTGGACTTAGAAACATATTGACTAAGCTTATGGACAGCAAATGTAATGTATGGCCGAGAAATGGTTAACTATAGAAGTCTCCCAATAAGCCGCCAATAAGCAGACACATCCTCAAGTAAAGGACCCTCATCTGAACTTAACCGGATATTAGAAATCATGGGAACAACAGCTGGTTTACTAGACAAGAAACTCGTGTCTTCAAGCAGCTGTAAAGCATAATGCCGCTGGGAGAAAAAGATACCCTTAGTAGATCGGGCAATCTCAAGATCAAGAAAGTACCTTAATCGGCCTAAATCCTTGAGTTTGAACTTGCTATGAAGAAAGGACTTTAGAGAGGCTATGGCAACAACATCAGATCCCGATTATATCATCAACATAGACAGGTAAGGCCATAAAGGAAGACCCAACACCTTTGGTAAACAAGGAATAGTCAGATTTTGATTGAAGAAATCCATATTCAATAAGGGCATATGAGAATTTAGAAAACCATTGCCTAGAAGTCTGTTTAAGCCCATATATAGACTTATGAAGCCGGCATACCAAACGCTCCCCCTTAGGTGGAGCATCAACTTTAGGACTATAACCAAGAGAAAGATCCATATATACTTCCTCAAAAAGATTCTCATTGAGAAAGGCATTATTAACATCTAGTTGAATAAGGGGCCACTTCTGAACTGCTGCTAAAGCCAACAACACCTTAATAGTAACTAATTTGGCAACCGGAGAAAATGTATCAAAAAAATCTAACCCTTCTTGTTGTGTGTATCCCTTTGCCACAAGACGTGCTTTATATCTCTCAATAGTACCATCTGATCTATATTTAATTTTATACACCCATTTGCACCCAATAACATGCTTATCATGAGGCAGTGAAGTAACCGCCCATGTATGGTTCATATGCATAACCTCCAATTCTGCTTTCATGACATCCCTTTAATGCACATAGGGCACGGCTTGATGATAGAATTGGGGCTCAAATGTAGACAAAATATTAAGAAGTAAATGTTTATGAGCATGGGATAAATTTGAGTAAGAAACAAAATGGTCGAGAGGATATAAAGATTTCGTAGAAGGTAAAGAGGTCTGGGATAACAAGTTGCAATGGAAATCTTGGAGATAAGGAGGAGGCCTCGAGACCCGAGTTGATCTACGAGGAGGAAGAGGATTACAAGGAGAAACAGAAATGGAATCAACAACATAACCCTCTACTAGAACAAAATCAACAAGAGAAGAAATAGGCTGATGTTGATGTCAAGTCCTTGAATTAGGACTTGGCAGTTTCCGTAATTCCGATTGAGAAAGAGAGGGAAAAGAGAAGTAGAAGAGAGGGTTTAGAAAGATCAAGAGAGAAGAGTTTATTCATCAAGGGTAACTCCTCCATGTGCCGTAGGCCTCTTATTAATAGGCCTCTAGCTATACAATGACAACCTCCTAACTGTTTCCAGAAGCTGTTATAACAGCCTCTCTTGCCTCTTATCTTGCCCAACAGTCTACTAAAGATAGAGATTACAAAATAACCCCCAGGATCATAACAATCCCTTCCCCTTGAAAGAATTCTTGTCCTCAAGAATTTAGAGAAGGTCCATGGCCCGCGGAAACTGCTTCAACAGGTCTGGAAGGTATTTCCAAGTAGTGTGGTCTGGATGAAGGTGTGACCACTGGACTAATACTTGCGTCAAGGGTACTTTTCCTTCGTACATTATCCTTTTTTGTAGAATGGTGCGGGGTTCTATGATTTCTTCTGCTTCTTCTGTATTGGGTGGTAATTCTGTCCGCGTAGAATTAGTTGCTGCTGTAGCTTTCTTTAACAAGGAAACATGGAACACCGGATGATTTGTCACTCCTTCAGGTAGCTGCAATTTATATGCGACTGGACCTATTTTAGCCATAATAGGATAAGGTCCAAAATATTTGGGGCTCAGCTTAGAGGGTGGCACTGCTGTATAGGGCTGTTGCAAGAACCTTCTTACCTTGAGATAGACCAAGTCACCTATCTCAAAAGTCCTGTCACTCCTCCTTCTATCTGCTATTTGCTTCATTTGGTTCCGGGCATTGGCCAATTCTTGTTTTAGAACAGTTAACAGTTGCTGCCTCTGCTGGAAATAATGCCCCACTTCTGCCATAGTAGGGGAAGACTCAGAAATATCAGGCAGCAGCGTGGGTCTATACCCAAACATGGCTTCAAAAGGACTCCTCCGAATAGCACTGTGGTAGGTGGTATTGTACCACCATTGTGCCAAGGATAGCCACCGATTCCAGCTTTTAGGATTTGTGAAGCACATACACCTTAGATATGCCTCTAAGCTTTGATTGACCCTTTTCACTCCCAATTTCCGGAACAGTTCCTGCCAAAATGAACTTGTAAATACTTTGTCTCTATCCGAGACAATAGTCTTAGGAATGCCATGGATGTTAGCTATCCTGTCCAAAAATACTCTTGCCACCTCTTGTGCAGTAAATGGATGGGATAGACTGATAAAATGGCCAAATTTCGTCAAACGATCCACCACCACCATGATTACATCCTTGCCTTCCGATCGGGGCAAACCCTCGACAAAGTCCATAGAAATGCCTTCCCAAGCTTGATTAGGTATTGCCAAGGGCTGTAACAATCCCGGGTAAGCCACATTTTCATGTTTACATCGTTGGCACACTATGCAAGACATCACAAATTTCACTACATCTGGCTTTTGTTTAGGCCAAAAAAATAATTGTTTAACCTTTTGATAAGTGGCTCTTATCCCTAAATGACCCCCCACCGGCGAAGCATGGAGTGCTCCTATTATTCTCTGCTTTAATGCACTGTCATCCCCCACAACCAACCTGCCTTTGTACCTGATCAGACCACTAGATAATGTATAATTTGCTATTGCAGTAGGTTGGATTGCCAGCTGTGTTAGGATATCTTGAAGCCATTTTGATTGGCCGTAGCTAGCTTCTAATTCCCCCATCCATTCAGGTACTACTGTTGTGATAGCTTGGCAGGCTGCATTCTCATTACGCCTAGATAATGCATCAGCCACTATGTTTTCTTTTCCTCTGCGGTACTGAATAATATAATCTAGCCCCATGAGTTTAGAAACCCCTTTCCTTTGCAGCTGAGTATGCAATCTTTGTTGGCCTAGGAACTGTAAACTCTCATGGTCCGTGCGATCACAAATGGCTGGCTTTCCAGGTAGTGTCGCCATTTGTCAACTGCTCCAAGCACTGCTAACAATTCTTTGTCATACACACTCAATCCCAAATGCCTTTGAGACAATGCTTGACTTATAAAAGCCAATGGTCGCCCTTCTTGTATTAACACAGCTCCCACCCCCTTGTCACAAGCATCCGTCTCAACTGTAAATGGTTTCGAAAAATCTGGCAGAGCCAATACTGGAGCTGTAGACATGGACTTCTTAAGAGCCAAGAATGCTGCTTCTGCTTTTGGATTCCACTGGAAACCTTCCTTTTTCAGCAACTCAATGAGAGGTTTGCTGATAATACCATAATGTTGCACAAATTTCCAGTAATACCCTGTCAGTCCCAAGAAACTTCTCAGCTCCTTCACATTTTTAGGCTTAGGCCACTCCAATATTGCTTCCACTTTCTTTGGATCTGTTTGTACCCCTTCTCCACAAATAATATGTCCCAGGTATTCCACTTCCCTCACAGCAAAGGTACATTTGGAGAGCTTAACATACAATTGGTGAGATTTAAGGATCTCAAATGTAGTGCGGAGGTGTGTAATATGGTGTTCAATATTGGGGCTGTAAACAAGGATATCATCAAAGAAAACGAGGATGAATTTCCTTAAATAGGGTAGAAAAATCTGATTCATCAAAGCTTGGAATGTGGCAGGGGCATTAGTTAATCCAAAGGGCATAACAGTGAATTCATATAACTCTTGGTGAGTTCTAAATGCTGTTTTATGGATATCAGATGGTGTCATTCTGATTTGATGGTAACTAGATCTAAGATCTAGTTTAGAAAAAATTTGGGCACCATATAACTCATCCAATAGGTCATCAATCAAAGGTATCAGAAACTTATTTTTGATTGTATTGGTATTAAGCTGTCTATAGTCTATGCAAAACCTCCAGGTTCCATCTTTTTTTTAAACAAGGAGAACTGAAGAAGCATAGGGGCTTTGGCTGGGCTGAATTATGGCTGAGTCTAGCATTGTTTTAACTTGTTTCTCAATTTTAGTTTTCTGCACAGGAGGGTATCGATAGGCTCTAATGTTGACAGGTTCTGAATTTTGTTTAAGGTGAATTGAGTGGTCCAATGGCCTTTGGGGTGGTAAAGAGCTGAGTTCTACAAATAGATCCTTAAATTCTACCAATAGTGAATGCAAGTTCTTTGATAAACCTACCTTATTTGTGAGTTGGGAATCGATGTCAGCTTTGGTGAGTTGTAATTCTGCCTTCACTTCACTGTCATCTTCTATTTCTTTTGCTTGTATAGAATAGAGTTGGGCTATCTTCCCTTCCTTCTTTGACAACACTTTCTGTAGCCTTTTTCCTCCAATTAACTTGCACTCTCCTTGCTCCAAATTTCCCAGCAATGTTAACTTTTGTCCATTGATTACCACCGTGACTTCCAACTTGTTGAAGTCAAAAGTTAGAGGGCTTACAGTCCTCATCCAATCTACGCCAAGGACTATGTCACATCCACCCAAGTCTAAGATCCTTAGGTCAGCCACAAATTCTTGCCCTTGCATGATCCATATAAATCCGAGACATTTAGAGTGATTGTACATTCTATTTCCATTAGCTACCGTTACCGACAAAGGTGTTATGGCTATCATGGGACATTGGAGACTTGTCGCCATGGCTTCACTGAGGAAGCTGTGGGTACTTCCACTGTCGATAAGCACCATCAGTCTTCGTTTTCCCACCTGTCCTTTTACTTTTATAATCTGCCCCATAGGACTTCCTTTCAATGCATGGAACAAAATCTCTCCTCCTTCCTCCCTTAGCTTTTCTTCTTCTTCTTGCTCCAGTAACTCCTCACCAGTGGTTTCCCTTGTTTCTGTTTCTTCTTCCATCTGTTCTCCATCAACTCCTTCCATGTTCATCAGCTATCTTTTGCACTGATGACCTGGACCGTATTTTCTCCGCATTTGAAACACAACCCCAGCTGCCTTCTCTGCTCTATCAAATTCCCTTTACTTCTGTTATTACTTATAGTTGTTTTGGAATTTTGTTGGTTATGCCATGTTAGCAATGGCCTTGTGTTTCCCCCTCCATACTGCCCTGCTAAAATACTAGGTTTGTAAGGAACCTTATGTTTCTTGAATATGGCTTCTAAGGCCAGTTCTTGAAGTCTTGCTTTTTCCGCAGCTTGTTTAACGGATATTGGAGTCATCATCTTTACCATGGGCCGCAGTTCTTCCCTCAATCCGCTAATGAAGACCGACACCAAGTACTGTTCGGTAAGTCCCGGTTGTACCGTACTCACCAGAGACCTCAATTCTTCAAATCGACTTTGGTATTCAATCACCGTTCCTTCTTGTTTCAACTTGGTAAATTTTTCTACTACATCGGTCATGTCTTTCTCCCCGAACCGTTCACATAACCCTTCCGCAAATTCGGCCCAACTCCTTTGCATTCCTCCATCTTGAATCCATCCTTGGTACCAAGAATCTGCTTCTTCATTCAAATAAGCTGCTGCCAAATTTACCTTTTGCTCCTTTGGAATTCGGTAAAATTGGAAGAATCGTCCGCACCTCCTCACCCACCTTCTTGGTTTCTTCCCTTCGAACATTGGAATCTCCAATCTTGGCATAGGAACATGGTTCTGAATCCCTGGCTGGTGATTCCTTCCCATAACTCCTTGCACCGTACCCTGGTTTGCATCATCAAGAATCCTTGGTGTGCCCAGACGATTGCCTTGGTGTGGTAAAATTGGTTCCGATGACTGTCGTGGTGGATATTCTGGTGGTAAACGGAATTGGGGTAGCGAAGACAGCATGCTTAGCAAGTTGTCCATCCTCCGTCCTTGCATTTCTATCGATTCTTGGCATCGATTTGTTGCTTCTTGCTGTTTCTCCATAGCTGTTTGCATTACTTCTCTCCATTCAGTCAATTCTTCTCGCGTTTGCCATAGGGTCTCCTGAGTTTGGGTCGCGCCCAACTCCAGTGACTCTAACCGAATCTCCCATTGCTTCAGACATGTGCCTTCCGCCATGGCGCCCTGTAATCCGCACCTCCCAGTCGAATCGTACGGCTCTGATACCACTTGTCAAGTCCTTGAATTAGGACTTGGCAGATTCCGTAATTCCGATTGAGAAAGAGAGGGAAAAGAGAAGTAGAAGAGAGGGTTTAGAAAGATCAAGAGAGAAGAGATTATTCATCAATCAATCGATAACTCCTCCATATGCCGTAGGCCTCTTATTAATAGGCCTCTAGCTATACAATGACAACCTCCTAACTATTTCCAGAGGCTGTTATAACAGCCTCTCCCGCCTCCTATCTTGCCCAACAGTCTACTAAAGATAGAGATTACAAAATAACCCCCAGGATCATAACAGTTGAGAATAAGGAATAACAAAATCAGGAAAAGGATCCACCAAATCATGAGAAGAGACAATACTATGAAAGGGAAAAATATTCTCATGAAAAACAACATCACGAGAGACAAAGAAATGCTTAGCAGCCATATCATACAGCCTATAACCTTTCATGCCATGAGAATATCCGAGGAAAACACAAGCAGAAGCTCTAGGGGAAAGTTTATTCCTTTGAGATAATAATGTGAATGCATAGCAGAGAACCAAACACTCTAAGACAACTATAATCAATAGATGTATGATAAAGAAGCTGAAAAGGAGACTGTTGATTTAATACTAGAGTAGGAGTCTGATTGATTAAAAAGGTGGCAGTGAGAATGCACTCACCCCAAAATTGGATAGGGACTTTAGATTGAAACATCAATGCCCTAGCTACATTAAGGAGGTGCTGATGTTTGCGTTCAACTATTGAGTTTTGTTCAAGCCTCTGAACACAAGAAAACTGATGTAAGATGCCCTTAGATTCAAAGTAATCTTGAAACCTCAACTTAGGTGCATTATCAAACCTAAACATCTTCACCTTAGCATTAAATTGAGTCTCCATCATATTGAAAAACTTGGGAATGATGTCTCTAGCCTCATATTTATGTCTCATTAAAAATACCCAAGTGAAACGTGTGCAATCATCAACCAAAGTCAAGAAATATCTATATATGGCCCCCAGGTGTCACAATGAACAAGATCAAAAGCAGTTTGAGAGATGATTATGAGAAACAAAAGGAAGTCTCTTTTGCTTAGCTAAAAGGAAAACCGAACAATGAGAATCATCACCACTATTTCCAAAATGTAACACATTTTTCAGTTTTTCCAACATGTCAAAAGAAACATATCCAAGTCTAGTGTGCCAAGTGTTTCTACTTACAACATGTGCCACAGTGGCAGATTTATAACATTTGTTTATTAACAAATCAGCATCAGCATCAATCACATAAAGACCTTCAAGAAGTCTACCCCTGCCAATCATCTTCGAAAGATGTACATCTTGAACAATACATGAATGAGAAGAAAAACAAAGGCTCATAGTATTCCCTCCTACTAGAGCACTCACTGACAACAAATTAAATTTGAATTGTGGCGCACACAACACATTTTCAAGCACCAAAAACTGACTAAGCCTGACAGTCCCTATGACTGCACAAGTATCCAAGAATGATCAGGCAACGTGATATATGTATCAGTAACAGGTCTCAAGGAATGAAAAACAGCCTTGTTAAAACATACATGGCTAGTAGCTCCTGAGTATATTATCCAATACCTAGGGTTATTAAGAATTTGACTCACTGATATAGAAATGCAACTACTTGAGGTCTGTTCTTGTGAAATAACAGGTTCTGCTTTCAGCTTTAATGACCCAAAATGGGTGTTCAACATACTCAGCAATTGTTGATATTGATTAGGATTCAAAGCTTACATAAAATCCCCAACAACTGGACTGCCAGAAGAATTTTCAGATTCCTGGCCCATAACAGCAACATTCACTTGATTAGGAGCATTATTATTGTTGTGGTGATTAGGAGCATTCCTTTGTTTCATCTTATAACTAGGAGGATAACCATGCAATTTATAGCTTTTTTCTATGGTATGACCATGATATCCACAATGTGTGCATATCGATCTCTCCTTCTTTTGAGATTTATTATGACTAGATTTATTCACTTCATGTTTGACATGAAACATAGCAGAATCAGTGACACGTCCTATAACATTCCTTTGATTCTCCTCTTATGATATTAAGGCAAACACCTTATTGATTGGAGGAAGGGGATCCATTAACAATAATTGACCCCTAACTTGAGAAAATGACTCATTCAATCCCATAAGAAACGACATAGAATATTCCATTTGATAGTGATCAACCAAAGCCCTAACACCGCAACAAGTGCAATGTCTACAACTACAAGCAGGCCTAAAATTAGCAAGTTCATCCCATATAGTCTTGAGTTTTGTAAAATAAGCACTAACAGATAATTGTCCTTGGTTTAGATTCATCAATTCATGCCTTAATTGGAAAATTCTAGGGCCATTACTTTGTTGATATCGATCTTTAAGATCAATCCACATATCATACGCAGAATCATAGTATATGACACTGGCATAAATTTCTTTCGAAACAGAATAAGAATCTAGGATATCACCATATTATTATTCCTTATCCAAGCGTTAACAAGAAAGATATCACCTGTAGGTCGCGAGATGGTACCGTTGACAAAACCTAACTTATTTTTCACGGACAAGGCAATTGTCATAGCCCGACTCCAAGAGGCATAATTATCTCTGGTCAGTGGCTGAAAAACTAGCACAAGCCCAGGGCTGTCTGAGTGGTGAAGAAAATACGAACTCGATCCGTCATCAATGGCAGTGTTGTTCATCAACGAAGAAGAAGAACTAGGCGCCATCGCAACCATATAAGAAGCTCGAAGATTATATTAGAATATGAAAAAGTTCGGACGATCAGAAAACCTATAGAAAGCCGAATCTGTCCAAACAACAACCAGATCGAACAGATCTATGAGTTAGGGTTTTGATTTTGAATGAGATCGAACAGATTGAAGCGAGATTGAACAGATCAATGAACTAGGGCTTCGATTTTGAGCAAATCGGAAACGAATTGGCGAACTAGGGTTTAGATTTTGAATGAATCAAAACAGAGCAACAAGATCGCCTAGAGAAGAAGATACTGACGATTAGAACAGCAAGATCTAACTGAAAAAGGAATAAGAAAATCGCCGGGAGAAAGACGGTGAGAAGAACTCAAGCTATCGGAAACAACGAAGACGATGGAAGCAATGGAGGCGCCCTAATACCATGTTAGAACAAAGAGACTAAAGAGAAAAGGTTGTAAAATGCTTCCTCGATCTCTTATTCATGGATCTCAGCTATTAAATTCCTAAAACTAATACATCACCTAATTACAAGAATGCCATTATTTGTTTATCAACTAAAACAAGTATAAAACTCCAAGCTAAATACTAAACAACAACTAAAACATACTAAACATCATAGTATACTAATACAAATACAAAATACTTCTATAGTTAATAGTTTATTTATCACAGTTATAAATAGTTTTGGGTTTTTAAGGGGCTTAAGCAGTAGTGTTTTCACGTTGCAGATCAATCTAGTGTCTTAGTTGTGATGCCAAGCGTCATTCCTCATATGCAGGTTTCACAAGCCTAGTAAGACTTCCTGTCTTGTGCTAGTGATTGAAGGTTTTCTGTTAATTTGCCTCGGGCTGCAGTAATATGATCTTGTCCATGATTGACTGCCCTCTTTTTAGGCTTATTATCTGTTTTGACTTATGAATGACTTACATGGTTATTCTTTATGATTACAATACCATTGTCATGTAATGGATAAGCAAATGGAGAGCATCTTGCAGTTCATACTGAGGAAGTATCTCTGAATTACGTGAAACTGAAATAAGAAACAACTTATGTGTTTTTTTTACCTTTTATTCTCTTGAAAATTGTACTTCAAGTATTGTATGGAATCTTTTTTATTCAGGCACATTTGTAAGGCCACAAGAATAAAGGAGTTTGGCATGGTTAATTGAAGCACTGCAACTGTATATATTGTTTTTCAACATCTTAGGTGCAGATAAAATAGCTATCACTTAGATTATGATACCAATACTATTTTATTTTTAATAGATGCAAACTATAGCCATTCCTATCAAACCATTTGCAATGTTGTCAATCTCAGCATGGTAGATTTGTTCAGAGTGGAAACCTGAAGGTGATTGATGCAGAGTGGTAACTTGTATGGATTGCCATACTTTTTCTTTTAGGCATGCATGATTGCTGTCCCTTTGCATGAGCTTATGCATGCACACGTGGATTCCTGGTCATTCACTTGTTTATTTCCATGTGCCTCAAGCATGGACATGCTCAGATGAGTTTAAAGTTTTGGTTTATAGATTGTGTTCAGCCTGATTCGTGGAGAAAGATTTGACTCATATTCCTGAAGTTTTGCGCGGTAATTGAAATATAAAATTGGTTTGAAATTGAAAATAAATCTAGTCTGCAGTTTTCTTAGGTGTAAAATGTTACCCACTACCCATATGGATCCTAAAGATTTTCATATACCTCCAATCTACATATTATGAACTTTAGTTCCATGGAAATGTCAACAGAAAAGACACCACAAAAAATTGGTAATGTGGTTAGGCTTTAATGTCTACGTCCATGATCCCACAACATTCAAATAATTCATGAAATCACTAGAATATAGTTTTGCATGGAGAAATTTGGAAAACCCTTCCAATCCTGACAACTTAGATAACAAGTCACTCACACTTCAAGGTTCTTCTTATGGTTTTGGCACACAGTCTAACTCTACTGGGGGGATGCCCATTTACAGGTGTGAGAATGGAATACTTTCATTATTACTTCACATAATGATACAGCCCTAGTCATAGGGTTGAGAATTTACAACATAGAAAGATTACAACAAAACAACTTAGGAAAGATTACCTATACAACATTTTAGGAAAGAATTCTAAATTGAAATTAAGAAAGTATCCTAAATTGAATTTGGATATTTCTAAAAAACAAAAGGTTTAGATAACTTCCAATTCTTCTCACGGTTGATTAGACAACCTTTCTTTTTCCTTTCTCTTGAGTTTCTCAAGGGAATCAATACTCCCACTCAAACTGGTGAATGAATATCAATCATTCCTATCTTGCATACCAAGCCTTCAAATCTTCTTGTAGCCAGCTTCTTTGTTAATAGATCAACCACTTGCTTCTCGGGTGAAACATAGGGTATATGGATCCAAACTCTTTCCAATTTCTCCTTTATAAAATGCTAGTCAATTTCTATATGCTTTGTCCTGTCATGTTGCATAGGATTATGAGCAATGCTAATGGCTAATTGGTTATCACAGAATAACTTGATTGGGCCATTAGTAATAATTTTCAAATCCTCTAGAACAATCCTTAGCCATAATAACTCACATAGACCGAGTGCTATAGCCTAAATTCTGCTTCAGCACTAGACCTTGCCACAATACTCTGCTTCTTACTTCGCCAAGAGACAAGGTTTACACCTAGAAATATACAATACCTAGTGGTAGACCTTCTATCAACTGAGGATCCGACATAATTTGTATCTGTGTAGCCTTGAATGTCCAAAATATTACCTGACCTCAACAAAATCTCCTTGCCTGGTGTTGTTTTCAGATAGTACAATATCCTCTTTACTATCTGCATATGTTCTTCAGTTGGATTATGCATAAATTAACTTGCTAATTGATAGCAAAGACAATGTCAGGTCTGGTATGTGATAGGTAGATCAACCGGCGCGCCAACCTTTGATACCTCCCCTTGTCCATTGGTGGATTGCTAGTATCTCCTCTCGATTTAGTGTAAGGTTCTACAGGGTGCAAGCTCCTTTTCCTCCTAGCAAATCTGTTTCTTTTAGTAAATCCAGAATGTACTTGTGTTGGGATAGAAAAATACCTACTTTAGACTAGGCTACTTCTATTCTTAGAAAATATTTGAGTATACCAAGGTCTTTGATCTCAAAAATCTGAGCTAGGTTGTCTTTTAGGACCCTTTGTTCTTCAATATCATTGCTTGTGACAATTGGAAGAATGCCATGGAGGTCGAGATGGCAGCTTTGGAGAAGAATCAAACCTGGAAATTGACCAGTTTGCCAAAAGGGAAAAATCTGATGGGGTCAAAGTGGATCTTCACTGTGAAATACAAGTCAAATGGATCCTTAGACAAATACAAAACAAGATTGGTAGCTAAAGGATATACACAGACTTATGGGGTAGATTATCTGGATACTTTTGCTCCAGTTGCAAAACTGAATACAGTAAGGGTGCTATTGTCCTTAGCTGTTAATTTAGGCTGGCTACTGCAACAGTTTGATGTCAAAAATGTTTTCTTGCACAATGATCTAGAGGAAGAAATTTACATGGAATTGCCACCAAGATTTGGGCCAAAGACTAAGGCAAATGTGGTATGTAGGTTAAAAAAAAGGCTTTTTATGGACTGAAACAGTTACCAAGAGCATGGTTTGGCCGCTTTGCAAAGGTTATGCTTGGTATGGGATACAAACAATGTCAAGGTGATCATATCTTGGATCAATTGTTAAAAAAAAGGAGATTATTGAAGATGTTACTCAGAATCAAAGTAGAATGGTTAAATTAGAGAAGTGTGTTTTATGTGATCATAAAATAATTATCTTTGTTGTATGGCATTGATGTTGGGAAATTAAATCCACTATGTGAAAAATATAAGTAAGATGAGGATGTTATAGTGGATGTGCAGCCATACAAGAAAAAGTTGGAATGATTAAAATGGTTTGAACATGTGAGAAAAAGATCAATGAACAAATTTGTGAGATGAATGGGTGGAATGGAAGAAGCTTGAAGCAAAAAAGGTAGAAGAAGACCAAAGAAACTTTGGTAAAGAGACCCTCAGAGAAGACATGGGATACGATGACCTTATGGAATATATGACCATGGATAGAGATGATTGGAGAGCTAGAATTAATCAAGCCAATCCCTCTTAATTGGATTAAGAGGGATTGCCATCATCATCATGCTCGTGCTGATGATGGCACATTGGTTGAGTTCAGCACAGCTGAAGGGGGGGGGGGGGGAGGGTTGAAGGTAAGGTCTGGAATGAACAGGGTCAATTAAATGTTAAATTTGGTGATAGAATTTACCATCTGCTTTATATCTGAAGTACCATGTTGTGTGGTCTTTGTTATGGAATTTATCTACTTTGTGTTGCCTGGTCTCATCACAAAAGTGACCACCCAAGCATATCCTATCTTTTGTAATTTCCTTTCTATATTTATTTCTGCCCTTTTGGTGCCGTTTTTATCAACATATTTACAGGAACAGGAATTTATGGAAAAGTTAACATTGTGCATTGCATGTGTCTGCAGGTGCCATGGCTTTTAATGAAGAATATGCCCAGTGGTTGGCAGAGCAGAATAGGAAGATAAATGAGCTTAGAGCTGCACTTAATTCACATGCAGGGGACACTGAACTTCAAATTATTGTGGAAAATGTCGCCACACATTTTGAAGATGTTTTCAAGCTGGAGGGAAATGCAGCGAAGCTTGATGTCTTCTACATCTTGTCAGGAATGTGGCAAACCCCTGCAGTGTTACATATGGATTGGCAGCTTCCGTTCGTCTGAAATTCCCAAGGTGCAACTCTTGATGAATCAGTTGATTTACATACTTGAATTGTGTCCATAACAAGTATTATGAATTGGCAAGGAAAAAACTGATTTATTTCCAGCACAATAGCTCAATATATATACAATTTAGGAGAAGCACTACCCACTTCCTTAAAATAAGGAGCCACTACCTAACCACTAATCTGAAAACAAAACACAACTTGTGGACCATAACTTAGCCCACTGACAGATAATACAACTGAAAAACAAACCAATAACTATATAGGAAAAACAGTAACTCATAAATCTTATAATTTTGAAAAATTACCTCTTATTTCCCGACACTCCCCCTCAAGCTAGAGAATGTATATCATCAATTCCCAGTTTGCTTGTTAACCTTTGAAAGGTTGTTCCCGAAGGGCCTTTAGTAAGTAGATGTGCCAACTAACTGCCTATAGGCACAAATGGAGTACAAATTAGACCACTTTCAAGCTTTTCTTTTATAAAGTGCCTATCAACTTCCACATGTTTAGTACGATCATGTTGCACCAGATTGTGTGTAATATTAATAGCCAACTTATTATCACAATATAGATTCATAGGATCCTTCCATTTGACCTTCAGATCTTCTAGGATTATTTTAATCCATAGTAATTCACAAATCCTAAGTACCATGGACCTGGATTTTGCATCTACACTTGATCTTGACACCACATTCTGCTTCTTACTCCTCCAGGTCACAATATTTCCCCCTAGAAAAGTACAATATCCGGATGTTAATCTCCTATCAACTATTGATCTTGCATAATCAACATCCGTATAGACTTCAAGGGTTAATTCTTGTCCTCTTTTGAATAGGATTCTCTTACCTGTTGTGCCCTTTAAATAATGCAAAATTCTATGCACAGCTTTCAGGTGTACTTCCTTAGGATTATGCATAAATTGGCTAACCACTCCCACAGCATATGCTATGTTAGGCCGGGTATGTGATAGATAAATGAGTCTCTCAACTAATCTTTGGTAGAGACCTTTATTTGATGTTGCATCCTCTGGACTGTTACTTAGCTTATGATTAGGCTCAATAGGAGTTTCAGTTGGCTTGCATTCTAGCATACCAGTCTTGGTTAATAGATCAAGGATATATTTCTGTTAGGATATGAAAATACCTTGCTGAGTGAGATTGAGCTACTTCAATACCCAAGAAGTACTCCAGCTTGCCTAACTCTTTAATTTCGAATTCTTTTATTAAGCATTGCTTTATGCTTTCCATTCCTTCCAAATTATCTCCTGTTATTATAATATCATCTACATAAACTAGTAAAACAGTAGTTTTCCCAGCAATTGAATGTCTTATAAATAGGGTATGATCTCCTTGGCTTTGGTAAATTTTCCAAACCAAGCTCTTACAGATTGCTTCAACCCATATAGGGATTTGTTTATACCACGTCTTTTTCCTTTGTTAAACTCACTCTCGATGGGACCTCCATATAAATTTCTTCCTCTAGATCTCCATGTAGAAAGGCTTTTTTCACATCAAATTGTTGTAATTTCCAACTAAAATTAGCTACTGGGGATAGCAATATCCTTATGGTATTCACTTTTGCAATAAGGGCAAAAAGTTTCAAGGTGGATAAAAGTTTCAAGGTAATCCACACCATAAGTTTGGGTATAACCTTTAGCAACCAACCTTGTTTTGTACCTTTCTAATGACCTATTTGAGTTATATTTAACAGTGAATATCCATCTACACCTCACTGGTTTCTTCCCTTTAGGCAGCCTTACTAGATCCCACATCTTATTCTTTTCAAGTGCTTGCATCTCTACCCTCATGACCTCCCTCCAATTCTCATTGCTCAATGTCTCAGATATTGTTTTGGGATGGGAATTGAGCTAATGTTGGTGAGAAAGGTTTTATGACTAGGAGACAAGTTTTTATAGGACATGAATAAGTGCATGGGATGTTTTGTGCAGGTTTTAGTTCCTTTGCGAGTAGCAATGGGTACAGTATCACTTGAATTACATAGATCAGAAACATGTTCAACTTCATTAGGATAGATGGAAGTAGAAGTGGTTATCTCATCTTACTCAATGTTAGGTTTAGGAGTTGATTCAAATGCTCAAATAGGTGCTGAATGAGCAGTTGGTCTCTTCCTTCTTGAGTAAACTTGAAGTGGACGAGGTTCAGCCTCCTGAATTAACACTTCTTCTGTCTGTTCTTGAGGCTTGGACTAAGGATTAGACATTAGTTGTAGTGATGCACCAGTAGGTTGTAGGTGTTGTATAGGAGAAGGCAATAAGGAAGGAGACTCAGGAAGAAACAAATTTCTATCCTTTTCCTGAGTTATTGGGGTCTCCCCCTGAAGAGAATTCTGAACAAAATACTAATTTTGTTCAGCAAATGTAACATCCATTGATATAAAAAAAATTTTGGTTGTTAGATGAAAACACTTATACCCCTTTTGAGTAGATGAATATCCCACAAAAATACATCTAAGAGCTCTAGAGTCTAGTTTTCCCCTTTGTTGAGAGTGTAGATGAACAAATGCTATACACCCAAATACTCTAGGTATGAGACCACTAGAGATTGAAACTTGTGGAAAGAATTGAGACAACAATTGGAGAAGACTTTGAGAATGTAGGTTCCTTAATGGCAATCGGTTCATAAGATGAGTAGCAGTCAAGATAGCCTCCCCTGAGTATTGTTTTGGAGCATTCCTTCGAAATAAGAGAGCTTTAGTGATATTTAGGAAATGTCTATTCTTTCTTTCAGCCACCCCATTTTGTTGTGGAGTGTTTACACAAGAGGACTCATGAATTATGCCCTTTGCTTGAAAATGGGAAGTAAGGAACTAATTAAAGTAGTCCTTAGCATTATATGATCTGATTCGTTTGATCTCAACATTGAATTGAGCTTTTATCATATTATAGAAAACGTGGACTTCAGAACTGACTCCTGATTTGTTCTTTAAAAGATAGATCCAAGTAGTTCGAGTGCAATCATCAATAAATGGCACAAACTACCGAGCCCCATTGATATTAGGAATAGGAGATGGACCCTAGATGTCACTGTGTATAAGTGGAAATGGAAAAAAGACTTCTTTTCACATTTATTGGAAATGATGTCCTTCTATGTTTTGCAAACTCACATATGTCACACTGGAATTCTACTTCATTTAATCCCTTGAACAATAAAGGATACATCATTTTAAGAACATTAAAAGAAGGATGATCAAAACGTAAATGTTGTAGCCAAATCTTTTCTTTGCGAGATTGAGAGGATTCAGTCATACATGACATTGGAGAGATTTTGGCTAGCCTGGGTTCTTGTCCACTTTGTTCCTCAAGAAAATAGGGACCTTCCTTCTCTTTAACATGCCTGATCATCCTCCTCATGTCCTGCCTCTGAATTTCACAATAAGAGGGATGAAAAATCACTCTACAATTAGAATTTTAAGGTAAGTTTCTAGATTGAAACAAGGTTAGTGAATAGTTTTAAGGTAAGATGTTTGTTGATATAAATATCTCCTTGACCTGAAACTATAGTAGTTGTACCATCAGCAATGGTAATTTTTTAGTTGCTAAGATAGGGAATATATGACACAAATTTGTGAGAAGAACAAGTCATATAATATGTGGCCCCTGCGTCAATAATCCAGGCACTTGAGAGAGTAGTATTTGAGGCATTTAGTGCATGAGAAAAGGAAGAAATACCTGAAGAAGTTAGGGTATAGGTACTTGAACTAGTAGATTTCTCTAGGGATCCAATTAGTCATCTCCATTTAGTGATTTCTTCCTTGTTAAACTGAATAGTCATTGGTTCTGAATGATCCATTTCTCCAGCCTGTTGTGTGTTAGCCACATAGGCATGCTCCTGCCTCTTCTGTGTCCCTTTATTTTCAGCTTGTGGTTTTCCATGTAACTTCTAGCATTTGTCTATAGTGTGTCTAGACTTTTACAATATGTGCACCACAAGAGATCCTTGTTTGGCCGTGACCCATCTGTAGTTTTTTTAGCCTCACTCCCTTGATGTTCTGCATTGGAATGTTGCATCTTTCTTGTCATTAGTGCAGCATTTTCCACTATATAAGTCTCAAGCATGACTCCTCTCCTTCCTTCTTTAGGACGGACAATGGCTATAGTATCATTTAGAGATGGCAAGTCCTCTTTCCCAAGTATCTATGCTCTCACTGCATCAAATTCAATATTTAGGCCAACAAGAAATTCATAAATCCCGCCTTTTTCAACAGACCTTTTAAACAGGGTTGCATCCTCACTACATGTCATTTTGATACACTGATAGTGATCCATTTCCTGCCATAGAGTTTGCAGGAGATTGGAATACTTAGTGATTGAACGGTTTCCTTGCTTTGTTGCTGGATCTTTGTTTTGATCTCATAAATTTGGGTTGCATCTCAAACTTTTGAATAAGTTTGATTGACTACATCCCAAATTTGTTTAGCTGTACTTAAGAACATAACAATATCATTTATCTCAAGAAGCATAGAATTCCATAACCAAGACATTACCATAGAATCTTCTTCATCCCAAGTTTCAAAAGTAGGGTCTCCTTGTTTAGGTCCAGTACCGAGTAGATAGCTCAGATTGCCCCTCCCTTTTAGAAATGTATGAACCAATTGAGACCACTTCAAATAGTTCTTACCATTTAGCCTATAGATTGCCTAGATGTTTTGCAATTCTCCAGTTAAGGGACTGCTCTTGTTCTCCCCACAAACAGTTGCTGTAACTGGTGCTTCAGAAGCACCACTTGATTTGGTTGAGGTAGACATAACGCTCAGCTGAATTGCAATTGAACTCTCGGGTCACAAGATAGCTAGGCTCAATGTCACAGAATGAGATATTAGTCTCTCAGAAATAGGATGCTTTATGGCTTTGATACCATGTTATGAATTGGCAAGGAAAAAACTGATTTATTTCCAGCACTATGGCTCAATATATTTACAGTTTAGGAGAAGCACTAACCACTTCCATAAAATAAGGAGCCACTGCCTAACCACTACTCTGAAAACAAAACACAACTTGTGGACCATAACTCAGCCCACTAACAGATAATACAACTGAAAAACAAACCATTAACTATATGGGAAAAACAATAACTCATAAATCTTATAATTCAGAAAATTTACTACTTATTTCCCGACAACAAGTTCAAGTATTTTAGTGGGAAATGTTATCTTCTTTTTTTCCTACTAAAATGGTCCTTTGGGCCTTTGGTTGGATTTTTTTCACGTGCTTGTGAGGTGTCCTTTCAGGTTTAGAGTAACAAGAACTAGCTTATAGAATCCTTCAAATTTAGTTTCTAGTTTTAGATACTCTTTTCCTTTATTCTCCATTACATTTTTTTAATGATAAGTAAATATGTTGGAGCATATTGTCTGAGGAATCCATAGCCTCTGTCTTTTTGTTATCATAGTCAATCCCGTATTTTGGAATTTTAGATTATGTGATGCATATGAACGTCATACTCCAAAAAGTTCTGCAATTTGTTACCTGAAATTAATATATTAACAATTCATTGTGTTCTGATGAACTGAGCTGTGAAACTGATTGTTGAACTGTACAACAATAACAACAATCACAAGTTTTAATCCCACTTGGTGGGGTTGGCTGCATGAATTCTAGACCTCCAGAAATCTCTATCAATCACCATATCCCCATAAGGTCATTATATTATATATGCTGTTTTAAGGGTTTTCCACTATGGTGTCTCTTGTCTTCCTCTCTCTTGCTATAAACTTCCTCCATTTCATACACTCGTCTTATAAGTGTGTGACAATGCCTGGGATTTTGGTTTTAGCACCTTATTTTTTGTTGAATTCAGCTTTCCTTGGGGATTGTTCCTCTTATGTAGGGATGTTTGTATGTCTGCTTCTAGCGTCCTTGCTTTTATAATCAAACCTTCTTTCAAAGAAAAAAAAATTGTGACTTATTTCTTACATGTTGATGGATAATGATAGGGAGTTATTTATCTTGTTTTAACTTTTAAGATTTACTTACCTTGTTTTATTTTGATTTATCATAGTTGTTTAGGTTATATTTGATTTAGGGGTTAAAGTTGTATTTGATTTAGAGATTAGAATTATATTTTGATTAGATAGGTTTATCTTTTCATTCCTGTAAATAGGCAACATAATGTATTCTTTTATTCAGCTTTTGATGAATGAATAAGATGTGTTCTCTCTCTCTCTCTCTCTCTCTCTCGGCTTTTCTCTTCTTCTTGGATTCTTATCTTCTCAAGCTTCTTTTTTTCTCTATTTCCTGCCATTTTGCTTGCTGCCCTACGTCAATTTTGGTATCAAGGAATTCTTTTGTGGTGGTTCTGCATCAATTGGTATTAGTGCAAAACTTGATTCTGGGTGTATCATCAGCTTCCATCAGTTCTATATAACCAAACCACCACATCTACACAGCTATCGAAGTCATCAGAGCACACTTCGATCCCTGCAGCAAAAAGAAACTTGATTCACTGTTATTTTCCATCAGTTTCTGTGCCAGAGTCCATCTTCACATGTCTATATACTTCATCAACAACCATGAGCAACACCATCAAAGACCAAAATCGTTGAAGCAGAGCCTTGTTGAAATCATCAAAGCCATAGGCAATGATTTTTGTAAACGCAACCAATTCACCAAATGTTTTGCAGTGACTAAAGATCATTGAAGCCTGTTATGATTGGTTTGCTTCATCATTGAAGCACCCAATCGATGCCTCTGGCATTGTTGGAAGACCTTTCCAACAACTCTCATAATTGCCGAAGATTTGCACCAGCCATCTCCTTCATCCGTCACTGAAGATTCATTAAGTCATTGCACAACCTCAAGTTGAACCAGAACCTTTGACTCCTTTCAGCCATTGTTGGAGTCAGTCGCCATTGTTAACAACCTTGCTGAAGTTGGAAGTCTTTGCTGCTGCAAGTTTTGATTTGAGTCCCAAATAGCCTTGACTCATTTTCAATTTCTTAACCCAATTTCAATTGCAACCTGACCCAAATGATATCCAAAAACCTGATTTTAGTCAGCCCAACCCACTTCTGAACCCAGAAATCTATTATTAACCCAATCACCCACTCTGCCCCTACACCAAAATCAATTGGGCCCCAATTTATCTTTAGCTTAAGACTTTGCTGAGCTCAATTTCCATGCCAAATAACAGGTTGTTTCTTCCCTATTTTGGTTTTAATTTTCTGTTTTTCTAAAATTAGTGTTAATTTGCTCATGTGCTTAGAATTTTAATAGCCTTTTTTTGCATTGCTTTGCCATATCTGCCTAATTACACTTTGTCATCCTTATTGCCCCATTATCACCCATACCTTGAATCCACTAACACATTACCATTACCCACCTATTTGCATGCATTGTCCTTTTTTATTTTTAAGCTTTTTCTAGTATAGTGGTTGACAATGTCTAGTTTTTGGTCCTAATAATTTTTCAAAAAAGAAAAAGCTTTTCTTTTACATTAAGAAAGAAAAAATATTTAAATTAAAAAATGCCTTTGATTGTCACTTTGATCTCAACAGATGAGTGTCAACTCTAGTCAGCTAGGGTTATCTAAAGTGTCTCTCAACTCCCCATACTTGGACGTTGTTCAATGTGCCCTATCACAACCCCAATATTCTGATGATTGATGTCATCATTCAATTTTTCACACTTACACTAAAATCAATGACAAGCCTTGCTAAGTCATGATAGTGGATGTTGCATTAATGTAGTCTCCTCTTCTATTATAACCACTTAGGGTTAAAATTGGTTCCTCATCCCAACCCATATAGTGTTTCATGGGTCGACACATCTTCCATTGTTGTGACAAATCATTGTATAGTGCCTATTCAATTCCTTGATTATAAGGAGCATATTTGGTGCAATCTCATTCCTATGGATGTGCGTCGCATTATTTTGGGAAGGTTGTGGTTGTTTGGCTGGGATGTCAAAATTTTTGGTCGCTCTAACTCATGCCTGTTTATGTATATATTCTTGTAAACCTACAATGAGTGAGACATTGGATTTTTCAGCTACCTTTGACATACAGCAATCTTCAGAACAGGCAGAAGATGCTCTCTCTAAGGGGATGGTAGTGTTGCTGCATTCTCTGACCAAGACATTGACAAATGACTCTCCTGTCTCATTAGGGTCATCTGGAAATGCAACTAGTTGCATGGGTCCAATTTCAGTGGCCATGGGGAAGACAGGAATGCGTGAAGCTTTTGTCTGCCAGGTAACATCCCTTACTATTCTCTTTCATTTAATTGGTAGAAAGCTAATGAAGGAAGTGATCACTTGGAAACTCCAATAATATAGTTTTCAAGTTCTTTTTTTTCCCCCTCACCATTTTCTTTTTATTTGACAGGCCATTCTGAGCTTTTATGCCCACAATGCTGCATTTTTTTCCTTTTCTCTTTGATTCTCTTATACTGTGTAACATTTTGATTCAGCTGAGCCACTGAATCTGCGTCAAAGTCTTTATTCTTTAGCCAGTTTCATTTTCACAGCAATCTTTGAGTGATTATTTTGTAGTAGATACTTGTTTCTATTGTATGTGCTAATGATGATAGGATATTGTAGTTTGCTAGAGTTTGAATACTATGTTGAGTGTGCTCCTTTGTGACTTCAGCAAAGCGTTTTGTCTTACAAAATTGAACTTATTTGAGTCTGCTTAAGTGAAGTGTGAGCTTCCCAAAGAGGGTTTAAGGATTCCTGCCGGAGAAGCATAGTTGTCTAAGGCGCAAGGTGACAGAGGGGCAGCTCTGTGCACCTCTTCAGTGCCAAGGTGCAGCGGCCTAGAAAAGCACGGTATAGGCGCATGAGGTGTGCCTCATGCGCCATTTGGAGAAATGAACAAAAATTGCTAGGTTTTATTCTTTTTCTAGATGTCTGAACTCTTTTGCTCAATTTGTCATTATATATACATACACATGCGCGCCACACATGCACGAAGCTTGTGCTTTGCCTTGCGCCTCATGCCTGGGCTATAATCAGTCTTTGCTCCTCAGTGCGCCTTGCACCTTTGACAAACGATGCAAGGAAGCACCTTCCTTCATTGGTCTAGCAAAATGATCTAGTCGGGATGGTGCTCGGCTGAAATGAGTTCTCTTCATTTTTGTTTGACCAGATTGTAGCAGTGAACATACAAGCTCCTTCCACTAGTTTGATGCATAAAAGCACCTTAATACTGGGAGCTCTACTTGAGTAATAGTATATTTACTTCCCTTACTAATAACACTGAAATTTCTCATGGTGTCAATGTCTCCTTTTTGGAATTACCAGGCTGATAATTTGCGCTAAGTGACATTGCACCAAATGCAGCAGATATTGACAACCAGACAATCAGCTCGTGCACTTATCGCCATACATGATTGGCACTCAAAATGAACTCCCAAGTTTCAGTCAAATGCCGGGGCAGAGTGTGCCATCAACCAACCATCGGTGGCTGCTGGATATGATTTGCTGTCAATCTTGTGAGTATTGTGTAAGCATCTATCTGCAGTTTGTCCCAGATATTAACACATGGTCTAGTTGCTTGTGGAAGTGATAATGACTCAATGTGGTTGTGTTTTTAATTTGCAATTGGATTCTTGTGACGTCTGCTATATGTTCAATTTACAAAATGAAAACTTGCACAAGGTTAGTGTCAAGTGTCGAGCGTAGGTGTCGAGTGTTGAGTGTTGTAATTCGCTTATAGTTTTATTTTTAGTCAAAAATTTCTTTTGATATCATTTTTTTTACTTTAAAAATTAGATTTATATGCTAAAAGAAAAAAGATTGCAATGTCTTAATTAATTTTAAATAATTATATAAAATTTTATTATGAAAAATTATTTAGAAATAAAAATATCAAACTTGCTCTTAAGTGAAAAAGAGTAGCGTTAATTAATTATTTGAGAAGAAAAAATAATAGAGAAAAAATGTGAGAAAATTTAATTATTAATCCTAGTCAATGTATTAATCTAAAATTTTAATTATATATAACTTATTCATAATAATAGAATTATATGTAATTATTTAAAATTAATTGAGCCACAATGGTCTTTTTTTTAATTTAATGCTAGTCGTTTTGACCTAAAAATAATACCAAATGAGATTTTTTATCAAGATAAAATTATGTATTAAATTATAAATTTTGAAAGAATTTAAGACGTTTTAGTCTTTTTATTAAATAAATTAATTTTACATGTACATTAAATAATTTCTTAAAATATTTTTTAGGAAATAACTGAACTTATTTTGTGAAAGCATTGTAAAACTTATTTTGTGTTTATTTTTATTCTTTTTTCAAGTGAAATCAAATCAATACTTAATAAATAATTAATTAGAGCTCGAAAATCAAAACTTGTTTTAGTATACAAATTTTAAATAAATAATAATTTTTTTATTTGAAGAGGGTGGATAATTATTGAAATGGCATTTTATTTTAATTTTGTATATAAATATTATGCACGTATATTCAATTAACTCACTTTCTCGAGAAGAACAATAATAGAGATCTTCTTTTAAATAACTTATACTTTATTATGGTTCCGTGTAATGACAATCGTCTCGCAAGACATTCCTCTTTTCAATAGACAATCTGAATTTTTTTATTAGGTCAATTAATCTTCTTTAGACAAAGACACAAGTTTTTCTCAAGATAATAGTATTAACTCTTTTTTAGATAGTAACTTAGCATATCTCTTCATTTGTAAGCCTATTTTTTTACTTGGCTCTATCTCAGCTTGTGTTTCACACTTTATAAATTTTATTCATTATATTTTCAATGGCAACAAATATTTATTTTGAAATATAAAATTAAATCATAATTATTATTATGACATGATAAATATTATTTAAAATATTTTAATTTTTTATTTATTACCACGCACCTAATATAAAAAGAAATGACCCTTCTTCTTGCAAGGTCTGGAACTTCTTCTGCCCTCAGATTGATCAGTTTCCCTCTCCTTTACCCGCCTAAACCCCTACCGTCTACCACGCACTTCCATTGCTTTCCTTGAGAGAGAGAGAGGGAGCAGAGGAGATTCTAGGGTTCAAATTTGCTGTTACAGGAGCGAGCCTAGATCATCTCATCTCTAATGGACGGGAACACTGCTGACTCTTTCAACAATGGGGAATCGGTGCTGACTATGTCGGCTTCGTTCAAGTCTTCCCGGAAGAAGCCGCTGACTCCGATGACGCCGACGACATCACCAAACCAATCCAGTCAGGGTTGGGCTCACACGTCTCGAGAACCATCTCCAAGGTTCCTGCTTTCTGCTTCTTTCTCTTTTTGGAAGAAGGGCGTTTTTGGGGAAAATATGTGAAATCTCTTATATTTTGAGGGCTCATGTGCAAAAATGGTTGTGCATGAACTTTATTGGATGAATCTCTAGATTGAAATTTGAACCTTTAATTAGATTTCTTTGAGCAATTGATGTGGACATTAGAATGAGGCGATCAAATTGGGACAAATATGGACAGCTTAAGTAATTTGGCAACACATTAGGGAGTTGACGTTATTATTTTCCATTCTATTTCCTGTTCGTTCATGTTTAAGATTATAAAGACATATTAACCACAGCCCGGTATATGCTCTTAAAACATAACCAATTCTGTCCACAAAAGCATTAAGTACCATCTTGTAGTGGAATTTTCTTGAACTTTATTATCATCGTGTATATATATAGTCTACTTTGAATTTTTTCTCTTCCTAATGATCTTGTTTTTCCTTAATGTTTTCTTCTTGCTTCAATTAAAGACGTGTTTGGTATTGCTGTCTCCTGCTATGTTGCGGCTGCAGTGTTGTGTTGTAAAAGCAATATGGATAAAAAAGTATTATTTAGTAATTGAGTGTAGTATTATGTCTATTAATTTTTAAAGCAAGTAATAAGTATTTGGTTAATATTTTATTATTATACTGTAGATTTTCTGAATGACTAAAAATAGCAGTATGTCATGACCCCAAGAAACCCCAAGGATATATTAGTAATACATGTCAAGTGTTTTCCTTATTAGTTGCATTTTCTGTTGTTGTTGTTAGCATTTTCAATTGTAAGCCTATAAATAGGCTTGAGTAGTTAGAGGAAGTCAGCTTAATGAATGATTTGAATTCTCTCATTTTTCCTCTCCCAATTCTCCTAGTTCGCTCTCCCGTCTTTCTCTCTTCTTCCTCAATTCTGTCCGTTCTGGTCTTTCCTTCCCATCTGCCCTATCTTCCTTTAGTTCTTACCAAATTCCTTCCTAGACCCTAGGCAAATCCTGGGGTCATAACATAGTAGTATTTTAAGAAGGTATTTTTAAAAAATACTTTAGATTAAGTCTTTGTTTGTGTTTGTTTGGGCACAAAATATTTTACCTATGTTTTGGTGTTTGGATTGATATATATTTTTAACCAAAAAATATTTTCCATCAAAATGCAAAAGATACTTACCTGGAAAATTTTTGTAAGCCATTTTTTTGTTTTGAGGGCAGAACTAAATTCTTCTATTTTGAAAATAAATCAAACATACTCATAAAACATCGTTAGATCTTCAAGTGTTTGGTTTTTTTTTTTTTTATAAAAAATATTTGTTTACATAAAATATTTTATTCTAAAGTAAAATATTTTTTTATGAAATAATATATTAAACATAATGTTTAAAGATAAATTTTTTTAACCAAAAATAGATTTTCTCAAAAATTATATAAGATATATTGTTTTAACATATGTTTTATACACAAATGCAAAACTGGTATTGGTATACATTTGAAGATAGATTTAAAAAAATAAAATAAACAAAGATTATGTATGCAAAACATCTTTGTATAAAATTTATTTTCCAATATAATCATTTTGCATTGAAAAAAAACTAAAATTATTTATAATATCCAAAGTAATGTTTTAAAATTATAAACTTAAAGTGTTTGTATGATAACTAAACAAAATAATAGAAAAAGTTGTTATTTATTATACAAAAGTTAATCATTAATATTCATCTTTCTTCTCAGAATGCGTTTCTACTCTCATCAAATCAAATGCAATTGTGTGCTTTTAAATGGTGTGTCCCATTATAGGCTGTTGTGTTTTTAATCTAAAACGGGGAATTCTTTGCTCCTGATAAGTAGATCAACCTACTTTTTTTGATGTTTGAATTGTGCTGTAAAAACAAAGTTGTTCTCAACCTAGCACTGTGTTTTTTTTTTTTTTTTTTGGGTTGAAATTTTTAGTAAAAAGTAAATACTTTAAAAATGCAAACATATTTAATAGGCCCTAAGTTCATGCTCCAAACCAAAAATGTCAAGAGCACTCAATGTTGAGGCTACTGCCACTCTTTCTCTCTCTTGGCACTAAACGCCAAAACTACACTGTCTTCGAGGCGGCTCTGTTGCATTCTTCGATAAGAGGGACTTTACAGCGTAAAGATTGTGTGCTTGTTGTGAATTAGCCCTGAAGTAGCTTGGTTAGAGAGAACTAGCTTTGGAGCGCGCAAGTCAGAGAGAATTGGTTTTTATCTTCAAAATTTGTAAGGGTTTCGGTTTTATCTTCTGGGTATTCCTTGATTTGTATGAAATTTGAGTTTGAGCTGTGATGAGCGGAATATTTGTGTAATCTTAGATGAACTAAGAGTATCTTCTCATGATTATAATTCTGTTGATTGTACCGTGCTGGAGAGTGGTTGGATTTGGCAAACCCAAGGATTTTTCTGCTGCTTGTGTATAAATTGATATGGTCTAGTTTATTTAATTGATTCTGAAGGTCTGCTATGCTTTTGAACGCTGATGGATAGAGTTTGTTGTCTATTTACGAAAGTTTTTATTTATTCTTATGAAATTCTGCAATTTTGAACACTGATGGAATGATTGGTGTTAAAAAGAGGAATTTTTGTTTGTGACTTTGTCAGTCTCGTAGTTCCTGATTTAGAAACTTCTGGGCTATCCTTTGTTTATTTATCATTGTCATGTATATAGTTTTGTTTTTTTTTTTTTTTTTTTTAAGGGGCTTAAGCAATTCTGTTTTCTGGTTCCAGATCTAGGTAGTGGTAACAATGATGGTTGTTAATGGGTAGCAGAACAAGGCTGAAGGCTGGTGCAGAAGATCAATCTAGTGTTTCAGCTTTGATGCAGAGCTTCTTTCTTCAGATGCAGGTTTGACATTCCAAGTAAAACTTTCTGTCCTGTGCTTGTGATCAGAGGTTTCCTGTTAATTTGCCTCATGCTGTAATAACAATATAACATAATCTTGTCCATGATTGACTGTCATCTTTTTAGCCTATTATTTGTTTAAACTACTTCCATAGTTATTTTTTTTATGACTACAATACCGTGGTTATCATCATGCCATGTACTGGATAAGCAAATTAAGAGCAGCTTACCATTCATACTGAGGTAATATGTGTGAATTACTTGAAATTGAATTAAGAAACTAGATGTGTATTTTTCTCAACGTTTGGCCTGACCAGTTCAATTGGGAAAACTGGGGACTGGCCGGTTTTCTTGAAGAACTGGCGGTTGACCAGGACGTGGTGGAACTGGCCTGATTCAACTGCTTAAAACAATACAACAATGAGAAAGAGAGAGGGGCAAAGACTGGAGCATGATATTTGGGATCGGATCTTTTAGAAATCACGGTTTCAGAGAGAGGGGGGGGTGAAGACTGGAACATGAGATGCTAGAGAAACCATGGTTTATAACCTTCAGAAGAGAGAGAGAGAGAAGGGGGGGGTGTTGTAGGGATTCTTGGTATAACAAAGACAGGTCATGAACACTGGAAGCCCACCAAAAAAATCTCATCATTGGGTGAAAGGCATGAGACAAGTGGGAGAAGAAGAAATTGGAGTAAAGAAGAGAAAATATGTGAGATAAGACCAAAATCCAAAGGAAACATCATTATCTGCAAAAGTCCAATCAAATTTAAAATGAGACAAACCTACAGTACACACTGCGTAATACTAGAGGTACTGATCTTTCAAATTCAAACAACTTAAAATTGCATAGAAATAAATCATTTAATTCTACTAAATTCAATATTTTAACTTTAAATCGGTTTTATTATCTGAAAGTTATAAGCTGATGATAATAATAAAATCTTATTATAGTTATGCATATTTTTAATAATATATTATTAATTAGATATTTGTGTATCTAAATATTATAACTAGTTTTATATATCTCTATTTTTGAAGACCTAGAATTAACAAATACATTTGTGATGATAAGTGTTTTAAACTTTTAAATATTATATATTTACTTTTTAAATAAAATACATTCTGGTTTGACCATTGACCTTTGATCCTCTTTCCTTTCTGGTTCAATACCCCAGTCCAGTTCCCAAAATCGCTCAGTGTGCAAATTGAACAGCCTGAAGTCCTCATTGATGGGTTATTATTCCTAAATTTTTAGTGCAGGTATCCTGATTTGGGATGTTGAACGGTTTGTGGTGTGAAAGTGCAGTATTGCTGCTCTGCATTGTTCAGCAGTCACTATTCAACAATAGTTTTAGTGATTCAATTGTGAACTTTTACTCGCATGTTTCTCTTTTAATCTGCTGTTTGAAGTTTGCAAATTTTGATTTGTTTTTGCATAAGTTATTGACAAAGTAAATTTCTTTTTCTGCTTATTACCATTTATTGTGTTTTTTCTTTTTTGGGTGTTTCTTTCATATTTCTGACTCAATACTATTTGATTGGCCAATTCATTGTCTTTTAGACTCTGTTTCCCAGCAACCAAATTCAAGTAGTTCAATAGGAGGCTCCTATTTCCCATTTGGCATATCCAGTAAGGTGAAGTAACTTGTACTCCTTGTCACCATGATTTTGTTTTAACTGATATTATAAGTTTATTCACATTGTGTTCTTGTGTCTTTCAGACATCCATTCCCTTGTTTCCTTCAATATGGATTTAGCTGCTACTAATGCGGGGTGTCAGGCATCACAACTGCAAACAATACAACAGCCAAACATAGGTTCTGGTTCTACCAGTCATCACAATAAGGCTGGGCGGTCAAATAGGGCAGATGTGAGTCCTTGAACTGGTACCTCAACAAGTGTGGATGCATATAAAAATCTAGTGTGATATATCTTACATCAATATGCTCAAAGTCATGCTTCTAATAATCTTTTCTTTCTTTTGTTCTTTTTTTTGGTTATAGTGAATAAGAATTTAGTCCACCCTGCCCTTCTTTTTTTCTTTGTTTGGTCGAAAGATAACCATTAATCTGTGCTTGAAAGTGCAAGGGTTCAAGTTATACTTTTGATTTGCATAAAACGTTTCATTTGATATATGTTTATTTGTTGGCTCTGGTTTCTTACAAAAGCAACAAATATACTGGCAGTAATAGGATGAGAACAGCATAAGTTAATAAATTAAGGCCTTAGCCTTAGCAGGAATATTAGCTGGTAGGAAAAGGTCAAACATTTGTTGAACAGTTCGATGCAGAACAGCAAAAACATTGCAAAAAATTGAAGAGGAAGAGAAGTGATTTAAGAAGAAGAAGAAGCAACTTAAGAAAGAGAGTGAGAACCGAGAGAGACTGTCTAGAGATAGAAAATCAACAGATTTCTGTATTCAGTATCAAAAGCATTAATTTTTGAATACATCATATGCCTATTTATAGGCTCAAATCCCATCCTAATTAAAACATAATTAGCCTAACTATAATTATCTCAACAAATAAATGAAAGATAAAGTAGAATCTTAAACCTAAATTCTAAAATTCAAATTCAAACGTTAAAGTTTTATAATCCTTATTCCTTACCAATCTCCTCTTTGTTCTAAAAATTGTCATCCTAGAGTTTTGCGTTGGTGGTTTGATCAATACAAAAGATTGTGCTGATGGTTCCAGAGGGTTCTTCCCCGTTCTGGAGAGTGATGTTGGTCAATATTTCCTGTTGCAGCGCTTGAAAAGGTGAGGAACAGTCTTAGTGAAGCTGTTGCTTTGAGGGAGAGGTTTGTGCTGGGAACAAGTGTTAGTAAAAGTGTAGCTGGTGAAAGCAGTTTCAGTTCTTTCATGGTAGTAGGGCAACGTTCTTCAAGCAGTTAGGATAATTCAGCATTACTTGTAAATTCTTGTTCTTGCTCTTACTACCCGTTCTTGGTGTTGTGATGACTGGGTTGCTAACTGCGATGGCCATTGATGAAAACTTTGGCAAACGGATAAAACTGATGGAGTGTCATGGATCGGTGTTTGGTCCAATATCACAATTTGATGTGAAATGGCAAAAAGATTACGGAAAGTTGAAGAGAAAGGGAATAGATGAAGAAGAAGGAGCATAAGAAAGAAAGAAACCAGTGAGAGAGAAAAGAGGCAATATGCAGAGAGAGAAAATCAACAGATTTCTGTACTCAATATCGGAAGCATTAATTTCTGGATACATTGTAAGCCTATTTATTGGCTGAAATTCCAATCCTAACTAAAACATAATTAATCTAACTATGATTATTTCAACAAAATAAATAAAAGATAATGCTAATTAAAAGATAAGGTCTAAGAATCTAGAACCTAAATGCTAAATTTCAAATTTAAACATTAAAATTTAATAATCCTATTCCTTATCACAGTGACTGATAATTTCTTAACATTTTGAGGATTGTGGGTGCTTCAGTAACAAAACTTTGAGCTTAGTTCACCTATTTCTCTGTTTGTGAACACACCCTCTGTAGATTATATCATTTTTCTAATCACCAGCACTTGAATTCTGATTTCCATGTGTGTTTATTTATTTATGCTCAGTAAAAAAAAAAAACTCTTCATTTTCTAGAAGACCTGGACCGTGGTATACTGTAGTCCTGAATTGATTTCTAGTAATCCCTTGTTGTGGTTTGAAATGGTTAGCCTGATGCTATAGTTGCCTCTGATTCAAGTTGCAGATTGGATAAAAATGTTGCACAAATTCCATACATTCCGATGAGTTTATTTAACTGCTTTGTCTAATTGTTCCAATTTCTTTGTCCATAATGCTTGTACCAGACATTAAGGAGGCTTGTGCAGAATCGTGAAGCTGCTAGAAGAAGTCGATTGAGGAAAAAGGTGCGTTCTCTCAATTATAGAAGTTTTAATATTTTATGAAAAATAAAAGGAATGTTGGAAGCTTAATGAAACGAATGTACTTCCATGCTTTCATTGATTCGAGAGATGCATATACACACAACACCTTGAAAATTCTCTAAAATACAAGAATAGATTGCAACAATTTAGATAACAACATATTCCAGATTAGAATTCATTCGAACTAAGACTTCCTTATCTGGTTTTGGAATAGCTTTATCCTTCCCTTCCTTTATCTTCTTAGTTTGAACTTTTCCAATCTTTTCTCATATTAATCTCATCTCCTTATCTCCTTATCTACCCGTTTATAGCTTGAAATTATTTCTCTTTTTTCCTTTATCTTCTCCAACACTCCCCCTCAAGTTAGTGAATAGATATCCATCATTCCCGACTTGCCTCGAATGGATTCAAATCCTTGCTTCTGCATTACCTTTGTAAGAATATGTACCTCTTGAAACTCAGTAGGAATATAAGTAAGACTTATATCTTCTCTATCAATCTCTTGCTTGACAAAATGTTGGTCAATTCTTGCATGTTTCATCCGGTCATATTGTACTAGGTTATTTACAATACTTATTGCTAACTTACTATCACTATAGAGCCTCTTTGGAGAGGATACAAGTATTTTTAGGTCCTTCATGAATTTTTCCACCCAAATCACCTCACATATGCCTTGAGCAATAGCTTTGTATTATGCTTCTGCACTGCTACGAGCCACTACTGGTTGTTTCTCCATGTAACCAAATTACCTCATAATTTAATGCATTATCCTGATGTAGATCTTCTATCCTCAATGGAACCAGCCCAATCTGCATCTACATATCCACTAATTCCCCTGTCTTGCGTCTTCTTAAATAAAAGTCCTTTCCAAAGTGTTCTTTTGAGATACCTAAGGATGTGATGCTCTGCCTCAAGATGTCTTCTTGTAGGTGATTGCATAAACTGACTAATTATGCTTACAACATATGCAATGTCAAGACATGTGAGTGATAAATAGATTAGCTTACCTACTAGGCGTTGATATCTTTCCTTATCCATTTGGTATTCTCCTTTGTTGTTTTCTTTATTCTTTTAATTGGGTTCTAGTGGAGTACTGGTAGGTTTACACCTAAGTTTGTCAGTTTCCTTCAACAAATCTATTGTGTACTTCCTCTGGGATATGAAAATTCCTTCTTTGCTTCTAGACACTTCCATTCCAAGCAAATATCTTAATTCTCTTAAGTCTTTTACTTAAAATGCAGTCCTTTGTTGCTCCTTGAGATTTTCAATTTCCAGGATGTTATCCCCTATGATGATAATGTCATCCACATACACAATGAGGATTGTTCTCCTCCCATCTAGTTCAAGTTTTACGAATAGGGTATGGTCTGTCTGCCCTTGTTTGTATCCCAACTTGGTTAGAGTGTCACTAAATCGTTTGAACCATGCCCTAGGAGACTGCTTAATACCATATAGTGACTTCTTCAATTTACATACCTTCCCCTTTGTGTTCTCTGTCTCAAAACCCAAGGGTATCCTCATATAAATCTCTTCTTCTATTTCCCTATTCAAGAAAGCATTCCTGATATCCAGTTGGTGCAATTTTCAATCCAGATTGACAAATAATGAGAGTAACACCCAGATAGAATTAAGCTTAGCTACCAGAGCAAAAGTCTCCTCATAATCAAGTCCTTGGGTTTTTGTAAACCTTGGGCTACTAGTCTAACATTGTACTTGTCAATGCTTCCATTTGATTTGTACTTACTGTAAAAACCCATTTGTTGCCAACAATTTCCTTTCCATCAAGTAGCCTCACAATATCTCGAGTTCCATTGGCTTCTAAAGCTTGCATCTCATCCATAACTATTGCCTTCCATTTCTCATCCTGTAATGCATGATATGTATCTCTAAGGATCACAATATCATCAATGCTAATAGTAAAAGCCTTGAACTAAGGAGATAGATTTGAATACCCCAAATAATTTGAAATAAAGTGTTTGGTACATGATCTCACCCTTTTCCTTAGTGCCATTGGGATATCTAGATCATCCAATCTGTTAGATGTCATCCTTTCCACCTTGCCAGCATCTTCTATAGTTCCAGTATCTGGACATATCTTTGGATTAGACAATAGGTCTAGTTGAGGATTACAAGGCCTTATAGAATACACCAAGGATGGTTTGTCAGAAGCTAGATCATCTTGGATCTGGTTTTTCTGATCTCCCCCTGGATTAGGCACTAAGTTTTGGGTAGGAGGAACTGGTTTAGTAGGAGAAACCGATTCGGTAGTAAGAGGTGGTTCAGGAGCAGAAATCATAGAGGGTAGGGAAGTAAGAGGAGAGACAGGAGGTGAACTCATAGGTAGAGATATGGTGAGTCCCAATATTCCTCTACCCGAGGTGTGCCCTCCTATAGAGGAATAGGGGAGAAAAATGGTTGATGCTCAAGGAAGGATACATCACAAGACAATAAAGTGTCGTGCAGAAGGACTATAGCATTTATACCCTTGTTGAGTGGGAGAATAACCAACCATTATGCAATTGAGAACTTTAGGTTCAAGTTTGAATTGAGAAGGTTGGTACTTGTGTACAAAAACAGTACACCCAAAAACCTTTTGGGGAAAGAGAATTTAGGACTCGGGTATGATGAGGATAGAAGTCAAGAAAGACACTTAGGGGAGTTCTAAATGCAAGGACCTTGGAGGGAAGTCGATTAATAAGATATGAGGCTATAAGAATTGTTTCTCCCCAGTAAGCATTAGGCATTGAATTAGTAAACATGATAGCCACTACAGTCTCAAGAAGATGGCGGTTTTTTCTTTCTGCCATCCCATTTTATTGAGAGTTGTAAGAACATGAACTTTGTTGAATAATGTCGTGCTTAGTTAGATAATGATTAAAGTCATTGGAAAATATTCCTGGCCATTATTTGGGCGTAAAACATGGATGGAGGATTGAAAGACATTTTTGATCATTTGATGACATCTTTTGAAAACAATATAGGCTTCAGATTTGTCTTTCATTAAGAATACCTAGCTAACCCTTGTCTGGTCATCTATAAATGTGATGAACCAATGAGTGTTAGTTAAGTTAGGAGTCCTTGCTGGGTCCCAAATATTACTATGAACCAAATAAAATGGCTTTGAAGGCTTATATGTATAAGTTGGACATGAACTTTTGGTTTGTTTAGCAAGGATACACTGTTCATAGTGGAAAGAATGGCTCCTTTTATTAATGAAAAAGAAGGATACAAAACTTTGAGATAATTGAAACTAGGATGCCCTAAACGTTGGTGTCATAACATAATCTCATAATCTAAAATAGTAGACAAGGAGGATCAAATATGTGACCTATATCCAAGAGAATGACCAACCCTGAGATATAATAGAGACCTCATTTCTCCTCAGCATTGCCAATCATCTTCCCCGAAGATAGGTCTTGAAATTCACAATAAGAAGGGAAAAATGTCACCAAACAACTCCTTTCTTTAGTTAGTTTACTTACTTTACTCACTTACAGTAAGTTACATTTCAAATAAGGTACATATAATATCGATTTCAGAATTAAGCTTGCCATATTGGCTCTCCCTTTCCTTCGAGCCATAGATGTAGTACCATCAGCCATTGAGATAGTTATACCCTGATCACATGGTTCATAGGCTAACAACACTTTGAGTGAATCGATCATGTGATCTGAAACACTTGTGTCTATTATCCAATAGTCTATAGGGAATTTAAATGAGATTAGGGAGTGTTTAGATATACTTTGTTTAGCCAAGGATACTGCCGAATTAGGATTTTTTGTGGTCTCAGGTTTGATCACCTTAGTTTGGCTCAACAATTATTGTAAAACTTCCAACTGATCTGCCAAAAAAGTTAGATTAGTAGATTTTCCAGTCTTAGCTCCTACCCTATAGGCTACTTGATTCGCCTTCCTCTGGTTCTTAGGCTTCTAATTTGCTGGTTTTCTATGGATTTTCCAACAAGTTTCCCTTGTGTGATATGACTTATTACAGTGGTCACACCATTGTTTATCTTTCTGGGACTCTCCTCTAGATGTGTTAGGTGTTTTCATCCTTGAAGAGACTAGGGTTGATGTTTGTGTGTATGCATCAGAATCGGAAGTTCCTGATGAAGTTAGCATTACCTTCTTCGTGCTTTCTTCTCGCCTGACTTCTGCAAAAACTTCCCTTATTGATGGCAAAGCTTTAGTTCCAAGTAATTGGCCTCTAACTTCATCAAGGCTGCATAGGAAGTCAAAACACTATCTCATTTTCTATCATCTTGTCATACTTTCTTCCATCTTTAGAACACTCCCAAGTGATTTCATAAAATAGGGCCATCTTTTACCACAATTCTATTAGAGTGTTGTAATATTCAATAACTGAAGTAGTACCTTGCCTTGTTGTCCGAATGGTAGATCGAATCTGAAAAGATTGGGTAGTGTTTTCCATGTTTGAATATATTTCTTGCATAGCTTCCCAAATTCCTGGGTTGTCCTGTAGAACAAGTAAGTTCTTCCAATCTTTGGCTCAATGGAATTAACCAACCAGGCCATGACAATAGAGTTTTCTGCCTCCCAAATGACATAGGTTGTTGAGTCTGTGTTAGGCTTAGGAACTGCACCTGTCAAATAACCAGCATTTCCTTTTCCCCGAACTACTAGCAAAACTGATTGGGACAATTTTCGAAAATTGGTTCTATTCAATTTATGCCGAGTAATCTGGAGGGAATGGCTATCAAGAGCCATTTGAGTGGCTGGAACTTGTGTATTCCTAGTTGGAGGAGGTATGGTGGTAGATGCTTCACTAGCTGATTGAGTTCCAGCCATGACATGTGGCTCTTTCTTGCCTCATGTGTTTGAGGTGTTGTTTTTTTGTCCTCTTTTTGCCTTGGGATGGCTAGTGTTGTAGTTTTGTGCTTTGCTTGGGGTTTGGCCCAGCTGTGTTTGTAGACGCTTGTGTGCTGGTTTTTTTTTGTTTTATATATTTCTTATTTACAGAAAAAAAAAAAAAGGAATCTATAGGTCATAGGGAAGAAATGAACGTCTGCCACAAGAGCGTGGCTCTAATACCATGAAAAATAAAAGGAATGTTGGAAGCTTAATGAAATGAATGTACTTCCATACTTTCATTGATCCGAGAGATGCACTATATATACACACAACCCCCTAGAAATTTTCTAAAATAAAGGAATAGATTACAACAATTTAGATAACAGCATATTCCATATTAGAGTTCATTTGAACTAGGACTTTCTTATCTGGTTTTGGAACAGCTTTATCCTTCCTTTCCTTTATCTTCTTAGTTCGAACTTTTCCAATCTTTTCTCATATTAATCTCATCTCCTTCTCCTTATCTACCCGTTTACAGCTTGAAATTATTTCTCCTTTTTCCTTTATCTTCTCCAACACTTTAGTTCTAAATGTCATTTGTAATTGACAAATGCATATCAGTGATTATGTGTTGGATGCACTGCCTCATAAATTTATCTGTTATGGTATAACAGTTATAGCCAACCCCACAGTGGGATGAAGGCTTGTTATGTAGTTGTTGTACAGTACAAAGGTTATAATTGTATTTGTAACATTGTGCATGCTTGAATTAAATATGAATCTTTTTATTTTTTCCTTTAAATTTTTTCTCCCTTGTTTCTGTAGGCCTATGTAAAACGTCTGGAGAATAGTCAACAGAGGTTGATTGAGCTTGAGCAGCAACAAGCCCACCGACAGGTTTTAATCTTTTCGGTGGATGAAATACATGTGCATCAATTTTGTTTGCCTGCTAATTCTTCTTTTACTCAGGGGATATTTATTTCAAGCCGTGGAGATCTGTCCCATGTAGTGAGTGGAAATGGTAACCATACTTTTGCTCTACCACTTGATTCATTGTTCTCAATTTTTACTCCAAAGCAAGCTGAATATGATAGGAAAATATTTTGATAGTTGATACTGTGCATTGAATTCTTGATTTGCTTCTAGCAGTTTGTCAAATGGACATCACTCATGACAGTTATAGAAGTTTAATATGCATATTTGCTGGTATATGGAATGGTATATAGAGAACTTACAATATATGGTTGGGGAATATGTTCCTGAAACCTGTCTTGCCAATTAGATTTGATGCAGCTACACATGCTTTCGAATGTGAAATGTGCTTTGCTTTGTCATCTTTGCTTGGGTCATTCAATGAAGTGTTCAGCTTGAGCCTTTTGCTTAGACATCTGATAGGCAGCCCATAACATTAAGGGCAGATTAGGGATATTGAAATGGGAGAATTGGTGCATGTGCAGATAACTAATTCTGTTAAGGGATAGAATGGGAAGAGCAAAGAGGGGGGGGGGCATGTGAGCAACAGATTCCTATAAATAGAGAAGCAAATAGAGTAGAAGGGGAGGAATTTTTCTGGCGAATATAGAGGGAGAGCGTGGACCTCTCGAATGTCCATTTTCTTTTCATTTTGTTAATTTTCAGCCTTGTAGTTCTTTCAATTATCAGTATCCTATCAATTGGTATTAGAGCATCATCGATCCTAATGGTCAACTTGACGGATCGAGTAGGGGAATTGGAAGGAAGGATGGACAGCCTGCAACGGGGAATGGATGCCATGAGGAGTGAGGTCCAATCGGTGGGGAAGAAGATAGCGAGCTTGCTGGAACAGTTCGCTTGGATGAGAGCAAGGTGGGAAGAGCAGGAACGGGAGAGGAAGAACGAGGAGAGATGGGAGGAGCTCAAGGCGATGTTGAGGAGTAGGTTTAGGCCCGCGCAGGAAGGCACTGTGAAAGAAAGGGTCCTTGCGCTTCGACAGTGGGGGTCCGTCAAGGACTGCCGCCTTGGCTTTGAGACTCCAACCTCACGCTCACAGGCATGCCAAAGACGTTGCTGGAGGGTGTCATGACCCAAGATTCCATCGAAGGGCATTATAGTAATAGATTTAGCAAGTTGTTAGGAGATATTTTGTAGTTTGTTACAGCACATGCATGCTGTTATTTTTGTTAGGGAAGCCTATATAAGGCTGTTGGTAGGAGAAGGGAAGGATATTATGAATGAATTAAATCTGTTTTCAATCTCTCAATTCTCCTCCTCTCTCCCGTCTCTCTCTCTCTCGTTCTTCTGTTTCTTCCCCCTTCTTCTAATCTCCCCCTTCACTTCTTCTCAATTCTTCCCCAATTCCTCTTCTATCCTTTCACGAACCCTAGGTTCGTGACAATTGGTATCAGAGCCGTTGTTCTTCAGCTGTGGTGTGTGCAATTTTTTGATAGTCGATACTTGGCGGAAGTGATTGAGCAGAGCCTTACCATCCTCGGCCAGTCGTTAGGATTGCAGTAAGTAGTCCGTCGAAGGTGTTAACGTGGACAGCCAGTGGTTGCGATTGTCCAAGGCGAGCGGAGCCCGTCACTGGTGAAGCGGACGGCCCAGAGAGTGCGACTAAACCGGAAGTCCAGTCCGACCAGACCGAGAACCTTCCTATAGGTGCGACTGGGTGTTGCGATTTTGATCGAGAATTCCAACCGGAGATCTGTGGGGGTACTGTCGCTTTGATTGATGTCGGAAATACTAGGCAGAGCAGTCCATCTTGGCTGTGGTTTTGATTTGAGTTCTATCGGTGATTATAGGCTGTTAATTTCCGAACAAAGGAGAGCAAGCAGTTCTCGCCAACTGCATCAATTCATCCTAAGCAGTTCGAATTTGAAAGGTGGAGTAGCGTCAGGAGGTAACGGCCACGATTCTCAGCAACACAGACGAATTCAAGGAGCTACCATCGGCTAGTGTTCCTCATCTCGGTTGGTCGGTGATTGGGCCAACGATTGTCGAAAGGGATCTTCTGGAAGCAAGGCGATTCTAGCCGGGAGCGCGCGACTCAAGAGGGTGACCTCAGAAGCTGAGTTGCGCAGAAGGTTTCTGAAATCAACGGCGAGCAAGCAAGTCCGATCCGACTTCTTTGCTTGTAAGTTCCGACACCCTGGGCTACTAATTTCCAAGTCGGAAGGCGTTGAGGCGAGATAGGAGGCTGGGCAGCAGGCGAGCCAGGAAGTCGCGACTGGTGCAAGAAGGAATTGGGCTTCGATTGATCGAGCAGCAATTCCGATCGAAGCTGCTAAAGTCAAGGTGATTTAGCGCATCAAACTCCAACGAGTCTGGTGATTGTCGGTGCTTTGGGGCGATCCAGGAAGAGGACCCAGATTGGAGGCGCCGAAATTCAGATCTAGGAGTGCTGTTAGGGTTGCTGCTTGATCGGAAGGCACTGTGTGTGCTACGGTTTGGGGTTGCCTTCCGACTCGTGTTGGTGAAGCGACTGAAGGGGGGTTCGCTGCCGCTATCCATTGCAATTGTTGAGGGTGGCGCATGCGATTCTCTTGAGCTGGTGTGAGGCTCACCGAGTCGGATTTCCCTACCTTCCACTCGAGTTGAATTTGAAGGTGAAAAGGAGCGAGTGAATGTCGGAGGCCAATCGGAAACGTGTTTCAGCGACTCCTAGAGCAATTCCTTAGCCTTCGGTTTATTCTTCTGGTGCAATTCCAACAATTCTAGAGAAGTAGGCATTGGAGACAGAGAAGCAACAAGGAAATTTCTGGGTAGATCTCGGAATTGATTCCGACGCAAGAGGAGGTGTGTGTCGGCTGATAATTAAAGGTGATGTGGCTAACTTGGTTCTGATCTATTTCTAAAGGGATCAAAGAAGGTTCTCACAGCAGCGACGGAACCAGCAGACTTCAGCTGCTGCGTCGTGATTCAGGAGATAAACAGAAGAGTGGGGGCTCTTTGTGGTGAGTATAAGAGACTGTTGCAGCAGTTGAGCCGGAGGTGGAATCGGATCTGAAAGAGAAGCGGGAGATTGGCTCTAGGCAGCGAGTCTTGGTGATTTTGGACTCAGGGTGATCGCAAGTGGGCTGGGAACCTTGGGCAGTGATTGGATTGAGGAGAACTGCCATTAATTTCATTAGACACAGATGGCTGGTGGGATAGACAGCGGTAGTAGTGCTGAGGATTGGAGTTCGAGAGGCAGCGGACTTCGTCAGCAAGCTGTCCAGGTGAATTCCAATTCCTTTAGGCTATTTCCAACCAATCTAATTAATTTCCCAGCGATAGAGCAATCCCCAGTTTGGGCATGTGAATTGGGGAGGCGAAGCAAGGTGGAAGGAGTTCCAGTTTCTTGGCCTATGGCTGATTTCGCCCATAAAAGTTACGCCAAGGCAGACAGGACATATGTGAGGCCATGGGAGACTCAATTACAGCAAAAGAATGCTTCATTTTCAGCTGGAATGGAGCTTCAATGGAAGCCAAAGAAGGCTGTATTCCCAATGGGGTGTCCTACTCAAGAAACTAGGGGAGACAGTGCATACATGGAGCAGATGAGCCTTCAATTGCAGCAGAAGAAAGCCTCCTTTTCAGCTGGAATGGAACCTCCATGCCAGCCAAAGAAGGGTGCATTTTCAGTTGACCAGCAGCATCAAACATGGGGAAAAGAGTTGGAGAATGAGGTTAGCCAATGGGGCAAGGGAGCGAGCAATGGGATACATGATACACACGAGGAATTTGTTTGTAAGTTCCGCGAGAAATTGCAGGAGTTTGCAATGATACTAAATAAGAAGTATCATTGCAACTTCCCTGCTGAATATTTTGATGATTATAGAGGAAATTTTAATAAGGAGGAGTTTCTTGGAATCAAGTGTTCTAATGAGAAGTCAAGGAGGCAGGAAGCTGATGAATCAGCCATGAAAGAGGAAGGGGATGTTATGAAAATTGCTGATTTCCAGCCATGTGACAGCATTTTCAGCAATAGCAACAATTATGGGGGTCTAGATCAAGGTGTGTGGTCCAAAGAAGGATTAAAGGAACATATTGGTTCCTTTAGAGAAGTAGAAATGATGGAGACAACCAACCAGAAAACAGAAATGGCTAGGGGTAACAAGGAATCGAGGGGCTTGGTGATAAATTCAGCTGCAGTGATTGAGAAGTTAGAAGAAGAAATAATACTCCAAGAAGCATCTATTGAAAGGCTGCAAGGAAAATTTGATGGTGTTCCAGATCAGAAGTTTGTGGAAAATGGGACAGCATTGGATCAGACAAATCAGACTAAAGGACCAGCCATCGGTGTGGATGATGTTGCTGAAGCCTTTCCTCAGATTTTTGACTTATCAAAATCTGAGGAACAATCACATTTGGAACAAAATATGGATTTGACTTGGGTTAAAATAGGCAATGAGAAGATGGAAACAGCATTAGCTGGAGGAAAACTGAAGGATAGAGCTGAAGGAGTCGAAAGGTTTGCTGAAGAAAACAAAACTATCACTGCTGTGTTGGTTTTTGCTCCTACTAGAAAAACCAAGTTGTTGTCTGCTGCCGGGTGGGATGAACCAATGGCTGATTGTACTCTTAAAGTGGAGACCAATCTTGATTGGTCAGCTATTGTAGAAGATTGGGAACACAACACTGATGTGGCTGGGTTTTGTTTTCTAGATCTTGCCTCAAATTATGTGCTAACAGACTTTATATACTTGGTGGATAGGTGCCCTCATGACTGGTTATTCTTTCAATATGTAGCTGTGGCGCACCATGGAGAAAGAAAGAAAAATCAGATAGAGAAGGTGGGCATTGGATGAAGAAGCAACGGCTAGGTGATAATAAGTTTCTTGGGGACAAGAAACATTTCAAGGGGGGGAAATTGTCATGACCCAAGATTCCATCGAAGGGCATTATAGTAATAGATTTAGCAAGTTGTTAGGAGATATTTTGTAGTTTGTTACAGCACATGCATGCTGTTATTTTTGTTAGGGAAGCCTATATAAGGCTGTTGGTAGGAGAAGGGAAGGATATTATGAATGAATTAAATCTGTTTTCAATCTCTCAATTCTCCTCCTCTCTCCCGTCTCTCTCTCTCTCGTTCTTCTGTTTCTTCCCCCTTCTTCTAATCTCCCCCTTCACTTCTTCTCAATTCTTCCCCAATTCCTCTTCTATCCTTTCACGAACCCTAGGTTCGTGACAGAGGGCCACTTTATCAACGGAATGGAGCCGGTCATTCGAGCCGAGATGAGGGTGTCGAGGCCGATTGGGCTGGAGCAGATGAGGGACCTAGCCCAACCAATTAAGGAGATGAATCTGGCGATTCATGGAAGCATTTTTGGACCCTACCCAAACAGAGGTCAGGCCCCTTTGTCCCCAATTTCGAATCACCAGCAGGTAGTGATATTGTCTCCTCCGATGGTGGCACAAAAATGGGTGATGCCCAGCCCCGCCTCATCACACTGGCCTCCGGCCTTTGCTAAGGCAATGGGTGAGGAGTTGGGAGTCGTGGTGTTGGCTGACGAGAAGACAGACACAGCAACGCTGTGTTTGGAGGGTGCTACACTTCCATGGGCCCAATGGGAGCGAAGGAGACGAAGAGAGATTCGTGTGGGTAAGAAAGGAAACCTAAAAGACGAAGCCATAGGGCGCCACCATTGCATCTCTGCTCAAGCAATGGCGAAGAAGGGGAAGGTGAAGAAGAAAAAGTCGATGATTAGACCACCACAAGGTGACAGCAAAAGCGTCAAGAAGAAACGCAGGAAGAAGAAGAAGCTTCAGAAATACCAAGCTCCAGTCCCAACCAAAGACACCGCGATGCCAATTCAGTCCGATTCGGACGCCGACGATGATTCCTTCTCCGGTGAGACCAAGCCCGAGAAGATCCAGAAACTTCTCGAGCCCTACACCAGGTACCAGCGGATTAACTTCCTTGTCGGCGCAGTCGTGCCCGATGCTTTCCTCTTCACTCGCCTCCACGATGCCGCGGATCGCGACATATATCGTCGCAAGTTCGTCGTCTACGGCCTCGCGTGGGACACGACGCGAGAAACCTTCGTCTCTGCCTTCGAGTCAGGCGTCGAGACTGAGGACTGCAACGTCATCTTCGATTGGGTCATGGGAAAGACCAAGGGCTACAGCTTCGTCCAGTTCAAGACGAGACTGGAAGCGACCGAGGCATTGAAGCAGCCGAGGAAAAAGATCAGGAATCTGATGTCAAGGACGGCGGATCTAGTAACGTCCAAGGAGGGCATCGTACCAATGATTGGGGCGCCATCAGGGGTCCAGCCATCTCCTACCACATTTGATGAGGTGTTCCAGTACATATTTGACTATATAGAACCTCAAGTTAAATCGGATTTTGTCGTCCCTGTTGCTCGATATCATGGCTCTCGTCTTGTGTCAGGACCTTCACCTTGAGGACAAGGTGAGTTCCGTGGGGGGAGTATTGATAGGCAGCCCATAACATTAAGGGTAGATTAGGGATATTGAAATGGGAGAATTGGTGTATGTGCAGATAACTAATTCTGTTAAGGGGTAGAATGGGAAGAGCAAAGAGGGGGGGGGGCATGTGAGCAACAGATTCCTATAAATAGAGAAGCAAATAGAGTAGAAGGGGAGGGATTTTTCTGGCGAATATAGAGGGAGAGCGTGGACCTCTCGAATGTCCATTTTCTTTTCATTTTGTTAATTTCCAGCCTTGTAGTTCTTTCGATTATCAGTATCCTATCAACATCCTAGGAGCTTGTTGATTAGCTTGTTCACTCCAATTTGGATGCATTTAGATGAATATGGTTGTTTAGCAAGATCTAGAAGTTTGGTCTCCATAATAATGGTAAGTGTAATGTTGATTTAAGGGCCAATTCTTCACCACCTTTTATGCTAAAATTTGCACTCAATTTGATGTGCCAATTCTTGTTCTTCATAGTGATAATGCACTTGAATACTTGTCTGCACCTTTTGAATCTTACACAGGATCCTTCACTAATCATCTTGTCTGAGAACCCCACAACAAAATAGGGTCCCTGAAAGGAAGAATCATCATTTAAAAAGAAATTGCACACACACTACTTCTTTATATGCATGTCCCTCTCCATTATTGGGATGATGTTTTAACAGTGTGCTATTTGATTAATTGGATGTCTTCGTTTGTCCTTACAACTAGGTTCCTTTGTTCTTTTTCCTCAGGCTAACATATACTCCCTAACTCATATATTCGAATGTACATGCTTTATCCATCACCTTGCTCTAGATCTCAATAAGTTATCTACTCGATCTCTCAAATATATTTTTCTTGGTTATTCCCGTCTTCAAAAGAAGCTATTCTCCTGAGTTAGCTCGATACTTTTCTCTACCAATGTTATCTTTTTTGAGTCATTCCTTTATTTTTCTCCATCATTTGAGTTGTTTGAATCGGTGTTGACTAGTTTAGCTTTTTTTTTTTTGAAAAAATTGACTAGTTTAGCTTTGCTTACCCACTTTCTTGACCTTCCATCTTCTACTCCACTTCCATTTTCCTCTTGCCTGATCACCCCAATCTATAGACTTATCAGTGTCCTCCTCAGCATGTGGACCCACTAACTGAGCTTGTAGTAGACAGACAATGGAGCAACTTGTTGAGTCATCCTATGTGTTGGTTAAGCTTCCTCTCTCTAGTTTGTCTCCCTCATCTCATGATCTCGTTTTGCCTTTTGATCTTTGTAAGGTTCTTGTCAATATACTACTTGTCATCCCATTTCAATTTTGTTAGTTATCGTTCTTTATCTCCTAGATATATTGCTTTTGTCTTTTCTTTATCTTCTATATCTATTGCTAAGATTGTTACAAGTGCCCTTTCTCATCCAAGGTCGCAAGATTCTACAGTTACATTCCAATGGGACTTAGGACTTAGTACCTCTCCCTCAAGGTAAGTTTATTGTTGGGTGTCGCCAGTTTATACTATCAAGGTTAGTCTAAATAGCTAGGTTGATTGCCTTAAAGCTCGCCTTGTTAGTAAAGGGTACACTCAAACTTTTGGCCTTGATTGTGGGGACATTTTCTCTTATGTTGCTAAGATCTCCTCTATTCAGTTATTTTTGTCGCTTGTTGTCATGTCTCATTGGCCTCTCCATCAGTTAGATATCAATAATACTTTTCTCCATGGTGCCTTAGAAGAGAAGGTTTATATGGTGCAACCTCCTAATATCGTTGCTCAAGGAGAGTCTGCAATGGTGTCATCTTTGCAAATCCTTATATGGCCTAAAACAATTTCCCCGGGCTTGGTTTAGTAGATTTAGTCAAGTTGTCTTGGAGTTCAAGTTAACTCGAAGCAAGGCTGATCATTCAGTCTTTTATTGCTCTAAATCAAGTTGTCACATTCCTTTGGTGGCATGTGTTAGTGATATAGTTATTACGAGGGATGATGTTGGTATCTGAGTTGAAAACACATCTCTCTGATAACAATTTCAAGGATTTGGGTTAATTGAAATATTTTCTAGGTATTGAGATGGCACTGTTCAAAGCAAGGCATCTATATTTCTCAAAGAAAATGTGCTCTGAATATGCTAGAAGAGATAGAGATGTTTGGATGCAAAGTAGTAAATACCCCTATGAATCCAAATATCAAATTGTTATTGGGACATGGGAAGCCTATTTCTAACCTTGGGCACCATTGTCAGTTGGTTGACAAACTTAACTACCACACAATCACCCTTGAAGATATTGCATTCATGTAGGGTGATAAGTCAATTTCAAAATTCACTTTGTGACAGTCATTGGGACGAAGTAATTTGCATCCTTAGCTACTTAAATGTTGTTCTCACTCCTTCCTCTACAGGTTGTGGAACTGGTCGTGAACCCTAAGAAAAGACTTAAAGTTCATTAAACTTTAAAAAATCCCATAATCTCTAATATCCTCTAGATTTACATAACTGAAATAAATCGAAAGTAATTGAAAATAAGACTTTCTAAACTGAGTCCATTGACATCCCCCATGCCCCCATGTCTAGTCCTGCTAATCCTGTTCACTTGAAAATATTTTAGGGAGAGTGGTGAGATTGAAGTCTAGTGAAGGTTACCCTTGCATAATAGATCAATATCCAAAATAAAGGATTTTATATACATATAAAAAATAATTTAAATTCAAAGTTTCACCAATATTCCCATGTAATAACATGTATCACCGATAAAAATCACATCATATCAAATGGTATAGCTATCAAATTTTCACGATATATAAAATGTCATTTATTCAAGGGAACTACAATAATCAATTTAAATTGCAATAAATATCTTAATGTGCAGTATAGCCTTAGATCCAATCATTGTACAAGGGGACCTAATAATTTCCCCTAGGATCTACCACCCAGTGGAACACAACTAGAATACATCATTCCATCTCCTTCTATTAAGAAACTAAAATTCCTATGGCATAGTATAGGTAGTCGAATTTTAGTAGCCAAAGTAGCCCTTGGACTTCCCTAATGGTTCCAACTTATTATCACATACTAACACCATTGATAATCATTTTGAAACAATTTTTACAACTACTCGTGCTCAATTTGTTTTCAAATCAACATGTATCAAGTAGCAAAATTGAGAACATATGTTGTGTCAAAACAATTTTCAATCCTGCATAGGAATAATTTTCAAAACATACCAGTGCAGAAATAGCTACTCACCTGACCCCTTCATAGAGAAGATCCACAATATAATCCACAAATATCCTGTGACCTTGCTTCTTGCTGATTCCTTTTGCTCAAAGTTTGATGATGGAATCCCCTAAGCTTGAATTTTTATATGCTTATTAGGGTTCATCCAATTCCTCTTTGGTTTTGGATTCGATTTCTCCTTTTGTTTCTAATTCTTCAATTAATCATAATCTTTATCGACTCCTAATCAGATGATAAACAGGTTTTTTTTTTTTTTCTAATTTATCTTCAATATTCACATCACCAATCCTAATCCCTTTTCAAAGAATTGGTTTGTCTCCAAATTGGACAGGTAATCCCTCTTCAACAAGGAATTGATTTGTTTCGAATTCTTTAATAAATCCTAATTTATAACTTGAATCCTAGTCCCTCCACAATTATAACAATCAATATCATCTCAAATTTCCCTCCTATTTATCTTTTTCTAAAAATTCAAGTGTTATAGGTGCCTCTGACCAAGGTGTGTTGTATCAAGATCATTGCCATAGTCAATTTGTGGATATATAGATGCTATTTGGCAATATCTCCTAGTGATAGACGATCCATATTTGGATATTGCATATTTGTTTATGGCAACTTGGTCTCTTGAAAGAGTAAGAAACAAAATATTATTGCCCTGTCTAGTGCAGAGGCTGAATATCGGGCAATGGCTCTAACCACATATGAGTTGATATGGTTGAAACAATTGGTTGAGGAGTTACAAGTCATTCAGATCAAGTTTATGAAGTTGATTTGTGACAATCTAGTTGCAATGCATATTGTTTCTAATCTGTTGTTCCATTAGAGAACCAAACATATCGAGATTAACTGTCATTTTGTTGGGGAGAAGTTGCTCTCTCGAGAAATTGCCACATCATTTGTGAGTTCTCATGATCAGTTAGCTTACTTGTTCACTAAGTCGCTTAGAGATCCTTGTTAGCTACATATGCATCAAGCTTGGCATGATCAACATTTATGATCCAGCTTGAGGTGGAGCATGAATGTTTAGAACGTATCTTTAGAATATATGGATGATTTGTATATTAAGTAACTATATATTTAGATGATTTGTATATATTGAGTATATCTTTAAAATATATTATTTCTTTACCTTAGAACCGGATGCATGTATATAAGTCCTTGGACACCTCATTTATGAAATACAATTTTACATTTTCTTATTTTACATATGGCATGGATGTTGGGCAGTTTATCAATAATATATGCAAAATATAAGCCTAATTAAGATGAGGATACTATGGTGGACGTGCAGCCATATGAGAAAACAGAATCGGAAATGAGATTACTTGTCATAAGATAGAAGTGATTACTAGAAAACAGAATTGAAAATGAGATTACTTGTAATAAGATAGGATTGATTAAAATGGTTTAGACATGTGAGACGAAGATCAATAAACAAATTTGTGAAATGAGTTGGTGGAATTGAAGAACCATGTAGCAAAAGAGGTAGAAGATTTGTATATATTTTTTCTGTAAAAAAAAAAATCATATTTGGTATGAGTGTATTTTTTTGGTCATCTAAAATTTTTTTTTTAAAAAAAAAAAAGGTAAAAGAAGACCAAAATATTTAGTAAAAAAAACCCTGCACAAAACCCCTAGACAAGACTTGAAATATTATGGCCTTACAGAAAATTATCGTCAATAGAGATTATTAGAAAGTTAGATCTAACCAATCCCTATTATTGGGATTAAGTTTTATGATGATGATGACACATTGGTCAAGTTGGGCATGGCAGAAGGGGTAAGGGTTGAAGGTAATGTTTGGAACAAATAGGGTCAAATGTTATCTCATGATGGGATTTACCACGCACTTTAAATATCTGGAGTACCATGCTTTTGTTTTCTTTGTTATGGAATTCATCTTCTTCGTTTTGCATGATCTTATCACAGAAGTGACCAGACATACAAGTCTCTTGTAATGTCCTTTGTTTTTTTAATTCCTCAGTCAGTGTTGCTATTTCTATCAACATATTTACAGGAACAGGCATTAATGGAAAAGTTAACATTGTGCATTGCATGTTTCTGTAGGTACCTTGCCCTTTGATTTCGAATATGCCCTGTGGTTGGACGAGCACAATAGGCAGATAAATGTGCTTAGAACAGCAATTAATTCACAGGCAGGTGACACTGAAGTTCAGACTATGGTGGACAAGATCATTGCCCATTTTGAAGATTTTTTCAAGCTGAAGGGCAATGCTGCAAAGGCTGACGTCTTCCACATCTTGTCAGGAATGTGGCAAACCCCTGCAGAGCGGTGTTTTATGTGGATTGGTGGCTTCCGCTCATCTGAAATTCTGAAGGTGTGATTCTTGATGGATCCCTTGATTTTATGTACTTGAATTTTATCCATCAACAAGCTCCAGGGCTTTAGGAAATATTATTTTCTTTTTTTTTTTTGTTACTAAAATAGTCCTTTGGCTGGATTTTTACGCATGCTTGTGACACGCACTTTAGAATAATAAGGACTAGCTTACAGAACCCTTCTAATTTAGTTTCTAGTTTTAGCGACTCTTGTCCTTTATTCTCCATTACATTTTTCTATAAAAAGTAAATGTGTTGGGACTTACTCATCTGAGGAATTCATAGCTGTTGTCTTTTTGTTAATGTTGTCAATCCTTATTCTGAAATTTTAGATTATGTGATGCATGCGGATATCAATACTCCAAAAGGTTTTGTGATTCATATACCTAAAAATTAATATTAACAGTGTGTTGTGTTCTAATGAACTGAGCTATGAAAGTGATTGTTGAACTGGACAACTATAACAACAATCACAAGCTATAATCCTAACAGGCAGGGTCAACTACATGAATTCTAGACCTCCAGCCATCTCTATCCATGGTCACATCCCTATAAGACCAGTATATCTTATATTTTTGTTTAAGGGTTTTCTACTAGTTTTCTTTGGTCATATTCTCTCTATTTTGCTGCAAATTTCCTCCATCTTGTGCACTCACTTCATAGGTGCGTTTCTTCTTTTGACATGTCCATGGCATCTTGATTGTATCCCCTGCATCTTATCTTCAATAGGCATCATCCCAACTGTATTAAATATGATCTTGTTTTTTATTTTGTCTTCTCTTTTCTGGTTGTGTATCCATAGCATCCTCATTTTATGTTACGTTCATATTTTGCACATATTGATACTTAATTGCCCAACATTCTGAGTCATACAAAAAGGTGATTGTGTAGCTAGGAAAAGTTTACTAAAAGTTATACCAGGTGTCATGTTCAATGGACATGTTGAGGTATTCTAACAATTTTTCAGCGGGATTATTTCTGAGGATTTCATGGTTGTTTTAAAACGTAAACCTTGTAACTGATAGGTTCTGTAGTTGCCTAGAATATATTATCCCATTGGTGAATACAAAGTCCCTGATTTTTGGGGGTAATATCTCGTCACGATGACCAATTGTTTAAAATGGGCGTTCATTTTGACTGTATACCAAAGATTCTTTTTCTCCCATAGTGTTTTTGTGTTAACTGATTTAGACTCAAAAGGTATTGTTTAGGAGGTGACGGAAGGGATCTTTAAAGGATCAAGAATTTATATGTGTCCTAGTGCTTGGTGATAGGTCTAACCTCAAGTTTCTTGTCCTCTTCTGAAATAGGTGAAAATGCACGGGACTAAATTGAAGTTACTAGTCTTATTGATTGTCTTGTGATGATTTCCAAAATTGGTTAGGTCTTGGAATGGTATAGGATAATTTAATGCTTCTGACTAGCCTTAAAACCAGTGCCTTTTGTTTTATGTCATGAATGTTTCTCACCAGAGAATTGTATTTTGTGAACCTGTGACAACAAAGCATTTGAACTGTTGCAAGTTTCCTTAATGTAGTTAACCCTAAATGTAAAAAACATTTGAAAAATAATTACACATCTTCAACTCTATTGTATTTTCCTTTTTGCTCTTTTTAGTGGTTTCATCATTCAACTCATTTGTCTTATTGGTTGTGTCAAATGTCACCACAGCTTGTGAAGAATCAAGTAGAGCCGTTGACTGAACAACAGGTAATGGGAATCTACAACTTGCAGCAATATGCGCGACGGGCTGAAGATGCTCTCTCTCAGGAGATGGAAGCATTCCTGCAAACTGTGGCAGAGACGCTGATGAATGGTTTTTCTGGCTCATCGGGGTCATCAGAAAATACGGCTAATTACATGGGTCAAATGGCGATGGCCATGGGAAAATTCGTAACACTTCATGGTTATGTCCGCCAGGTAACATCCTTTTATCATTTTCTTGTATACTTTTTTGCTCTTTTATGGTTACTGTTCTTTACTTGATAGGTAGAAAGCTTACGATGTTTGTGATGACTTGGAACTCCAATTGTATAGTCTCCAAGTTCCTCTTTTTATTTTTTATTTTTTTTGCTTCCCCTTTTATTTTCATTTGGTATATCATCACAAGCTTGTATGCCTTCAATAATGCAATTTTTCTTTTTGTTCAGTTATACTGTGTAACCTTTTGATTCAGCTGGGCCACTGAATCTGCCTCAAAGTCTATTCTTTTGCAAATTATGTTTTGTATCAACATTGGTTGTGTAAAACAGCATATCAAGTTGTAATGCCATTAGGTGAGGTCAGCTATATGGATTCTCACTTGCTAATCACACCTCTCCATGACCATATCTTCTTCATTACATTGCTTGTGCAAACCTGTTAAATGTTGAAACCTTTCTTCGGATGCCATTCTTTAATTGATTATTTTGTAATAGATATTTGTTTATAGGATATTGTAGTCTGCTAGCGTTTGAGCATTATGTTGGACGTGCTCCTTTCACTTCAGCCAAGTGTTTAGTCCGACAGAGTTGAACTTAATTGAGTTTGCCTTAAGTGAAGGGTGAGCATCCAAATGAGGGTTTAAGGATTCCTGCTGGGGAAGCACCTTCTTCCATTGTTTAGCAAAAGGATTTAAGCATGGTGGTGCTCAACTGAAATGCGTTCTCTTCATTTTTATTTTTTGACCAGATTGTAGTAGTAACGCATAAACCCTTTCCGCCATTTTCATGCATAAATGCACCCTAATACTGGGCTACTTGGTTAGTATCTTAACCTTTCCTACTAATAAGACTGAAGTTTCTCATAATGTCAATTTCTCTTTTTTTGGAATTGCCAGGCTGATGGTGTGCGCCAGCAGGCACTGCAACGCTTGCACCGGCTACTGACAGCCAGACAATCAGCTCGTGCGCTTTTCGCTATGAATGACTATTTCAACCGTCTTCGAGCCCTTAGTTCTCTTTGGCTTGCCCGGCCTCGAGGGTGATCAACCGATGCATCCCTGTTTATGCTGCCGTCCTGGTTAGCACTCAAAATGAACTCCCAACTTTCAGTTGAATCCTGGACCGAACTCTATAATCCCGCCAAGAGGGTGCCATCGAGCACCCATTGGTATCTGGGGATACTGTTTTTAAGACATTTTGGTTGCTTGATATCAGTTACTGTCAATCTGGTGTGTGGATTGTGCAGGGATCTACCTGCCTTTTGTCCCTGTTGTTAACAGGTGGTATGGTTTGCTGTTTGCGAGAGTGACAATGAGGATGTGTGTGTATTGTGTGAGGATCTGGCTTTTCTGAACTGATGGGTGTGGTTTGCTGTTTGTGAGAGACAACAATAATATATATATGTGTGTATTGTGTGTAAGGATCTTGCCTCTGTGGTGTTGTGTTTTGTCCAATTTCGCAGATGAAAACTTGCAGGCGGTTTAGTTGGGGCAATGGGCTGAATGATGCATCGTGCAGGTGAAGAATTCAAGGGAGAAAATGCATTCAGTGCACTCTATAGGGGTGCAAAGTATACTTAATGTCTACTTTTGTCTCACTTTTTGAGTCTGCATGTGCGAATGTGGCATTAACGAGCAGTACTTTCTGCTTCAAACCCATCTGCAGACTGCAATTATGATCCCTTCACAATATTAGAAGTGCCCTTTTTTTTTCTCTGATGCAACCATATCTCTCCCTCCTTTTAAGAGTAGGTGAGGTTAGTGTAACCTCTCTCAAGGTAAGGGAATTGCTTCTTGAACTTAACTCTACCTTGAAGTGGTGATTTGTGTTATTTTTACCCTTAAGTTTATCAAAACTTCAAAGGGACAAAAATGGGTATTAGAGCGCAATGAGGTACATACAATTGACTTCACTTGACAGGTAAGAGGGAGTTCACAACTTTCCTGATTTTGTGCGAAAGTGTTGGGACTGTTTGTTTTATTGTCAAATTTTATTTCTTTATTTGATTTTTGCTATTTCTCACTGCATCCATTTGTATAAACTCTTTTCTTGATATACTAACAACTTTTATAAGTTCATGTAATATAATTTTATTTACATATATACACTTCATATTCGCAATTATTCATAAAAACTCATATTTTGAAAATTATTTAATTTATTGTTTGGAAAAAAATTAATTTTTTTATAAAAAAAATAGCTGAGAATAGGCAACCTCGTTATATTATGTGATACCATAATATCTTAATATTGTGTTGCCATGTATGCAAAGCTTGAATATATTAACGGGTGAAAATATATTCTATTTTTGTTTTTAAATTATTCAAAGTTATTCATTGTCATATACATGACAACAGGAGATTGATATATAATGCAATGGTATTATAAATATATATATATATATATATATTACTTTTAAATAATTTTAAAAATTATTCAAATCCAAACTTACGCCTTCATAATATAGACTTCCTAATTGAATCCATATTTAATATCATTCTCAATTTAAAAACATTACTTGAGCACTTTAAAATGACACCTAATGTGACACTCCTCCATTAATATCATTTACCCTTAAATTAATTAAATACATAATATAATACATTAATATAAAAATAAAAATAGCTAAATTTAGTTGATAAAAACATTTCAATTCCAAGTTATCAAAATGACATCGTTTTATCTTTCTCTTCTCTTCTTCGTATCTTATTATCTTTTTATTCTTAAGTCCAAATCTGTTGTCCCCATTTTTTGTTCCCTCCTTAGTTGTCTCTCCAATAAAAATAAATTACATTACTAAATTAATACACATCACTAAATAGTGATTATTCTAAAAAAATTATAGAATCAAACAAAGAAAAAAGTTATAGAATCGTATATGCATTATCCTTTGATTCTATAATTTTTTTGTTTGATTCTATATTTTTTTTTTTTGAGATAATCATTGTTTGATGGTGTTTATTAATTTAGTAACGTGATTTATTTTTATTGGGGAGATAATTAAAGGAATAGAAGATAGACAACAGATCTGGACTCTATTTGTAAGTAGCACAATCGCAGTTTGTTATTGCTTGTCCATGCTTCACCTTCCTGTTCCCAAATTGCCAAACGAGAAAGATGAACAAATTAATTTTAGGTATTCTCTATAAAAATATCATCATATTAAAAATCACTTCTTTAAAAAGAAAAAAAAAAGGCAATTTCGTCCTCAATGAAGCAAATCCAAACCAAATTAGATTTAGGTCCGGGCCGCCCCTAGGGCGTAACACAGTTGGTTGTGGGACGGCAGTTTGGTCCCAAGAAGCCAGGTTCAAGTTTGGCCAGCCGCAGTATGGGATTTCTGCTCCTCAAGAGTAGAGTCTTTGTGGGCGGCCAGCACTAGGCCTCCCGTTGACCATAGCCGTCGTGTACCTGATTAACTTTCTCTCCTTAGCGTGGGGCAGTTGGGAGGGCACCCAGGGTGAGTGATTTCATCTTGGTCCCAAGATTTAGGTCCGGGCCTGATCACCGGGAAGCTCCCTTCTCAGGCGGCTGAACAATGTATTTATATAAAGAAATCTACAGAATAATGCTGCAGAGAAGTCGTCCTATGACAGCACTTTGGTCTTTAATTGGTCTCAATCTTATTCTGTTATCAACAGTCACTCCAGTCTATGACTTCCATCTGTTTTCTTCCTCACTGGGAGAGAACTCAGAAGGGTATGGCTAGCTCCTATCTTAATATTTCTTTTTAGCGAACAAAATATGTTATTCATCTAAGAAATTGCATTAGAAGGAACCAAAAGCACATTAAACTCAAATACGTTTGGTATAGGTGTGTGGTAGAGCATTCTAGAGTTGGTTACTCCCACCTTGGTTATGAATTCTCAAAATAGTTGTTGCAGCAACGTGTTTGTAATATTTACCTTTTCTAGGATATGAGACCCTAGAATTTTATTCTATATATACTTATACATATAGAATAAAATGGTGATTGGCAGGTAGTTGATTGGGATTTACCTGGTTGGTCTGAGAGAAGGAGACTAATTATTGCGTCACCCATGATTCGTCTAACTATGAGCTGATCTCTTAACTCGTTGAGCACCAAGTCCAAGTCTCTAGCATAAAAAAATGAATTAGTTAAATGCACTCGCATGAAGGTGGGGCTTAAAGTAGATTTAAAATGTAGCTCCACATGACAAAAGAATAAAATAAAATAAAATTGTTCTGGTCCTGTGAAGAGCTGCCGCTTCATTTATACTAACTGGGGGAATTGACAACATGCATATGAGATACTGTATTCTTGAGATTTTTGTGGAGGAATTGACAACATATATATATATATATATATGAGATACTGTATTCATGAGATTTTTGGGTTACTACCATGCAGTTTCGTATAGACAAATTTAACAGGATTCCATGAATGTGTAGTGTCTGTCAAGAGTAATTTATTTCTATTTTCTTCATCTTTCTTTGTTACAATGGATTCATTCAAGCAGAGTGAAACAGTGCCATCTAGAACTTTAATCTGCTTTGGTGAACGGATCCAACTTGAACATAATGGGCTAGGAGTTGCAGGATTTTTGTTTGGCACTGGAGCCTACTGGTGTTTGTTGACTGCAGATTCACTCACACTAAAATCAAGGGGTAGAAACAAAGAGTCTTGTGTCCCCCCCCCCCCCCAAATGAAAATTCCAGCCAATAGGAGGGTTGTTGGGTTTTGTGTTTCCTAATGAGGCCCAAGGCGATGACGATGGTTTGGGTTAGCTTCATAAGCTTCGGCCCGGGATTGAAGCAACGGTTCAACTCACTTATTGGCAGTCCATTTATAGAAGTCGGGCCATAAACCCTTAACCCTCTCTTTGGAGGAGAAATAGACCTTGGCCCATTTGCTCAAGGGAGGAAGGAAGCCTATGAAGCCTAAGACCATGAAGCCCAAGCCCATTTCCTCTCTTGCCTTAAGCCCACAATATAAAAGGGATTTTTCCCCTTTTTGTGCCCTAGGTGTGGCGGCCGATTGGGTGCTCTCTCTTGTTCCCTCTCTCGGCCGATTCTCCCTTCATTGATGGCGATCCTCCTAGGGTTTCTTTCCTTCTCGGTCAGATGCTTCTTTCCTTTGCTGTGTGCCGCACTTTCCTTGTGCGTGGTGGATGTTCGTCAATGGCGTTTGCAACGCCTATTTAGTCCGAGTTGTTGTCTTCTCTTTTGGGTAAGTTTTTCGGCCATTGTTGAACCCATATCTTTGTGATTTTCCTCTGTTCCTTGGTGGATCCTACTGTGTGAGGAAGCTTGTGTGGCTTGGGTAAGGGGTGTCGATCGGCCGAGGGATTTGGAGGTTTGAGGGCTTCGGTTCTTGGGGCTTTTGGGCTCCTTTGTGGCTTGGTGTCCCTATTCGTTGGTTGTTGCCTAAGTGGTGTTTGAACGAGCCCAGATCTGAGCCTTGGAGCAGTCTTCGTGACTACCATTGTTGCTAAACAAGGAGTTTGATACTTTGCCTTTGATTTGTTCTTGTATTCGGTTGTTTTAGTTTGATTTCGATTGAGTTCTAACCAGGGCCGGCTTAAGGCATAGGCCAGTGAGGCCTATGCCTAGGGCCCCTTAAAAGAGTAGGGCCCCAAGAAGCAAAAATTACAAAGTAAATAATGCGAGAAAAGTAGAGGGCAACAACAATAAATGTAATAATTAATGTGAAGATGCAGAGCAATAAATGCAATAAATGTGTATTTATATTTTGACTTCTAATTGACATGTGATATGAGTGAAAGAGAGATAAAGGTGTGGGCTGCACTCTTCTCATGGTTGCAAAGCTGACATAGCTGGCTTTTCTAAACTTGCAGAATATATATAGCCATCACTTATCATTTATGAGATTGGGATTTGAGTTCAACGATAAGAAATTAAGCCGTTGAATTTCAACGGCCTGAGAGTATAAAAGGTTTCACCGTTTCAGCGTGAGCAAGCTTCATTTAACCCTCTTTTCTCTCTCTCTCTCTCTCTCTCTCTCGCTGTTTCTGTATACGATTTCTACAGCTTACAGAATACAGAATATTAATAATTTAGCAAGGTAATTGATTTTATTTTTGTATTTTTCTTTCTATTCTTTTTATTTTAATATTATGATTAATTTCTAATGGTGTATATTTTGATTATTTTTTTTACAGGTAAAATATCAAGTTTTATTGCTATTTCATCAGAAAGTACATTTAAAAGAGCATAGTCACAGGTGCTACCCTTCCTACTTTCTTGTATTTTTTAAAATTATTTTTATTTTAAAAAATAATATTAAAGGGTTTAAATTAATATTGTTTGAATAAAAATGTTTGGTAGAAAATATGATTCTGGATTTGAAAAACGTAAGAAAAAAAGAAAAGTAGAAGAATTAATTCAATCCCAAAAAGGTGCACTTGATAGATTTGTTATTGATACTAAACAACAAATATTAGAAAAATCAAATGAAGATTTAAATGAAAAATTAGATGAAATTTGTGAAGAAATTTTTGAGGATAATAATTTAAATTCACCAAAAAATAGTGAAGAATATGAAGAAAATTTAGAAGAAGATGTTCTAATCGATGAGAATAAAAATGAAACAACTATTAAAAATATTTATGATCCAGCATAATGGAAAAATTTAGATTCAAGATTAATTGATTTATTTGTTGAGAAAGGTCCAATTAGACATGTTTTAAATTTTCCAAAAGATAAAAATTCTAGACATTTTTCTACAATTCATTATTTTCGAAATTTACCAAATGGAGAAAAACATGATAGAAAATGGTTAGTATATTCAAAAGAATTAAATAAAGTATTTTGTTATTGTTGTAAATTATTTAGTTTGAAATCAAATATAGGTCAATTAGCAAATGAAGGATGTGGAGATTGAAAAAATCTTAGTACTAAACTTAAAAGTCATGAAACAAATAATGAGCATGTTATAAATATGAATACTTGGGTTGATGCTGAAATGAGATTAGTTAAAAATAAAACAATTGATAAACATTTACAAGAGAAAATAAATAAAGAGAAAGAGCATTGGAATAATGTACTAATAAGAATTATTGCTATTGTAAAAATTCTTTCAAAAAATAATTTGGCATTTCGTGGTACAAATGAGAAGATTTATCAAGATAATAATGGAAATTTTTTGAGTTTAATTGAAACGATTGCTGAATTTGATCCAATAATGCAAGAACACTTTAGACGCATACAAAATGGAGAAATTCATAATCATTACCTTGGTCATAATATACAAAATGAGTTGATAAATATTTTAACATTAGAAATAAGAAATATCATTATTAAAAAAATCAAAGAATCAAAATATTTTTCAATTATACTTGATTGTACCTCAGATGCAAGCCATCAAGAACAAATGTCTTTTATATTAAGATGTGTAGATATTTCAACAAGTCCAATAAAAATAGAAGAGTATTTTGTAGATTTTTTAAAAGTAGATGATACATTTGGTCAAGGTATTTTTAATGTACTCACAAATAAAATACAAAATCTTGAACTTGATATAAATAATGTAAGAGGACAAGAATATGATAATGAATCTAATATGAAAGGTAAACAATAAGGTGTGCAAAAAAGATTATTAGATATAAATTCTAGAGCATTTTATACACCATGTGGTTGTCACAGTCTTAATTTAGTGCTTTGTGATATGGCTAATTCATGTGCTGATGTTATGACATTTTTTGGAGTTACACAACGCATATACACATTATTTTCTTCTTCTACAAAAAGATGAAAAATTTTATAAGATCATGTTTTATATTTGACACTTAAACCATTATCACAAACACGTTGGGAAAGTCGTATTGAAAGCATTAAAGCAATAAAATTTCAAGCTCCACAAATAAGAGATGCTTTATATCAATTAGCAGAAACTACTGAGGATCCTAAAACAAAAAGTAAAGCTATTTCTTTAGCAACACATGATATTGAGAATTTTGAATTTTTGTTAGGTATGATTATTTGGTACGATATGTTGTTTGCTGTTAATACAGTTAGTAAATATTTACAAAATAAAGATATGGACATTACTATTGCAATAGATCACTTGAAAGGTCTTATTACTTTTTTTAAAAATTATAGAGAAACTGGTTTTAAATCTTCTATGATTTCTGCTAAAGAGATTGCAGAATAAATGAATATAGAACCAAAGTTTCGTGAAAAACGTACAATAAGAAGAAAAAACAATTTGATGAGAATGAAAATGAGGAGATTAAATTATCTAGTGAAGAATATTTTAGAATTAATTATTTTACATATTTAGTTGATCATGCTATTTCTTCTCTTCAAAATAGATTTGAACAATTTAAAATTTATGAAGATAATTTTGGTTTTCTTTATAATGTAGAAAAGTTAAAAATGCTTGATGATGATAATTTGAAGATAAATTGTTTAAATCTTAAAAATTTTCTAAAACATAATATGCTATCTGATATTGATGGTTTAGATTTATTTTCAGAATTAAAAATTTTAAAAGAAATTATAACTATAGAAATTAAAACACCACTTGCGATACTAAATTTTATAAAAAAGGTAAATTCTTTTCCAAATACATGGATAGCTTATAGAATATTATTAACCATTCCTGTTACTGTAGTTTCAGCAGAAAGAAGTTTTTCAAAACTAAAATTAATAAAATCTTATTTATGTTCAACTATGTCACAAGAAAGATTAAGTAATTTGGCTATATTATCAATTGAAAAAGATTTACTTTCTAAATTAGAATATAAAAATTTAATTAATGACTTTGCATCTAAAAAGCAAGAAAAATAATTTTTTTATAATTTTTATTATTTTTTAAAGAGCTAAAAAGTTAATGATCGCCTAGGGCCCTGCGTATGCTTGAGCCGGCCCTGGTTCTAACCCCCTGGTTCTAACCCACTGTTTTGTAGAGTTTTTCCGCAACAAGGGTCATTTATTTTCGGGAACTAGGCAGAGAACATCCACCATTCCCTCGCTAGGGGGTTGCATCAAGTAGGACACCCAGGGTAAAAACTTTTCATATAATATATATATGTATATATATAATACCTGTTCATGGAAAAGTTAAATTTTGGAGTCATGCATCTGTATTTCACATGGAAATTATGGACTGCCACATCTTCTAATCATGTTCAGGCCGCTGCTGCTGCTGCTGCTGCAACAAAGCCACCCTTTTTTCAAACAGTTTTGTTCAGCATCTGAAGGAGTGGAGGGGAGTGGAGTGGACCATCAATTCAGCCATGTTATATACGTTACATAGTTTTCAAAGAGGCACAAGTTGATGTCTTCACGGTGTGGCTTTCACCACTTATCTTCTTCAACCAGAGAGCTCTCTCTTTCAAATCCTGTGTGGTCCTTTGACAACCCGTGATCTTTCTCCACCTTGCTTGCTGCTGCTGGATTTGGCTGCTTTGCTGTTGACTGTCGCAGCAGCGAGGTATGGCGATGGTGTGTTTCATTGCCATCTTTGGGGGCAGGGCAGCAACCTCCTGCAAATCTTCCATTTATGTGTGATCTTTACAAATATGATTTATTTTAGGTTGAGTCATGCTGCTAGTTCTTTTTAAGTTTTACATTTCATTTCTCTTTATATTTTAATTTTTGTCACTACAATCACCAAATTTTGATTTATGTCATTATTTAATCTTTGTTTTTGATTTTTTATCAAATTTTATTAACCAAACTTAATACCGTATACATTTGCATAAACTTCAAAATCATTTAATTATGGGGTGTATGTTAGTTTTAATATTTAAGTATTTTTTGATTTTATATTAGTGTATATTTCGATTGTTTTCATTGACAAAAAATGTTGAAAAATTAAAAAAGAGACTGAATTATAACAAAAAATAAAATTTAGTGATCATGATAAATAAAATTAAAATATGATGACTAATTTATTACAAAGGATAACATTCATAGACAAATAGTATAATTCACCTAATTTTTATATAAATTTTTTTGTTAAAAATAGTATAATCTTTATTGATGTACTAAGAAGAGAGGAAATAAAAAATTCATTATGCTTATCCTTAATTTTACCGGGCCAACAATAATTTATGAGGAGAGTGTAACAGTTTAGACCAAGTTAAGACTCCTCAATTTTCATGATACAAAAAAAATATATATATTCAAATTCAAATTAAAAATCGTTTTCCATCTCCTTTCAGTTGGATTAACCCTTTTAAGGAATGTTGAAGAACTTATCAATGTGTAACACCATTTTTGAAATTCTTACTTTATTTTAAGTTCTAAACTCATATATATAAAAGAAGAGTTACATTTATAGTAATATTTTTAATACTGAAAGTATTCTTTTTCTCTACAATTAATTTTAAACTCGAATATCTCTATAGACTTATGTTACGTAATTGATAAATAATGTAAAAGTTAATAAATACTACCTTAGACAAAATTTGTTGACCATCCCTAATGGTTTTAAGCAGTGTAATATAAATGATGATAAGAAATTCATTAACTTGATCCCAAGGACCCAATTTGGTAGTTTTGGGTGTTCCATAAACCCAGGCTCAATGGTCATTTGGGTGCAAGGCAGGTGTGGACCCAATTTGGTAGTTTTGGCCCTTTTGGGTTGGGTGTGTTCCCTAAACCTAGGGCATAATGGTCATTTTTTTTTCTTATTCATTTGAGGTATTTGAGATTCATTCGATTAATCCCTAAGGGCAAGTGATCTTCCCCTCTAATGCATCTTTCAAATAAATTTAGATGCAGATACAGTCTTTATACACTCAAATTGAACATTCAGTGTAATTCATGTAAAATTTAAATCTTTCAGCAAGTCCCTACACTAATTCAAATCTTGATATTTTATGTAAAATTCTAAGTGTTTTATTACTGCACCATATTGGTGGAGACCACGATGGTCATTTTGATGTGAGTCAAGTGTGCCAATGCCCATTGGCATTTACTTTTATGATTCAAAAATGAATTAGATTTCCTTATTGATTGATTGACTTTCGCACTTCTTTAAAGATAAATTAGAATTTTGTTTGGATCTAAAAATTAATTAAAATTAGTAGTTATATTTTCTTATTTTTTTCTTCATATTTCTATCTCAAATCGTAAATTTGGGTCACTTCTTTCAGCTTAATTATAAGTTTGGTTTTTATTTTTAATTGATTTGTAATAAAAAATTGAGTGTAATTATTTAAGATGAATGGGGCATTGTGGTCATTTTCTTTTTTTTATTATTTTGGTCAAAAAATAATACTAATGAGAATTTTTAATCAAAAATAAAATTATAAATAAATCTTTTACAAATTAACAACATTTCTTTTATAGATGATCAATTATTGTTTAAATATTATAAACATGTTTTTATTATATAAAAATTGTTTATAATTTTAGAAAATTAGAAACACTTTTAATTTTTAATGTGCATATAATTTTTGAAAAGTAATTAATAATTTATGAAAAATATTTTTAATTTCTTTATATAAATATCAAAAATTAATATACAAATAACGAATGTTAAAAAGGGTTTCCAACTAATTAGGAGTGTGCAAATGGTTAATTTGATTATCTAATCGATCGAAATCCACTAACTGATCAAATCAAATCGGGTGCAAAACCCAACCAAACAGATCGATTAACTCGAAAAATCAAATTAATTGATAGCTAAAAAAATCGAATTCAAACTATATAAATTGAATCGAATCAATTAAATCGAAGAAAAAAAATAGAAGAAAACTGAAATAATTAATAGAAAACACACAAAACCAAAGAAATCGACATCGTTTTATAAATATTAAAACAAAATCGTTTTAAAGTTTGGTTGGTTCTATTAGTCCGATTCTTTTAACAAAAAATCAAACTAAAAATCAAAAATCAAATTTTTGAGAAAAATTAATCAAACAGAATCGATGCAAAAAAAAAAAAAAATCAAACAAAACCAACAACTTTAGTCAATTTAATTCGATTAGTTTCAATAAACCGAACTTTCCTCTCCCCTAACTCTAATAAAGTAAGTTTTTTTTTTTTTTATTAATTTTTATGCGACCACCCATCAAACCCAACTTACATTTCAAACCTTTCCAGTCAATCAACCTCTTCACCTGTATATGTTCCTGCATCTAGAAAATAATTGGATTTAATATTACGAATATACTATTTGGATATTTTTAATAACATAGTATATTAATATGTTATATATGTATATTAATATGGCATAAAATATGTCACAACTGATTAGATGTGTGCAAACAATCGTTCGATTATTGAACTCATCGAAATTTAATAATATAAAAAATTAAACTACTTTAAAAAATGAACCCAAACCAACAAAACAAATCAAAAAATTGAACAAATTAAAAATTAAAAAAAATCAATCAAAAAAATAAAGAAAAATCGAACTAATTGAATAAATTAAACAAACACAAAAAATTAAAAAAAAATCAAACAAATCGAATAAATTGAACAAATTGAAAAAACTAACAAAATCGAAAATCACTAAAAAAAATCAAAAAACCCTAACTAAAACTCACCTTTGTGGGTTGTCGGTTGGAGCAAAGAAGAAAATGAGGGACAACGACGGCTAACAAGAGATAGGGACAATGACATCGATGGGTGAAGGTAGCAGAAGGAAGGTTGAAAGCAAATGAGACTTGATTTTTTGTTTGATTCGCATGGCGCCAATGGAAATAAAGAAGAAGATGGAGACAATGACGGCTACTGAGAAATAGGAACAATGGCATCAACAAACAAATGTGAAGGGACTTGATTATTCATTTGACTAGTAATTTGTTGGTCAGATCAAAGAGGAAGAACGAGACGATGATGGTCGATGGGAGACAGAGACAACAGTCGTCGATCGAAGACCGATGGCAAAAAAGAAAATGAAATGTCAAAAACTCAAATGTGAAGGGTTAGAGTTGGGTTCGTCTTCTATGACTTCAGACTTATTTTCTTTCTTTTTTTTCTTTTTCTTTTTTAGTGTGTGTGATGTATACAGGCTAAAAATAACATCGTTTTATAATTTTGATCGATTCTATTATTTTCAATCCCAAAACTAAATTGAAACCAATTAATAGAAATTTCCCAAAAAATAAACTAAGTTGAATTGAATTTTATCAAAAATCAAATTAAACTAACAATTTGACTTGATTCCATTTGGTTATTTCATTTAGAATTTTTGCACACCCCCTATAACTGAGTATTCTACTGTAACATTACAAAATTATGAATAAAAAAAAAAGAAGAAATGGGTTTAATGTAAATAATTGAAAGTCCTTAACCGTACGTACACGCAGGTGCAATGGGTAGAGAGAGAGAGAGAGAGAGAGATGTGGTATTGTTGATTTGTTTGTAAGGAAATATACATTCCATATGATTAGGAGACTTGGATTTATTAAAAGATAGGGTACCCCCAGACCAGACCCTTCCCTCTTTACATCTCTCCTTACACGTGTCCAAACCAACCCTCCCATCTCTTCCACTTATAACAGCCATTCGTGTGGTGTGCTACAAAGAGATAAATCTAAATTGTCATGCAATGAACCTTCCTTTCAAATCCTTTACTCTAACTTGCATTCTTTTTCATAAAAATATGAATTTTTCAAAATAAAAATGCTATTACATGATTGGGGCAACACACATATATTAATTTATTATATTATATATTAGATGAGTCGAGTTAAATTATATCATTTTAAATGTAAAAATTAAGGGTTAAAAAAAGTGAGATTTCTTTTAAAAAGAAAAGAGAAAGAGGAGTCAAGTGAATGGGATTGAGGCAGTGGGAAGCAAGGCATGGCATGTGGCATCTCTTTCCCTTTAGGCCCTCTTGCATGTGCTCTTGTCTCTCTCTCTCTCTCCCTTGCTTTCCCTCTCCGTCATTGCCAGCACCACCTTTTGTTTTGGTTCATCATGCCTTCAAATTCAACCAACATGAACTCAACTGCTTTTGGGTTCATCATAGCTTTTAGGGTACTTTAGTTTTAATATGTTATTTTATAATTATACGAATCAAGATTATTAAACACGATGTTAAGATAGTGCCTATCATGTTTAAAATAAAAATATATATATATTTTTATTGATGACTTCCAAATATTTTAGATATTTGTCATAGAATCATCTCTCTCTTTTACAATCTGACTCCACCTCTCAATTTATTTTTTTGATATTGCACGATTCATGTACCTACATATCATTTACTTTAAGAATAATGTTAGAAATCATCACTAATGGTGAGACAGTCATGTGTCACATTTTCATTTTAGGAGGTGTTAGTCAAAAAAGATAATAACACATAATCTCTTTAGTCTCTTCTAATAAAAAAATTTACATAATCAATGACATTGTCATCGATCATGACTCATAATATTATTTTTACTTTAATTAGTTATCCTTTAATAATAATTTTAATTTAAGAATCGAAGAGTCGTACAAGACTTTAATCAATGATTGTGGGTTTTAAGATTGCTACAAACATTATTTTTCAAAGTGCTTCTAAATTGATTTTACGTTGAGCTAGACATGGCCAAAATTGAACCGAACCGGCGGTTCGAACCGGAACCGGACCGGCCGGAACCGGACCCGGAACCGGCCGAACCGGAACCGGAACCGGAACCGGACCGAACCGGCGAAATTCGGTTCGGTTCCGGTTCGAGGTTTCGCGAACCGGAACCGCCAGTTCCGAACCGCCGGTTCAGAACCGGTTCCGAACCGCCGGTTCCGAACCGGTTCCGAACCGGCGGTTTGTTGTAATTATTTTTCATTTCTATTTTTTATTTTTTATTTTTCACATTTATAAAAATTAATTACTTGTATTACATACTTGTTTAGTTGTTTTAATTATTTTTAATGAAATTATTACTTATATTTCTTCAATTTTTAGTAGTGTTTTTTATTAAAAATATGGTTGAGAATATCTATATTTACAATTACATTTAACAATTAAAAATCAAAACCAAACCGAACCGAACAACGGAACAAGGACCAAAATTGAATACAACAATATTTAAAAAAAATTAAAAAAATTCGGTTTGAACCGGAACCGGAACCGTTGACCGAACCGGCTCAAACCGTTGACCGAACCGGTCCAAACCGTTGACCGAACCGGCACGAACCGGAACCGGAACCGAACCGTCCCAAACCGCCCTTGGACGGTTCGGTTCAGGTTCAAAGATTTCATGAACCGGAACCGGCGGTTCATGAACCGGAACCGGCGGTTCATGAACCGTGGCCATGTCTACGTTGAGCAAAGCAAATAATAATTTTTTAAATCGAATTTATCCCTATTTTCTATTTTCTTTGAAATTGTAATTTTTCTTTTTAACGGTCAGTTGGAGAGGGAGATTTCGGCATGCTCCGACCGTTAGAAGCCGGAAAGCGAATGTAACCGTTGGATGTGGAAAGTGGGTCCCATAACTTAGGAATGGGACCCACAAATCTGGTCCCCGCCTGATTCAAACAGCACCCCCGCAGCCATTCGCAGCCACCTCTAATTACCTTCCAAATTACTTCGCAAGGAGACAACAGTAACATATTCTCCTTCCAGATTCGTGTACGAAACCGACCCACTCCATATACCCGACCCACCCGTTATCCGTCTAAATTTGGAATATAATACATTTATTATTAATTAATAAAATTATTTGAAGATTAAAAATGATAAAATAAAATTACACAAAATATTTATAAAAATGACTCAATAGGTTGGATTTAACTCCAAAAATTTCGAACATTTGAAGTGGGAAGAACATTTACCCGACCCGGAAATGGAAACCAATAGAGAAGTAGGAGCATGATATGAAGGTGTAGGGCTGATACAGAGGATAATATTCCCGCCGTAGCTTTCAAATTAATCAGTGCCGCTTGTCCTGATCTAAACCCGCCTAAACCCCTACTTAATCCAACACTCACATAAATGCTCCCTTCCATTACTTTCCACTCTCTCTCTCTCTCTCTCTCTCTGCGCTTATATATTGAGAGAGCAAAGGAGATTTTAGGGTTCAAATTTGTTGTTACGGGAGCGAGCCTAAATCATCTCTTCTCCAATGGACAGAAACGTCGCTGACTTCAGCGGCAACGGCGAGGCGACGCCGGGCTGGGAGCCGGCGAGGCCGGCGGGGCTGACTACGTCGGCTTCGTTCAAGTCTTCCCGGAGGAGGCCGGCGGCCATAAGCCGAGCCGGCTCCGACGCCGACGACATCATCAACCTGTTCCACGGCTCCGATCCAGTCAGGGTTGAGCTCACTCGCCTCGAGAACCAGCTCCGAGGTTCGTGCTTCCCCCCCTCTTTCTATATTTGGAAGAAAGGTTGTTTTCGAGAAAAATATGTGCAGGAAGAAACTGGAAAAGGGAAAGCTTAAATTGCTTGTGTTTTCTCGGAATGTTTTGATTTCCACGCAGACAAAACGAGTAGTTGCTGCTTCCATGTAGGGGGGTTGAATTTTCTTTTCTGATGGCTAAGAGTAAAGACGGAACGAGAATTTTGATTCTTTTTGTTTTGATAAGGAATTTTTTTTTTTTTACGAGTTAAATTTGGTCCGACATTAGTAGGTTTCCTGTTGTATTCTTTATATTTTACTTGGGCAATTTTAGTGGGGCGCTTGGTTTTGGGGTTGTTGGAGTGCATGTTTGAAAGAAATTTCTCTGACAAGTTTTTACACATAGAAGAGCATTATTTTGAGGGTTTGATTGCGTGGAAAAAATGTTTATGCATGGATTTTGTTGGATGAATCTCTATATTGAAATTTAAACTGTAATTGGATTTCTTTTTGAGCATTTGACGTGGGCAATTAGAGGGAGGCAATCAAATTAGCACAAGCATGGATAGCTTAAGTAATTTGACACCACATTCGGCAGTTAGACATTATTAGTTTTCATTATGTTTCCTGGATATTCCTGTTTAAGATTATGAAGACATTTTAATTACGGCCAGGTATTTCCCTATAAACATTGACCAATTCTGTCCACAAAAGAATTAAGTAGAAAATTTGTCTAACTTTATTAATAAAATCATGTATATATAGTTTTATTTTGATTGTTTGCCCTTCTGGGATGAGTGTTTGTCCTTTACAAATTCTTCCTGCTCAATTATGTTTCACTATCCAAACCGAAATAGTACATCATGCATCCAGTTTTAAAACACTCATGTGGCATAGTGGTTCTCTCCAATATGGCATGTAATCTCGACTTGACATTGATGCATTCCAAAGGGTCACGAGTTAGCCTCAGAATTCCTTTCCCCTTTCTTTGAGACTGAAATGCTTTGACTAGGAAGTTTTAAGAATGCATGTGGCCATCTTGCCTGAACTTATCTCCCAACTGGAATTTCTTTGATGAATCTTCATAGTCATTGACTTCTCTGTAATCTTTTCCTTATCACCTCCTTGATGACTTGACTTTCTTATTGTACTTTGTGCACCATACCTCAATAGGTGGAAGCTAGAGGTAATCTCTCTCTGCTTGGTATCCTCAAGAACCTGTGGACTAAAAGCTAGAATTATGATGTTAACTGAGGCAGTCAGCCCCTTGCTACCTCAACAGAGAGGCACTAAAAGACAAGAGAGACTTTTTTCTTTAAAAACTTGGCATTGGTTAGACTGTAGCCTATAATCCCTCCCTATCTACCTGGGTAGAGAATGTGGGCACCATAAGTTGCTGGCTCGCAATGAACGCACTGCACTAAATAGGTAATACATTGCATACCCTTACAGCTTAAGTCTGTAAGGGTTGATATTGTTGGGTTCTGGGCACTGCTGGGTAATAAGTACCAGCCTGGCCCAGTCTAGGATAGGGTACAATTTTTAATTTCCAAGCCTGCCCACTAAAAAATTCCAAGATTGCCCATAAAATTCAAAATTTATTTGATGAAAATGTAGTTTTAGCATTTTCGTAATTAATTGAGTAGTTTTAGTTTTCTCTCTTTCATTTACACTGAGGTATAAATCTCATTTAATCCCTTTTCTGGATGCATAATATTTCCTGATTTCCTATTGTATTTGGAAAATATTTTGTAATATTAAGCATGTAAAAGAATCTAAATGTAGTGTATTAAATATAATAGCTAGTGTTAAGCTTGGCCAAGAAGGGGGGCTTTGAGAACTCATTTGGAAGCCCATGCTGACAACATATCAAGCCTTAAAACAGCAGCAACAATTTATCAATCCTTAATCCCACTAGGTGGGAATTCCATTTACTTAATCAGGCCTAAAATTCTGCTCAAGGCTACTCCTGTATTATTATGTACCTTCTGAAGGCCTACAAAACATGGGCTTGCTTGGTCGAGCAGCAAGCCTAGTAGGTTCTTACATTTCTATCCACCAAAGAGACGACACCATCTATCTGTCACTTCCACCTCAGCTCCAACATACACATACTCTGCAAGAGTCATTAGCCTATATGTTCTGTTGAACCCTTTCACTATAGAGATCTTAGCCTCCTTTAATCTCTATTGTTCTTTAATCCCTCTGGACAATAGACATTTAGCTATTCATGTCCTGACCCTAAGGCTAGAAATTATACCTCATCTCTCTTGGTTAGCTTGGTTATCTATCTTTGACCCTTTGAGAGCTCCGTACAATCACAAGCATCTCTAGTCCAATTGTTCATACTTGGGACATAGTGAAAGGATTGGCACAATTCTCTAAAGATTGTTGATGTCATTAAATCATATGCAATTTAGTTTCTATGCAAAATGGCTTCTACACATTGATGTCAATTATTCAATCGACTGAACAAATGAATATACCATATATGTTTTATGAAGTGTTGGCTCTTTTATTACTTTGATATGGGTGGTTAACAATTTAACATGGTATGAGAGTAGGCAAAGGTCCTAAATTCAAATCTCGCTGCTGACCCAATATTTAAATTGTTGCACATGTTTGAACTAGTTATGGAATGAAGTTTGACCACATGTGAGGGGGCGTGTTGAGAGTAAAAATAATAATATAAAAAATAAAGTTAACCCTCCATCTAACAACTTAATCTCAACTTAATCTTTTAGATGAGATGATGGCAAACAATTCAACAGATATTAACTCTTGTTAGGAAAGTTTCCTATGGGGTGAGTGTATTGAACATACACATGCCATTTTGTTAGTGTCATGCTTTATTTAGGATCCTACACAAATCATAAGAAACCTGCATATTTAATGTTAAAGTTGATTGATGTTTGAATTTGGAAGAATTGTAGCTTGGTTTATTACTGGACATTGTACCTATACTAATTTGAAAGAGAACATCTGTCATCTGGGCTTGTCATTGCATGTCCTACTAGGAGACTAGGAGAATTGTGGTTGTAGGTTGCCATCCTTCATATCATCTTGGTCTTCTAAAGTGTCCCCATTACCTTTTAGGGGCATAATATGAATAGCATATTGTGGCAAGTAATCTTTCAAGATTCAAAAAATGCTTTGTTGGTAGAATGTCATATTGCCATCTCTTTTCGCCTTATGCATCATTATCTACCTTTAGAGAGGTGACGTATAATATGAGAACGTACTGTTGAAGTGCCTTAATGTGCTCTATTTTTTTTTTCTTTCTATTATCAAAGCAGAATAAATATACTTTTAGGAATCATTGCCATTAATGCAGAATCTTTTGTGGCATCTTCTTAAAATGCTTTTGAGTTAAAGCAACACATGTTAAAGTACTTATAAGCGGCGTCCAAGTGTTTTTCCCCTAATTATTTTTAATTTTTATGGATGTAATTTCTGATGTAGACTGGAATTAGTTTAGTTATCTGATAGGTTTGTTTTGTTTCTTCATAATTGTAGATAAAGACAGGGAATTGGGAGATGCACATGCAGAAATAAAGGCACTAAAGTACTCGGAGCGTCTAAAAGAGAAGGCAGTAGAAGAGGTATTTTAAGCGATTTTAGCTCCAAGAGTTTGCTTATCTCGGCAAGCTTTTCCATTAAGTTTGTTATATCACAAGCAAGGTTATTGTATGTGCGAATGGAAAAGATCATGATAGTTGTAGTGTAATCATATCTCGTTTAGAAAAGTTCTATTTTTCATAATATTTGTGAGAATTTAGAGAGAGAGAGAGAGAGGGTTTGAAGAGTTTCTCTCTTTTTATTACAAACTAAGAGATGGAATACATATATATACAAATACCATGACATAATGCTAACTCATAACTTAAACTGTGACATAATGCTAACTATCTCTATATACAACTCAACAATCCCCCTTAAGTTAGATATCGTATGCACCAAGTTTGTTACAAATATATTCTATCTGATGACTCTTTAGAGACTTGGTGAAGACATTGCTAGTTGATCATTAGAGTTAACAAACTCTATAACAATAATACTTTCAACCAACTTTTCTCTAATAAAGTGATAGTCAATTTCAATATGTTTGGTCCATTCATGGAACATTGGATTGGAAGCAATGTGCAAGATAGTCTGATTATCACAAACAAGCTTCATAGGGGACACTACACAATACTTAAGTTCCTGCAAGAGTTGCTTAAGCCAAACGAGCTCATAAGTTGCATTAGCCATAGCTCGATACTCTACCTCTGCACTGGATTTAGTTACTACATTTTGTTTCTTACTTTTCTAATAAACTAGATTTCCTCTCATAAGAACACAATACCAGAAGTTGACCTATGATCAGAAAGAGATCCTGTTCAATCTGCATATGCATAACAACAAATATCTGTGTCCCTTATCCTCATAAAGTAACTCTTTACCTAGTGCTCCTTTGTTGTATCTCAGAATCCGGATAACAGGATTTCAGTGAGAATCACATGGATAACTGAGAAACTGACTAATTACACTCACAGCAAAAGCAATGTTAGGATGAGTGACAGTGAGATAGTTCAGCTTACTTACCAATCTTTGATAACCATTTAGGATTTGAAAAGGGATTCCCCTGTCCCGACAAGAGTTTGATATTCAGGTCCATTGGAGTGTCAGTCGATATACAGTTCATCATGCCATAGAGAAATTGAGATTCTATCTCTTGATTGTGCATTCTCAATACCCAAGAAATACCAGAGTCTGCCTTGGTCTTTAGTCTGAAAGTGCTGATGTAGATGTTCCTTAGCTTCTATATGCCAACTTGATCACTCCCTATGATAACAATGTCATCCACTTAAACAACAAAGTAGATGCATAAAGAAGATGAGTGTCAATAGAAAACTAAATGATTAGGTTCACTCTGGATAAGACCAAAGGCTTGAGTTTGTAGACTACATTGAACTCCCCCTTAGCAACAAAACTAGGTGGTTGCTCTATATAAGTCTCTTCCTGTAGATCACCATGGAGAAAGGCATTTTTAATATCCAACTGATAGAGCGGCCAATAATGCATAGCAACCACATAGAGAAAAAGGCAAATAGAGGCCATTTTAGCAACATGAAAGAAGGTGTCACTATAATTCAACCCATAGATCTGTGTAAAGCCTTTAGCAATCAAGTGAGCCTTAAGATGATCCACTTGTCCATCGAGGCCCACTTTTGGGGTGAGCACTCACCGGCAACCAATGGGGTAGTCTTCCTAGTGGTAGAGGTACCAAATCCCAAGTATCATTTGAATGTAAGGATTCAATCTCATTGAACATACCTATCGCCAACCTGGATGCGACAGGGCTTCACCTGTGGTTTTAGGAACAAAAATAGAGGAAAGACTCAAAACAAAGGCACTATAAGCAAGTGACAAACGGTCATGACACAAAAAATTATAAAAAGGATGTGGATTACGAGTGGACCATTGTCAAACCTCGAACAGGAGGCTTGGGCAGTTCCGGTAGGGTTCGGTAATTATGAAAGAGGAAAGGGGGGAAGAGTTCGAATTAGAGAGAAGAAAGTGAGAGAGAGAGAGATTTAGGAGGGAAAGATCTGAATACTTTGATTGATAGATCCCATCCTCAATTACATTGCCATTTATAGGCCTCGCTTCAGCTGATAGCTAATTCAGTCCAGCTGGATACCACTATAACCGCTTGCAAACGGTTTGAAACTGCCGCACATGCAATGGCTAAAACAATCAGTTATTCACTTACAGCTATGTATTTCTACATTATTACACTTAGGCCCTTAGGTTCGTGACAATCCCAGCCCCTTAAAATCTTCCTTGTCCCCAAGGAAGGTGAGTAGCTGAGCAGCTCGTGGATGCTGGCTCAACAGCTGGGGAAGGTATTCCCAAGTGGTATACTCCGGGTGCCGATTGGACCACTGAACCAAAACTTGTATGAGGGGCACCGATCCTTGATGAACTACTCTCCTGTCGATGATGGCTATAGGCTCGCTGTTGCTGTCAGCTTCTTCGGTGGCGGAAGGTGGTTCAGGATTTACAGTAGCATCCAGCTCAATAGATTTCTTCAAAAGCGACACATGAAAGACCGGGTGGCATTCCACGTGGGGAGGCAACTGCAGCTTGTAGGCGACTTGTCCAACCTTTTCCAAAATGAGAAACGGTCCAAAGTATTTTGGACTGAGCTTGGTGGGGGTGACACTCGAAAAGGAGGATTGTAGGAACCGTCGAACCTTCAAGTAGACTCGATCACCAACTTCAAAATTTCGGTCACTTCTCCTGCGATCCGCGACCTGCTTCATTCTGTTATTAGCTGTAGCCAATTCTCGCTTAAGTAGAGAAATCATCTCTTGTCGGTCTTGCAAATACCCAGAGGCGTTAGATTGAGCTTCGGGAGTACCCGTTATGGCAGGCATGATAGGTGTCTGATATCCAAACAAAGCCTCAAAGGGTGTCTTCTTTATAGAGCTGTGGTAAGTTGTGTTATACCACCATTGAGCTAAAGAGAGCCATTTACCCCAACTCTTAGGCCGAGCAAAACACATGCAACGAAGATAAGATTCCAGACACTGGTTGACCCTTTCGGTCTGCCCGTCGGACTCTGGATGATAGGTTGATGACATATGTAAGCTCACCCCTAAGCTTCTGAATAGTTCTTGCCAGAAATGGCTGGTAAATATCTTGTCTCGATCCGAGACAATAGCTTTAGGTAAACCATGCAGTTTGGCAACTGAATCAATGAATATCCGCGCGATCTCCTGGGCTGTGAAGGGGTGAGTAAGACCGATGAAGTGAGCAAATTTGGTTAGCCGGTCAACCACCACTAAAATTGCATTTCGGCCTTCTGATTTAGGTAAGCCCTCGATGAAATCCATGGAGACTTCCTCCCAAGCCTTATCTGGTATGGCCAATGGTTGTAACAACCCTGGATGAGCCACCTGTTCGTGCTTGCACCGCTGGCACGTTATGCAGGCTGCCACAAACTCCAATACCTCCTTCTTAAGACCAGGCCAAAAAAACATCTGTCGCGCCCGATAATAAGTGGCTCTAACCCCCGAGTGTCCTCCCAATGGAGAGCTGTGTAATGCCTGTAAGATTTTTGTCCTTAATTCCCTGTCATTGCCTACTACCAACCTGCCTTTAAATCTGATCAACCCATTGTCCATAGAATACCCCTGTTCATTGGTGTGCTGCACGACCAGCTGCGTTTGAAGTGATTTGGTCCATTCTGATTTCTCATAGCTCCCGGTGACTTCTTTAACCCAATCAGGCACCACAGCAGTGATTGCCTTACATTCCCCGGTTTCAGATCTCCGTGACAGAGCATCTACCACAATATTTTCTTTTCCTCTCCTATACTGTATCACATAGTTCAGACCTAACAACTTGGAGATACCCTTCCTTTGCAAATGTGTATGCAGCTTCTGTTGCAGGAGATGTTTAAGGCTGTCATGATCAGTCCGTATTATGAATGGGGCTCCTTCCAAATAATGTCGCCACTTGTTTATGGCGATAATCATAGCTAACAATTCCTTTTCATACACGCTTAACCCTTGATGTCTAGCAGCTAAAGCTTGGCTGATATAAGCTAGGGGTTTACCTTCTTGAGTAAGCACTGCTCCTACCCAATGTCGCACGCATCCGTTTCCACAACAAAGGCCTTAGAGAAATCCGGCAATGCCAGCACTGGGGCCTGGGTCATTGCTCTTTTGAGGGTACTGAAAGCTTGTTCCGCTTGAGCAGACCACCCAAAGTTATCCTTCTTGAGTAATTCAGTCAATGGTTTACTGATCACTCCATAATTCTTTATAAACCTTCTATAATATCCTGTTAAACCAAGAAATCCCCTCAGCTCTCTTACTGTTTTAGGCTTGGGCCACTCCAGCATTGCTGTAATCTTGCTGGGATCGGTACTAACTCCTTCACTTGAAATAATATGCCCTAAATATTCCACCTCATTCTTTGCAAAGGAACACTTAGAGAGCTTAACAAACAATTGGTTCAATTTCAGGATTTCAAATGTGGTATGCAGGTGGGTTAAGTGTTGTTTGAGGTTGGGGCTATAGATTAAAATGTCATCAAAGAAAACTAAGATGAATTTCCTCAAATATGGGGCAAATAAGTGGTTCATAAGGGCTTGAAAAGTGGCTGGGGCATTGGTGAGCCCAAAGGGCATCACCCGAAATTCATAGAGGCCCTGATGTGTTCGAAAGGCTGTTTTAGGGATGTCGGTTTGTTCCATTCTTATTTGATGATACCCAGCCCTCAAATCCAGCTTAGTGAAAACGGCTGCCCCCTTGAGTTCATCTAATAGGTCTTCAATTAAAGGAATAGGAAATTTGTTCTTTACGGTGAGGCTGTTTAGCTGCCTATAGTCTATGCAAAAGCGCCAAGTCCCATCCTTCTTTTTTACAAGAAGAACGGGTGAAGCGAAAGGGCTTTGACTTGGTTGGATAATGGATGTTTGAAGCATCGTTTTAACCTGTTTCTCAATCTCAGACTTCTGGTAAGGGGGGTATCGGTAGGCTCGAATGTTAACTGGTTCAGAATTAGGTTTCAGAGGTATAGTATGATTAAACAAACAGTTGGGAGGTAGGGTGTTTGGCTCTCTGAAAAGTTCTCGAAATTCCATAAGTAAGGGGCGTAATGTAGTAGGGAAGGTTACCTTTGCAAAGAAATCGGTGGTAGGGAATTGTTCTTGCTCATCTTTCTCCACCGATTGAATTGAAAATAACTGGGATATCTGCCCCTTTCCTTTCATTAGCAACTTCTGTAGTTTCTTGCCGGTAATTAACTTGCATTCCCCCGACTCAAGGCAGCCCTTTAAGGTCAACCTTCTTTCCTTCAAATCCAGCGTGACTTCCAACTTATTGAAGTCAAAAGTTAGAGGACTTACCGTCCTCATCCAATCCACCCCAAGAACTATGTCACAACCACCTAACTCCAAAATTCTGAGATCCGTTGAGAACTCTTCTCCTTGCATTAACCACTTAAACCCTACACTCTTGTGGCTACTGTACATCTTATCTCTGTTAGCTACCGTTACAGATAAGGGAGAAGTGTTTTCCAAAGCACACCCTAATTCAGTAGCAGTGGCTTTGTTGAGGAAGCTGTGGGTGCTGCCACTGTCAATCAGCACCATCATCCTTCTTTTGCCTACTCTTCCCTCGACCTTAATAATTTGCCCGGCATGCTCCCCTTTGAGTGCATGAAATGAAATTTCCCCTCCTTCTCCAGTCAGATCACCTTGAGGAATCTCCACCTCTGTTTCTTCCAAGTGTCCTTGCTCGTTTTCCAGTTCTTGCTCTTCACCTCCCTCCATGTTCAGTAGCTGCCTTCGACATTGGTGACCAGGACTATAGGGATCTCCACATCTGTAACAAAGCCGCAATTGTCTTCTCTGCTCCATAGTGGGATTCCTAACTGCCATAGCATGCTGATTTCCCCTTGGGGGACCTGTTCCCCCTGTTGCTCCTATTTCCCGCGCCTGACCACCAGGGGAAAGACTGATTATCGGTCCGGTTCGAGAGGATAGCTTATTTCTCTTGTAAATAGCTTCTAACGTCAGTTCTTGTAATCTAGCCTTTTCAGCGGCTTGTCTGACTGTAAGGGGCATCATCATCTTCACCATGGACCTCAACTCCTCCTTGAGGCCACTAATAAAACTAGATACAAAATATCGCTCAGTTAGTGATGGTTGGCCGTTCCACATTAAGGCTCCTAACTCCTCAAATTTCTCCAAATACTCCATTACTGATCCATCTTGCCGGAGTTTATTGAATTCTTCTATCACATCCTCCATATTCTTTTCTCCAAAACGCCGACACAATTCTTCCGCAAAATCGATCCATCTCACCCCAATTCCTTGGTACCTAGACTATCCTTGAAACCAAGAATCAGCCGTATCATTAAGATAGGCTGTGGCTAATGTGATTCGCTGAGTTTCAGCCACATTATAGTATTGAAAGAATCGTTCACACCGACGAATCCACCACCTTGGTCTTCTTCCATCAAATAACGGTATCTCCAGCCTTGGCATTGGCGTGGGAGTACCCGTTTGTAATTGAAATTCTCTCACCTGGTGATCCGGATCAATTCCTTGCACTCCATCCGACTCCGCCTCTCCTGTCGGTCGCGGAAGTATTCCAGTTCCGTTCGAATTAGGCCTAGATCCAGTTCGCGGGGGAAATTCCGCTGATAGGCGGAATTGTGGTAAGGATGATAGCATAGTAAACATGCTATTGATCCTTTGACCGAACTGATCCATCGTCTCCCTATGCCTTTCCAGCTCGCGGTGCATCTCCTCGCGAGAGGCTGCCATTTCATCTCGCATTCCTTCTCTCATTGCAGCCACATCTTCTCGACTTTGTGTAATAGCTTCGTGCGTCTGTGTCATTCCGTATTCCAGCGCTTCCATTCTGCTTTCTAATTGCTTGAGTCTCGTTCCTTCCGCCATCGTCTGCTCCGCCTTGCTTGAGACACTGATCAAGATTGCTGGCTCTGATACCAAATGTCAAATCTCGAACAGGAGGCTTGGGCAGTTCCGGTAGGGTTCGGTAATTATGAAAGAGGAAAGGGGGGAAGAGTTCGAATTAGAGAGAAGAAAGTGAGAGAGAGAGAGATTTAGGAGGGAAAGATCTGAATACTTTGATTGATAGATCCCATCCTCAATTACATTGCCATTTATAGGCCTCGCTTCAGCTGATAGCTAATTCAGTCCAGCTGGATACCACTATAACCGCTTGCAAACGGTTTGAAACTGCCGCACATGCAATGGCTAAAACAATCAGTTATTCACTTACAGCTATGTATTTCTACATTATTACACTTAGGCCCTTAGGTTCGTGACAACCATGTACCTTTGCGGAGAGCAACAGAAAGGCTAGCTAGCTCAAGATCTGTGGTAGGAGGAACCACTGACAGAGAGAGTGAGTTAGGAGAGTCTTGTTCTAAAGGAATGCAAGCGCTGGCAATGGGCTGAGGACAACGATGATATGTAAAAAATGGAGGATCTGTAGAGTGTGGACTTAAAGATAGTAGTGGGGGGTCCACAGAGGAGGAGACAGATGGACCCGAAGAGGGCAACGGAAGAGAAGAAAAGGGAATAGGCAATACCTAGTCAAGACTATGAATCGAGCTAAGCAATCGAAAAGAAAGACTGTTGTTCAAAGAATATGTAAGAAATGAAGGAAAACTATGATATGTAAGAAATGGAGGATCCGTAGAGTGTGGACTTAAAGATAGTAGTGGGGGGTCCACAGAGGAGGAGACAGATGGACCCGAAGAGGGCAACAGAAGAGAAGAAAAAGGAATAGGCAATACCTGGTCAAGACTATGAATCGAGCTAAGCAATCGAGAAGAAAGACTGTTGTTCAAAGAATATGACATCAACAGATATAAGATAGCGGTTCAACTCAGGAGAGTAACACTTATAGCCTTTCTGCAATCGGGAGTAGTCGAAAAAGATACACTTGAGAGATTTGGTAGCAAGTTTATCCTATCCAGGTGAAAAATAATGCACAAAACAAATACATCCAAATACACGAAGAGGAACAAAATAAAGTGGTTGTGTAGGGAACAAAAGAGAATGAGGAATTTGGTCCTGTAACACGAAAAATGGCATGTGATTGATCAGATAACAGGCAGTAAGAACAGCATCACCCCAAAATTTGGTGGGAAGATTGGCATGCAAAAGCAATGTTCGTGTAGTTTCAATGAGATGACTATTTTTACGCTTAGCAACACCATTTTGTTGAGGTGTGTAAGGCCAGGAAGATTGATGTAAGATGCCATTAGTAGTCATGAAAGTAGTAAATTGATAGGAAAAGTACTCAAGGGCATTATTACTACGGAAAGCACGTATAAAAACTTTAAACTGCGTTTTTATTTCGGCAGTAAATGTTTGAAGGATAGAAAACAATTCAAACCGACTCTTCATGAGAAACAACCAAATGCAACTAGAAAAGTCATCAATAAAAATAACGAAATATGAAAACCTAGAGTATAGTTGACTCGACTAGGCCCGCATACATCAGAGTGCACAAGAGAAAAGGGAGTCTCAACCCTATTATGGACACGACTAGGAAAAGAATTATGAGTGTGTTTACCACGCTGACATGATTCACAATTAAAAGTGGATAATGACAACAAATTAGGAACTAACTTCTTTAGTTTGGAGAGGTTGGGATGACCGAGACAAGAGTGGAGGAGATCTATAGAAGTCGGACTAGTGCAAGCTATCGACAAACTAGGCACAACTAGATAATAGTGGCCCTGTGATTCATGCCCGACGCCAATCGTCCACCCCATACCTCGGTCATGCACGCAAAAAGAAGTAGAGGTAAAGGTTACTGAACAGTCTAGTTCTTTAGTAAGCTGACTAACAAAAAGCAAATTAAAATGATTACATGGGACATAAAAGACAAAATTAAAGGGAAATAAGAGGTTGGAGAGGTTTTCTCCAGTGTTCTAAAACGCGGCCTACGCGGCCGCCTAGGCGGAGCCGAGGCGCTAGGCGGCCGCTGGCCGCCGCGATTATGGCCAAATCGGCCACCTTAGGCGCCGGCCCGGCTAATCGGTACCGGGCGGCGCCTAGGCGGCCAAGGCGGACGCCTAGCCTCGTGAATCGCCTGGCCAAGGCGGACGCCAAGGCGACCAAATCGGCCGCCTGGGCCGCGTGAAGCTTAGTATTAATTGATTAGGGTTTTGTATCCCTTACCCGTTACCCCTTTCTCTCGTCGATTTCCCCTTCTCTCTCGCCCGCACCGCCGCCGATTGTCAAGCTCCATCTCAGCCCAAGGCCGCCGCTGCCTCCAGCTCCATCGCGACCTCCTCACCGCCTCTACGCCGTCAAGCTCCATCCTCGTTGCCGAGTCCTCGCTACATCAACGCCGCCGCCGTTGTCAAGCTCCATCTCCGCCTCTGCTTTTGCTTCAGCTTCCACTTCGCTTCCGACCTCTCTCTCTCTCTCGCGCGCGCGCGCGCGCGCGTTGTCTCGGATGTTAGGATTTATGTTGTTGGATTTTATTTTTTATTTATATGTTATATATATATATATTTCTTTTTTTATGTTAAATATATTAAATATATATATTTTTATTTCTATTTATATATTAGATATATATATTTTCTATTTATATATTAGATATATATATTTTTATACCTATTTCAACTTTAATTTAATTAAAAATAATATCAAGACACATCACAAAATTAAAAAAAATTAAAAAAAACTAATAATTTTCCTAAATCGCCTAGGCCGCCTAGATCCGCCTAGGCCCCGCCTAGGCGCCCTAGGCGCTAGGCCCCAGCCTGGCGCCCGACTAGCGCCTAGCGCGTTTTAGAACACTGGTTTTCTCTATCCCTTTAACTGGCGTTTTAGTGTCATTTGCAAGAGTGATGGTTGGTAAATGTTCAGAAAAGGTAAGGGTAAAGAAAAGATCCCTATTACCACATGTAATCGATGGCGCCAGAGTCCAAAATCCAAGGCTTAATAGAAGGGCTTTGAGTAACACAAGCCATGGGATGACTAGTAGATTGCTAAGGTGCCTGGAATTTCAAGAAAGCCTCATAGTCAATAGCAATTAGGGTTATCATCGGAGGGCCCGATGTTGGACTATGGGTACTCTATGCAATATGAGCCGCTCGGGATGTCTATGATACAGGAGGGGCAACTGGTTGACCATGCTTCTTCCAACACTTATCTTCCTCATGCCCTTTCTTTTTGCAAAAGTTGCAGTGAGGGCGAGAGCGGCCACCAGACCGACCCTAATTACCGCCTAAAGTCTGAGACACAAGAGTAAAGGCCTTGGGAGGGATACCTGTAGGAGCAGCACCAATGGAGGAAGAATTGCCAACCATATTGAGCAATCTTTTGTATGTATCTTTCATAGTAGGATTAGTGGACCCAGTCAAGATTTGATGGCGGACAAGCTCTAACTCAGGCTGGAGACCATATAAAGTAAGGAGCATGAATAGTTTTTCCCGTTAAGAATCATGAGCAGCTTTGGATTCAAAGTATGGAAGAAGAGCTTTAAATTTCTGCATGAGAAAACGCATCTAGCCCAAATAAAATTCCATAGAGTGACCCTGCTGGATGTTCTTGATAGTCTGGACAACTATATAGAGACGCTGAATGTCGTTGGTATAACATTCAGCGGCTTCTTGCCAAACGACTGAAAGAGCTGCAAAACAGAGCGATCAATGAAATTCCACAACTAAGTATCAAGCTGTTCCCATCTAGATTTGTTGGTTGTGTCGACATCCTTGCCTTCATGATGAGATAGTTTGCTTGTCCCTGTCCCTTGAACCACACCTTGACAAAGACTGTCCATGAGAGAGTTGACAAACCCTATCAACTTGTCAGAGGTGATAACAGGGGTCCCTATATTGGAAAGGTTTGAGAGGCAGCAGATGTTGAAACAGACTCACCACGTGTAGGGGTGGTGTTACTGAGGTCAGACATGTCAAGGATTGCAAATTAGATCTGAAACGGGATGGAAGGAGCAGCGACAAAGGCTTGCTGGAGCACCGACAAAGATGGATGACGACGAGCAACGATGGCTGGTGATGAAACCATCGGGATCAGGATGGACTTAGGGAGACGAGTCCAATGGTGGTGACGGCGTCGCGATCAGAGCACCAGAGAGAAAGATCGGGGCAAAAACGTCTCAGCCCACAGATCTGTTGGGTGGGGTGTGACGGCGACGATGGCAGTGGGGCTTCGGGGTTAGGTTGATTTGAGGTCGACGATGTAACGACAGCAGGGAAAGTGGGTGCAACGGCCAACGGTTCAGATCTAGTAGATCTTATGGGTGGCGCATGCCAACACGTGGAAGTGGCAACAACGGGGGGGCTTCGAGATTGGGCTGATCTGAGGCCGGCAATGCAATGGTGGTGGTGGCACGAGCAATTGGGGGCCGAAAACTGGGCTGATGGGCAGAAAACGTCGAATGGCATGTGGCTGCGTGTGGCAACAACGACGGCAATGGGTCTTTGGTGGTTAGCCAATCTAATGACGGCGAACACTGTGGTTGTGGTACTAACAAATGATGGTCGGACAATGGAGGTTTGGTCTTAACAGAGGCAGGGAGGAGAGAGAAAAGAAGTTTAGGGTTTGGAGATTGTTGGAGAAGGATACATAGCGACGACTTATGGTTTTCTCACCGGTAGCTCTGATACCATGTGAGAATTTAGAGAGAGAGAGAGAAGAGAGAGAGAGAGAGAGAGGGGTTGAAGAGTTTCTCTCTTTTTATTACAAACTAAGAGATAGAACACATATATATATTCAAATACCATGACATCATCATGACATAATGCTAACTATCTTTATATACAACTCAACAATATTTATTTGGTTGATTGACAACTGCAAGTTTTACTACAACCAAAAAGAGATTGTTTTGGTTTGTTGGCCTATATGAACCTAGATCTTGTTTGTTCAACATAAAAATTGTCAGTTCCCAAAATTTTTCTATAAGGAATGAAGTAATGATCAACTTACCACCTCCCGTCCCTGCGAGGGGGTGGGGTGGGTGATAGAAAAACTATAGAAAGGCTTCATATTAATTGCATCTTATCTTAACCAAGTTAGAGTTGGTGGTATGGCATTTATAATGTAAATGAACTTCTAAAAGTCACATCGTATGGAAAATGTTATGTAATGGCGGTGAAACAAACCAGTACAAGATAATTGACAAAGGCTTAAGTATTAAAGTTTATTTTGTTTGTGTTGAGGTATTTTCTATATGACTTGTTGGACTTGCACTGAATTCATGCATTCATATTCAGCTGGTAGTCCTTTGAGGACCTAAACCACATTTTGAGGACTGATGGAATCCCTTTTGAGATGTCCCGTTACAAGTATTGTGAAAAAAAAAAAAAAAAGATATGTATATTCTGCATCTTCACTGTATGGAAATTATAGCAAATAACATTCGAAGTTCATAAGGTTAACAAACTAACTAGCAGTCTCAAGTACTCTAGGGTGAGTAAAAACTGTGGGTCTATGTTGATAATTGAGTTTTGATGGAGGATCATAGCCCTTGTTCTAGCTCATCTGCTCCATAATAGACGTCACCATCATTTTGACATTTCAGGCCTTTGCTTTTTCTTCATTTGGATTTGAAGTGTTTCTGATCCTCACCCCCATTATTTTCCTATATCTAAACTATATATAGTTTCTAGTAACAATCATAGGATTTCCACAGAGAGACGACCCCACCTAGTGGGTTTAAGGCTTGCTATGTTGTTGCAGCAATGACTGCTTTTAACTAGATGGAGATTTGGTCCAGTTTGTGCCTGATTAACCCATTTAAAGAAATTCCCGTCAAGCTTGTTGCAAAATCTTTTCCTAGAGTTCCCCAGTGCAGTGGGAGTCAGGGGAGGGTCTTTTTTTACACAATATTTCCTTTGTTCTGCAAAGATGTTGTTTGCATTCATGTTTGTAAATTCATTAAAGTGAATATATATTCAGACTGTTTCTGAACCCTTGAACAATTTCTGGAAAGATCTCTTCTTGCAGCCTTTATGAAGTTCTACAAATTTCCTATTACAGATGAATTGTGTGATTATGTCATTCAAGAATTGCATCTCTGAAGCTTTGCTACTTTTTATGGATGTTTACAGGCTTTTGCCACTTAACCACAGCCATGGCATTAGAAGCTAGTCTAAAATTTGAAGTTTTAATTGCCTTTTTCTCAAATAAGCAATTAAATTTTGGCTGAAAATATATTGCCTTGGTATCACTGCAAATTATGCTCCCTAGGTCCTGTAACATTCCTATATATTAGTTGACTATGGCTGAATTGCCCATATGGATGGGCTTGTTAATAGTAAGTGGCAAAATTTAACAGGTTTACCTTTGTCTTTTCATTGCATACCTATGAAATCTTTCATCAGAAATTTTTATGAAAATAAAAATAATGACATTGATATTTGAGCACCTAATAGCCATCTTATTCACTACTGGTTACAACACTGTTATGATCACATCACAAACTACTAGGTTGTTGGAATTTCTCTTTTGATTGATAATTTGAAAAGTGTCTCTCTATCTTTAAGCAAATAATTTCTATGTTTTGATCACGAAGTACTAGTATGTTGGAAGTTCTCTTTTTATTGATAACAAGAACAGTATTTCTCCTTCTCGATTTGTGATTAATTTCTGACCTATTCATGTGGTAATTAAATCAACCAAATAAATATCATTGCATATAATCTCGACACTAATGATCTTTGATACTTTCCCCAGATTGTTGTGTTCATTAATTATGTTTTTATCTTTCTGCTCATTCTATATGGATTAATCTTTAATTTTCAGGATTCATTTAACAGAAAGAGGAAAAGGAAAAAAAAAAATCTCTTTTTCCCAAAATTCTAATTGTCTTGTCTTGTCTACCTTACCTGTCAATTTGAAAATCCATCTCCACCTGTAAGAATTTGTTAGCACAGAAATCAAATTTGGCGTGAAGAGATTGGGTTAAATTGGTAATTGAATTAATGTTTGCCACAATGGAGTGCTGTTTTATAAATTTGCTCCATTGCTTAAGCATCTACAGCAACTTTGCTCATTTATTCTTTCTTCAATGCTATATTTAGCTAACTGATGAACTGAAGAAGGTGGATGAGAAATTAAAAGCAACCGAAGCTCTCCTAGAAAGCAAGGTATTGTATGCAGTAACTCTCGCTGTTCTTGAATGGATTCCTCTGCACCATCCCCTCCCCCAACCACTCCCACCAAAAAAAAAAAAAATGAAAAAGAAAAAGAAAACAGATCCACTAAGAAGTTATATTTTCATGCACTGACGTAATTTCCATAATTTCCTAGAACCTAGAGATTAAGAAGATAAATGATGAGAAAAAAGCAGCTTTGGCTGCACAATTTGCTGCTGAAGCAACCCTTCGAAGGGTCCATGCTGCTCAGAAAGATGACGAGATGCCTCCAATTGAGGCCATTATCACTCCGCTGGAGGCAGAATTAAGACTAGCTCGGTTGGAGGTAAATGTCAACTTTGTCAACACCTGACTTAATAGCTTGCTTTCTTTACCCATGAGTAATGGAGTATACTTTCTTCTTTCTTGCTTACCATGTAAGCATGGCTTTTGCTTCTGTTGTCCATTCCTGTATGTCATGATTGATGTGGGAAAGCACGGAGAAACACTGCTGTAACAGCTGCAACTCCAAATGTGATGGTGATAGTGATAGTCTTTATGACCAATTAATTGCAAGCATGGAATAGCAAATTATATTCTTCAAGGGCTAGCAAAGTTTATTGGAGGGTGAAAGAAATTTGAACAGGAAGGATGGATTTGTATGATGAGACTATTAAAGGATAGAAGAGCTTAACAAGATTTAGTTGTGGGCAATGCTGATTCATTCAGAGCCATAAAATAGAGAAGAAATTTTATAAAGTTCTTGAGCCATAAACAGTGTTTAAAAAAGTGTGCTTTAAGCGCAAAGTGCAGCATGCTTAGGGCTTTTTGTGTGTGAATCTCAGCAACTTTAGCTGACCGTGATTAAAGCGCGCTTGAGTTGCCCTTTTAGCTGAGCTTCAAAGTGCAAAAAAGTGAGCTTTAGAAATATACTTGGTCTTTTTTTTTATCAGACAATATGAGTGGCTGGATTTGTTTAAACTTTTGCAATGATGTGGCTGCTTGAATGGAAACCTTACCCAAAAAAAAGCTATTTAAGATTGATAAAATCGTATATACATTTAAACCAAAAAAAAGACTTAACTGTATTTACCAAGTAAAAAAATATTGATGGAAACGTGTAATTAAGTGTAAATTAGGGATTACTAATATATTCTTGATTGTTGTAAATTAGAATTGATGAATGACTCCTAATTGCTGCAAACTACGGATTATTGATTGATTGTAAGTTAGGGATGATTGTTTGGGGATTGGTGTAAATTAGGAGTTGATTGATTGGAGATAGTTATTAGGGATTTTTTTTTTCCTTCTGCTTTTTTATGATTGTATAAACTTATAAACAAGTATAAAATATAAATGAAAAATGGTATCTCATAAGTTGTTAAATTTGCAGTCCTCATTCTTAGTTTTTTTAATGATTTTTTTTTTAATAGTTTATACTTTTTATACTTGTAAACGTTTGTACTCTTTATTTCATTTACGTGCGTTTTGCTTTGCGCTTAAGCTTCATATGCCTTTTGTGCTTAAGTGCGCCTTACATTTTTGAAAACACTGGCCATAAATCCTGAGCATTCTTTTTTATGTTCTTTGCATAAAAAGAAACCACTAAAGAGCTGTACCATAAAAATTTTGTAGTGGCTGACCAACTACCTGTAGATTACATTCTTAGAGATTTTTGAAATTATGACTTATAAAACAAATGAAGATTGAACCGGACATTAAAAGCGGTTTACTCAAATAAAACATAGATCAAATCTAGATCTTGATTACGGATGCTCCCTATTGGGCCCACCATAGGGCAGCCCAATGCACAAGGCTTCCCACTTTTCTAGGGGTTGGGGGAGAGTCGTCTTTGTATGCTGCCTTACCTTGTGTGAGGCTGTTTTCCACAAGTTAAACCTTTGACTTTCTGTTCATGAAGCAGCAACCATACTGATGCTACCAAGGCACCTTCACTAGGGCAACCAATTTCTAATGTCCTTGTAAATTTGATTTTCCTCAAAATTCTTACGGAATTTTCAGCTTTCTAGCCCCCCTCCCCCTCCTCCTCCTCTCAAAGTTTAGAAGCCATTTTGGGTTTTTTTATATTCTTTGCAGATTGCATCTGAAGCGGATAGATCTTTAATTATCCATTAGATTTTGTCTTTGTTAGGTGGTAAAGTTGCAGGATGACAACAGAGCACTGGATCGCCTTACCAAATCTAAGGAAGCTGCTTTGCTGGAGGCTGAAAGAACAATTCAGATCGCTTTGGCAAAAGCAGCCTTGGTTGATGATCTGCAAAATAAAAACCAAGAGCTAACTAAGCAGATAGAGATATGCCAGGTCTTATTATATCTGAAACATCTCCCTTGTCAACCATCCATGTACATTAGTTCATGTCCTTCAGCAATCAACTACTGCTGTGCAACATCTGAGATTTTGTCTCCCTTTTGGCTCAGGAGGAGAACAGAATCTTGGATAAAATGCATCGGCAAAAAGTTGCAGAGGTTGAAAAACTGACCCGTACTGTTCATGAGCTTGAGGAAGCTGTTTTAGCTGGTGGAGCCGCTGCCAATGCTGTGCGTGATTACCAGAGAAAAGTACAAGAGATGAATGTAAGAAGTTTCTGAGCCTTATATTTCTGGAACTGCTTGAAATAACTGTTGCTACATCAAATTTGATATTAATTCAAATATCTGAATCTAATTCAATTGACTGTAGGAGGAGAAAAGAATTCTGGACAGAGAATTATCTCGTGCAAAAGTTACTGCAAATCGGGTTGCTGTTGTTGTTGCAAATGAGTGGAAAGATGCCAATGATAAAGTAATGCCTGTAAAGCAATGGCTCGAAGAAAGAAGATTCTTTCAGGCACGTAACTGTTCTTTCTTTTCTTTTTTTTTCCTTTCTTTTTCGGTTGATAAGTAAACATGATTGTCCAGAAAGAATATGTCTCAGGCATGCTATGGTTCAAATTCACTTTGAAATTTCAGTTTTCCTTAATTCATCTTATAGATTAGTACATTGCTACAAGAAAGATTATGTGGGCTTTTCATGTCATAAATTTTGCATTGTTGTGGCTAATTACTTTTACTTATTTATTTCTCTTCGCTGAGGAACTGATTTAAAAATTAAATCACAGCTAAGCAATTCTCTATCATTATACATAGGCTTACTGGTTTATTTTTCAGCCAAATTCCTTTTATACTGTGTGGTCCTGAGAAACTACTTGTCACGCCAAATCACAGCCAATAACATGTCTTACCATTATACTTAGGAGTATTGGTGTATTTCAGCAGATTCTCTTGTTATAATTTTCTAATAAATATATAAGTAAATTCATTTGGCAACTTCATATAGATGCTATGGATTTCTTAGGAGTTGTGTAAGGAACAAAATTTTGTTTGTTTCAATGACCAAGTGAACAGCCAAAACAGTTTAATTATCAGGGGACCAACTCAGTGAAAAACCAGAACTTTTCAAGACATTGAACTCTTCGAAAAATTCCAAAAAAATGTTCCCCATATATTAGCACCATCTAAAAAGAGTTGTTTCATTTATCTTTGTTTTGGTTAAAAGAAATATACATTGTCACATTTATTTCCCTGGAGGGATTTTATTTCGCAAATCTTGCTCCTGTAGCCTTTTCAGAGTAAGCTTTTGAGCATCTCTATTTGGCCTTTTCCTCCTCTTGTCATGTAGATGTTTCCTGCTCAATAACATAACGCGACATACTTCTGTAGGGAGAAATGCAACAGCTTCGTGACAAATTGGCAGTAGCTGAACGCACTGCAAAGGCTGAAGCACTGATGAAAGTGAGTACTATTTTACTTCTTTTCCCTAGCTCCCTTTACTTTCACTAAAGATCTTATTGCCTGTTGGCTTTACCAATTGCACAGGAAAAATATCAATTGCGATTTAAAGTTTTGGAAGAAAAGCTTAAAGCACCTCCTAGTGGTATTTCTCGCACTCATACAGAAGGAAGAGGCATGAGCAATGGGCAATCTCGACGCCAGTCTCTTGGAGGAGCGGAAATTTTGTCCAGATCATCCTCAAATGGCTTTTCCTCAAGGAAAACAAATGGGCAAGCTGGGTCCTTTCAGTCCAACAGTGCTAGTGCATTGCTAAAGCATGCGAAGATCTCATCAAGATCATTTGACGGTGGAAGCAGATCACTAGATAGAGATAAGCCAGTTCATAATATGACTGAGAAAGAAAATGGACCCACTGGCGGGATGATTTGTCCGCTTGAACAGAACGGAAATGGGATTGCCTCAGATAAAATAAAAACAGATGATGGAGATTATGTTTCTGGAATGTTGTATGATATGTTACAAAAGGAAGTTGTAACTTTGAGAAAAGCTTGTCATGAGAAAGATCAGAGCCTAAAGGACAAGGATGATGCAATTGAGGTAGGAGATTTTGTGTATTTGTTCACTCTTTCATCTCTCTCTCTCTCTCACAGACACACACACACACACAGGAATTGTTTCTGATAATGTGTATTATCCAGATGTTGGCAAAGAAGGTTGAAACATTAAACAAGGCAATGGAAGTTGAAGCCAAAAAGATGAGGAGAGAAGTAGCTGCCATGGAAAAGGAAGTCTCTGCAATGCGTGTTAGCAAGGAGCAAGATCGAAAGGCTCGACGTGTCAGTGCTCCCCGAGGAGCTGTAAATGGTGTTCAATCACATTCGTCAAGGTGAATTCTTTTGTTATTGTTCATGGATTCAACTTGAAATTGTCAATGTCAGACATTTGAACATATCAAATCTGTGTATCTCTAATTACTTGCTGAAATGAATTCCTATAAGGTATAAGGTTACATGTCTGTGCATCTAATTTGTACTCTTCACAAAGGAAACATATAGTCTGCAACAAGACATTTGGGAAATGTTTTAAATAGAGATGGGCATAAGGCTCCATTTGTTTGGATGTAAAATAATTTACATTGAAAAATATTTTTCAATGTAAAATGTTTTACACAAAATTATGTCTTATTTTTTATTTTCTGGTGTTGGTTTGCGTTGTAAAATGTTTTTCAAAAAATAGAAAATTATTTTTTAGGAAAACATTTTACACCCCAACAAATGGGGCCTAAATTTTTTGTTTTTTCAGGAGAAAACAGTCGCACGTGCTGATGTTGAGTAAAATGAGCTCCATCCTTAAGATGATAGTATTTTCTTTAAATTAATTGTTTTCTTTTTCATGATTTCGTGGGTCTCTCTCGGAACAATTTCACTGTTAATCTCATCTTTTTGGTGGTATCCATATACAGTACAACAGACGTTATATTTGGCTTATAATCTTTCAGGAACACAAGAAATTCGTAGGTAGCAATAGGGATTGATTGATTATCTACAATGCCAGAGAATGGGAGGATACTGAAGTCCAATTGTGCAGGTCTGTTGCTTACTTGTTTGTATTTACCTTGTAACCCTTTCCCCGCCGGGCCATCTTGTTTCAGTGTCTGGCCTGGCCGATCAATTTGTAAAGATACTGACTCCGGGGAGTTGCAGGCATTGAAAGATTTGTATCCTGTATATGTGTAACTATCTCATTGAAATATTTGTTCACAAGTGGGTTGGTTTGTAGATTTTTGAATCCTTGTTTGGGTTATTTGGAAAGTTTCGGTGATGAAGCTCAGTTCTGTCACTGGACACTGCCTGAAATTCAAATAGGCAAGTTAATGTCTGATTTGAGGAAAGTAATGATTAATGAGCATTTGTTTGTGTTCCCCATCTCTTCCTTTAGTTTTTGGATGTGAAGAAAGCAACACAATATGTTGGGTGCAGGGTTCAAAATTGTTGTTGAAAGGCACGTAAGATGGATCTGTGTATGTCAATTGTCGTTGAAGAAAGCAATTGAATATGCTATGAGAGGATCAAACTTCTGTATTTAAAAAGATATAAATGTCTCTGTGTTGGTAATGAAATAATGTGTCATTATTAACACACAGCATCATTTTGGTAAATGATGTTAGGCCTCTACCACCAAATTCAATATTACTGTCAATTAGGCCTGAACATTTGGATTTGGGGTTGGTTACAAAACTGACTGAATTACGAACTGAATAGATTGAATTGGTCGAAAAAAATTTGGTTCGATTAATCGAAAAGTTTGAATTTTTAAAATGTCTATTTTGGTGTTTTTACATGATCAAGTTAAATGAGAACTTGTTTAGTCAATAATAATTTAAAATATTAATAATTCTAAGCAAAAATGAAGGTATCAAATAAATTATATTATAGCATTTAACACAATTATTTGTACAAAATAATTTCAAACAAGTATTTGTATAGAATAATTGTATTAACACTCAAAAAAGGAAATAACAAAAAGGGTAAAATTGTTTTATGTTCAACTTGAATTGTCATACAGACACCAAACTAAAAACTTGATGAAGAAAACAAGTCGTGGAGGACTACTTTGTTTGAGTTGGTCAGTGGTGAGTTGTGGGTCACCAATGACGAGTCACAAGGACGGACAAATAAGATGACAGTTGGTGGCGACGAATCACAAACCAGGAGGATAAAGAAAACAAATGATTGGTGAAAAACAAAATAAGATAAAGAAGACGTCGGTGTCGATGACTCAATGGTGATCGATGATGGTGTGCCGGAGTTAAAATCCAAAATAAAAAAATGGGAGGGTAGTGCAAAGGCTAAAAAATTAGGGTAAGATGTGCAAGTTCTTATTAAAAGTTAAAAGATAGCACAACAGGCACAGGTTGAGGTTGGTTCAATTTGAAATTCAGTCTAAGGTTATGTTTAGTTAGTTCGATCAAAACGATAGCATTTTAAAACTTTCTATTGATTTGATTATTTTGAATATTTTGGCAAAATAACCAAATCGAATAGAACTAACCAAATTACTCAAAAAAATTAATTGAAATCGTTATATAAAATGAAACGAACCAAACCAATAATTGTTATCGGTTTAGTTTGGTTAATTTGTTTTAACCAAACTTTTACTCACACCTAGTGTCAATCTGAAAATGGTGGTGGGACTTTTCTTAAGATCTATCCAAAAGATAAAAAATTTATTTTTTGAATTTTTTTTTATAAAATAGACAACTCAAATGAGGGACTTTTTTAAATATAAAAGAGAAAAGTCAAAATTTTAAATTTATGTGAACTTTTGGGAAGCAAATTTTTAATGTTTTCCATTGTTTTATTTAGACAAACGGAAGTCATGAGTTTTCAACTCTGACAATGTCAATATTAATTGTATTTACATCAATATTAATATAAATAATTCAAATATGAATTTTAAAATTTATTAATAATTTATTGTTATAATATAAGAACATAAACAATATGAATAAATAGAAAAATTGAATATTGATAAATATTTTACTATGGTATATTTTAAAATTTTACAATTTAATAATAATCAATGATATTGATAATATAATATGAAAATATTAGTATTATAAGTAGTAAAAAATATTAATAAATAGTACAAATTTTAATAACAATAAAGGGCAAATAGGGCTAGACCCTCTATAGTTTGGATCATGGAGATCTTTTTTGGTTAAGAAATGGCTTTGAAGACTCTTGTTGTTTATAATTTTTTTTGTAGATACATCCCTTCTTCTTTTTTTGTTAGAAATGACGTTAATTGAATCTTAATTAAATTAAATTAAGTTAATTAATTATAACTAAACAATATTAAATTAAAATTAACAAACACATATAAAAAATAAATAAATAGATAAATAAAGTCGTTGGCTATGAACCATCATTGAAAATTGTAATGCTTCAAACACCCATCTTTTATTGCAAAACCCTTCTCGAAAGTCTATTTTGCGATAACGATAAGTTTTGTAATCACTAGACCTTATGGGTCTCAATGAATTTGGAACTAGAGATCTAAGAGATAGAGGTGGAGAGGAAAAAGAAAAATCAAACTCTATTTACGATAATAAATTGAATATTATTTTTGTTTCATTGGCGATTCCAAATTTGTTAACTCATCTTTTTATTTTTTTGTGAATTCATGGATAATGGGTTCGATTTGCTTAGAGTCAAACCCACACACCCCAGTCCATTAAGATTTGGACCCATCATCTTAACCAATGTTATATTCCTATCCTTAGAATAGAAATATCTAAGTATGCTATCATATCTTTTTACCTTGACCCAAACCCTAGGGTCCTCAACTACATGCCTTGTCTCAAGATCATACTCAGACTCTTGATTATCACATGTCGTCTTAGCACGTATATACCTTTATCTACAAAATCCATACCCTTATTCTTCAAATTCATAGTGATTCTACTCATATCGAGTTGTTAAATCACGTCCCAAATCGGGAACAACTAAAATTTCCAACTCGAAACCTTTCGAGACTCAAGACTACACCTTGGTCATTTTATCTAAGTCCAAACATACATGACTCGTTCCCATGAGTCCTTACCAAATTTCGAGATTCCTATTTCAATATCCTATCATTAAAATCCATTTTTAGAATCCCCAAACTTTATTTTCAAAAACACTTATCGAACCATCATAGGTTTCTTATTTCGACCTAATCCCTAAAATACTCGATCTATACCAAATCAATCTTACACTCAAACATTGGTAATTCATACCATCTATTCGCAAACCTAACTCGACAATAGATTATGTCACAACAGACTAACCATCCATGACTTGATCAATCTCGATAACTACTAATTACTCCATCATTCAGCGTAAAGATGTCGACTAGTGACTTCAAATCGATTGACCTCAAATCAACTATCTCTTAATCTGTCGGACCTATAATCATAGTTACCGAGTCAACCTTACACCTGAATCATATCATCAAATCCTAACTTCAATAGCTAAGTCAATCCGACCAGCTGTTCTATCGCTTAATGAAGTTAGATCCTTTAATCAATAACCTATAGGATTTCAACCATCAATTCTCGAATCTCCAAATGGGGATATCATTCTACAAACCATTGATCTCTTTTCCCCTAAGTCTCTACTCAGGGTTTATACTAATTGGCTCTAACTGTATCATATTCTCTTAAGTCTCCAAGTTGTTACTCCCTAATTCTCCAAATAGGGTTAAACTCTGAAAATTTTCAATTGAAATAACAGTTAATCACCAAGTCAGACTTCTCTAAGTCTTTAAATAAAAATTCAATCTGATACCAACTATAACATCTCACTTTTTCAGACATGCTAAACTTGAGAAATTTGGGATTTTTTTTTTTTAATATTAGTAATCTCAACATCATATTAATCCCCAAAATTTCCTATTTACCTACCTAGCATGAGAACCATCATATGTCATAAATGCTAGACTATGTATTCACCAATAGCGAAAGCAAGAATCAAACCTAATATTACAATCACTATAATTCAGATAATACATCATAGTCTTTCAAAATGTCCAGAATGTTAAGTAGCAGAAACTTAAATACATTAATTTTGATATCATAAACATAGATCATCGTGCACTTGCTAAGTGTCGTCACATGCATCTTTCGTATTTGCATCTGGTACAACAACATTTGGACCATTTGAATATTCTTGGAGCAAACCTCAAATTAGATGATAAATCATCTAAGTAAGGGAACAATAAACATATTTTGTGCATGGATGCAAAATGTCATCATTCATTTATAATTTGAGTTGACTGCACCCAACTGCTGCTCCTAATTTTTTACATCCTCCTTACCAAGGTGAGGTATATGGGTGCACACTTGGTAGAGCAGCGGTACTAGTCTATAATCTCAAACCATGTGCAATGCATGACCAATAATATCATCGTGTACATATGCACATTTCATTATAGCATATAAATGCAATCTACATGACATATTCATATCAAGACATGACAATATGATAAAACCATTTACATTAAATTCAAGTTTGGTAATTAAATTCAATTGAAAAGTACCTCTTACCTTTTAGCTTAAAATTCAAACCACCTTGAAAAGCGTGTGTTGCCTCGATTTGTGTGCTAAGCCTCGAAAGTCGTACAATTACTTAATTTGAGCCCCAAAGTACCTTATTGACCATATTCATTCAAATAAATATTAAACCCTATTTTTCTTAATTTATTTCCACTTTTCTCTAATTTTTCTTCACTAATACTCCAAAATAAATACCTACTTATTTATTTTTCTATTTTTTTTCACAATAATTCCTAAAATAAAATTGATTTTTTTTTTAAAAAAAAAATTCCGAATTACTTGATTAGCCACATGCTTGTACGTGCTAGGGCGAATGGCTTCGAGTGAGCTTCACGCGCCGGTCGTCCTTTCAGGCGCTAGAGATCAATGGCGAAGAAACCAACCACATGACCTTGAAGCCCTTTTCAAGTCGATCAAAATGGTATGCCCTGATGCTCGGAAGGAGGTCCTGAGGTGCCCCAACTGGCCAGTTACAAGTTCGGCCAAATCATCCGCCTCCCTTTTCTGACCAAGCCTTGAAACCCCCTCAAATGGCTACCAAAACGCCTCAAATTCTCTAGAATATATCCTCAACTCATGGGCAATAAAAGCCTCTTATTTGTATCCCTTAATTCGTTCAAAAACGGGGTCAATTTGAAGCTCAAAACTTTCAAAACCCTCGGCCACTACATCCTCTATTTATACTTGAATTCGACCTACAAAACGCTCAATCTCGCTTCACCCAAGGTCACCGGCATCTTCCCATGCCCTAGGTCAGTCCAAATCCATCGAAAATTACCCTCAAAACCTCGATTAAAGTGGTTAAACTTTCGGTCGAAAGTTAACCAATTTTGACAGTGATTTGGCCGTTTGTCGGCCAAGAAGCTTGTCTTGGCTTTGCTACGAGGCCCCTCAGCCACTTTCTTGGGTCTCCCATGGCTGAATTCGGTGATGGGATGGTTGGTAGGCCATGACAACTTCTTTTTTTTCCTGGTTTTTACACTTTAGCCTCCCAATTTTTGACTTTTACACTTTGGTCATTCTCACAAAGCCACTGAGCTTTCCATCTTTTCCAACGAGATCCCCAAGTTCTAGGATCGTTATTCACACCCTGAATACTCAGAAATAACAACATTTTGACCTCTCTCGATCAATTTCGAGAAATTGTGCTTAGGCCCGTTCGACTTATTTTATTGAAAACCTTATCGATTCCACCCAAAAACACTAAATAGTTGTTTTACCTGATAAATCGAGGCCTTCTAAGGGTTCCGCCAGCTTTTCAGAAGTCCCCTCTGATGATTCAGTTTTTCAGCCCAAAGTGAAGTTGTACCTAAAACTGACTTTGATTCAATTTCTTTTGGTACTAAAAATCATATCTTGAATTGCTTAATGATGATGGCCCCGTTTGTTGCAGCTTAATTAAAGAAATTATAGCTTCTAACTTCTTAGATGATAGCTTCTAAAACTTAGAATAAGTTGTGAACCTGTTTGCTGCAACTTCTTAGAAGTTGTAATTAATTAGTTGTGGTGCTTGATACCATAAGCTGTAAAATAACTTATTTTTGTATAATTGTCCATAATACCCTTAGTAGTTATAGAATGATAATTTAAAAATTAATTAGTGTATATGTATAAGTTTAAAAATTAATTAGAGTATAGAGAGAGAGGAAGATGGCGAGAGAGAGGAAGAGATTTGAAAATGGAGATGGAGGTGGAGAAGAAAAACCCATGATTGTGTAGACAAGAAAGTAATTCTTGTTAAAAATAAGGGTAAAATTGTCACAAAAATATAATCATTTAAGCAGAAGTTGTAAAAGCTGGGGTACCCCAACTTTGAAAAAGCCAGCTTCTACCCCTTCTAAAAGCTATAAGTTAGAATTCTATAAGGTAAAACAAACACTACATTCCAACTTTTTTGAAGCTAGAAGCTAAAAGTTGCAACTTTTAAGTTGCAACTTTTAAGTTGCAACAAACAGGCCCAATGTGATATTCTTTTTGATCGTCTGAGTTTTGGGATACTCCTTTTGAGTGACTCGACTAAATAACATTATCAATATGCTTTATATGACTCTACATTCAACCATTCTAATGTCGCAAATTACAAAACATTTTATGCATTATTTATTTAAGATATGGGGTTTTACATCGCTCCTATTCAGAACTAGGATTATTTTGAGGTCTACTAAATAACCTAACTGCAAAGTTAATACCTAGTCGAGTACACAACATGACATATATCAGACTCCCAATAACACTTGCTTAATATAGGCAAGTCTTACTCAAGTATTGGGAAATATTACTTGAGTATTTTTCCAAAAAAATCGAGAATGTTGAATGTTTAATTAGGTATCAAATTGTATTACTGAAGTAATAACAAAAAGAACTTAATATATTTTTTTTGAAGGTAGTTTTACTCATATATCAATATTGTTACTTGACTAATTCTTTTAAAAATAGATAGCCCCCAAAATTTACCTGAGTAACACATATTTTTACTCAACTAATTAGTTAGGTAATTGAGAATAATTTATGGATCAATTTGAATTACTCGAGTATTAAATAAACTATTACTTGAGTAATAAACAAAAAAATAGACTATATAGATCTTACTCGAGTAACGTTCAATGTCACTCAACTAATATACAAAGAAATAGAGAACTTCAAAAGATTACTCAAATAACATAATATACTACTTGAATAACTAATAGATGATTTTTAAATCTGAAATAACAGATACATTGTTCCTTGATTAACACTATGACATTACTTGAGTAACATAGTCCACACAATTTGAAATTTTGAATTTTCTAGCCATTAATGGATCGCATTTTAATGTAGTCTAAAATAAGGTTAACATGGAAAATTAATGTTTTCTCTCATCATCTATAAGAAAAATAATTGTTTTTTCCTAAATCATGTCATGAAAGGGCTGAGAAAACTTACATATATATACTCATGTAAGTTTTGCATGAGAATAAAATTGATAAAGAATGAGAAAGGAAGTAACAAGATGAAAAATGAACAAGAGCTCAAGTGAGAACCATTATTCTCATCCACAAAGAGTAAGTTTTTTATTCTTTTTATTTTTGTCTTTGCATGAAAACTTATAGTGTCATTCTATTTGCTTATTTTTCGAAGACCTCTAGTATTAAAAGTATTTTTCTCTCTATCAGTATTTCATTCTATTTTGTAAGAGGGTTATCACTTTAGCTTTAGAGTAAAAAAACATTGTAAGAGTTATTGCTTGATCTTTAAAAAAGGCAATGTTAGGTTATAACTCAGCCCGTAAAAAACTATCGCTATAAAGAGAATAGTGCTCACTTCTCAAATAAGACACTTCAAGTGGACTTTGAAAATTTTGATGAGGAGTAAAGGTGATAGATGTAGACATTTATTACTGAATCACTGATAGTGCAATCTTTATTTCACTCTATCTTTATTTATTATATTTATTTATCATGCCATTAAATACCAAATATTTTGAGGTGCTTAATTCACCCCATCTTAAGCCTATATCTTTTCAAAGTAAAAAAGACAAAAACAACTGAAAAAAATAATAATGAAAAAGAGAAAAAGATAAAAATCCTTTGAATCAAAGAACCACAGGTAAGTTCTTCAATTAAAAAAACCATAGAACTTTGAATCCTTTAATCAAAAAATCCATCTTTATTGCGTGTATAATCCATTGGTTATTTGATGGGAGGGAAAAAAATAGAGAGAATTGTTGTCAATACATTATTGGTGTATAACGAGACAAATTAGAATGATGAAATAAAGAAAGAGGAAAATATAGGAGAACAAATTTGGCATTTTAAAATATTTAATTGTTATTATATAACGATTTAGATATTACTTGATACAAATTTTAAATATAAGGAAAAACCTTTATAATTTCTCAAACTAGAGGAATGGCTCTGTAATTATGCTAAACCTCATAGGTCATTTGTGTAACATTATGAGAAATTTTTATTTTTGGCTTTAAAATTATCAAATGTTTTTGTGAACCAAATATGGCTAACTAGGCAAATTACAATGTATACCTTGAAGTTAATCTTAAGTATACTAACACTATTTTACATTAAAAACTAGTAAACATTTATCGTGAGATTCAAAAGTCATGACACATAACCTTTATATCTAAACAATTATTTTTAAATCTTATAAAATTTTCAAAATGCTCTCACTATAGATTTATCTTATATTTTTTATCTTTTATCTCTTGACAACATCCTTTATGGCCCTACCAATGGCTCCATCTTTTTCTCGTTTGATCTCAATCGTGTGGATGGGATGAATCTAAACCAATAGATTTATTGAGATTATTGTCTTTCCGCAGTCTCTCATTACTTGTGCCTTTGATTTTGACAAAGTAAATAAATCGCAAGTAGAGATTTTGATTCATTGTGCAGAACAAAAAATCAAATCTACGACCCATTGATGCGAATCTCAACTTATCGTGATTTAATCACTTGACCTGTATTTTAAAGACAAATATTTTTTAAATATATTTTGGATGGCTAGATGCCAATAAATTCCTTTATTAGGTGGCTAGTTGCCAACCATTACACTTTTACTTTCATTTTTTTTTTGTAATGGAGAGAATAAATGGAAATACACAAATGTTGACAAAATAGATATTTTATATTTTTTAAATGTCAAAAAATTATAATTTTTCAAAAAGAAAATCCTATACCTTACTTAATCTGAGTTTTTTTTAATAAAAATAATATAATTTTTAAATAATATTACCTAAATAGTATAATTCTCAGACATATGTCATATTTGACTATAATTTACTGTAAAATATAAAACTTATTTTGTTGGACCAAAGTAAACTCTGAGCTCCGTTAGGGTTTAGAGTTTTAAGAGGGAAAATTGAAACCTGATCTCAAGAAGAGGAAAATTAGATGAAGGCATAGGAGCCGAGAGAGAGACAGAGAGAGAGAGGGAGGGAGGTTTTTATCTTCTTCTTCCTCCTGGTCCGCCCAAAACCACAGCCAGAAGGGGCCTCAGAAGATTCCTGGGCGAGAAAATTGCATTCTCTGGAGTTTTGCTTGAACTGAATGGCACTTCTGAAGCCTCCCGTCAACTTTGCGCTTAGACGAATGGCCTCGCGTTTCCTCGCTCACCCTTCCTCGATTCACTCCCACACCCTTTCTTTTTCCTCCTCCTTTTCTGTCGCTCGTCCCTCGCTGCTCCTCAAGACCGGGTACTCCCTCTCTCTCTCTAGATTCTGTTTGGTTTCTGAGAAAACGTAGGAAAAGAGAAAGGGGATACGCTTTCTTCTCTTCTGACTTCTGCGTCGGATCTTTTTCTATTTTCTCTCGAAAGACAAGGGGGGAGGGAGATTTTGGGACTTTTGTTTTGAAGCAACTTCATGTACTTCCTCAGCAACTGAAGGGAGGCACTTAAGTAGTTATAAGTACCAACGTCTTCTATAAAATGGCTATCTTTTATACGAACTTTCTATTGATCCCTTAAGACCATACAATTTGAGGTTTGGGATTTTACAAGTGTTTTTCTAGAATCTTCACTTCACATAAATAACGGTTTTTAGTTTGGGTCTCTGTTTTCCTGAATTTGCTCACTGGTTAAATGGAGTTTTCAGGGGCTTGATAAGTGGGAATCATGTTATTGACAAGCTATATTCTTGAGGCAGGACCATTTTTCGGTTGAGAAGAGTGCCGAGTAGGTTATGGACGCGAATAGCAGCTTCACCATGGGCTTTTATGTCATCGAGTAGCGCATCAGAAACTTTACAGGAAAGCACGAGGTCAAATGCCTATGGGTCTGAACAAATTCAGGTAATTTACCGCTCCTGACATTTATGTGACTGTCAAATTTTTTTTTGTTTGCTAGAGACGTGACTGTCAATTGACTGTTCATTATTTATTTATTTTTGTTGCTGTGGCTAATGTTTCGACACCAGGTAAACCCAAAAATATTAATGGTTGTTCAACCAAAATTGAATCAGATTTGAATTTTAACATTGTAACTGTATCATAATAAGTAAAGTTACTTAAGAATATTACCTAAAACACCTTAGTTCAAATCACATTGTATGATATCTTGTAGGTAGATCATAAATAGTTGTTATTTTTGGGTATGGATCTGAAATAATTGATTTGTAGAAGCGGGGAGGGAGGGGGGAAGGGGGGGGGGGAGGGAGACCAGCATTCTCATAACCAGACTGTCATATGGGCTGTGGAGAGAGTGAGTAAGGACTTTGAGAGGCTAATGCAGAGCAACCTGCATTTTGTGAAAGATAGAAGAAGAAGAGAAGAATTAGGGCAGAAAAAGAAGATAATAAGTACAATAAACTTCAGAAGAAGTCTGAGAGGAGAAGAGACAAAAGAAAAGAAAGAGAGAAGAGAAATCCAAAATTCAAATAAAACCCAAATTCTAATATTAAACCCTAAAAGTTAATAACCCTAATTTCTAACCTGGCTCAAGGCTTGATCTAAAAAATGGAAAGAGATATCCTAACCATAGTAAATGGAGTTTTTATGTGATGTACCAAACTGGACGGCCCTGCCAGCTTAACCATGACAGATTTTCAAAAACTGCCAATTCACAATTTTGTCCAGTTAAGAAAATACCAGACTTTTTTGCCCCTTATGCCAAATGATTTTATGGATTGATTTGAACTGTTTATTGGGCTTATTTCTTTTTTTATTGGTTGACCCTCCTGGTGTGCTATGGTCAGGGTTTCGATGCTAGTGGTGAATTTTCCTGTGTTATGTAACTATATAAAATAGAATTATGAACTCAAAAATGTTGATCAAATCAAACAGAGAAAACAACTGAGTATTTAGTTGATTATAGATTTATCTTGTCAAACTTGAACTTTATTGGAACTAGGTAATGTACTATGAAGTAGAGTAAATTGATAATATAACTTCCGTTCAAATATTCAGCAAGATCAGCCAAGAAAGAAAGGGAATGAAGCAATCAAGAGAGAGAGTGGGAGGGGGGGAGAATCCTTGTTTTACTAAGGGTTCTGGTAATGAGAGGTTCTAATCCTTTACAATGATGAGATAATGCCCCTTTAATAGGTTATTGAGAATTGCATGGAAGCGGAAGTGAACTACAGACAACTGGCTCTTTCCCCTTGGTATTAGGATAGTAAGAATTCTTCTCCACATCTTATATACATGGATCTTGGGTATCAATATTGAGTGTTTGTTTCACAGTTTACTTTCATAAACCGTTGATTTATGATTTTGAAATTTGCATTCTGTTAAATAATTGATCTTTGAACTCATTTAAAAGTTCAAGCTGTTAGAGAGGGGTAATTTTATCATTTATATTATTGTTTTTACTCACAGCATGTTCTCTGTGTACCATACTTGTCTTCAGAATTAGATAAACTCATGCAGCTATCTCTGAATATCGAATTGACCGCCAGGTTTGAACTTGTTGGCTGCCAACTTATCTAAAACATTAAAATCTGGGAGAGGTGCTTAACTAACATGGTATAATAGCTCTGATACAATGTTAAATTATTGGCAACTAACTCATATAAAATTTTGAGCCATTAGAGAGATAGAGACAAAAATTTTAATTTGTTATATTAGAATCACAGATTTTATTTTGAATTTTATAATTTGGATTTGATAGGATTCAATAGATTTTTTGGAATATTGTGATTTGAGTTTTGTAGGTTTTTTTTTTAAATAAGATTTTAGTCTTAGTAGGTATTGGCGATATAAATAATTGAGATGGTTGAGTTTGAATAAGATTATTTGATTATCCTCTCTCTCTCTCTCTCTCTCTCTCTCTCTATCTATCTGGGGTCTCCCTCTTCTTATCCTTCAGTTAGTCAAGAAAGTAGCTTACATATGTTTAGAATATCATTGTGAATTCTTTATGTTTTGAGAAACAATAAATTTCTGTAGATGTAGATATATGCATATATCTTGCTCTTTTGGTTTATTTTTCTGGTTGCCTGAGCTGTGGTTTATGCTTTTATTAAATCTGGCTGATTTGATCAGGTACTGGAAGGTTTGGACCCTGTTAGGAAAAGACCAGGTATGTACATTGGAAGCACTGGACCTCGTGGTTTGCATCACTTGGTATATTTTATACTCCTTTGCCTTCTCTTCATTAGTAATTATTGATGTGCGAAGTCTATTTTAACTACACTTGATTTGCTGGATTTCACTGATGCTTTTTTCTCTTAGGTATATGAAATATTGGACAATGCTATTGATGAGGCCCAAGCAGGATTTGCTTCAAAGATAGATGTTATCTTACATGCAGACAATTCAGTGAGCATCACTGACGATGGGCGTGGGGTATGATTTTTACTTTTCTGTGGTCTAGTGGGAGTTTATGGGGTAAAGATTTGTCGAGGGATAAACCAGACTATCCGTTCCATAGGGCCTGCATTTAGATTTTTGACATGAATGCTTAATCTTTGCAAGCGCTCACCTGATATACATTGTTTTAGTTGTACTAGCATGGTTCTCTTTCTAATTACAGCACAGACCATCTGTTTAATTCTCTATGATGCGATGTAAAATTTGAGCATGTGATGTGTGATATTTCAGGCCCACTTGTGAACTTGTAAATAAAGATAGTGGAGTTCTGTATGTTGAATTTTTGTGTCGGAACCGTAATGAATAAAAAACAGGTTTTGATCACGCATCTAATGCAATTTAATATACTCAACCTTTAATGATGTATTCTATCTACATATTTAAAGCCTTATTTGAAATTTTGAACTAGGATCCGTAAGAAAGAATAGTCAATCAGTTGATATATTTTTCTCAAATTGTTATAAGTTCTTCTGCTAAATGTAGCTGTTTCAGTTTATGGAGAACCTAAGGATTCAGAAACCAACTTGGGTCTTATATTACTGTAGTGTTAATTGTTATTATAGAAATTGCCTACAAATAGGCCTCTTGAGTAAAGCCAAATTAGTGTAGAAGATGGAACTAAAGTAACAGCTATCAGGTGACAGGTGGCAATGAGGTCTCCCCCCTACCTCTACCAGTCCACCCATCTCTTAGCTTATAGTTGAGGGCTATTGAACTCTCTCTCCCTCCCTCCCTCCCTCCCTCCCTCCATGCATACGCATCCTCAAATTAGGGAAGATTCAACATTATCGTACTCACCCATAATGCACGTGCAAAGAATATGTTGAAAGAGTTGCAGCCTAAGGATTTTCTGCAAAATCACACATAAAAGAGATTCTATGCATAAAAAATTCTATGTTATTTGTAAGCTACGTTTAGCCTAAATATTAAGAATGTTAAAAAAATATGAAGTCTGATGTCTCCTTATGACCTTGGACTTGAGAAATAGATGGGTTCGAGATTGACATGTATGCACCTAACATCTGTACCTGTTTCCATGTGAATAGGTCATGAAACAAGTGTCTCTCCATATTGATGCAGTATACAAATAAAATATGAGCAAAAAGGTTGTAAATGACATATGTGCTCGTCAAGAATAAAATGGTGTAATTTGCATGATTATCCTGCTTATTCTACTACAATGTCTGGAATCGTTGAAGCTTGCTTGCCATAATTTCCAGATATATATATATATATATATATATATTTGGTTGTTGATGATTTTGAATTGCTAAATTACATTGTTTTCTATTTATTGAGCTACCTCTTCATTTTTTGGAAAAGGAAAAAAACCAAAAGAATTGTTCTATATTAATGCAATTCTTGCATTAGTTCAAGGGTATAATATTGCCATATATTTTGTTATAGATGCATTATTTAGCTAGATTGCTGTGAGATTGAGACTTTTTACCTTATCCTTGTTTCATATCCGTGTTTCAGATCCCAACTGACTTGCATCCGGCGACAAAAAAATCTTCTCTGGAGACAGTGTTGACGGTATGTTGCATAAATAAGGAAGTCCACTTTGAATTTCCATGCAAGTCTAGATCAGGGTTATAAGGTCAACATGGAGTTTCACCCAGGATAAATCTCAAATTGTGGCAGTTTGATTCTTCTTTTCTATATTTTTGTGCAGAAGTTGTAAAGGGCCTGCAAAATTAAGAAATATTAAGGGCTGTTTAGTTGTGGAAAACAGTCCCAGTTTTCTGGAAAATTACTCCACAGAAAATGGGAAATTAGAGAACTTGTTCAAATTCGAAATTTTCTAATTAGAAGATGGAGATTTGGAAAACACGGTTCTTCAAAATTGAACTAAACTTGGAAAACTCATTTTAAAATGAGTTTTCCAAAATTTCCTTACTAGTTTGGAGAGTTGGAAAACACAGTTTTCCACTTTTTGCCAAATCATCTCCTTCAACACAAGTTACATTTACACAAAAGAAAACCCTCTTTGTCCCTCTCTTCTCTGAACATATGTTCTAATTTTCTAGATTGAAAATTAGTTTTTTGCACTTTTAACATTTGAACACATTTTTCAAATTTTCTATGGAAAATGAAAACTAGAGATTTTATAAAAAATTAGAGATGGAAAGCTGGAAAACATTTTTCATAACTAAAGAACCCCTTATATGCTGTTTTGCCACTGATATGGAAAGGGTATATGAGTAAGCTTTATTTATTTACTTCAATCCATGAGTTTTCAGTGATAGTTGCTTAAACCTCTATTTGGAAGTGCTATAACACTTGATGGATGACAGGAAACAAGGATGACAGAACTTGTGAGTGGGTGTTTTAGTATATGTTTCTGCACACATGCATATCTATTTATAAAATACATTTGTAGAAAAGATTTTGGAACTCAGCGATCTTTTATATTGATCTATATCGTGATGTGGTAAACAGATCCCCTGAACCCAAAGAACCATTTAGTTTCTCTAACTTGCTAATGCTTATGAAATGATTTGAATATGCCAAGCCCAAAATATTAATATCTGTGGAATCTGAGTAAAGTATGGCCTGTATTTGCTGGTACTCATGAAATATGTTCTCTTGATGGAAAGTTTTGGCAGAAAAATAGTGCTGAAAGATTGTATTTTTAATATTTTTACCATCAATTCTTCACTTGCATGTGGTGTACTGCTCTACCAAGTACTTAAAAACAAGATGAAAAATGCAGTGACACATTGATCTTCACTTGCCTGTGTTTCCTTTTCTAATGTGGTATTGACTAGCTGCTAAAGCGTGATTGCTCAAATGTGGTGTAAATAACATTATGCAACCAAAATATGCAGGTTTTACATGCAGGCGGCAAATTTGGTGGTTTGAGTAGTGGTTACAGTGTCTCAGGTGGACTACATGGTGTGGGACTGTCTGTTGTGAATGCACTATCTGAGGTTCAGACTTCATTTCTTAGACATTTACTTTGTTTCTGCTTGCATTTAGGCTGGTTAAGATATATGTACATTCATTCTTTCATTTATTCTTCTTAATGTTGGAAAAGAGTCTTTTGCTTTCCTCTTGGCAGTGGATCAGGCTTCAGTTTTCTGGTTCTGATATCATTTATTCTGTTTGCTTGACTTCAGGTCATGTCTAAGGGTTTCCCACTAAGTTTCCTTTGGTCTTCCTCCATCTTTTGCTACATATTCTTCTATTTTATCCATTTTCCTTATAGGTGCTTTTATCACTCTTCTTCTCACATGTACAAACCATCTTAACTGTGACTCCCTCATCTCATCTTCAACTGGCCCCACTCTAACTGTATTACAAATGATCTCATTTCGTGTTTTATCTCTTTTCTCTTTTTTTTTTTTGGGGGGGGGGAGGGGTATGGCTGCACATTCCCCATATCATTTTCATTTCAGTTATCTTCATATGTGAGTGCTTAACTACCCAATATTTTAAGTCATGCAATAAAATGGTCTTATAGCTACCTAATAAAACTTCTGTTTTAGCTTTGATGGAATTTTACAATCAAACAAAATCCTTGATGTATTTCTCCACTTTAACCATCTTGCTTTTCATTCTGTAACATTCAATCACCAGATGAAATAAATAAAATTTGTATCGACGCCATATTTCAATTTTGTAAAATTTTGAGAAGAGAAACAAAGCTGTCACACAACATGTTTAGTTTTCATTTTTCTCAAGTGAAAATGAAAATTGACAGCTCTATCAAATGGTGGCCCTCAATTTGTTGTTTCATTTCCTTTGTTGTCAGATGAGAATATGTTTCAGAGCATAGAGCAAATTGGCCCAAAATGTTCAATATCTAGCCTATCTTTCCCTTTAGAGTTCTAAACCAGACCTATTGGTCACTGTTGTAGAGTGAATGCCTGAAGAACCTAAACAATTATTACTTTGTAGCTTTACATTTCGGCTTCACACTGTCTGTGTTGCTTTGGAAAAGGAACATTATGGTGTCCGCCACAGTTAGTTATCTTCCTTGCTTGCCTGAAAATTGTGTGCATCAGTCTGCAATGGTGGGTCAAGCCTATTATTCTCTTCTTCGCCTGGGCAAATGCTTGAAATTGAACCTCACAATGAATGTTTAATGCTTCTTGCTTATTCCAGATATTTTGGTCTGCAATGGTGGGTCAAGCCAAATTGAACCTTACAATGAATATTCATTATGATGCCGTACACATTTATTGGATAGGATGTGATTCCCCAAGGATTGATATTATAGGATTTGCATCTCACTTTTTATCAAAATGTAACCACCCTGGCTTACTTGGCCAGTGGACTTGCTGCTTGTTTCACCCTTTGCCACTAGATGGGGCCAGTTACATGGATTATAGCTTACCTATCATCTCTTGCCATGACTATGTCTTTTGTAAGGCATTATGGGCTTGTTTGGTATTGCTTTATTTTTAGAGCACAGCTGCTTTTTATTAAAAATTTTAGACAAGCAGTGTTTGGGTAAGCAGAACTGCTTCTTTTGAAAAAGCAGGTTAGGCTGCTTTAAAGCAAAAGCAAGGGGCACCCTGCTTTAAATTAGAAACACAGCAGCTTCTAGTTGGACCCACCATTTTTAAAAGTAAATGTGCATATAATATGGGAATGGGTTATTTAATTTGTGTTTAATAGCACTTCAAGTTTTTAGCTTTAGATTTAATATAGGAAAGGATTATTTAATAGTATTTCAAGTTTTCTGCCATCACTTATATTTTATTTTATTTTTGTTGAGATGTTTTTATTTAAAATGTTGCATTGTTAATCACAATCTCATCTAAAAGCTCAACTTGTTATATAGAGGGTTAAATTTATCTTTTATACTATTATTTTACTCTTAACAAGACCTCTCACGTGTGGCCAAGCTTCACTAATAATTGGTGTAACAACGTGCAACAAATTAAATATTGGGTTGGTGTTAAGGTTTGAACTTAGAATCTATGCTTGCTCTGATACCATATTGAATTGTTAATCATCATTTCATCTAGGAGCTTAAGCTATTAGATAAAGGGTTAAATTTATCTTTTATACTATTATTTTACTCTAAAAAAATATTATTTGATAATTTTGATTTATTAATTTTGTTTTTTATTTTTTATAATTTTTGCATTTTCCCCTCCCTCTATGCTAAACATGATAGTTTAGAGGAAGAAATTAAAATGAAATGAAGGATACGAAAATATTTTATATAATCTTTTACATTTTGATGCAAATTATTTTTAAGCATGAAAGATTCCAAATATTTTTTAGGTATGTATTCATTTTGATATAAAGTAACTTTTTTTTTTCTGGAAAATATTTTATGTAAAAAAAATGAAAGCCTGAGTTTTGTTTATAATACTAATATAATATTCTAGTGTCTTTTCAGTCATTCTACATATCTTTAGCATAACAATAAAATGACCAAACACTTATTACTTGCTTTTAACATTAATAAACTCAACACCGCACTTGGTTATCAAACACTATTTTTATCATCACTGCTTTCATAGCACAACAAACAGTACCAAACAAGCCCTACACCTCATATCTTGCCTAAGAGTTTCCCACCAAGTTTTCAATGGTCTTCCTCTTCTTCTGCAACTTAATTTTTTAGCTGTAAGAGTTTTCATAAGTGATTTCTCGTAGCTTTTGTGGGTCTTAGTTGCGTATAATATAGACATTTCAAGGTTTGTGCAGATGAACATTCTATTTGGCAGGATAGACTTGTTTTACTTCTTTCATGTATTCATTCACAGATGTTAGAAGTTACTGTGTGGCGTGAGGGGAAGGAATACAAACAGAAATATTCCCGTGGAAAGCCCATAACAACTTTAATGTGCCATGAGGTTTCAGCGGAATCAAAAGGTTTTCAAGGGACACGCATTAAGTTTTGGCCTGATAAAGAAGGTTAGTCATGATTTTTCATGTATCCTTTATGCATATGGTTGTATGGTTACCTGTTCATTCAATTCCTTTGGGAGAATTGTGTTTGGAGATTTCATGTGCTTCTCTGAATGTGAACTCTTATGCAGTATTTACTACTGAAATTCAGTTTGATTACAACACCATAGCCGGGCGGATTAGGGAGCTTGCGTTTTTGAACCCTGAGGTAGAGCTAATACTATCTACTTGTAGTTTTTCTATTGTACCTTTAATTTATGATTCTTGCATGTTTCTTAAACTTATGGCTCTGCATCTTCTTTCTATTGGAAAATATTTTGTATAAGGCTCTAAGAGGTGCTTCACCTCCACATTACAGAAAACAGTAGCCCTGAGCAAGGGATAGGTCTAGCCCTCCTGAGATCCAACTTTATAATACAGGAAGAAATATACTTAATCTTATGAAATTCTATCCCATCGAAAGATCTGGTCCTTCCGCTTTAAATCTGCTACATAATAGCCAAAGGAACAAAATTCCGAATCTTCTTTTTCCTTGTAGTTATCCTCCCTCTTTTCAAAGAAAGGAGACATTCAAGAAACATCCAAGAGATACCTGGTTGACATTGAGACAACAAAGTGCTAGAAACCACTCTTATGAGCAAATCCTCAATGAAGAGAAAATTGGTAGCAGATCTTCATCTTGCAATACCAACTCACAATTTTATGCATCTTCTTGTCAAGATATGATTATGTTATGGTATCCAAGTAAAGAATGTGTTACGACCTGAAGGGTAATTTGGAAAATTTCTTGTAATAACTGTAGCCCACATGGTCGCTTGTAATAGTTAGTTGCTGGATTGTTCCCCATGGTTGTGATGTGAACCAGTGGGAAGGGCCCATATAAGGCCGGGATATATGAGGATGGGAGTTCCATGCTTAATGAGAAAACTCTTCCCCTCTTGAATTCTCTCCTCTCTCTCAACTCTTTCCCTCTTGAATTCTCTCATCTCTCTCACTTTTCCCTCCAAAACTCTCTCTCGATTCTTCTCATTCTCTTTAAATTCAAGTCTCAATTGAGAGACTTGACATTTGGTATCAGAACCAGTCATCCTCAATTGTGATTCAAGTGTAAGGCAGGTGTGATCTCGGTGTAGCATGTTGGAGGTAGTTGAATTGTACCCGAAAGAGATCAATTGGTGAATCGGATGGCGGAGGGGACCAGATTGAAGCAATTGGAGAATTGCATGGAAGTGATGGAGTTTGGTATGTCTCAAATGCATGAAGCGGTTTCCTAGAGCAGAGAAGAAGTGAGGGTGATCTGTGATGAAATGCGGGAGGATATGGTGGCCTCTAGAGAAGGAGTGTAGAGAGAATTGGTGAGTCATAGGGAGACTATGGAGTAGTACGAAAAACGAATCAACATGTTCAACATGCTGTCTTCCCTTCCTTAATTTTGGTTGCCATTGGAGTTCCCTCCCAGATTAGTCCTCGATCCGGGAATGGGTAGACAAGGAATTCTCCCTTGACCCTAGGGAGTGATAGAGGTGGGAAATTCATCTTGTGAGGAGACTGGAGATCAGGTAAGAGAATTTAATTCCCCTAGATTCAATCAAGGCCCTATGCTGAGGTTGGAGATACCTCTGTTTGAAGGATCCAAACCCAGATGGTGGATTCGTAAGGTGTGAGAGGTTCTTTCAATTCTATAGTATAGCTGAAAATCAACGGATCAACATTGCTACAACCTATCTAAATGATATGACTGATTCATGGTTCCGAGGTTGGTATAGATCGAGAGGAATGGATGCAAGGCTATGTAAACGTTTTGGGGGAGAGGAGTATGGCTGATGTGATCGAAGAGTTCAACAAACTAAAGCAGGAAGGGTCGGTAACTGAATACCAAGAGAAGTTTGAGGAATTAGGAGCATTGATGTGGAATGCGCAACCATCTCTTACTGATCAATACTTTGTGTCTAGCTTCATCGGTGGCCTTAAGGATGAATTAAGGTCCATGGTAAAAATGATGATGCCTACTATGGTGATGTAGGTGGCATAGAAGGTTAGATTATTGTAGTTGACACTAGAGGCTATTTTCAAGAAGAACAAGACCTTGCCAAGGCCTATTCCACATGTCAGCCACCCCACAAGAGGAAATGCCCGAGCCTTAGTGGCTAGAGTGTCTCCTGGGGGACCTAAAGTTAACCCCAATCCTCTTAGGATTACTAACATGGAGCAAAGGAGATTGATGGGATTGTGTTACAAATGCGGGGAGAAGTATAACCCATAGTTCTGAAAGGTGCAAGGCGCAAAGGGTCCTGGAGCTTGAGGCGCGCCTTTGTGAAGCAAGGCTCACCTTTTAGAAAAAAAAAATTCAAAATCTTGTAAAATCATAAAAAAGTATCAAATTATCAATAAGAACACATGCATATCATTAATGATTCATTATCTTCAAATTTTAAACTAACAACATCAAAGTTGATTCATTCATCATGCAAATTCTAAACTAGAAACATCATCAAAGTTCAAACTTAAAGTCTCAAATTCAAACAAGTACCAATCATCATGCAAAGTTCTAAACAAACATATAAACACTACAAGTCCACAATCAATAAACACTACAAGTCCATAATTAATAAAGAAGTTTTAATCAATCATCATCAAGGAGATCATCAACATCAAGGTCAATATCTTCATCATCCCTTTCAATCACCCCTTCATCTTCTTCTTCCTGTCCCAATTCTTCTCCCTCTTCCAATTCTTCATCATCTTCAGTCTTTGTCTCACTTTCCTCCTCTTCTTCAATCTCCTGAGTTACTCGCCGCTTTGAAGTCGAAGCAGAAGTTGAACTCGATTGTGATCGAGTTTGTTTAATTTTAAATCGATAACTAGGCTCTCTAACTCCTACAGCCGCAACGACATTACTCCATGTCAACCCATCCCCAACGTCATCTGGGAAAACAATTTCATCATATTTATCATTCTCTTCATCAAGTTTTCCAGTCAATCATTCATTGCTTTCATCAATGTGGGTCAATATGATAGGGTCAATGGTATCATGCATTTGATACCGACGCCTCAATGCTCTATTGTATTTCACGAACACCAAGTCGTTTAGATGAAGTTGATCAAGCCTGTTTCTTTGTTTAGTATGAAGCTGCAACAATTTATGCAAAAACATACTAAGAATAAGCTACATGAAAAAACTAACTATTAATAAAAATTGTGAGTGTTATATGTACAATGCACTTACATTTTCAAACACACTCCAATTACGTTCACATCCAGATGAACTACAAGTTGAGCTAAGAATTTTAATTGCAAAATTTTGCAAGATAGGTGTAGACATTCCATATGAAGACCACCATTCAGCTGTCCTATAAAATTCATGGGTTAATTATTATGTATTATCTAGAATGATTATATATATAATATAATAGATATATATGTGTATACCTGGTGATTTCTTAGCTCTCTTTCTAATAGCCATATAGTTTCCGAAGAACCCATTTGCCTTATTATACATTGAAAGCTCAACATCAATTTGGTCTTGAACCTTTACATTTGGATTTAACTTTCTAATGCATTCATATAAGCCAGTCATGATCTTTGGATCTATACGTTCAACCTTGTAGAAATATTCTGGATTCAAGTACTAACCAGAAACGTGTAGGGGGCGATGAAGCTGAACATCCCATCAATTGTTAATGATATGAAAAATGGGTGCATACTTCTTTTCATCCCCATTAAAAGAGTTAGCAATTGCCTCTTTGGCCCTATCCATGGCCTCATATATGTATCCCATAGTCGGCTTCTTCTCACCATCCACTAAGCGCAGTACACGCACCAATGGACCGGCGACCTTTAAAGCATATACAACATTGTTCCAAAATGAAGGCATCAAAATCACTTCTACAACCTTTTTAGCCCCTGCTTCTTTTACCCACTTGCTTGTCATCCACTCCTCGGAGGTAAACATCCTTCTAAGGTTGCTTTTCAGACTATGCATCCTACCCAAAGTGATAAAGGCAGTTGCAAATCGTGTTTTTGTAGGCCTCAACAACTCTTTCTTGTCAGTAAACCTTCTAAGCATGTTTACTAGACCCGAATGAATATAGATGTAGCTATTCACCATAACAACTCTCTCAAATATCTTCTTCATATTAGGCAACTTGAAAATATCTTCCAACATTAAATCCAAGCAGTGCGCTGCACATGGTGTCCAAAACAACGTTGGATATTTTGCCTCCAAAAATCTTCCTGTTATTATTTAGAGTGAAATTAATAAGAAATTAGTAAATAATAAATATCTAATGAATATTCAAATTGTCTATTTATAAACATAATACAAATTACAAAAAATGAATTTCATACCTGCTAAAACATTGTTTGAAGCACTATCGATGACCACTTGGACCACATTTCTTACTTCAATCTTTTCCACGCATTTACTTAATAATTGAAACATCTTTTCCCCAGTCTTTGAATAGCTGGAACCATCAATAGACTCCAAAAACATACTTCCTTTAAGAGAATTGACTAAAAAGTTAATCAATGTCCTTTCCCTTTTTGTCTTTCCAGCCATCTAACAAAATGGAACATCCATATTTGGCCACGCCTTTTCATGATCTTTCATCATTGTACGAGTGGCTTTATCTCTTGTTTGAGAAGGGGAACCCTGACTTCATGGTAACTAGGCGGCTTCACACTCGGACCATACTGACCAACTGCTTCTATAAAGACTTTGAAACTGTCATATGTCACTGCATTGAATGGAATGCCTGCATCATACATCCATTGTGTAAAGTTTTTACAAACTCGAGCTCTTAACTCTTTTTTTGCAAAATCATTCTCACCCAACCTTGTTTGCCTCCCTTTGCTCTTGTTTTTCAACACATTAACTTTTGGGTCTTTAAGAAAAACATCAAGTGGACCATTTTGTGTTGGCCCTTTAACACTACCAACATTACCAGTACCGTTTCCACTTCCGGTAGATACATGGGGTCTTTTTCTACTTTGAGGCAGCTCCTCATCATTATCATCATACCCTTCACCAAATTAAAAATCATCATCTAACGGTGCCATATTTCGCTCATCCTTGTTATTCTTCTTCTTTTGCATGTACTCTCCAATCTCTTGTTTTACTGATGGACGACATTTTTGACAAACTTTAGTATTCCTAAAACCACCCACAAGATGTTGTTTCGCCCGAAATATGCCACCTTTTGTTACTTTACGACAAAATTTACATGTGGTGGTATTTCTATCATTAGGATCAACTTCAAAGTATTTCCATGCCGGGTCAGTTTTGGAAGTTGTCGACGACATTGATTGGAATTAGGCAAGTGGGTAGCCAACAAGAGAAATTAAGCAATTAACAAGAGAAATTAAGCAAGTAGGCAAGAAATAATCAAATAAAACAAGTAAAGAACTCACGAGAGCAAGCTGGAATCGAGAATGATAGCTAGTTTTGGTGGGCAATGGGCTGGAACCGAGAATGGCAGCTGGTTTCGGTGGTTAGTGGGCTGCTTGACAACTTGAAGAGTAGAGGAGAAGAAGAGAGGAGGAGCGTGAGCAGAGGAGAAGAGAGGAAGAGTGCGCGATTAGAGAGGAGAGGAAGAGAGGAGGTGGGCGCGATTGGAGAGGAAAGGAAGAGGAAGATCGGGTCGAGCTAGAGAGGAGAGGAAAAGAGGAGGTCGGCGCGACTAGAGAGGAGATGAAGAGGAAGATTGGGCCGAGTTGGAGAGGAAGAGAGTAGGCGGGTGGGACAGGGAAGAAGTGGAAGAGAGGAGGCGGGTGTGGCTAGATAGGAGAGGAATCGAAAGATTAGGCGCGATTGGAGAGGAGAGGAAGAGAGGAGGTGGGCACAGCTGGAGAGGAGAGGAAGAGGAAGAGGAAGATCGGGCGAGCTAGAGAGGAGAGGTTGGACGCTGGAGAGGAGAGGAAGAAAGGATGCGGGCGCGGCTGGAGTCGGGAGGAATATCCGAAGATGGAGTGAGGAGCGAATTGGGCTGCGTTTCATGAGGCACGCCTCGCCCCTTAGTGCCTCACTGTGCAAGGCAAGGGCCTTGCTGAAATCGCCTTGCCTCGGCCCAGGTGAGGCACCAAACTGGCACCTTAAGGTATCTTGCACCTAGGCGCGCCTTTAACAATTATGGTATAGTCGTACAGGAGGCAACTACTGAATATGGAAGGGGAGGAAGAGGACAGGGCTGGAGGATTGGTAGAAGGAGAAGAGGAAGAGGAGCAAGAAGTGGCAGACAATACCATGGAAGAGGAGTCAATGCAAGAATGTGGGGAAATCTCTTTCCATGCTCTTAAGGGGGAGGCAACCGGTAAGATTATTAAGGTGCAAGGACAAGTGGGTAAGGAGAAGTTGATGGTGTTAGTAGATAGTGACAACACTCATAGTTTCTGGGTAAGAGAAGTTGATGGTGTTAGTAGATAGTGGTAGCACTCATAGGTTCTGGGTAAGGAGAAGTTGATGGTGTTAATAGATAGTGGCAACGCTCATAGTTTCTTGAATGAAGCTATTGCCATGGAACTGAGATGCAAGATGGAAGCCACTACTCCCTTGTTCGTGACTATAGCCGATGGGAGCAAGATGTATAGTCACTACAAGTGTGTGGGATTCAGGTTGATGATGCAAGGGCATGAATTCCTAGCTGATTTGAGAATTTTGGAGTTAGGGGGATGTGACATTGTGTTAGGAGTTGACTGAGTGAGGATAGTCAACCCTCTCACTTTTGACTTCCAACAAATTAGAAGTTGTTATGGAGATGAGAAATACAAAGCTTACCCTTATGGGTAGTATGGAGCAGGGAGAATGTAAGATGATCAAAGGGAGGAAATTACAAAGGTGGATACAGAGTAAGGGAGGACAGATTACTCAAATCTATTCCATTCACGCCTTAGAATAGAATGGATAGGAAGCAAAAGAGGTAGGGGAGGATCAACAAACAGTAGGCAGCTTGGCCATGTTTCAATCCTCCAATAAGGTGCCACTTCCTGATAGCTTAAACTTTCTTTTACAAGAATTCAATGATCTATTTGTTGAGCCTAATTCCCTACCACCTTAGAGAGCCTTGGACCACTCTATACACCTCAAACCCTACTCTACACTAGTAAACATACGAGCTTATAGGTATTCACCTATACAAAAAGTTGAGATAGAGAAACAAGTAGCTAACATGCTCTCTACCTCTATCATCTGACCTAGCCAAAGCCCATTTGCATCTCCTATTTTACTTGTTAAAAAAATGGATGGATCCTAGAGGTTTTGTGTTGACTATCATCAACTCAATTCCAACACCATCAAAAACAAGTTTCCTATATCCTTTATTGATGAGCTATTAGATTGCTATTTGGGGCCCAAATCTTTTCCAAGCTAGACCCAAGATTCAATTATCACAAAATTCGAATGAAACCATTTGATGTTCCAAAGACAGCCTTCCGTACACACCAGGGGTTGTATGAATTTGTGGTGATACTTTTTGCACTCAAACACCCCAACCACATTTCAAGCCTTAATGAACCAAGTATTTCAACCTTACATGAGGAAGTTCATTCTAGTTTTCTTTAATGACATCCTTATATACGACCCCAACTATGAGCAACATCTAACCCACCTTCGAACAACCTTTTTGGTCCTAAATTCTAACAAATTGTATGTTAAGCTATCAAAGTGTACTTTTGTTGCAAAGGAGGTCGAATACTTAGGCCATATCATTTATGGGGAAGGGGTGAAGACTGATCCTAGCAATGTCACAACTATGGTGAAGTGGTCTGGACCACAATCGGTGAAGGAGTTAAGGGGATTCCTTGGCTTGATAGGCTATTACAGGAAGTTCATACAGAACTATGGCCTCATTAGTAAACCACTGACAGAGCTCGTCAAAAAGGACAACTTCTAGTGGAATCCCCAAGTTGAGGCAGCCTTTTTACCACTAAAAAAGGCCATGACAAAAGCCCTAGTGTTTGCCCTCCCAGACTTCTCTAAGCCTTTTGTGGTGGAGATTGATGTGTGTGAAAATGGGATAGGGGCGGTGCTAATGCAGGAGGGTACGCCCTTGGCTCACATTAGTTAGGCTTTGGCTCCAAGACATCTTGGCCTAAGTGTTTATAATAATGAGCTTTTGGCAGTGCTAGGGTTTATTGAGAAGTGGAGACATTATTTAGAGGTCAACCCCTTCATAATTAAGACAAACCATGAGAGTTTGCAATTTTTATCGCAACAGAGGTTGCACTCTTAGTTACAAAGGAAAGGGGTTTCAAAGCTAATGGGGCTTGACTACACCATTTTATATCGTAAAGGAAAGAAAAATGTTGTACCAAATGCTTTATCTAGGAAGGAAGAGAGGGGTCAATGTCATTCAATTTCGGTTGTGGTACTTGAATGGGTTAAGGAAGTTGCAGGGAGTTATGAAGAAACTGCTTGGGTTAGGGATCTAATAGTTACAGTTCAGCCTTCCGAAAATTCAGAGTATACATTTTCTAATGGGTTGGTTAGATTTAAGGGAAGACTGGTGGTTGGTGATGATGGGGTCTTAAAAGAAAGGATCATGGCCACCCTACATGGTTCGCCATTGGGTGGCCACTTAGGAATTAGGGCAACCTACCGAAAGGTGAAGCCATTATTTTATTGGCTGGGGCAAAAGCAAGAAGTAATAGACTTTGTGTTATCTTGTGTGACTTGTCAGAGGTGTAAGCATAAACATGTGGCTTACCTTGGGCTTTTGCAACCCCTGACAATCCTTAAACAGGCCTGGGAAGGCGTCTCCATGGATTTCATAGAGGGGCTCCCCAAACCAGAAGGTAAGGATGTGGTACTGGTAGTGGTGGATAGACTGGCCAAGTTCGCACACTTCATTAGTCTAACCCATCTTTTCTTAGCTCAGGAGGTTGCATGAATGTTTATGGATTCAGTGGTAAGGATTCATGGGGTGCCTAAATCTATTGTCTCAAATAGGGACAAGATTTCTACAAGTGTGTTTTGGCAGGAGATGTTTAAGAACTTGGGGGTAGGGTTGCACATATCCACAACCTACCACCCCCAAACAAATGGCCAAATGGAAAGGGTCAATCAATGTTTAGAGGCCTACTTGAGATGCATGTGCTTCACTAAGCCTAAGAGTTGGAATAGATGGTTCATTATCCTAATGGTGGTATAACTCTAGCCACCACAATGCCATCGACAGGAGTCCTTTTGAAGCAGTGTTTGGGTATAAACCCCCATTGATTCCAGCCTTATCAAGTTCTGTAGCTACCATGGCTTATGTGGAGCAATATTTACAATAGAGACAGGGGGTTTTGAAGGTGCTTAAAAGGGAGCTACAGCTCAAAACTGGATGAAACAGAGTACTGACAAAAGAAGTGACAGATCCTTTGAAGTGGGTAATAGTTTATTTAAGGGTGGAGAGATTCATACAACCCTTTACATCCACACCAGTCTTTAAGTTAAGCCTCATAGAGGCTAAGGTGGGAAAGGTGGCCTACAAGTTAAGGTTATCGGCAGGGGTCAATATGCATCCAGTACTTCATGTATCTCTATTAAAGAAGTCTATTGAGCCGCAAGCTATAGTTAGTCGGGATTTACCACCTATGAATGAAGAAGAGGAAGGAGTGGTGGAGCCTTAGGCCATCCTAGATAAGCGTGCGATCTATCAAGGTTCGGTGCCCTGAACTCAAGTGCTAGTAAGGTGCTCTCACAAAGATCTTGACCACACAACTTGAGAGTATTTACTCGAGTTGCTCACCCAATTTCTGCGAGTTATTGGGCTGCTCTAGATTCTTGAGGACAAGAATAATTTCTAGGGGTGGGGTATGTTACGACCCCAAGGGTAATTTGGAAAATTTCTTGTAATAATCGTAGCCCACATGGCCACTTGTAATAGTTAGTTGTTGGATTGCTCCCCACGGTTGTGATGTGAACCAGTGGGAAGGGCCTATATAAGGCCAAGATATATGAGGGCGGGAGTTCCATGCTTAATGAGAAAACTCTTTCCCTCTTGAATTCTCTCTTCTCTCTCTCACTTTTCCCTCCAAAACTCTCTCTCTCTCTCTCTCTCTCGATTCTTCTCATTCTCTGTAAATTCAAGTCTCAACTCTCTCTCGATTCTTCTCATTCTCTGTAAATTCAAGTCTCAACTCTCTCTCGATTCTTCTCATTCTCTGTAAATTCAAGTCTCAACCGAGAGACTTGATAGAATGCAGCCTTACCATATGCTTCTACAAGGATAATCTTTGAAACCCATTTGCCAACTTAACGAAAGATCTAACCTGAAAAGTGCCTGATCTGGAGTGGCAGAAAGTGAAGCAGATTGTAGAGCACTTTCAATAAACTAACCAGCTTGCTGATCTCCGAAGTAAGATTCCAACAAAAAACAATTCCCTATAGATTTAATTATTGGCTTGTTTTAGATAGTCCAGTGCTGAAGCTTCCTTGTTGACTGCATTTATGCCATCCAAGAAGCTGCTTCCTTTCCATATGCTAGCCTGTTGTATTCCCTTGATAATTTTTGAATTTGAATCTTGTTGGGAGGAGATATGCAGTCATGCGTCCTTTGATTTTAGGACCCTTGTCTTTCCTCATACATCTAATCTGAGTAAGCCTCAAGGTGCCAATCTGAGTCCACATCCTTAAATTATAGCGTCCACTCATGTTCTGAAATTGAATATTTCTTTGTATACTCCACCAGAAACCCTGACCTTTAACCTTATATGGATCTCAATCAGCCATAAACCAACCTCGGCTTTCACATCAATTGAAGTACTACTGTCTTCATGAACCAAAAGTCTAGGCCTATGTGAGATGGGAATTGAAATTCATTAATTCATCAATTTAAAGGAAACCACAACAGAGGTGTCATGCAGGACAACATCATCCCATAAATGAATGAGCTGGCAAACATCTGAATTGACACTTTGTTAGTTTGCAGGTGAGGTTTAACATAACTGTGTTGGCATTTATTGGCCCAAGATGGCATCTTCTTATCCTCAAATCTCATTTAGGGAAGCCCCTTGCTACAACTCTCGGGTAGAACTCACCCTCAAAAGCTAGCTATTAAGGGGATGGTGCCCAAGAAGTTATAAATCCCACACTAAGAGCCTAAACTTCCAATGTGGGGCAAGTCCCATATCTTGTAGTGGACCGCAACATACCACCATGCTCCGCAGCCCGGTGCCCACGACGGCAGGCTGTGCACTAGCCATTGCTAGTCTCGGGCGAACACTGCAATGCTAGCATCACCTCTGTCGTCGCTCGCTTGTATTGGGAGTCATGGGGCCGGCTCTGATACCACTGTTACAACCTTCGGGTAGAACTCACACTCAAAAGGTAGTTGTTAAGGGGAGGGTGTCCAAGCGGTTATAAACCCTACACCAGGAGCCTAACTTCTAATGTAGGGCAAATCCCATACTCTGTAGTGGACCATAACACCCCTCTCAACCTCAAGGCCTCAACAAACTTGACGACTGTCACCTCTACTGACTTTCCCAAAGTGATCTACCCACCCCTAAGCATCCCTCTTCTTTGGTAATGGAGAATAGCAGGAGCCAATTGCCAACGGGACCATAGTTGTAAGAAATCATGTTTTAATGTGAGGGATCAATCTTGATGTCATAACTTCCTTATCATGATACTCAGCCAAGTTTATAGACCAAGAGCTGCCAAGTATGTACCAGTATTACCAGAAAAGGTCATTGCTCTAGTGATTTTCAAATTGATAGACGATTTTTTTATGATGGTAAATTTAGTGACCTGGAGCATTCCTTTTTCTTTCTTTTCCTTATAATTCTACTTAGGTGTAGTGAATACAGATCAATAAAAAGTTAGGAAGAACATTTCTTTTATTGAGCCTCCAAACACACTCGATATACCTCTCCTATTCATTTTTCATCATCTTTATGGTGTAAACTATATGAATTATCCATATTAATTGATAAAGAAGTGTCTGCGGTCAAAATATGGAGTTTTGTTTCAACTGTTGGATAACTTGGATTTATTTATGTAATTTAAAGAAAATGGGGTTTCACAGGACCTAGCGGTCCTAGCCCAAATGTAAGCTGAATCTGGTTTTCCTTTTGCACCTTCCTCAAATGCGGTGATATTGTCACCTTCCTTCAATGCAGTGATATTGTCACCTTCCTTCAATGCGGTTATATTGTATATCTTGCTTTGTTGAATGCATGTCATACTTAAATATCTTTCCAAGAGAGCTTACACTTGATTCATATTGGGAACTTCTATTGGGCTGTGATAATTTGGAGCAAGATATCCAACATCTGATCTTGTTTTAGGTTTCATCCTGCTAGCATGTTGTAGTAAATTGGAAATCAGTGCCTAGTCCTCAGTTCTTGTGAAATTGTTGATCAATTATTTTGGAGAGAAGTTCCTTCAATTTCTTTTATGCTGCTTGAATGCTCTTATTTTTGTTATATCCATTTCCATCTCTGTAACACATGGCTTTCCAGTGATTGAATCATTTTCATTATAATTCCAGGAGTCTGTGTGGGTTTCATTGAACTTTATTGTTTGCCATTATTCTTGTCTCAACCTTTGCAGCTTACTATTACACTTAAGAAAGAGGATGCAGATCCAGAAAAGTGCCAATACAGTGAATACTGCTACGCTGGGGGATTAGTTGAATATGTAAGATGGCTAAATACTGACAAGGTGAGCTAGTTTCTTTACATATCTCTTTCCACTTTCCCATACTCATCTACTATCCCATATTGTATTCAAATTAAAGCATTTCTAATCTTTTTCCTTTTCTTTCTTCTTCTCTTCACCTTTCTTTTTCCCCTGTTTCTGCTGCATTATGCATAACTATACAGTTTTATGATTGCTCATCTCTGTCGTCAATAGTATGATTGTAAACATCTAAAAATAAAAAAAAATGTTTTAGCCTTCGTTTAGAAATACTCAGTCCATCTAGTTTAGAAAGGGGCAAAGAGACCCAGTAACGTCCTATCCAGTTATAGCTGCTCCAAGCCTGGAAGACCAAAATTCTAGCCAAGAAATGAAAAAGCAGAATAGATGACAAAGTTACAATGAGTGTTGCAACATGAGAAAATGAAAATGGCATAAATTTTCTTTTAAGGTCTGATAATTCACCTTCTGCACCAAAAGGTTTCTTGCAAATGTTGATTAGATAATGGGACTAAATGATCATGCAAGACTGAGATGTTTATTTCCTACTGATATGTGAAGTTGGATAGTTTTATACATACAAGCTATTTCACAAAACTGGTTGTTTGGATATTTACTACTATTGGTTTGAAAAATGCATTACACTTTTGCTGCATAGTGACAACCAGTTCTTTGATCCAGAAACCACTTCATGATATTGTGGGTTTTAGAAAAGAAGCAGATGGAATCACAATTGATGTGGCTTTGCAATGGTAAGCACTTGTAGCTTCTTTTCTACTTTTTAGCATTTCTTTTGATAAATTAGATAGTTTTCTTTCCACATCTTTAAATGCCTTTAATTGATTCTGAAGAAAATATGAAGACCACTTTCCTAAATTTGGTTCATGATTTTTGCTATTTTTTGATATTCTTGTGGATATTTTCTCATGGATTGCAATATGTGAAAACTCGGAGGGTAGATAATTTATGCTTGATAAATGCCTATCAGGGGTAGAGCTAGCAATTTTAAGCAGTGTGGGCAAAAAATAAATAGCACACGAAAATTTAAAATAACATAATACTAAGGAAAATATATCAATAACATACTACAATCACGCTTTTATATTTTGATAACGTCGCATAATAATATCTTTATCAATTTCATTAAATATATCTTTTCCAATACACAACTAAACTATCGTTTAACCATTGATCTCCAATTCGATTGCGCAGTCAAGTCTGACAAGCTTCATGGCAGAAAATACTCTTTTTACTATAGTAGTAGCAATAAGAAGAATTAATGTTAGTGTCAAAAGTCTTTAAAGTAATGGATACACATCGTTTTTCTTCATCGCTACCAACTTCTGTGCAAGATTACTAAGGCCTTGTAGTTTTTCAAAATTCTTGTTAGTATGCACATCAATAATATGTTTCAAGTTTGTTATCAAGCGCCAAGTGATCTATTGGTGAAAAATCTTTAGGACAATACTCACCAAGTCGAATTAATTTGTTCTTATCAAAAGTAGAGAATGAATCATCTGGACACAAACATGCTACACAAAGACACAATTCACTATTTACCTCAGAAAAACTATCATTCAACTCCTAAAGTTGCATATCAATGACTGCATAAAAGAAATCTACCCGCAAGTGATGCAAATTTGTGATTTCTGGAGTGTTACGTTGTGAACAACTTGAAGGTTTATAAATATCATCCATGTTGAGAACATCAATACTGTGCTTCTGACAAAAAGAATAAATTGTTTCCAAAAAAGAATCCCATCCATTGTCCCTCATTGCTTGACACTGTATTTTACAAATTTTCACTAATCTCATGGTATTGGCAATATTTTGATCTTTCTTTTGTAGTACCTTTGATAATTCATTTGACATTCCTAAAATCTTTTTCATGAGATGTAGACTAAATGCAAAGTCAAATGTTATTATCAAGCTCAACAAATTACGCGCTTCACATTTTTTTCCAGAACTTGGAACATCATTAGCAGTCATTTTAAGGACATCAATTGTAGGTGAAAACATGTGAATCAAGTTTAACAAAAAACCTTAGTGAGAGCCCTAACGTATATCACCGAAATGCTTTAGAGTAGTTTGTTGATTAAGGCCCCTCCCACTTGATATTGCACCATGATTGAGTGCTTTAAGAATTCGGAGTCTTTGTTTTTCTCTAAGAAGATCATATCGTTTAGTCAATCCTCCAAAAGCATTCACAACCCTATCAACCAAATCAAAGAATGCTTCAATCTCTACATGCTTCAACCTTATAGCAATGAATATAAAAAGCGCTTGGGTTTTCATTTAAAATAAGTGCTTTCAGACCACTAAACTCACCTTGTATATTGCTAGCCCCATCATAACCTTGACCTCTCAAATTAGATATACTTAATTTGTATCTAGAGAACAAATTATCAATAGCATTCTTAAGCCAGAGAGCTATGGTACTTGAAACATGCTCAATACCTACAAAATGTTCAACTACACATCCCTTCTTATTCACTTAATGCAAAACAATAGACATTTTTTTCTTAACTGAGATGTCACTAGATTTATCAACTAAAATAGAAAATAACCCATCATCAATCTCGTTGATAATGACATTTATTGTTTCAAAAGCAACAACACTTACAATATCTTTTTATAATGTCAGGTGATGTAAGTTTGAGATTTTTAGGAGCATTATTGAAAGTAACTACCTTAATATCAGTTCAAGAAAATTCCCTTGATTATTTGAATCTATTGAAAATTGGAACAAATAATGAGAACAAAGCTGGATTGGAAGAACTCGGAAGAGCAAACCTACTTCCGTCCCCTTCTTTGATTATACCATAAGATGTTTAAATAGACTAAAGTTCCTAAAATCTAGGAGATTTAAAATACAAACAACTTATTTAAAAAACAAATACAACAACATATCTAATAACAAACTTCCTAAACTTTAGAGATAGATAAGATCTTATCTCCTCCTAGATTTTAGAGAGCTTGGAAGAGTTATCGATATTAGCATATTTCAACACTCCCCCTCAAGCTGATGAGTGAATATCTATCATTCCAAGCTTGCATATTAGATCTTCAAACCTCTTGGCTGCCAAACCTTTTGTGAATACATTAGCTACCTGTTGTTCAGATGAAACATGAGAGATATAGATTAGACCTGCATCCAATTTTTCTTTAATAAAATGTCGGTCTATCTCAATATGTTTTGTCCTGTCATGTTGAACAGGATTATGTGCAATGCTTATAGCAGATTTGTTATCACAAGATTACTTAATTGCTCCCTTAGCTTTTATCTTCAAATCATCTAGGATAATCTTGAGCTATAACAATTCACATATTCCGAGGGCCATAGCCCTAAACTCTAATTCTGCACTTGATCTAGCCACGATACTCTGTTTCCTACTTCTCCAAGACACTAGATTCCCACCTAGGAATACACAATATCTTGTGGTCGATCTTCTGTCAGTGATAGATCCAGCGTAGTCTGCATCAGTAAAGCCTTTCACATCAATTTCCCTTCCTCTTTTAAACAATATACCTCTACCTGGATTAGTCTTGAGAGAGTTAAGTATCCTCCTTACAGCTTGCATGTGCTCCTCAGTTGGATTATGCATAAATTGACTTACGAGACTGACAACAAAGGTAATATCTAGTCTAGTATGAGAAAGATATATTAATCTGCCTACTAACCTTTGATATCTACCTTTGTCAATTGGTTGACTCTCAGGATTCTGCTATAGTTTTCCATTAGTCTCCACCTAGACACTAGAACCCTTACCTCCAGTAAGCCCTGTTTCAGCAAGTAGATCCAAAATATATTTGCGTTGAGATAGGAAGATACCATCTTTAGAATAGGCTACTTCAATGCCCAAAAAATATTTGAGGATACCAAGCTCCTTGATTTCAAACTCTTGAGCCAGATTCCTTTTTAACAGTATTTGTTCCTCCTCATCATCCCCTGTCACAATTATGTCATCCACATATACTAGTAAGGCTGTAATTTTTCCTTCTTTTGAGTGCTTCATGAAGAGTGTATGGTTACCCCGGCTTTGACTATATCCTATAGTTTTCATGGCTTTAGAAAACCTCCCAAACCAGGCTCTTGGAGATTGTTTGAGTCCATATAGAGCTTTCTTGAGCCTGCATATTTTTTCCTTTTCTTTTTTCTTGAAAACCTGGAGGCATCTCCATGTATACTTCTTCTTCTAAGTCTCCATGAAGAAAGGCATTCTTAACATCAAATTGTTGTAATGTCCATCCAAAACATGCTGCCAATGAAATCAAAATTCTTACTGTTGCCATTTTAGCTACTGGAGCGAATATTTCAAAATAGTCTATGCCATAAGATGAGTGTATCCTCTGGCTACTAACCTGGCCTTGTACCTATCCAATATTCCATCAGCCTTGTATTTTACATTAAAAACCCATTTGTAGCCTACTGGTAAAATCCCTCTCGGTCTTGACACAATTTCCCAAGTCTGATTTTTATTTAAGGCTCTCATCTCTTCCATCATGGCTTGCTTCCAATTCTGATCTCTTAGGGCCTCTTCTACTGAGTTAGGAATGACAATTGAATCCAAAGATGCTAGGAACCCTTTGTGTTTTTGAGACAGTCGGTGGTAGGACAAAAAATTGGTTAGAGGATGTCTGGTATAGCTTCGGATACCCTTCCTAACAGCAATAGGAAGATCTAAATCATCAAAGCTTGGGTTAGAAAGATTAGAGCAATTTGAAATAGGGAATTGGGAGTCTGAAACAGGAAGCTGGGATTCATTTTCTGGAATAAAAGATTGTATAAAGTCCTTACCTTGACTAGGATCAGATGGTGGCACTTGTTGTGGTTCCAGGATAGGCTGTCTTTTTCTGAAAACATAAGGAGAACCCTTAAATCGGCCTGATAACTGCTGAAGCTGCTAGTTGGATTTTTGGCCTGATAGCTGTTGAAGTTGCTGGCTGGATTTTTGAGGAGAGATAGAACTAGGAGAGGGAGATGGAGAACTGGAAGAGGGAGATGGAGAACTGTTAGGTAGTTGAAAAATATCCCCAACCGTTGCCTGGTCACCATCTAAATGCTCCCCCTGATGACCAGTTGGATGAGAAGAGAAAAAAGGTTGGGTTTCAACAAATGTAACATCCTTTGAGATAAAAAATTTCTTGGTTGTTGGATGATAGAATTTGTATCCTTTTTGGGTAGGAGAATACTCGAGGAACACACACTTTAGGGCCCTTGGATCAAGTTTGTCTCTATTTTGCTTGGGAATATGGACAAAGGAGACACACCCAAAGACCTTTAGTGGAAGAGGAGAATGCTGATGTAGATCTGGATAATGATTAGATAGAAGTTGAAATGGTGTTTGGTGGTTTAAGGTTTTTGAGGGTATACGATTGATTAGGTAGGCTGCTGTAAGGGTGGCTTCTTCCCAGAAATTTTTAGGCACATTATGATGATGTAGAAGACTTCGAGCAACATTAAGTAAGTGTCTCATCTTACGTTCTGTTACTCCATTTTGTTGTGGAGTGGACACAAGAAGACTCATGAATGATCTCTTCTTGTTGAAAAAATTGATGCAAATGATTGTTAACACAATCCTTTGCATTATCAATCCGAAATTTCTGGATTGAACACTTGAATTAAGTGGAAATTAACTTACGGAAATATGGCAAAATGGTGCTAACATCAGCCTTTTCTTTTAATAGGAAAACCCAAGTCACTTGAGTACAATCATCAATAAATGAAATAAACCACCAAGCCCCCGAACAATTTGGTATTTTAGAGGGCCCCCAAAGATCGGAATGAATCAAAGAGAAAGGTGTAGATGATCTCTTATTACTAGGAGGATAGGACACTCGGTGATGCTTAGAAACTGCACACACATCACACTGAAATTTACTAAGGTCTAAGGACTGAAACAGGGAAGGAAACATTATTTTTAGAAGAGGGAATGGTGGGTGACCAAGTCTGTAATATTGCAGCTAAACATAAGCAGTGTGATTAGATGAAAACTGAGAGAATGCAGCAGTCTTAGAGACTTGATTTCTAGCCGAAGGTTCCTCTCATTTTCTTTCTAGAAAATACAGCCCATGTTGTACCCTAGTTGCACCAATCATCTTCCCGGTCTTCAGGGCCTGAAATTCACACACATTAGCAGAAAAAGTGGCATAGCAATTTAGGTCATTAGCAAGCCTATGAATAGACACGAGGTTGGTAGATAGATTTGGCACATGTAGAACTTTTTGAAGGGTAATGTTGGGACTGAGGGTGACTGTTCCTTAACCTTTGATGGGTACAGAAGTCCCATTAGCAATGGTAATCTGTTTAGAGGTTACAATAGGCTCATAAGTGTCAAAAACCAATGGATTAGGAGTCATATAATCAGTGGCTCCTGAATCTAGGATCCAAATGTCATTCTTATCAGATTTAGAGGCATTAAGAGAGGCTGAATGTAAACAATTACCTTGCTAGGCGAAAAGACAGTTTCCATTGGTGAAAGTCTTAAGAAAAGCCTTAAGTTTGTTAATTTCCTCACCATCAAGTTGTGCAAGATCAGTACTTGAATTTGATTCTGTCTTACTGGTTGCTTCTCTTTCCTCGTGCTATTCTTTGGTAGATATGTAAGCCTGTTTTTGTGCTGCCATATGTTTGAAACCTCCCATCTTCTTTAACACAGCCTCCTTGCCATGAAGTTTGAAGCAATTATCTCGAGTATGCCTAGGCTTGTTGCAGAAACTACACCATAGCCCCTCACGATTCTTTGCTTCTGGTTTACCCGCTCTGAACCGCGTCCCATCCTTTCTTGCTGTCACCATGGCTGATCCTTCGGTTCCACTATCATTCAACATGACTCCCCTTCGGTTTTCTTCACTCCTTACCATAACAAAGACTTCATTCAGGGATGGTAGCTTCTCCCTTCCAAAGATCTGAATCCTAACTTGATCAAATTCAGCATTTAATCCAGCTAGGAATTCCACAATTCTATCTCTCTCAATGATTCTGCTGAGTGTGGTAGTATCATCACTGCAAATCATCTTGATTTCTTGATATTGATCTAGCTCTAACCAAAGGCCACTCATCTTGTTAAAGTACTCAGTAACTGTTAGAGATCCTTGTTTAGTACTATTAATCTTTGTTTTTATATCAAATATAACCGAAGCATCCTGTACCTTGGAGTAAGTCTGCCTAATGGTGTCCCAAATAGCCTTGGCCGAATCTAAAAACATATAGTTTTTACTAACCATAAGATGTTTAAATAGACTAAAGTTCCTAAAATCTAGGAGATTTAAAATACAAACAACTTATTTTAAAAAACAATACAACAACATATCTAATAACAAACTTCCTAAACTTTAGAGATAGATAAGATCTTATCTCCTCCTAGATTTTAGAGAGCTTGGAAGTGTTATCGATATTAGCATATTTCAACAGAATCTTTAGATTCATCGTGTCCACGAAATGCAAGCCCCTATTGTAAAAGAAATTGAATACAATCTATTGATGCACCCAAACAAATTCGGTTGTCATTTCGTGTTTGTTGTGGTTGTTTCAAGAAAAGTGCTCAAATATTTTTCTCTTGATTCATAAAGGCTTCGAACTTAATTTGAGTTTTATTGTGTGAACTATTGTGACTTCCAACATGCTCCTGAAGTTTATCTTTCATTTTCCAATTTGAGAACCCCCTCTTAACAAAATTGTCACTACCTCGTTCCACAATTGGTTGGAAAAGATAACAATAGAAGCAAAATGCTGCATATTTCTTTATGCTATTTTCTAACCAAGAAGGAAATTCATTAAATCAAGAAGTTTGGAAACGTCTCAATGCTGATTTTCCAATTTTTGTCTGTGGAAATTTATGCTTACGAGGTTGACAACGACCCAATTGTATGTATGCTCTTTGAATTTCATCTCAGACATTAACATCATATTCTGTAATTGGAATTCGTAGTTTAGGATATGTAAGAAGTTGAGTATCATCAATTCTATTATGAATATCTTCATCTCGAACATCCATTTCAACTTGAATATCTCTCTCATCGTGAATTTCACTTTGATCCTGAGTAATATTATTTTCTATGCAAATATCACTTTCTTGTTGAACAATATCAATTTCACTTTAATTCCTAGCAACATTAGATTTCTTTCTATTAACATTTTGCTCTTTAATATAAAATGGAGTTGTCCTTTTGAAATATCTCTCCATAATTGTTGACATTAAATTTAAATAAAGAATAAAAAATCAATATGGTTTCAAATACGTAATTGGCAAATCTGTAATAGAAAATGGAAAAAATTAATCCCTTTAATCAAAACACAATTATAGAAACGGTTAAGGGGGATTAACATACACAAAAGTGGGCCAGACTGTATATCTGATTTTAATTTTTGGCCATAATTGAAAAAGGCATTGGTAGTCGCCATTGGTCACCGTGGTCGGTGGTTTTCGGCGATCAGAGACGGTGGAGGGAGAGAGAGAGAGAGACAGTGGAGGGAGAGAGAGAGAGTAGGTGAGGTCATAGTTCTGAAAGGCGCAGCGAGGCGTAAAAGGTCCTGGAGCCTGAGGCCAGAGGTGCACGAGGCAAGGCGTGCCTTTGCGAAGCGAGACGCACCTTTTAGAAAAAAAACTCAAAATCTTGTAAAATCATAAAAAACTATCAAATTATCAATAATAACACATGCATATCTTTAATGATTCATTATCTTCAAATTCTAAACTAACAACATCAAAGTTGATTCATTCATCATGCAATTTCTAAACTAGAAATATCATCAAAGTTCAAACTTAAAGTCTCAAAATCAAACAAGTAGCAATCATCATGCAAAGTTCTAAACAAACATATAAACACTATAAGTCCACAATCAATAAAGAAGTTATAATCATCATCATCATCATACCCTTCACCAAATTGAAAATCATTATCTTATGGTGCCATATTTTGCTCATCTCTGTTATTTTTCTTCTTTTGCATGTACTCTCCAATCTCTTATTTTACTGATGGAGGACATTTTGGACAAGTTTTAGTACTCTCCACAATCAATAAACACTACAAGTCTATAATCAAGAAAATGTTTTCATTTTGAAAAATGCTATTTTTCTAAGTCTGGAAGATTAGCGCATTATAAGGAGACATATAAGAAAATGTTTTCATTTTGAAAAACTATCTCTCGGTATTTTGATAGCTAATATTCATTGTTGTTAAAATGATTTTTAATGAATTTTTCAAGAAATAGTAGGTATGTATTTTGTGGGTAGTAAAATCTCTAAATCCTGAGTTTGTACTAAAACCAAAATTCTATTTTCTTATTGTTATGGATTTTGATTTTTTAGATATTTTTATTGAATCCAAATGGGGGTACTTTCTTATTTACATTTATGTATTAAAATAAATGGAAGGTAAAATATAAATAAAAGAAAATATAGACATTTACTTAAACGAAAGAAATGTAAATAAGTTGTATGTTGTAATGTATACATGCTGGAACCAAGAAGAGGGGAGGAATGGAGCTGCCCAAGTTTTAAATTAAAAACAGTTTTATGAGGCGCGCCTCTTGCCTCTGCGCCTCACTGTGCAAGGCGAGAGCCTCATTGAAATCGCCTCGCCTCGGCCCAGGCGAGGCGCAGAACTGGCGCCTTAAGGCGCCTTGTGCCTAGGCGAGCCTTTAACAACTATGGGTGAGGTGGAGGAGACGTTGGCACTCGACGACAATGGGGGCGTTCGACTGTTCGAGTAGGAGAGAGAGAGAGAGAGAGAGAGAGAGAGAGAGAGAGAGGATTGGGTGAGGTGGGTATTTAGAAAATAACAAAAAAAATGAAGGTTGGGTGAGGTGGGTATTCAGTAAAGAACAAAAAAAAAATTAAATATTAAACTATTATGTATAGTAGCATTATCTAAAAATTTAGGGTGGGCCCACCCTTGGCCGTGTGTAGCTCCGCCCTTGATTTCCTATCAAGGGGAAAAAAAGGAAAGAATTCTTTATGCCCCATTAGTACCTACCATAAAAATGTTAATCCCTGTTAAATGTCGGCTACGTGCTTATTTGCTACAAATCTTAATATGGTAAACTACTTCTTGATCTTTATTATAGGTGTTCTGATGCATACTCTGATACCATGCTGGGATATGCTAATAGCATACGTACAATTGATGGTGGTACTCACATAGATGGCATGAAGACTTCATTAACAAGAACTCTCAATAATCTTGGGAAAAAGTCAAAAGTTCTGAAGGTGCGTTGGTTCTTACCTGTTGTTTGGGTTTTCCTTTCTAATGTTTGGATGTGGTTTTTCCCCATCTGTCACTTTTTCATCTTTGATGATCACAGTGACTAGAATGGTTAAATGGCATATTTCTTCATTCTGGATGAGTTAATTGGTTCCTAAGAGTTATATTGTGAGACCATGACTGTGTCAGGACTCTAGGATAAATCAAGGGGTATTTTTGTCTTTCCATGCTGTAAGTAGTACGGTTAGCAGTTAGGTGGTTAGAAGCTGTTATCTGTTACCCTAAAGCTTCTATTGGAGGTTGTAACTGCTGGAAGTTGGTGGCAAGGAGGGGCTATAAAATGGCTCCCAATTGAATGAGAATGCATCGATATAATTCATAGAACAATTTTGACTCTCTCATGACAATCTCTCTGTCTCTGTTTTTCCTCCATCCTCCTCTTCTTTCCTATCCCTTTCTCAACCCTAATTCTCCCCCTCACGAGGAGAACTCCATTGTTGGACTCGAGGTCCTGACAGATAGCTGTGTGTTGAAGCAAATAATTATAGACTACCAAATTTTTTTTTCCATGGAAATGAATTTATATATATTTAGTTTCTATCTTTATGTGAGCACAAAATTGTTGATTTCTTCTTCTTTCTATTTGGCGTTCAGATTGCTTATATGTAAGTTCTAACAACATTTTTGCTTGATGATACATGTCCTCAATAACCTATATATAAGCAATCTGCAAGCAAAGATGTTACAACTTGTAGAGGAGATATCGAGGCCTTTTGAATTACATAAGGATCTGTATTGAGTTCTTAACTATTTGCTTTTGTGATGAATGAAATCATAAAATACATCTATGTCATGACCCCAAGGATCCTCAAGGAGAGATTAGTAAATATGATAGTAGGAGCTTACATGCATTGAACAATAATTGTAATTTTCTTTTTTCCTTTGTCCTTAGCTATAGGCAGTTATGCTTATTGATGGGTGCATGTGGGAGGCTGTTAGGCTATATATAAGCCACAACTGAGGATGGGAAGGCATTATGTGAAATGATATTGAATTCTCTCAATTTCCCCCTCATGAATTCTCTCAAATGCTTTCTGATTTCTCCCTCCCTTTCTGCTAATTTCTCTCCCCCCCCTGTTCTTCTGAAACTCTCCCTCATTCCCGTCTATAATATCCCTCCTTCTGTCCAATTCTCCCTCAATCATGTTCTGTTTTTGGTCTTAATTCACTCGGATCCTTCTCAATTCCAATCCAAACCCTAGGTTAAACCCTAGGGACATGACAATCTAAAAGTGTTCTGGCATCTGCTATTTGCAGATAATATTGTCGTAGTGGACTCAAAGACAAAAAAGGCTTGAAATAGTAAACTTGAATAATGGAAAACCACCCTAAAATCTGTAGGTTTTAAGTTTTGAGTAGGTCTAAAACTGTATATTTGAAATGTAAGTTCAGTAAAAATGTAAGTGTGAACAATGTTGTGGTGAGACTTGAAGGTCAAGTTATTCTTAACTATCAATTTAGGTTTCTCAGATGAAGTGTAAAAAGCGGAGATTATTGAAAGTGTTACTCATAGAACATAGGTATGATGTTTAAAGTAGAGAAGTGTGTCAAACATTTTATGTGATTATAAAATCCTTTTAAAGCTAAATGGAAAGTTCTATCAGTTAGCTATCAACGTGAGGCTAGTGATGCTTTCCCCTCTCTCCTCCACACTCTCTAACTTGCAAGAATACATCAATTGTTTAGTCCCTTGAAGAATTTTCCTGTATCATGTTTTTTGAACTTCTCTCTTCTGTGTAAGCCAAAAAGTAAAAAAGGAACACTAATTAGTCTTTTCTGTTTCCATCACAGGAGAAGGATGTTAGTTTGAGTGGAGAACATGTAAGGGAGGGTTTGACATGCATAATTTCGGTCAAAGTACCAAGTCCAGAGTTTGAAGGCCAAACTAAGGTACTCTCAATTTGATCTTATGCTTGTGTTCCCTGATGCTTTGTGTAATAATAATACTTTTAGCAACTTGAAGTTTGATCTTATGAATACCCACTTTCTCTTATTGGAATCTCTTATGTTACCACTTATTCTGTCTGTCCTTGGAAGACAAGGTTGGGAAATCCGGAGGTGCGGAAGGTGGTTGATCTATCTGTTCAAGAATTTCTTACGGAGTACCTGGAGTTGCATCCAGACGTACTTGATTCAATCCTTTCCAAGTCCCTTAATGCCCTAAAGGTACTGTAGTCATAACTCAAGACATATTTATGGTCAAGTATCTCATAAATCATTCCTAACAATCACTATTCAGGCAGCTCTTGCGGCAAAGAGGGCAAGGGAGTTGGTAAGACAAAAGAGCGTTTTAAGATCCTCATCTCTTCCTGGAAAGCTTGCTGATTGTTCAGCCACAAATCCTGAAGAAGCTGGTATGTTTTGTATTTCTTTAGGGGTAAATTAACCATATGGCCCCTGTATTTTTGGGGCTTTGGCCTGGACACCCCTTTATTTTTTTTTCAAATTGGTTCTTAAACTTTCCCAAAATGGCCCAACACCCCATCTGTTAGTGACGACGTTTATTAAACTTTGTAAATTGACTGCACACCACATGTACTTTGTGCATTTGGCTTAAACACCCGCTGTATTTTGTTTTTGGCCAAATCAGTCCTTAAACATTCCATGGACATCCCTTCTGTTACAAGTGACATAATTAAACTAAAATTAAGATAAAAAAAATTAAAAAAGAAGTTACAGGTCAAGGTCTAACTTTATGTTTTATGTTATTATATTTTCTCTCAACATGCCTCTTCTTTTGTGGTCAGACTTCAAAAATGCTGTCAAGAAGCTGGTGTTGCTTTTGGGATTGTTCATGATACATAAGGAAAATGCTTGGATTCTGAATATCAGTTGTACAACTATAAAAGAACATTTCTTTTCATTTAACGTGGCTCATGAGAAATAGATGATTGATAATTGTACATGTAAATTCACTTTGAAATTGTTGACCACCAATTCATTTAGAAGTTTTAAGCTATTAGGGAGGAGAAAATTCATCTTTTATATTATTTTGTTTACTCCTAGCATGTTCTCTCACTTGCAATGGCTATTCTGATATCAAGTTAGGGTAAAGTTTGTAGTCTGACTTTTCTCTTCTCTTATACAATGTTAATTGTTGACGATCAATTCATGTAAAAGCTTAGGATAGAGAGAGGGTAGCTTTATGCTTTTATTATTGTTTTTACTCTCAACATGCATGCATGGATGATGGTAGCGTATGGCACAGAATGTAGTAGTTCAAATGTGTGCTAAATGTTCTAAAAGTGATCCTGATGGCAGTTTCACATTTGCAATCATGAAGATGGATTGTACTGTATCCGTGGATCAAAAAGTATCACTTGCCCTTCCTTTTTCTTTTAGTGTTCAATAAATTTTGGGAATAATACATTGACCACCCGTAAGGCTTAGTACAACTATAGAAATTACAACTATAGTAGTTCAAATGTCTGCTAAATGTTCTAAAAGTGATCCTGATGGCAGTTTCACATTTGCAATCATGAAGATAGATTGTACTGTATCCGTGGATCAAAAAATATCACTTGCCCTCCCTTTTTCTTTTAGTGTTCAATAAATTTTGGGAACAATATATTGACCACCCATAAGGCTTAGTACAACTATAGAAAGTACCCCTCTTGTCCTGGAAATTGTTTTCACCTTGCTTGAGGTTACAGAATGTGTTGCAGTTTCTCTTACAGTTAGTTAACCCAAATTAAAATTTTTAAATAATCAAAATGCCCTCAAAGTATTTCTCTCTCTCTCTCTCTGTCTCTCTCTGTCCCCCTTGGCTAAACTAGAGGGTTCAACACTGAACAAAAAGGTTTTGACAGTTGAACTCTCTAATTCAATCATGGGGTTCAACCACTAATGTTTGAGCCTAGCAACATTGGAGAAAACCCTAAATCTTTGACGAGATTAGATTAGCTTCATTCTACCGCAACAAGCTTCATTTAGCAATTGAGAATGGTGGAGTTATGGCCAAAAAGCCTGATCACAGATTAGACATGTTGCCAATGAAGTTGTGAGGTTGGTGTTGAGGCTAGTGGCTTTGTTGGCTTTGCAATCAATGAGGTAGTGGTCGATGGGAGAAAAGCCAAAGACAACAAAGAGGTGTAGGTAGGATGAGGAGGAGGGGATATATAAATCTAGTCTAGAGAGACAAAAATTGGTCCTTGAAGCATCCATTTGGGTTGTGTGCAATTGAAGCTTTGGTGAGAACCCCACTGAAGCTCCTAAAAGAAAATGCTTGTACTCCCCCCTATTTGGGTTAAGCAAGGGCTCCACGCCACCATTGGAACCCTAGATGGTGCTGAACTTGCATAACCATTGAACCTGTTGTAACATTTGTATTAGATTAGATTAAATGTACTTTGTATTGCTGCATATTTTATTTCCTGTTGTAGTGTTAGATTTAATTGCTCTTCTAGAAGGTTTGTTTCTAGAAGGTGGCAGTCGGTTTATAAATTTGTTAGTTTGTTAGGCGGCTATTTGTTGGTTTATTCTTCATGTAAATCGCTCCCCTATATCCTATAAATAGGGGTCGTGGTTTGTAGTCTCAGAGTGCCAGAAATCAAGAAGTGTATCTTTTGTTTTCTATCTTGTTTTGGGTTTGAGTGCGAGAGGTTGGGAGAGGCTGGTACTTAGCTTGTATTCCCTAGTTTTCCCTATAGCTTTTCAGTGTATATGGGCGTAGGGTTAGGTTCTCGTTGTAATCATCCCTTGGGGCTTTCAAGATAGTGGATTTCGGTGGTGCCTAGCAGTCTGGATGTAGGTCTTGGATTTCAAGACTGAACCAGGATAAATTCTTACTGTTTCGTGTGATTGTGTCGTTCCTTTATGTGTTCTGTTTTTCAGTGTGTTCTTGAGTTAGCTAGTGAGTTGGTTGAGTTGAGAAAATAAGGTGGAGAGCTGTGAAATACTCTAACAGAACCCATTTGGGTTCAATGTGGTAGTGGTTGGCCACTAATGGAAAGGTCTATATTAACAAAAAGATTCACATATGATATTATAGATGTGGAATAAGCTTATGGAAGAGTCTCTGTGTACAGGTTATTAAGGGCTTGTATTATGTTGTAGAAATGTGTGTTATGATTATTGGAGTATCTACTGCCAATTAAAATTAAATATATAAAAATTTTCATTAAGCCTTTGCCTCTTTGCTCTTGTGATGGTCGAACAACATAGCACATCTGAGAAAAAGTGCTGTTGAAAATAGAGTGGAAATCTTAGGGCCTGTTCTCTTTGCTGTTTTTAGGTTGTTTTGAGTTTTTAGTTTTCCAAAACATTGAGAATATGTTTACTTTCATATTTTCAAAAATGCATTTTTGAAAATAAGAAAAAATTTTGTAAAGAAAACTCAAAACAACAAAAAGTTGTTTTGAGTGTTGGAAGATATCGAGATCCACAAGTTGTCATTACAAATATGATGGATTCTTTCCAACTGCTAGGATGTGATTATGTTTCCTAAATCATTGTTGTATATATAGTTTCCTTGTATGTTACGTAGAATATTTCTTTTTCCTTTCTTAGACTTTCCTATAAGTGTATTCTCTTCTCTATTAATAGGGCATGCGTTCTATGATTAATATACGATTTTATATTAAGAATTTCTCCTGCTTGATTTCACTGATTTCTACATGGTATCAGAGCAAAACTTAAGAAAATTCTGAAATCGTTTTTTGTTTTTCCCTCGGCCTTCATTGCCTGTTCTTTGTTGTGTCCTTCCAGCCGTCATTCCCTTTGTTTGCCTTCTGCTTCTTCTCGATTATTTCCAGAATGTCGGAAATCACAGAGGCTACATCTTCCATGCCAGCGAAGGAGATGGTGTCGATTCTACTTGTAGTTGGAGGCGCATCTCTTGGCGAGTTACCCAGCATGCATCCCTCATACCGATTGGATGGTAGCAATTACCTCCAATGGTCTCAATTGGTGAGGAAGGGAAGGGGGAAGATCTCTCACCTTATTGGAACAACTCCCAAGTCATCAGATCATCTGTTTACAACTTGGGACATTGAAGATTCCATGTTGATGTCATGGTTGTGGGGATCAATGCAGCCCGAGGTAAGTAAAAATTACATGTTTTTATCTACGGCTAGGGATATATGGGAGATGCATATGTTGTTTATGAGATCAAGACCAAAATTCGTAGCACAAGACAAGGGGCTATGAGTGTGACGGAATACTATAACAAGATGAATGGTTTTTGGCTTTAGTTAGATTACTAACAAGACATTAAGCTGGTGTGTAATTATAACCTCTATACTTGAAAGGGATAGAATAGTAGAATTTTTGGCTGGGCTCAACACTGATTTTGATCAAGTTAGAGCACACATCCTTGGTCAAGACAAACTGCCATCCTTAAATGAGACCTACTTCATAGTCCGGAGTGAAGAACATAGAAGGATTGCCATGCTTAGTGATAATCATATGGAGGGTTCTGCTATGATTTCTATCAGAATGCAGGGGGCATGGCCTAAATCATCCCACGGCAAGGAGCAGTCTTCAGTGAAACAAGGTAGGGATAGCTTGTGGTGTTCATTTTGACACACACGAGACATGCTTTTGATTGCATGGAAAAGAAGCAGTCTTGAACAACATGGGAGGTGGATCCAAGGAGACCAGTAAGTTGCAGTCCAAACAACCCATGAGAGCCTACCTAACCACTAACAAAGGAGAAGATACTGTTGGAAGAGAGGAGGTAATGTACTCCACTACTTCGGGAAGACTGAAACTTGAGGACATCAGCAAGGAAATCAGTAGGTTGCAGTCTTTCTTGCAGACTCTTCAAGGAGATTCATGCTCCTTAGCCAAAGCAGGTATATGCCTAAATTCTGAGAGTTTTATTGCCTCCAAAATACCTAGGAATGAGTTATGGATCTTGGATTCTGTAGCAACTGATCATATGACTCCTAACCTACATTTTTTTGAGACATATGAACCCTTGAACAGTTCTAGAAATATTACAGTAGCCAATGGTCGTGTTGTTACTATTGTTGGGCATGGTAAAGTGAGTCTTACCCCCAATTTCAAAGTGCAGCAAGTTCTTTATGTTCCTAGCTTTCTACCAATCTTCTTTCAGTCTATAAATTAACCCAAGACCTAAATTGTCGTGTGATCTTTTCACCCCATGGCTGTGTGTTTCAAGACTTGACAACGGGGAGGACGATTGGTGTGGCTAGGGCACACAAGGGGCTGTACTTCTTGCAGCAGCAGCAGCCCTATGATTTCTCTGTAGGAGAACAACTGATTCTCTCCCATGTGTCTCAATTCAATTCCAACAAAGAGGATGTATGTCTTCATCATCTTCGACTTGGGCATCCTCCTTTTCCTTTATTGAAATCTATGTTTCCTAAACTCTTTCACAGTCTTAATGTTAGTAATTTTCATTGTGATGTATGTGAAATATCCAAACATCATAGAGTTCTCTATGCTATTAGTCACATTATCCTTATTTCCTTTTTCATTGGTGCATTCTGATGTATGGAGACCCTCAAAAACTCTCAATTGTTTCGGGGCTAGATGGTTTGTGTCTTTCATCAATGATTGCACTCGCATGACTTGGGTCTACTTATTAAAGGAAAAATCAGCCCTTAGCAGTGTCTTGCAGTCTTTTTATATGATGATCTTTACCCAATTTGGAGTTTCCATTCAAAAATTCAGAATGGATAATGCTCGAGATTATTTTAATCAAACTCTAAATCATTTTTTTTTCAGCAAAGAGCCATTCTCCATGAATCCTCTTGTGTTGACATCCCTCAGCAAAATGAGGTTGTTGAGAGAAAGATGAGGCATCTTCTCAATGTGACTCGAGCTCTTTTGCATTAGAGTTCTGTTCCTAAAAATTTTTGGGGTGAGGCCATGCTTACTGCTACTCACTTGATTAATCGGGTCCCCTCTTGAGTAATTGGCAATGTTAGTCCTTTTCATTGTCTCACCACTCATTTTCCACATTTTACTCTCCGTTCACCTCTTGCCCTTAAAGTCTTTGGGTGTGTAGCCTTTGTGCATGTCTCTAAGCAACACCGGGACAAATTTGATCCTCGAGCCCTTCGTTGTGTTTTCTTGGGATATTCTTCCACTCAAAAGGGATACAAGTGTTGCTATCCTTCTACTCGAAAAATGATTATCTCTAAGGATGCCACATTTGTTGAAAACCAAGCTTTCTTTTGTCTTTCTGCTTCTGGTCACCAGGGGGATAGTCTAGGTGGTGACCAGGTCTTGCCCATGTTGGAATCAATTTTTCAGCCATCCCCATCTGCCACTCAATCTGATGTTACCTCTGATTCCCTGCCCATTGCCACTGATTCCTCTCTTCCCTCTTGTTCCTCTCCTATTCATCTTGACTTAGACTCAGCTCCTACAGAGGTAACATCTCAAGAGATACCTCCATCAATTTTGGATTCTCCTGTAAGTTTCAGAGCGTCACCTTATGTATATAAAAGAAGGAATCAGCCTACTTTGTGTGCTCAGCAAGAACCAACTTCCTCTGCACAGTCAGGTATGAAATTCTCTTAGTCGATTGAACCTTCACCTACTACTGATCACACTGATCTACCTATTGTCATTAGAAAGGGAGTTAGAAGCTGTACTAAACATCCTATAGCCAATTGCATTTCCTATCATCGCTTGTCTCCTAAGCATTAATGTTTCATCTCTTCCCTTGACTCTATAGCCATTCCTAAGACTTTGGACGAGGCATTAAAAGATTGGAATTGGGTATATGCCATGCAAGAAGAAATGAGGGCCCTTGAGAAAAATCATACATGGGACTTGGTGCCCAAACCAAAGGGGGTGCAACTTGTGGGCTATAGGTGGGTATTCAATGTTAAGTATAATGCTGATGGCATTTGGAAAGATATAAAGCAAGGTTGGTAGACAAATGATATATTCAAACCTATGACATTGATTATTTGGAGACTTTTGCACCAGTGGCAAAAATGAATACTGTAAGAATCCTTCTATCCTTATTCAGTTGTTATGGTTGGCAATTGATGCAATTGGATGTTAAACATGCTTTCCTACATGGTATTCTAGAAGATTAAGTCTTTATGGAACCACCCCCGGGGTTTAATAAGGGTGTTGCAGGGCAGGTTTGCAAGCTGAAGAAAGCTCTTTATGGACTGAAACAGTCTCCAAGGACTTGGTTTGACAGATTTTTGAAGGCTATGAAATCTATGGGGTATAGGCAAAGTAGGGGAGATCATACCCTCTTTATGAAGCACTCATAGAAAGGTAGTTTAACTGTTTTGTTGGTATATGTGGATGATACCATTGTTACAGGAAATGACATTGAGGAGCAACAACAACTAAAGAAAGATCTAGCTCGCGAATTTGATATCAAAGATTTGGGTAAGCTCAAGTATTTTTTGGGGATAGAAGTGTCCTACTCTAAAGATGGTATTTTTCTTTTTCAAAGGAAATATACCATGGATCTCCTGAAGGAAACAAGGATGCTTGGTGGTCGGACAACATGCACTCTTGTAGAGCCTAATCTAAAATTGGGAAATTTTGATAGCCCGGCTGTGGAGAAAGGAAGGTATCAGCAATTAGTGGGACCACTGATTTATTTTTCTGACATTAGGCCTGACATTGCATTTGCAGTCAGCTTGGTGAGTCAGTTCATGCATAATCACACTGAGGAGCATATGCAAGCGGTGAGAAGAATCCTATGCTACCTTAAAGCAACTCCTAGAAAAGACCTGTTGTTTAGACCAGTAAAGGAAATGGAAGTGGTAGGATATGTGGATATGGGGGCTTATTGGTAGACAAGAGGTCAATTTCAGGATACTGTGTTTTTCTTGGGGGTAACTTGGTGTCCTGGAGAATCAAAAAACAGAATGTGGTGGCTCAGTCCACTGTAGAGGCTGAGTTTAGAGTGATGGCTTTAGGTCTATGTAAGCTACTATGGCTAAAGATAGTGCTGGAAGATCTGAGGATATCTTGTAATGGATCTATGAAGTTGTGTTGCGACAATCAGTCCGCTATCAGTATTGCACACAATCTTGTGCAACATGACAGGACCAAACACGTGGAGATTGATCGTCACTTTATTAAAGAAAAATTGGAATCCAAGGAAGTTTGCATACTCTTTGTCACTTCAGCAAATCAGATTGCAGATGTATTAACAAAAGTCGTACCTATTAAGAGGTTTGAAACAGTTATAAGCAAACTGAGAATGATAGATATTCATTCACCAGCTTGAAGGGGAATGTTGGAAGATATCGAGATCGTAGTTTTGAAAGGCGAGAGGCGCATCGAGGCGCAAAGGGTCCTGGAGCCTGAGGCCCGAGGCGCACGAGGCGAGGCCTTTTAGAAAAAAAAAACTCAAAATCTTGCAAAATCATAAACTGTAAAGGATATAAGCTGTCGGTAGTAGGCTGTAATTTGTGCTTTTAGTTACAGTTGATTATTTGTTATATTTGTTGTAATTAGTTAGGCAGTTAGGTAGCGCATGCAGGATTATTTTGTTGTATATAAGGGTTAGTTTGTTTTCAGATTTTTGTTCGTTCATTCTGTTTGAATAAATCTCTCGAGGTATTTTTTATCTCTTGCTTTTCCTCTCTATTCCAACTGTGAAACTGTTGTTTCATGGTATCAGAGCCAAGCGACTAACGTCAATGGCTTCGAATCGTGATTTCAGTCCGTCCTCCACATCAATACCTAACTCTTCTGCGTTATCGTCGGCATCTCAATCTGACTTTACAGCAGTAGCAAAATTATTTAACTATGTTCCTATCAAACTCGATTCTGGAAATTATCTATTCTGGAAAGCTCAGATATTGGCTACAATTAGAGCGTTCGACTTGTTGCCATACATCAACAAATCTCCAGCTCTGTCAAAGTACATCTGCGATCCAAAACTTCTGATCACGAGGCTCAGGTTGTAAATCCTGAATATCTAAATTGGATAAGGTCAGATCAATTACTTTTAGGCTTGTTGTTTTCTACTATTGATAAAGAAGTTTTGGCATAAGTTATTCATTATGAAACATCAGCTAAAGTTTGGAGTGTTCTTGAAAATCTTTATTCACAACAAACTGTAGCCAAATCCTTCCAATTGAAACAACAACTTAGATCTATAAGGAAGAATGATTTGTCTATAAATGATTACATGCTGAAAATCAAAACTATAGGACATGCCTTAGCTGTGATTGAAAAACCTTTAAATGACAAAGAGTTACTGATGGCTATATTACATGGATTGGATAGTGATTATGAGACAATTGTGAGTATTGTTACATATCAAATGGATGAAATAAATTTAGAAAAGGTTCAATACTTGTTATTGATGCATGAACAAAGGCTTGCTGCTAAGGATGTCGTTAATTCTTCTGTTTCTGGTTTTGATTTTATAAATGTGAATCTAGCCTCTCAGTGGTCTAAAAATGAAAGTGGAGTGAGTAGAGGAGGTTCAAATAGAGGAGGTAATTCTAGAGGAGGACGAGGATGTGGCAGATTCTCAGGCAGAAGGTTTACTACCAATTGTGTGTGAAGCCTGGTCATTTTCTAGACCAATGCTATCATAGATTTGATCGAAATTTTCAAAGAAATTTTTCTCCATAAAATTTTGGTGGTTCACAATTTGGTAGAGGAAGTGGTGTGCCATAGTCTGGTTCCTAGTCATTTATAGCTCATCCCATAGGTTCAAATGAAGCCTACTTGATTGAGACAGGGTCTGATCTAGGAACTTACTATGGCTATTTGCCTCAGTCTCTAGAAACTTCTCATTTTTCTTTTGCATCATCCTGTCACAGTGATCCTTCTTGGATTGTAGACTTCGGAGCCACAAATCACATTACCTTGAATCTTAACAATCTTTCTCTCCACTCTCCTTACAGTGGAAATGACAAGGTTGCAGTTGGCAATGGTAAGAAACTTTCTATTTGTAACATTGGCCTTAGTCCATTGTATACACAAACTACTCCTAAGTCTTTCATTTCCTTGTCCAATGTTCTTCATGTTCCACACATGAAAACGAATCTCATTAGTATCTCTCAACTTACTAAAGATCACAACTTAATTGCTGAATTTCATTCTGATTCTTGTTTTCTTAAAGACAAGGGATCCGAACAAGTGCTACTTCGAGGGATACTTAAAGATGGTATTTATTAGCTTACTTCAACATTTGATCATGCTGGTACTAATGCTGTTTTTGCTGTTGAGTCAAGGATACCAGCTTCTAGTGTTAATTCTGCACAAGTTGTTTCTTCAAATAAATGTAAAGGACAAAATTTGTCCTCTTTGTCCAGTTTGTCTTCTTTTCATGTATCTTCGAATGTTCCTAAAATTGGTCAACAGTGGCATGCCAAGTGAGGACATCCCTCATCTCGTATTCTCCAGTTGATATTGAATAAAATTGGTGTTCCTTGTTCAAATTTGAATCTCTCCTTTTGTGATTCTTGTAAAATAGGCAAAATGCATCAACTTCCTTTTGCAAATTGTCAAATTGCTGCAAAGACTCCCTTAGAGTTAGTCTATTCAGACTTGTGGGGTCCTGCTCCAGTTCTATCTACTGAGGGGTTTAGGTATTATATAGTATTTGTTGATGCTTGCACTAGATATACATGGTTATATCCATTGAAACAAAAATCTGATGCCTTATCCGTTTTCAAAACCTTTCATATGTTTGCTGAATTGCAATACCAATCCAAACTAAAGGCCCTTCAAACGGATAATGGTGGTGAATTTAAAGCTTTTCTACCCTATCTTACCTCTTGTGGCATTCAACCTCGATTCACTTGTCCTCATACACATCAACAGAATGGTGTAGTAGAAAGAAAACACAGGCACATTGCTGAAATGGGTCTTACCTTGCTTGCCCATGCTCATATGCCCTTAAAGTTTTGGGTAGAAGCTTTTAAAACTATTGTCTACACCATAAATCTGTTACCTACATCAACTCTTCAATTTAAATCTCCATTTGAGGTTCTCCTTAATAAACGACCTAATTATATGTAATTGCAACCATTTGGATGTGCTTGTTTTCCTTTTCTTCGACCTTATAACAAGCATAAGTTTCAATTTCATTCCACTAAATGTGTGTTTCTCGGATATAGCTATGTTCAAGCTAGATATCGGTGCTTGCATCCTTCAGGAAGAGTATATGTGTCCAGACATGTTCAGTTCAATGTTGATGAATTTCCCTTTTCTAAATTGTTTCCTAATTCATCTCCTTACTCCCCTTAGATAAGTTCGTTTGGTCAATCTACTTCTGTACTTCATTCTATTCAGTCTTTTCCTAGCTGTTCATCCAACCCTCGAGTAGCATAGTCTTGTATTCCAACTCCTAATGATTCCTTACCTGTTTAGTCTTCTCAAAATATAACTGCAGATTGTTCAATACCTAACTGTACAAATCAGTTGTATTCTTTGCCACGATCATCTCCTCCAAAAACTGTTCTTGCCTCTTCAATTCATCCTTTGATTACAAGATCTAAATCTAAACATCTAGTTGTTTCTTCACCTCATGCTTTAATAAGTTCTGCTGAACCTAATTTAGTTCAAGAGGATTTCTTAGACTCTAAATGGGTTGATGCTATGAATGATGAGTATACAACACTTCAAAGAAATAAGACATGGGAATTGGTTCCCTTTTCATCTGAGATGAACTTGATTGACAGCAAGTGGGTTTTTTGAGTTAAATATAATCCTGATGGCTCCATTCTTAAGCACAAGGCTAGACTAGTAGCCAAGGGGTTTCTTCAAAACCCTAGAATTGACTTTGCTGAAACATTTAGTCCTATTATAAAAGCTCCTACTATCAGGATTTTGTTCTCCTTAGCTGTTTCTTTTGGTTGGGACATCCAACAAGTTGATGTAAATAATGCTTTCTTAAATGATGATCTAAATGAAGCAGTTTTTATGAAACATCCGGAAGGTTTTGTTGATTCAGATTTTCCCACACATGTTTGTAGATTGAAAAAGTCTCTTTATGGCCTTAAATAGGCTCCTAGAGCTTGGTACACAAAATTGAAATCAACTTTACAAAATTGGGGTTTCAAGAGAGCAGTTTCTGATGATTCACTTTTCATAAAGAGAAACCCTAAGTATGTGCTATTTGTCTTGGTATATGTGGATGATATTCTTATAACTGGTTCTAATTCTTTAGCTTTACAAGGATGTATACATGATCTGGATACTCATTTTGCTCTCAAAACCCTAGGTTTGGTTAATTATTTCCTAGGTTTTGGAGCATACCGAAATTCCTCTAGTATATATCTTACACAGTCTAAATACACCTTGGATTTGTTGAAAAAGGCTTCAATGCAAGACTGTAAACTATGTAGCACACCTATGACTTTGGGTATATCTTTCACAGATGGGGGTGAGGTGTTTCCAGATCCATCATTTTACAGAACTATTGTTGGGTCACTTCAATACCTAACCTACACTCGGCCTGATGTAGCCTTCATAGTCAACAAGTTAAGTCAGTTTGTCTCTTCTCCTAGGCAGCAACACTGGCTGGCCTACAAAAGGTTGCTGCGGTACCTTAAAGGAACTGCTAATCTTGGTCTTGTGTTTGCTGCATCTACTATGGATATCTCCTTAACCATATACACCGATGCTGATCATGCAGGGTGTAAAGTGACTAAGAAATCAACAAGTGGACTATGTGTATTCTTTGGCTGCAATCTGATTATTTGGGGCTCTTGAAAACAATCCGTAGTTGCAAGATCAGTGGGTGAAGTTGAGTATAGGGTAGTTGCCCAAGGTGTAATTGAGGTTTTGTGATTAAAATCATTGTTATCCGAGTTGCGTTATTCTTGCACTCAAACTCCAGTTCTTTGGTGTGATAGTTTAGCGGCCAAAAATATGGCTGAGAACCCTGTGTTTCATTCTAAAACAAAGCACATTGAGATTGATGTGCATTTTGTGAGAGAAAAGGTTGAAAGTGGAGATGTTGATATTCGTTATGTCCCTACTCTGCATCAAGTGGCTGATATTTTTACAAAAGGCTTATCCAGGGACAAGTTTGTGTTTTTGTGTACCAAGTTGGGTCTCAAGAGATCTCCTATGCCTAATGTCAATACTGATCCTTCTGCTGCTATAACAGAAAGTTTGTTGCCTAACAGTTCTGGGAAATCTATCTTATCATCATCTACGGAGCTTGATTTGAGGGGGAATGTAAAGGATATAAGCTGTTGGTAGTAGGCTGTAATTTTTGCTTTTAGTTACAGTTGATTATTTGCTATATTTGTTGTAATTAGTTAGGCGCATGCAGCATTATTTTGTTGTATATAAGGGTCAGTTTGTTTTCAGATTTGTGTTCGTTCATTCTGTTTGAATAAAATCTCTCAAGGTATTTTTTATCTCTTGCGTTTCTTCTCTATTCCAACTGTGAAACTGCTGTTTCATGGTATCAGAGCCAAGCGACTAACATCAATGGCTTCGAATCGTGGTTTTTGTCCGTCCTCCACATCAATACCTAACTCCTCTTCTGCGTTATCGTCAGCATCTCAATCCGACTTTACAGCAATAGTGAAATCGTTTAACTATAAAGAGAAAGCAACAACCAGAAAGAGAAATTAAGCAAGAATGCAAGAAATAATCAAATAAAAAACAAGTAAAGAACTCACAAGAGCAGGTTGGAAGCCTGGAACCAAGTGGAGGGGAGGCTAGAACCGAGATTGGCAGCTACTTTCGATGGGCAGTGGGCTGCTTAACAGCTTGAAGAGTAGAGGAGATGAGAGGAGAGGAGAGGAAGAGAGGAGAAGGGCGTGGCTGGAGAGGAGAGGAAGAGAGGAGGCAGGCGCGGCTGGAGAGGAAAGGAAGAGGAAGATCGGGTCGAGCTGGAGAGAAAAGGAAGAGGAGAGGGGGTTGCGGTTGGAGAGGAGATGAAGAAGAAGATCGGGCCGAGCTGGAGAGGAAGATAGGATGCGGGCGCGGCTGGAGAGGAGAGGAAGAGGAAGAGGAAGATTGGGCGGGCTAGAGAGGAGAGGAAGATAGGTGGCGGTTGCGGCTGGGGCTGAAGAGGAAGAGGAAGATCTGTTAAAGCATTTGTATTCAACAGCTTATGATTCAAGAGAGTTCTAACTGAGGGGGAAAGTTAAAGCATTTTGTATTCAGTGTTTATTTTGTAGTTTGTTTTTTGCTGTTTTGTCTTTAAGTTGCCTTAGCGTGTTTATTATTGTGTTGATGTAAAGCTTTAGCTGTTCTCTATATAAACAACAAAGCTATCTATTTGTTTGTAAGATTGATTCATTTTGAAATTTGAAATTACGAAGTTAGTTCAATTTTCCTTTCTCTTGTTCGCTTATCTCCTCTCTTTAACCGATCTCCTCTTCTAGGGTTTCTGATATTTTACATGGTATCAGAGCCTTAGACGTAAGTCATGGCGTCTAATTCGAATCACTGTACCTCCTATTCGATTCCTCCTCGTTCGTCCTCTTCTCTTTTCTCAGCTTCGCATACTGGCTTTGGTGCAATTGTGAAAGCCTTGAACTACGTTCCAATCAAGCTCGATGTTGGGAACTATATTTTTTGGAAAGCTTAAGTTCTAGTTACTATTCGAGCGTTTGATTTGATTGAATTTCTAAACAATTCGACGACTCCTCCAAAGTTTATTACGGATCCAGATAGTGGCGATGCTGAAGCTACGAAGTTGAATGATGACTTTATGGATTGGCTGCGATCAGACCAGCTGCTTCTTGGTTGGCTCTTCTCGACTATTGATAAAGATGTCTTGGCGTAGGTGATTCATTGTGAATCATCTGCTGAGGTATGGTCTACCTTGGAAAAACTTTATTCTAGAGAAATTATTGCAAAATCTTTTCAATTAAAGCAACAATTGCGTTCAGTCAAGAAGGAGTCTCTATCTGTCAATGACTACATTTTAAAGATCAAAATAATCGGTCATGCACTGGCAGCCATAGGAGAACCTCTTCTTGATAAGGAGATATTATTAGCTATTCTAAATAGATTAGATCATGATTATGAGATTGTTGTAAGTCTTATAACATACCAGATGGATGAAATAGACTTAAAAAAGGTGCAATTTCTTCTATTAATGCATGAACAACGGTTAGTCACACAGAATGTGCCACCGTTGACAACTGCTTTTGATTCACATATGTCCTCTTCAATGTCTGTTAATGTCGCTTCTTATTCAGCACAAAATGGAAATGGAAATGGAAATCGATCCGTTAGAATACAAGAGGGGGTTATAATAATCGAGGAGGTCAATTTGGTACTAGAGGAGGTAGAGGGAGAGGTAGATCGAATGGCAAGAGAATTTACTTTCAGCTTTGTGGAAAACCAGGACATTTTGTGGATAAGTGCTATCACAGATTTGATAAGAATTTTTATCGAAATTCTGGTTCTAATTTTGGAAGAGGAAATTCAGGAGGTCAGATTAATTTTCGTGATTCTCAAGCATACCTAGCTTCTGTTCGAGATTCTAGCGAAGGCTACATGACTGATTTAGGTTCATATCATGGCACTCCTAATGGCATCAACCCTCAGCCATCTGAACCTTCATTCGTACCTTATGATCAGTCTGATCCTGCATGGTTTGTGGACTCTGGTGCCACAAGTCACATCACCTCCAATGTTCACAATCTGTCCAATCACTCACCTTATCATGGCAGTGACAAAGTCACAACTGGTAATGGTAAGTCTTTACCTATTTCAGATATTGGTACTACACAAATTTCTTCCATTTCTTCTCCTAAGTTTTTTGTTTCTCTACCTCATGTTCTTCATGTTCCTCACATAAAGAAAAATTTGATTAGTGTTTCCCAATTAACTCGAGATAATAATGTTGTTACTGAATTTGATTCACATTCATGTGTTGTCAAGGACCAGAATTCCAAACAGGTGCTGCTTCAAGGACATCTTAGGAATGGACTCTATCAACTGAATTCAGCTTTTGTTCTAGCTGCACTCTGTCCCTCTGTTCATTCCATTTAGCCTATTACTTCAGTTCGATCTACTTCTTTTTCTACATGTAATAAACGGTTCAATAATACATGTAATAAGCACTCATTTTGTCATGGCATGCTCATTTGGAGTATGTAGTTCATACTAGTTCTGATATTTGTAAACAACGGCATGCTCGTTTGGAGCATCCATCAACTCGTGTTCTGCAGATTGTATTGAATAAAATTCAAATTCCTTTTTCTTCTATTCCTTTTTGTGATTCTTGCAAGCTTGGGAAATTAAGTCAGTTGCCATTTCATCATTTTGAAATCAAAGCAACTAAACCTTTAGAGCTTGTCTATTCGGATTTATGGGGACCCTCACCAGTTCTTTCAATTGAAGGTTACAGATATTACATAATTTTTGTGGATGCATATACCCGATATACTTGGCTATATCCTTTGAAACTCAAATCTGATGCTCTACCCACTTTTACAGCCTTTCATAAATTCTTTGAACTGCAATATAACCACAAATTTAAGGCTTTACAAACTGACAATGGAGGAGAGTTTAAAGCCTTTTTGCCTTATCTTAGAAGCTTTGGTATTCAAGCTCGTTTTTCATGTCCCTACACACATCAACAAAATGGTGTGGCCGAGAGAAAACATCGACATATAGCTGAAATGGGATTAACTCTATTAGCTCATTCCCATATGCCTCTTAAGTATTGGGTAGAAGCTTTTCAAACTGCAGTTTATGTCATAAATTTGCTGCCAGCATCACCTCTTAAATTTGTTAGTCCATTTCAGTTGTTGCTTGAGAAACCTCCTAACTATTTGCTTCTCTAGCCATTTGGTTGTGCTTGCTTTTCTTTTCTTAGACCCTATAACAAGCACAAATTTGCTTTTCATACATCCAAATGTGTGTTTTTAGGATATAGTCATTCTCAAGCAGGGTATAAATGTTTGCATCCATCTGGAAGGATTTATGTATCCAGGCATGTCCAATTTAATCCTAATGATTTTCCCTATCCTTCACTATTTGTTTCTCCTTCTTTTTCATCATCTACTACAAATGTTGGGTTATCTAATTCTCATTTTTAGTCTCTTCCTTCATATTCCAAATTGTCTAAAGTAGCACCTATCTTGCCTCCTTCCTTGTCAAATTCAATGGTTTGTTCGCGAGTTTCAGTAACTTCTCCTACTATCACTTCTCCTTGTGCTCAATCATCTGTTCAATCTTTTTCTTCTTCCTCTATTCAGCCAGTTTTAATTCCCAGATCCAAACCACCTGCTGCTCCTTCTATCCATCCTATGATGACCCGCTCTAAAACTCAAAGACTTGTTACTGCCTCCCCTCATGCCTTAGTGAGTTGTCTAGAACTTTATTCAGTTCATGAGGCTTTGCTAGATTCTCGATGGTTGCAGGCCATGCAAGAAGAATTTGCAGCATTGCAGAGAAATAAAACTTGGGATCTTGTTCCCTTTTCAACAGGTATGAATATCATCGGCAGTAAATGAGTTTTTAGGGTCAAATATAAGTCAGATGGTTTTGTTCTTAAGTATAAAGTAAGGCTGGTTGCTATGGGTTTTCTATAAACACCTGGTGTGGATTATGCTAGACCTTTAGCCCTGTTGTAAAGGCTCCAACAATCAGAGTATTGTTTTCCTTAGCAGCTAATTTTGGTTGGGATATACAACAAATTGATATTAATAATGCTTTTCTAAATGGTGTCTTGGAAGAAATTGTTTGCATGACTCAACCTGAGGGTTTTGTGAATTCTAGATATCCTTCTCATGTTTGCAAATTAACGAAGTCCCTCTATGGTTTAAAACAAGCATCACGTGCTTGGTATGTAAAGCTGAAATCTGCGTTTTAGAATTGGGGCTTCACACGAGCAACCTCTGATGCTTCTCTCTTCATTAAACGGACTGCCTCTTATGTTTTATTTGCTTTGGTTTATGTTGATGATATTCTAATCACTGGATCAGATTCAGCTGCTCTACAACTTTGTATTAGAGATTTGGACAGCACTTTTGCCTTAAAAACACTAGGCTCAGTCAATTACTTCTTAGGGTTTGAAGCTTTTAGAAATTTTGCTGGAATTTACGTAACTCAAGCCAAGTACACTATGGATTTGTTGAAGAAAGCTGATATGTATGACTGTAAGCCTTGTTCCACTCCTACCACTTCTGCATTTTCTCTTACAAATGAAGGTGAAGTATTTTCTAATCCATCTTTGTATCAAACTCTAATTGGCTCTCTCCAATACTTGACATACACTCGGCCATATATTGCCTTTGTGGTAAATAGATTAAGCCAGTTTTTGGCATCTCCTAAAGTGCAGCACTGGGTTGCTTGCAAACGGCTGCTTAGATATTTGAAAGGCCTGGTGGGTTATGGTCTTTTCTTCTCTCCCTCACCTGGTAGTTTAGATCTTTTCGTATACACCGATGCAGATCATGCAGGGTGCAAGGTCACAAGGCACTCCACTAGTGGTTTTTGTGCTTTTCTTGGCTGTAATCTGATTGTTTGGGGTTTTAGAAAACAAATAGTGGTTGCTCGATCAGTTGGTGAGGCTGAATACTGTGCCATTGCTCAAGGTGTAATAGAATTATTATGGCTGAAGTCCTTATTTTCGGAGCTGGGACTTTTAGATTCTATTTCTGCTAAACCCATTGTGTGGACTGATAATTTGGCTGCTAAGAGTATGGCTGAAAATCCAGTTTTTCATGGGAGAACTAAGCACATCGAGCTTGATATTCATTTCATTCGCAAAAAGATTGAAAAGAATGAAATAGAGATAAGATATGTTCCTACCGAACATCAGATTGCTGATGATTTTACAAAAGGTCTCTCTCAGGCTCGTTTTCAATTTTTGTGTAATAAACTTGGCTTAACATTTTCTCCAGTTCACAAGGGTGGCTGTTCAGAAGAGTCCTCATTGAGAGGGAATGTTAAGAGCATCCTGTCAGCAGCTTATGATTCAGGAGAGTTCTAATTGAGGGGGAATGTTAAAGCATTTGTATTCAGTAGCTTATGATTCAAGAGAGTTTTAATTGAGGGGGAATGTTAAAACATTTTGTATTCAGTGTTTTGTAGCTTTTTTTTGCTGTTTTGTCTTTAAGCTGCCTTAGTGTGTTTGTTATTGTGTTGATGTAAAGCTTTAGCTGTTCTCTATATAAACAACAACGCTATCTATTTGTTTGTAAGATTGATTCATTTTGAAATCTGAAATTACGAAGTTAGTTCAATTTTCCTTTCTCTTGTTCGCTTATCTCTTCTCTCTTTAACCGATCTCCTGTTCTAGGGTTTATGGTATTTTACAAGATCGGGCGAGCTGGAGAGGAGAGGCTGGATTTGGATGCGGGCGCGGCTGGAGTTGGGAGGAGTGAGGAGCGAATTGGGGTACCTAGATTTTAATTAAAACCTTGGTTTCATGAGGCGCGCCTCACGTCCCGATGCCTCACTGTGCAAGGCGAGGGTCTTGTTGAAATCTCCTCACCTCAACCCAAGCGAGGCGCCTAGGCGCGCCTTTAGCAACTATGATTGAGATCCACAAGTTGTCATTACAGTTATGGTGGATTCTTTCCAACTGTTAGGATGTGATTATGTTTTCTAAATCATTGTTGTATATATAGTTTCCTTGTATGTTATGTAGAATATTTCCTTTTCCTTTCTTAGACTTTCCTATAAGTGTATTCTCTTCTTTATTAATAGGGCATGTATTCTATGGATTAATATACGATTTTAGATTGAGAATTTCTCCTACTTGGTTTCACTGATTTGTACCGAGTGTTTTCAGCCAAAACACTCCCAAAATCTGAAAATGCGGAAAACAACTATCAGACACTCTTCTCCAACCCGAGCGTCCATCTCACAACCTCTCCATAGTAGCAACCCACTTTTCTCTTGCTTCCCCTTCGTTCTCACACCAAGCCATTGATTGAAGCCCCGATTCCCTCTAAACCTACTTTTCTCTGTCGCGAAGAAGAAGAAGAAGAAGAAGAAGAAGACAGAGGAAGAAGAAGACGTAGCAGCAGGAGATGAAGAAGACGAAGCAAAAACGGAGGAAAAAGATTACGGAGAAGACAAACAAGAAAGGGCGACATTAGATCTGGTATCCAAGATTCCCAAAGATGAGTCCAAACTGAAAGAGGGAGAGGGGAAAATTCGTTGCTGCCATGGAAGGAAAACGCGTGACTGTCAGAGTAAGAGTCGTTGTTGCCATGGAGTTTGTAGAGAGGGGGAGAAATCTTGGAGCCCTAGGGCTCTCTTTGTGTCACATGGGCTTGGCTCATCTTGGGCGTCTAATGAGTAACCATTACTGTTACCACACTCCCTTTGTACTCATTAATGAAGATAAACCACGTTAATATATTGTATATTTTGTATTTATTTGTATTTTATTCTTTTAATGGAAAAAAATGTTGTAAGATTCAACAATTTTAAAATGTATATATTTCTTAATAATATATTAGTGTTAAATAGTTCTAATTTACTGAATAATTAAATTCATTGAATAAACTGGTATAAAAAAATTATTCCTAAAATTCAAAACAGAATACGTTTTCTAGTTTTTTGTTTTGAGAAACAGTTTTTTAGAATGACAAACCAAACACGTTTTTAGTTTTTTGAAACTAAACTATCAAAATAGAAAACTGAAAATGAACTCAAAATTAAAAATTGAAATGCAAAGAGAACATGCCCTTATTTTTCGTATGAATGATACAGCCCTATTAATAGGGTGCGAGATTACAACATAAGAATGATTACACATGCTAAAAAAATAAGGAAAGCTAGGCACAAAAGGATTTCCTATACCAAGGATAGGAAAGTATCTAAATCTGGTCAAACAATCACTGTCAATAATTTCCAAAAACTGAAGATTAGATCAATGCCTAAATTGTGGAAGCATCTAAAGTTTTGTGATAGTATTGTTTGTTGCTGCTGTTTTTGTTTCCGTATATTTCCTGCTGTTGTTTTGTTCTTATAGTATATTTGTTGTATTAGCAATGGTGCTGAATTTCTGTATTAGTTATTGTTGAGGCGGTGCCTCTTTCATGTGTAATAAAACAACATATCCAGCCGTTATCCCACTACGTGGAGTTGGTTACATGAATTCTAGACTTCTATGTGGGTTACATCCCAACAGATAGTTTGTCTAGAATTCATATTTGGATCTGACTAGGTTTTACGCTGGCTGTCGGCTACCTAACGCAACCCTCCTCCTTTATCCGGGCTTGGGACCGGCAGTGGATAATATCCCCTGGCGGAGTAATGATGAAATGAAGTTTGAACACCATCTTCACATGGAGAAATTTCATGAGATGGTGGTGAATGAAGATAATTGATATAGTTGTGTTCCATAACTTAGTTGTAATGAGCTGCCTATTTAGGCAGCTCTTATGTTCTTTCTCTAAGGTTAAGTATTCATTTTTCTTTGCAATACATTTACGACTTCTCTTGTTATTTCTTCTCTCTTGTTTTGTTTTTGTCAGTTCTTTGTGCCCTAGGGTTTTTGTTTCATAAATCAAGGATGATTTGATTAATGAATCTCTTGAGATCATAGCCAATCATCTTGTGAATCAAGACTCGCCCTCAAATTGATGAATGAATATCTATCATTCATAACTTGCATAAAAGCTATTCAAATCTCTTGGTAGGCAATTCCTTTGTCAATTCCTTGCCTCTAACTTTTCCTTTATGAAATGTTGATCTATCTCAACATGTTTTGTTCGATCATGTGGCACTGGATTATGTGAAATGCTGATGGCTGACTTGTTACAAAACAGCTTGATTGGACCATGGCTAGTAATCCTTAGATCATCTAAGACAATCTTTAGCCATAACAATTCACATATACCAAGGGCCATAGTTTGAAATTCAATCCTTAGCTCTACTTTTTACTCCTCTAGGACATTAGATTCCCTTCTAGAAACACAAAATAGCATGTTGTAGACTTCCTATCCACAAGAGAGCCCGCACAGTCAACATCTGTGTCTTGTAACAACTAGGTTACCCCCTAATTTGAATAAAAACCCTTTTCTAGGTGTTGCCTTTAGATAGCACAAAATCCTCCTCATTGCCTGCATGTACTCTTCTGTTGGGTTGTGCATAAATTGGCTAACCAAGATGACAACAAATGCAATGTTAGGTCTTGTATGGAATAGATAAATCAAATGGCCTACCAACCTTTGGTACCTTCTTTTGTCAACCGGTTGACAGGTAAGCCTTTCCCTTAATTTGAGGTTTGGTTCCATTGGCGTACCAGCTCCTTTTCCTCCTAACAACCTAGTTTCCTTCAACACATCCATGATATACTTCCTTTGAGAAAGGAAGAATCATTTTTTAGAGTAGGCTACTTCTATTCCCGATAAATACCTGAGCTTACCAAGATCTTTAATTTCAAATGCGTTTGTCAAATTTTCCTTCAGCTATTGTTGTTCCTTAACATCTTTTCTAGTGACTATAATATCATTCACATACACAAGCAAAACTGTCACCTTGTCCCAGTGTTCTAAAAGACGCTAGGAGCTAGTCGGGTGGCAGATTGGCGCCTCGCGCCTAGGCATGGACTGGGTGGCGCCTAGAAAATTTAATATTTTTTATTTTTATTTGTTTTTCTTAATATATTCCCTCACTCCCCCTCGGGCAAATTTTAGCATGCTCCCTCTCTCTCTCTCTCTCTCTCTCTCACTCACTCCCCTACCCCACCCCCCGTCCCCCAAATTTCAACACTTTCTCTTTCTCTCAAACCTGCCTCCTTTGATCACAGCGATGGTCACCTGCCTCTTTCGATCGCATCGCTGGCCCCTGTTCGCTGTGTTACCACAAGTAAGCCCGAAGGCTATTCCCGTTCCTATCAAGCGATGGTAGAGGTGACTGTGACAACGAGATCTGATAGAGGCGACGACGACTCTGCAATAGACAGTCGGAGGCGGTGCGCGCGAGAGAGAAGGGGAAATCGATGAGAGAGAAGAGGTAACGGGTAAGGGGAAACAAAAACACTAATAAATTTATACTAAATCGATTCACGCGGCCGATTAGGCCATAATTGGCCAGGCGGTTCACGCGGCTAGGCATTCACCCGGTACCGATTAGCCGGGCCGGCGCCTAAGGGGGTTGATTTGGCCACAATCGTGGCGGCCAGCGGCCTTCTAGGCCGCGTTTTAGTTCACTGCCCTATCTTTCTTGGAGTGTTTAATGAAAAGAGTGTGGTCTCCTCTACTTTGTTGGTATCCCATCTGCCTCATAGCTTTGAAAAATTTGTCGAACCAGGCTCTTGGAGATTGTTTCAGCCCATAGAGTGCATTTTTCAACTTGCATATCTTATCTGAAACCTCTTTATTAAACCCTGGTGGTGGCTCCATAAAAACTTCTTGCTCTAGATCACCATGGAGGATGGCATTTTTCACTTCAAATTGCTGCAGCTACCAACCACAATAGCTAGCCAGTGATAGGAGTATCCAGACAGTTGTCATTTTTGTCACTGGTACAAATGTCTATAAATAATTTATTCCATAGGTTTGTGTGTATCCTTTAGCAACTAATTGAGCCTTATATCTCTCCAAGGTGCCATCTGCATTATACTTCAAATTAAACACCCATTTGCAGCCCACAGATTGAACCTCCTTTAGCCTAGGCATCATCTCTCACGTTTGATTCTTTTCCAAGGCTCTCATCTCTTCCTGCATAGCCTGTTGCCAATTCTAATCCTGTAATGCCTCCTCAACTGTCTTGGGAATGGTTATGGAGTCAAGGGAAGACAAGAAGCTCTTATGCTTTGGTGAGAACTGATGATAGGAGATATAATTGGCCAAGAGATGCTGTGTGCAACTTCTAAGTCATTTTCTAATACCAATAGGTAAATCCAAGTCATTGGGAGTAGAGTTAGAATGAGTGGGTGATAGAGGTAACTCAACACCTTGTTTTGAAACAGATGTTGGCCCCTATTGAGAACGTAGAATAGGCTGAGACCTTCTCTTGAAAACATAGGGTGAACCCTTAAACTTGACAGGAGATGGCAACAATAGCTATGCTAGAAGAGGAGCATATGTAAGCTAGGACTATGTTGTGATTTAGGTGTAGTTGAGATTGACTCTGGTGCAATGTTCAGTTGTGCTAAGTCCAAAGGGGGAAGATCTCCTTGTTCACTTGTGACTCTCCCCCCCTTGTGACTAGGAAGAGTAGTTGCAAAAAATGACTGAGTTTCAACAAAGGTAACATCCTTGGACACAAAGAATTTCTGAATGGGAGGATGATAACACTTATATCTCTTCTAGTTAGGAGAATAACCAAGAAAAATGCACTTAAGTGCCCTAGATCAAATTTATATTGGTGGTGTTTAGAAATGTGAACAAAAGACACACAACCAAACACTTTGAGAGGAAGAGTGGCATAAAGACCAATATTAGAAAAGTGGGAGGAAAGACATTGTAATGGGCTGGAATTCTATAGCAATTTAGAAGGAACTCGATTAATAAGATAGGCTGCAGTTAACACTGCCTCACCCCAAAAATATTTAGGAACATGGTGGTGATGTAGGAGAGCTCGAGTAACATTGAGTAAATACCTCATTTTTCTTTCAGCAATCCCATACTATTGTGGAGTATCAATGCAAGAGGATTCATGGATGATACCTTATTGCTGAAAGAACATATGTATATGTTGATTAAAATAGTTTCGTGCATTATCGGTACGGAATCTCCGAATGGGGAATCCAAATTGAGTCGAAATCATCCTGTGGAATAATGGCAGGATGTTGTCGATGGCTGCCTTATCCTTTAATGGGTACACCCAAGTCATACATGTGCAATCATCAATAAATGAAATGAACCATCTAGTCCTAGAACAATTGAGAATCCTAGATGGCCCCTAAACATCAGAATGCACAAAGGAAAAAGGAATGGAAGAGAGTTTAATGCTGATTGAATAAGACACTCGATGATATTTAGAAAATTCACACACATCACGGTGAAAATCAACAACATCTAAACCCTGAAACAGAGAAAGAAACATGGTTTTTAACAAGTTGAAAGGAGGATGGCCTAATCGGAAATGCTGAAGCCATATTTCAATCTTGGTTGGAGCAGGTTGTGATGAATAGACTAGGATAGGTTGATCCCTCGTAGGAAACTCACAATCTCTCTTCAAGTAGTATAACCTATTCCATTCCTTAGTAGCACCAATCATTTTTCTCGAGTCTAGTTCTTGAACCACACAAGTATGTGGAGAGAAGATCACATGGCAATTAAGGTCTTTAGTAAGTTGATTAACAAAAATTAGGTTTGTGGAGAGACTAGGCACATAAAGGACATGTTGAAGAGGAAGTGAGGAATTCAACAACACACCTCCTCCTTAGCCTGCTACAGGGATTGTATAACCATTAGCTACTATTATTCGTTTGGAACTTGCTATTGGTTATAGGTTATAAAAGCATTCAGGTCATAGGTCATGTGGTCAGTATCTCCAGAATCTAGGATCCATAAGTCATTCTTAATAGTGTGTGAGGTAGTAAAGGACTTAGAATTGAAGCACATACCTGTTTAGGCTAGAGAGCACGATCCACCTTGGATAGTTTTTAGGAAGGACTTTAGTTTGTTGATCTCTTCAACATTTAACTCTCCTAGATCAGAAGTAGTAGTAGACTGTCTTTTCTTTGTCTGGCCCCTCAAGATTAGGATCATTAAACATTGCCATCCTTCTATGTTCTTCACTACGAATTATGAAGAACACCTCATTTAGAGATGGCAACTTCTCTCTGCTAAGAATCTGTACCCTTACTTGATCATACTTAGGATTAAGGCCAGCCAATAATTCTACAATCCTATCTCTTTCAAGCATGGAAGTGAGAATGACAACATCTTCACTACACACCATTTTAATGACCTGATAATGATCTAACTCAAGCTAATATGCATTCATCCTATTGTAGTAATCGGTTACTGACAGTGACCCTCTCTTGGTACTACTAATTTTTGTTTCAATCTTGTAAAACTAAGCTATATTGCTGTAATTGTATTTCATACTTTGTATTGAGTTTAGATGGGTATTTATACATGAGCTAGGCATGGTTTGCTCCTAAAAAATAGGGATAGGATACAAAATACAAGTTTAAATATGCTATAAACAGATAAGGTAGGATTTAAATTCAAATGGTAGTTTTATGTAACCACTTATCTCTTTATCTCTATCTTCTCCTTAATCTTCTCATCTTTCTTATCTCTTTAGTTTCAAATACTCTTTATCTTCTATTCAAACTTAGTTTCTCCAACACATTTTCAAATATTCTTTATCTTCTACTCAAACTTGGTTTCTCCAAGACATCTCATCTCTTTTCGGCTTCTATTTAAACTCGGTTTCTCCAACAAATCTCAAAGACAACAGATGCATCTTGCACCTTAGAGTAAGTCTTCCTAATTGTTTCCCAAATATCCTTGGTTGTAGAACTCGATGTTGTTTCTATCTATGGCATCGAGAACCATGGAGTTCCATAGCTAGGACATCACCAGGGAATCCTCCTCATCCCATGCTGCAAACGCGTGATCTTCCTTCTTAGGACCAATTCCCAATAGATGGCTTAGCTTCCTTTTTCCCTTTAGGAACGTGTAGATCAGTTGGGACCACTTCAAGTAGTTCTTACCATTCAATCGGTAAGCTACTTGAAGGTTCTTGATGCAAATAGGGACAACAAAAATAGCACAAACACAACAAGGATGTAGTGTTGAAACAATGGACAATAAATAACACACTTAAATAACTGAGATCACACCTCTTCAGTCCTAGAACAGCCAAGTAGCAGCAGCTTGTTGCTAGCCTCTTGCATCTATGGTAGCGGTGGAGGGATTGGTAATTGCTGCAAGATCGACTCCTCAAAACCCAATCCTCCAAATCTTTAAAACCCTAGCTGGTTTGGAGCTGAAACTCCCTGCAGAGGCTATTGTCTTCAAAATGCTGAGAAAAGTCCCCAAAGTGGCTGGGAGATCCTTTATTTATACCAGACCTCAAGCTTCCAAGGAAAGCCAACTGTTATCTCTTCAAGCTTCCAAGAGAAACCAACTCCCATTTTGCAAATAACTCCCCCTAAAAGTTAATCTTTAGGAACCCCAACAAAATACTTGATCTTACAAAAAGATACCCCAAAATTAACTTTCACCAAAATATGCCCCCCAAAAGATTGAAATTACCAAAATACCCCTACCCAATTAGAGAAAACACATGAAAATAAAAACTATGTACAGGTTTGCATCAGTTCTATAATTCTCCCCCTGAGCCCCCCCTCTTATTGGTTCCAGTAAACGGAATTTCCATTGTATTGCTGGAATCAGCTGATTCTGGTATAGGGTTTTGGGTACTAGAGTTAGACATATTGTCTTGTGAAGAAGATTGATGAAGGCCGCGATAGTCCCTGAAAAACAGTGACTATAATCCTATGTCTCTGATATCATGTCAAGAAAAAACGTGGGAGAAAAGGCTTTCAATCTTATTCTCCTTTGAAGGGGTAGATCAAAATATATATACAAGACTTCCTACTAAATTAGGAAGTTTCTAAGAAACAAAATAAGAAAGTTTTCGAATCTGATTTTGGAAACCTATACAATTTTAGGATACAACAGATAATAGAAAGGTACAACAATCTATCTTCTAGGATATGCATTTTTGTTTTAGGAAACAAATAACAATCAATGCCAATCAATGCTGATTTGATCTTGTCCGAGAATAAGGACAAGATCAGCTTCTTCATTGTTGACAATAGGGTAAGAGATTACAACATAGGAAAGATTACACATGCCAAAAAATGAGGAAAGCTAAGTTGTACCAAGGCACAAAAGGATTTCCTGTACCAAGGATAGGAAAGTATCTAAATCTGGTCAAATAATCACTGTCAATAATTTCCAAAAACTGAAGATTAGATCAGTGTCTAAATCAAGGATAATTTGACTAATGAATCTCTTGAGGTCATAGCCAATCATCTCTTGAGTCAACAGGTGCCTTGTTATATGTTATTTGTAAAGATATTGTCTTTTTGGATGAGATAGAAGGCATGAATAATAAAAATTATAAAGAAATGCCTTATAATGAAGTTTTAAAGTAATTAGGTCAAAAATTGAGTATGTGGAATGTAACTTCAGTAAAAATAGAAGTGTAGATGATGTTATTATGTGATTTGGAAATCAACTTATCCTAAAAGAAATTCAATTTTCATAAATTGTATCAATTTGTCTAAAATGAAGGGGAAATTATGGAGGATGTTTCTCATAGAGTCAAGACATGGTAGTGGAGAAGTGTGTCCAATATTTTTATACTGAGATCCCTTTAAGCTTAAAGAGAAGTTTATGGGACGACTATAAGGCTGGTTTTTGTTTTCTTTTGTTTTTTTGGGGTATGGTTTGGAAAATTGGGCAGCTAAGAACTAACATGCGCAAAATATGAACATAATTGATATGAGAATATTATGGTGGATGTGCAGTCACAAACAAAATACAATAAGAAAAGAGATTGTGTATAATATGATTGGAGTGACACCTATTGAAGATAAGTTGCGGAAGTCACAATTGATGTGCAAAATATGAGCATAATTGGGATGAGAATATTATGTTGGATGTGCAACCAAACCGAAAGACAAAATAAGAAAAGAGATTGTGCACAATATGGTTGGAGTGATGCCTATTGAAGATAAGTTGTGGGATTCACAATTGGGATGGTTTGGACATATGAGCAAAAGAGTAATAGATGCAAATGAAATGAAGGAAGTTTATAGCAAAAGATGAGCTAACCAAAGAAAACTTGACGGGACACTCGAAATCAAGATATTGGGATTGGACATATCATTCATAACCTTTTGACCCTTAAACATGACATGTGATTTAATGGCCACACAGAGAATATAGCAATGGATAAAGATGTGACCATGTTGTTCTAGATGCATGCAAATTCATAGGAAGGTCAGTTCAAGCCAAGAAGACTGTTGCTTGAATGGCACATGGTATGATGTATGTTAAGTTCCTTTTACATTGATTTACATACAAAAAACAAAAATTACTTGGCAGGCTTGTAACTTCCAGCCTGGTATATTGCTGTTAACCAAATGTTTCTTGAGAGGACAAAGAATGCAGAAGTAACTATTATTATTTTATGGATATAGGTTGAAACAGATTAGTAGTGATTATTATATGTTAGCGAATAAATTATGCATTTTCTAGGTATTGCATGTCATATTGTCTCTGCTTGTACAACATTATTTTTGAACAGAATATAATTTTATCAGTGAAGCGTCTTATGATAAATTTATTTTTTTAACATAAATATTAAGTTTGTATTGCTTTACTAGTTATTCCACCTTGCACGTTTTCCCTCATCAAATTCCCATGCTTATTGGAAAGGCGCAGGAAATTTTCAAGAGGATGATAATTACAGTTCATTTCACCATCTTTCCAAGAAATTCGAAAAAATTGGAGACAGGAGAAGAGTTGTCAAATTACCCAAATTTTACTGTAGGCAAACTAATTCAGAATCATTACCTAAATAAAATCAAAATTCTACTGTTCATCTTGATATTTAATAAGCATGCATGGTTATCTGCACATGTTCATTTTGTGTCACCTAACAATTTGGCGAAGCCTCTCGTCTTTGGATCTGTTAGCTTCATGATGTATGGGAAGGTATTGTCTTTTCATCTGAAATTAGTGCTTATATTTGCCAGAAATATTCATTGTTGAAGGGGATTCAGCTGGTGGTAGTGCAAAACAAGGTCGTGACAGGCGCTTCCAGGTTCAACTTGCCACCTTTTTCTATTGTCAGACTTCTTATTCATTAAATAATTGTCATGTACAGAAACTGTCACCTTTTTCTATTTGAAAGCTGGCATTGGTAGCAGTAGTTCAGACTTCTCATTCAATATATAATTGTCTTGTTCTGTTTCTGTACATTGTGAATCTGTCAGTAATTTATGTTTCTTTCATTATAAATACTGTATGTTCAGTAAAAATAGAAGTGTGGATGTTGCTATTGCCTGACATAGAGATCATGTTTTTCTAAGAAAAGATCAATTTCAGTATCTTGGAACAGGTGTTCAAAAATGAGAGATTGTGGAAGATGTTACTCATAGTATTAAGGGAAATTGGTTAAAGTGGTGATGTGTGTCCAGCATTTATGTGATCATAAAATCCCTTTAAAGCTAAAAGGACAGTTTAATTTAATGGTTATAAGATCACATTTATTGTTTGACTGAGATGGTTGGATAGTTAAGTACCAACATTTGGAAAATATGAGTGTAGCTGAGATGGGAATGTTACATTGGATGTGTGGCCATAAAAGCAAAAGATAAGAAACAAAATCATACATAATAAGGTTAGAGTGGCACCTACTCAAGATAAGATGTCGGGAGTTGACTTTAAGTTCTAAAATGTTATGGACAAGTGAGAATAAAGACTGATAGGCCGACTTGTGAGGCAGTGGATGAAATAGAGGGAGCAGAAGGCCAAAGAAACTTGGTGGGAACCCTTAAACATAACATATAATATATGGGGTCTTACAGAGGATATGGCCGTAGATAGAGATGGGTGGAGGTCAAAAGTTCATGCAGCCAATTGCATCTAGTAAGATTAAGGCTTATTGATGTTGTTTCATAATCAATAGTGTTCCCAGTTCCAGCCAATATTTGAGTTTATTACCATAGTTCAGTTTGATGCTTGATAAACTTTGCTTTTGAGAGGTAATTAAATTCTCTCTAATTTGGAGGTTCATTACCTATGACATAGATACAAAAGATGCTTCTTGTGGAAACATGCGACAAAATCTATGCTATCCACTTACTGAGAAAATAGAAATGAAAGAAGGGAAGAAATGGTCTATATATGCACAATATGATCATTTCTATATGATCTATATGGGTATTTGAAAATTTTATTACTGCATGATCTCTTTTTTCTGTTTTGAATGTGATTGATATGCTTGACATGTGCCATATGTATGATAGTGTTTTCTGAGCAGAATATTCCTTATTCCACATGATATCGAAGTTTACAGCTGGAAGGAACCTTCTTGGATGTTGCAATTGGTCAATTTCTTATTGAAACATGAAGTTCCATGAACTTGGAGTTGCATTTTTAACAGTGAAACTTGTTGATGTAACCTCTGCAATATGCAATCTACTCAACTGGGGAAAAATGGTTGGGAGAAAGAGAAAAAAGTTGAAGAGGATTTGATTGGATATTAGTGATATATGTGTTATTTAGCTAGCTCACTAGAACTGAATAGAGTTTAATTCAGCATTGTTTGGTTTAACGTTTCTGTTGATATAACCCTGAGCTTGGTCCCATTTATCATCAGTGTGTCCAAACTAAGCTAGTTTAGATTCTTTGGGAAGGGCTTAGACTGGGATTTTCAAGCTCATAAGCATGTAAACTATCTCTTGCATAAAAAGGAATACAAAGATTACAAGTATTTGAGTGCAGTAATTTTTTTTTCTACTTCCAACTCTTACATTAATAGATAATTCATATTTATGCATTCAAGACTGATCATGTGAAACCAAATAGCTGTGATTAGACCAACTTATATGATGGCTTCGCCCTATACTTCTTTTGCCTAGCTGCCCAAAAGTCTATTAGTCTGTTCTTCATATGCTTCTGGTAGTTCTTCTTTGGTGGAAGAGGGGGGCTGGTGGGCTGGACTCTGCATTGCTGCTAAAGGAGAATTGGACTTGTGCTCCTTTGTTGTTCCTTTCAGCATTTTTGCTGACTATATGCAACCCTTACTCTTTCCAACATTCAGTTGTATAAAAATATTTGCATCTTAAACATATTCTCATATGCTCCAGATCTATAATATGTTGACGGTTTGATAAGGGAACTGAAACTTACTTTCCTTCCAGGCCTGTGGTTTGCAGATGAACTCTGGTAGTAAAACCATAGCTGGTTCATACTGAATTATGAATTAATTCTGTAACCTTACTTTAGTACAAAATGAGCTGAAGTGCCCCTTCATCTTGGCCGTGCTGACTAAACAGCCAACTAACTTGCTCCGTTGTTTTACAGTCATCATATTTGTCATTGTTTGATGAGTGTATCTTGTTGATGAGGACAAATATTTAGAATTAAGCTGCTGAGGAGCATTGTTTATTTTATCTATTTTTCATAGTGTGGTGTCTAATACCTTGCATGCAGAACAGAATCCTGTTGCTACACAGTTTAATCTTTTTCAACTTATTTACAGGATATGCCCCCTTTTTTCTTATTTTTGTGAATAACTGGAATTCCAAAGTGCACTATTTTTCAGAAAAAATGTATGAATACAGTGATTAAGAGAGATTTTGGTGGCTTGATGCAGGCTGTTCTTCCATTACGGGGTAAAATTTTGAACATCGAAAGAAGGGATGAAGCAGCAATGTACAAGAATGAAGAGATTCAAAATCTTATTCTAGGTCTAGGACTTGGAGTGAAGGTTATCTAGCTGCAGTATCTTATCTCCCATCTGATAAAAGCTATATTTTCTTTCTACTCAACTGTTTCACTTATTTAATTGACTGAAATGTTCTGGTCACAGGGAGAAGATTTTAAAAAGGAGTCTCTCCGTTACCATAAAATCATAATCTTGACTGACGCTGATGTTGATGGTGCTCACATCCGAACTTTATTGTTGACATTTTTCTTTAGATATCAGGTATATGATTAATATAGTTGTCCTAAAAATCTACTGGGCTTATAAGAGAAGATATAGCTTGGTCTTTCTCCAAATTTGTGAAAGTTGAATACCTTCCATTGGACAGTTAGATTAGGATATTATATGTGTATCCATATGTCTAGCTTGATATAAACCTGATAATATTTATGCTTTAGATGTTTATGATCAAGATATGAAATGTGTGTGTCATGTGTGATTGGATATCAATTGAAGAACTTTGTTGATTTATTGGATTTTTACTCTCTTCGTGTTATTTGAGGTGAGAAATAAATGAATGCAACTCTTGGCCATATATTCACGCATGTTATCCCATATGACACTCCAGACATGAGACCACGTAACATTGAAGGATATAAAATTATGATATTACTCAAATGCTTGAGGAATTCTAGTCTAGTTTGTTTTATTCAGTTTTTATCCTTGCAGAGGGCTTTATTTGAGGAAGGCTGCATTTATGTTGGTGTCCCACCTTTATACAAGGTTTACCTTCACATTTAACAAGTTCAACTGATTGCTTGATTAGAAGTTTGCATATTATTTTGTGAGTTCTCTTGATGAAATGGTCAGGTTGAGAGGGGAAAGCAAGCCTACTATTGCTATGATGATGCAGAACTGAAACAACTACAAAGTTCATTCCCTTCAAATGCATCATATAACATTCAGAGATTTAAAGGTAAGGATGACATCCACATCGGCTTTAGAATTATGGACCATAAAGTAGGGAACCAATACTAATCCTTTCATGTATGCTTCAGCATATTCTGGATGTGGGTTGAGTATTTTGTTTGCATCGTCTAGGGTAGTAAATGAAAGTGTTCTTTGAACTAAAAGTCAAAGTGTTCAACAACTTATCAAGCCCTTATTGCATAAGGTGGGGTTGGCTACATGAATTTTAGCTCACCAGTCTTTTTTATCTATGGCTTTATCTTCTATAAAATCTTTATAATTCATATCATTCTTAAGTGTCTCCCACAAAATTTTTCTTGGTTGTACTCTTACCTCTTCTGTCAGATATTTATTCCATTCCATCCATTTTTCTCATAAGAGACTATTCATATTCTTCTCATATGAACAAACTATCTTAATCGTGTTAGTATCTTATCTTTAATAGGAACCATTCTGACCTTAATACGACTGAAATGTTGAGTGTTCATAGTTTTTTTTTTTTTGTTCTCATTTATTGTCTAATTCAGGTATTAAAATCAATCCTATGCCCCCTCTCATGATCCATAAACTGAACCAAGATTTAAGATAAAATATGAATATTGAAGCTTCTAAAACATAGATACACTAAATTTGTAGAAATTCTTTGCCCATGGATAAAGAAAACTGTTTCAACATTAAAAACAACAAAAACTAGAACAAAATTACAGTACAACAACAAAAACAACATATTAAGCCGTTGTCCCACTATATGGGGTTGGCTATGTGAATTCTAGTTCACCAGTCATTTCAATCTATAGCCTTATCTTCTGCAAATGCAATGTTAAGTAATAGAACAAAAAATATAGTAATGATTCTGAAATTGCTGCCGAACATTGCTATTGGTTCTAAACCTGATTCATAACTAGAAATTTCCTTTGTCCTTGCTAATCAGGGATAAAACTCAAGAAATTAGAATTGTTCTTCATGTGATTCAACATAAAATGAAACTGGAGAGTAGAATATTTGTGAGGTAATATTATGTCTCATGATTGGAACATTATTCCTTTCATGGCATGGCATCTTGGCCAGCATTTATGTTGAGAAATAATACATGAACCACTTGGAAGCGATTTTCCTTCAAATCCAGATTCGACCATTTTCTTATCAACCATCAATTTTGATGTACTGTTGACACATTTGGTGCCACAAAGCTTGGTGAGCATCATATATTTTTATAAATTTTAAAGTAGTACTTTCATCTATTAGGGAAGCTGTTTCCTTCTCTTCTTCTTCCTCATCATCTTCTTTGGGTTTTTCTATTCACCCCTTTGGTTGGTTGTTTATGCCATTATTTGTAAATATTCTTCAACACTGAAAGCATGATGTAATTCACATAATTCATTTTTCCTTTTATTGGGTGAATTCAGGAGACAAACTTGATGATGCTGCCAACAAATTTCTAGAGTTCTCTTTAATCGCTAGTTATAACCCCTGTAGATGATTCCCATTTTTAACAAACCGTTAGCTGCAAGGTGCAACTAATTTGGCTTGTTTAAACATTTTTTTTTCTATTTTGTGGGAAATTGATGTGATTCATATGTTCACTGAGGCCATTGACATTTCTGTAATCCTGTTTAATTTCATAGCACTCAATTCTTGATCATAGTTATAGATGTCCTCTAATGTGACGTAGATGCATACCTTGCCATTTTCTTGTGCTGGAGGGACCACATTGTTAGGGCCATTGACATTTTTTTAAGCCTTTTTAATTTGATACCATTCAGCTTTTTGTTCTTAAGTAATGACTTCCTGCAATGGTGAGATTACTTCTATGAGAATAGAGTTGTTCTTGTTTTCTCTTTTTGCATCTGATACCTTACGTGAATGGAACTCAGGTTTGGGGGAAATGATGCCTGGACAGTTGTGGGAAACAACATTAGATCCTGAGAGAAGATTGCTAAAGCAATTAGTGATTGAGGATGCAGCAGAAGCCAATGTTGTATTCTCCTCTCTTATGGGCACCCGGGTAAGAGAATAGGCATATATCTGGCTTTGGAGTTTGTTCATGATTCTGAAGCTGCTTGATTTAATGCTTCCAGATCACAACGTTTTGTAGGCTTGCAACTACGACTAGTGACAATTAGACTACATTTATAATAAAACTAAACGCACAACCCCTATTTGGTGGATGGTGTCAATTTTTCTTGTTTGCTAAATAACTTTCAATTTTTAATGATGCTGACACTACCTCCAAAAGTTGGAACAACTTTTTTCTGTGTTATTGAAGGACAAGGGAAATGGCATGAAACCACCTTTGCTGTCTTTCAAGCAATTACCTTATCCACCATTCACTTTCCTCCTTAGTCTGTAATTCCATAACCCTTTCATATTACACAAGTACATGGTGTGTACCACTTTTTAGTACGTGTATTGTAGCGCTTTCCTCTGTAGTAGGATGCAGGAATTCCAGATTTTGATTACAGGAGTAGATGCGTAGTATGTCTGACCTTTTAGCATGTGTGCAGACATCAGGGTGATCTGGTTCGACTGTGGAAAAATTGTCAGATAGTACTCTTGTCATCGTTTGAAACTGGCAGAAATTTTTGTGTCAATTTACGCAACCAACTGTCGTAGAATGACTTGGTTGTTTGTGCCTTTTGATTTCTGTTTTCACTGGGCAGCGCAAACTGAAAGAGCGTTGAATTGAGATTAGTTTACATTCTGGGCAGCTGGGCTTGTGAACTTAACGTCAAATCCATCTTTCTTATTGCTGCAATTACTACTGTTTTCAGGTGGACGTGAGGAAGGAGCTTATACAGAACGCTGCAGGCATGATCAATGTTCAGCATTTGGATATATGAAAGGTATCATCAATGTACTCGGGAGAATTAACTTCAAAATTGTATTTTACATGCGAATCAGTTGTTACTTTTCCTCTCCAGGAGGCAATCAAATATAGACATATGTTAGCTATATCTATTCTTTAGTGCAGTCCAATTCCTTTTGAAGTTTGGTGTACATTTTAATGCCTATTCATAGTTGATGAGTTGTGAAATTTATATAGTCGATCCGAATGGGACTAAGATATGGATTGTCATAAAAGTTAATTTATATGTTGTAACATTATGATTTTTCGCTGTTAATATGAATCTATTTGATATAATACAATGCAACATATCAAGCTTTTATTTAATTATGGGAGCATGAATTCTACCTTGCCAATTAGATTAGAATTCACATTGTTTAATTAGACAAATTTTACATTAATTGTTGACTGGAGTTTGGAATTGTTGACATGCGGAGTTGCTAAATATAGGCATATTAGTAAAATGACTAGAGCCTTTAACGTTCATTATTGAAGACATTTAGAATTGTATCATTTTGTTATTTTGAAATAAATTCATTTTAATCTTATGGTTGCAAGTTTTGCAGCTGTTTAGGGGTTGTTTGGATGTTTGGTTTGTAATGTTAGGTCAGGTCTCAAAGATGGCCTGAAAAAACAATTATTTTGGTACCTAAAGCATGGGATAAATATTTCAACTCCAAAATTGAAACTGTGCTTCGCAAACCCTTTTGGCTATTGCACTTGAAATTTTGTTTGGTAGAATATGTTGAATAATGACTTATGGTGCTGCTGAAATAGTCAAATAAGTTAGGATTTAATGTTAACATTGAATTGAAATTGTCAAAGTTGTTTTAGGCTTCATCTAATCTTCAGCTATCTTTTAGGAATTTTTTGTTATCGCAGATTTGGTTGCTTTTTTTATATTTTTTCTGTTTAGATAAGTTGTATAAATAAGTGATTGAATACTCAATAAAATAAGGTTCATCCCTTTTTTTCTTTCTTCATAAACAATACCAACAAGTGGTATCAGAGCATTTTTCTTGAGGGACTTGTGAGTTGAGAGAAACAAAAAGAAATCATATTCACAAATACTCAAATTCAAGCCAGCAATTCGCAAAGATGGAAATAGAATCAAGTCACGGAATGCTGACAACACCGATTTTTGGTGGTGACAACTATCAACTATGGGTTATTAAAATGAAAGTCCATCTCAAGGCACAAGATCTTTGGGAAGGGAAGCAATTGAGAAAGATTACGTAGTCGCTGATTTGCCGACCAATTTAACTGTGAACAAAATAAAGATTCACAAGGAGAGGAAGACAAGAAAGGCTAAAGCTATGACTTACTTGTATGTTGTAATTTTTCTTAATATTTTCACAAAAATCATGAACCTGTCTTCAACAAAAGCCATTTGAGATCATCTTAAAGAAGAATACTAAAACAATGAATAAGTGAAGAATATGCAAGTGTTAAACTTGATCAGAGAGTTTGAAATGCAAAGAATGAAGGAGTCAAAAAGTGTGAAGGAGCACACTAACATGTTGCTTCGCCTTGCTAACAAAGTAAGATTGTTAGGTAAGGATTTTCCTGATCAAAGAATTACAGCAACAACATATTCAGCTGTTATCCCACTATGTGAGGTTGGTTACATGAATTCTAGACTTCTATGTGGGTTACATCTCAACAGATAGTTTGTTTAGAATTCATATTTGGATCCGACTAGGTTTTACGCTGGCTGTCGGCTACCTAACGCAACCCTCCTCCTTTATCCGGGCTTGGGACCGGCAGTGGATAATATCCCCAGAGAGGTATGAAGCCACCATTTCTTCTCTAAACAATGCAGAAGATCTATCAAGCATTTCCTTGACAGAGTTACTTAATGCTTTACAGGCTCAAGAACAAAGAAGACTTGTGAGGATAGGAGGAGCTGTCGAAGGAGCTTTGTAGGCACAAACAAGACCCATCGGTGAAAAAAAGATTTGGAATCACAACAAGAAGCTTGCAAATGCTAGAAACAACAATAGTAAAAATTATTCACCTTGTCCTTATTGCAAAAAATCCAATCATCCACAACACAAGTGTTGGTGGAGGCCCGATGTAAAGTGCAACAAATGTGGTCAATTAAATCACATCACGATTGTGTGCAGATCACAACAAGAAGAAGGAGAAGCTAGAGCTGCTGCTGACCAACATGAGGAGGAGTTATTTTAACTCTACTCAAAAAAATCATATCCATGCCTATGCCAAAAAAATGCCTATGCCCAAAAACTCATAATCATACCTATGTCTCATAACTATAAACCATAAAATGCCTATATGTTATATCCAAGACATGCCAAAATTAAAATGCTTTACATTTGCATCCTCAAAGTCAAGGAGGAGTGTTGAATAATGACTTATGATGCTACTGAAATAGTCAAATAAATTAGAATTTAATACTGACATGGAATTGAAGTTGTCAAAGTTGTGTTAGGTTTGATCTAATCTTCAGCTATCTTTTAAGAATTTTTTGTTACAACAAATTTGGCTGCTTTTTTTTATATTTTTTCTATTTAGATAAGTTGTATAAATAAGTGATTGAATACTCTAAAATAAGCTTCATCCCTTTTCTTCTTTCTCCATAAACAATACCAACATAATAAGCATAATTGTATTTGGTTAATGCTTGGAGCCAAGTAAGCTAATGCATTTCCAAATTGATTTTGGTTTTAAGTTATTTATTCAGTATTTTCTTATCCTTGTGAAGGTCCAAAAAAAAAAAAAAAATTGATCCTTGTATTTGTTTGAGGGCAAATGATTTTTCCCTTTTCTAGCTAAAGCTTCAAGGATAGTGGTAACGTAAAAATATTTACACCCAAGAAAGGTCCAAAGAACCTTGTTATTACTAAAATGGAGATAGGCTTACGTATTTAGATATGAATTATTGAAGCACAAAAAACTATACATCATGGCATCAATTTAGTAAGTTTTTTTTTTTTTTTTTAGGCCCATTTCAGGGTCTAGATTCTTAAAATATTATATGAAAATTCATGTAATAAAAAATTAACATTTATTCTCTTGGACATAAGTGGGACTAAGGTTAAATCAAAGGCAACCATATCTCACTAATTTCACAGGAAAAGCAGTCAAAGGATGAAATTGCACAACAATTTTATTTTTCCTTGCACATTCTTAATGTCTGCGTTTGGGTAAAAGGAAATGTCACGTTTAAATTTTGAGATAGAGTGATAAGTGAATTACACCTAATAATATAATAATTACTTTGGAGTGAACATAATTGATTTTTTTTTTTGCAAGATATCAACTTAGTTGAGTTGTGGTTAGGTTTTAATAAGGTTCTCAAGGTATAGATCGGACAGTCGGTTGAGTATATATTGGTGTCAATTTGGTGGAGTTGCGAGTTTGATTCTCGCCTTGTGCAAGAGTTAAAGGTTTAATCCGAGATTTATTTTTCCTAACGTAATCGAAGGCACAAATACCGAAAATCGTACAAGAGCGACCACCCAAAAGATAATTTTGACAAGCTTTTGTATCTTATATTGGCAATGATTCTTGCATCCAATTTCAAAGAGTAACTTAACTCATGTCAAGAGCGGAAAGAACTTTGATTTGATATCTTACCAGTAGAGGCTATTTCTTGAGCCACCGTTTAGGTTATATCTTACCTAATTTATGTGTGAGAGTCAAATATACTGAACATTCTTAAGAAATTAGTCAAGCTACACTAAGAATGCCTCCATAAAACCAAATATTGGGGGTGTTTAAAAAAATTGTTAAACTATGAAAATTGATAGCATTGCACCTCGTAGTTTTTTTAGGGGGAACAATTTGAGAAATCTCATAAATTGTGCAGTTTGCGATTTGCGATTTGATAAAAAAATAATTAATTTTTAATCGAAAACCCTAACTTTTCTTTCCTTTCTACTCTCGCCCCCCGCACCACACCTCTCATCCTCCCTTTCAACTCTTTCACAAACCTTGATTAGTGATGAAGTGAAGTTGGAGTATGCTTTATTGACCATGAATTATGTTGTGGACTTTTGTGTAATATTTATGTTATGAACATGTGATTGTGTTATAAATTTTGAACTTTTAAATTTATATTTCGTTTGGATTGTAATTTATTTTATTTTGAATTCCATGATTTTAATTAGTTATGCATTACTTTGTGTTTGAATAGTTATTATATGTTTTAGACAAACCGCATAAACTATATGGTAAAATATGGTGCAGTTTACACGGACCAAATCAGATCAGATGATTTGGAGTAATAAAAAAAATCATATATGTGATTGGGCATGTTGAAAATGGTTTAAACCAATTAAACTGCACTGTGAACACTCCTACCACACACCCAACCCCTGACCCCTGAAAAAAAAAAAAAAAATTCTGAATGCCAATTGTACATGGTAATTCTAAAACACCTACAAGATGCTACCAAGGTTTTTCAAATACGATTAAGTGGGTGTCTACAATAATCCTCTGATTATGTTATATATACTTAGGTATATTTGGCTTAATCGTTTCCACAGAGACAAAACATGGTAAGACAAGACGAATCCAAACTACAAAAATGACCAGAAATGTAAGGATGAGAAATATGCAATTCAAGAGGAAGATTTGCGAACAAGTCCATACTTGAACATCAGCAAATAATGCTTTAAAGTGAGAGTTTGTTTACTATATATGAGTAGAAATAAAACACTGGCAAGAAAGGGAAAGAAAATGTGTTTTAAGGGGCTGCAACTCAAAAATGTAGCACCAAAGAATTCATCAGGATAGATACCAGATAAACTCAAAAACTGAAGGATAGCAAGGATGTGACTGTGACTGACACCTAAACATCTTTCCACACTAAAGACTATCAAATTGATTTTCTTTTCTTTTTTTTATGGAAGAGAAATGGAGTTGCACATAGTCAAGAAAGCAATTTAATCGGAATGTAAGGTCCATATGACTGTTAACTTCCCAAAAGCTCTAAACTCAAGTGGCCTTATTCGATGGGCCACTAGTTCTGTAATTCCATCTTTATTAGCTAAACATGTGTGGATGAAAACAGTATACAGATAATAGGATGAGTAAAGACATGAAACAGGGATATAGACTACTAATTATACCAAAGGTGTAGCTCAAAAATCTATTGAGTTCATCTTTACAGGTACTAAAAGCTAGCACTAGAGAACAATTCAACGTGAAGGGTTTATAAATAATATTAACACCCCACCTGGTGGGAGTAATGCCTGTGATTGTTGTATAAATAGACATAACATAAATGAATTACATCCAACATTTCAGCAGCAAAGTGCCAAAACAGGGCTACTTTACTTGAAACCAACATTAAATAAATGATTCAGAAAAATGAAGCCAAAACTTAAGAACATTTGGTGCATACACAAAACCTGCCAAAGAGTAACATTTTTGAACGGCAAATGTGGGCTTATTTTCCTTTAGACCATGTGTGTGTGTCGGCTGGGTTTCTATCCAGTTTTCTAACTAACAGAGTTGTCGTTCGGGATTTTCTTGTTGTGGAAGTGACTGGGCTCGTTATTTTGTTGATTCTGGTTCTCTCGCCTTCGTGGTTTTTGAATTTCAAAGGTGCTGGAGCATTTCTTAGGCGACTCGATGGTTGTCCCTACCTGACCCAGGCGTCGTATCTGCTTCTGTTCTGCATTTATTCCTTGGCATGGGCTGGAGGAAATTGAAACCCACTATAAAGGAGGATGCTTCATCAATGAATGAGGTGTTTAAACGGTTTGGGGTGAAAGCATTGGTCTCAGGGTCTCGGGCTGGTGATGTGAAGCAGGCGACTGCAGATAACCCAAGCTCATCGAAGAATCCATCTGTGCGGGCGGTCCCGACGTTGGGTCCTTCTAGCGACCCTCTGGAGGTAAAGCATGTTTTGGAATCGTACTCACCTAGTGTATCCCAGACACTAGGGGAGGAGGACTTTAGTTCACAGTCGAAAGAGGTCCTGCAATCGGATGGGGATCGAGCTCCATCCCTAATGCTAGATTCTTCCTCTGACAGCCAAGAGATAGATACAACAGAGGTGGCTTAGGAAGGTTTCCACTTGATGGGTGATCAGGTCGTCAACCAGGGAGATCAGTCCAGTCAGTTGGAGAATGTCCTAGCATGCAATTCGGAGGCAGCACCTAAGGAGCCAAAAGAGACCAATGTGAGCATCAAGGCCCCAGGTAAACCCACTGCTTCATGGGTTGGCCTCTTTAAGGACAATAGGATGCAGTATCAAGGCCTTCCGTTGCCAGCATTCACGATTTAGGGTAATCGAGCTGTGTTGGAGCTTCAGGATGTTGATGAGGTTGCAAAAGCTTGGGTCTTCTGTCTTGTCGGCTTCATTGCTGGGAAATTCCCAGGTAAAGAGGCTCTACTTAATCTTTGTGATTCATGGAAAGTAAAGTATCAATACTTGGCTCATTCAAGTGGCTGGCTTGTCTTTAAATTTCTTGATGCTGAGTCAAGAGATGAGGTGTTGCAGAAGGGCCCATTCTTTGTCTTTAGGCGTCCTTTGTTTTTAAAAATTATGCCTCCGGATTTTGATTTTGTTGAAAAGATTCCTCTTTCGGTTCCAGTGTGGGTCTTTTTTCCGAACTTGCCCCTTTGTTGTTGGAGTGCAAGGGCCCTGGGCAAAATTGCTTCCATTGTTGGCATGCCCATTACCTCTGATAAGTTAACAGCCACAAAGGAATGGATCTCGTTTGCCCGGGTTTTGGTTGAAATTGATCCATCGAAGGAGTTGTCTCGGGTTATGGAAATTCAGATGCCTTCGGGGAAAATAAGGCATCAGAAAGTGGTTTATGAGAATGAATTGAAATATTGCTCTATATGTAAGGTTCTTGGCCATTTGACAATGAGTTGTAAGAAGAATGGCATTCTTGTAAAGTCCAGGGGTGTTGTTGGATCGATCGCGCATGGTCCTCATGCTGGAGCCGACAATCAGGCTCCTGTCTTGAGCACCATCGGAAAGTCCTCAAAGCCTATGGGCCCACCCCCTCCTAAGGATAAGCCCATAGGTGTTTGTTGAAATCTAGAATGTTTGAAGAAGATTTGGAGGAGATTGTGGTGAGAGATTAAGATTGAGATCACAATATTTGGAAGGTTTAGGCTGATTATTTGGGGTTGATTTCTTGGGTTAAATCTTATGTTTCCATTTTTGTTCTCTATGTACATGATAAATAGGGACCAAGTATGTAAAGGAAGTGTAGACTAATTGAATATAAGTCTGATTTAATTTTCTCATCGTCTACATGGTATCAGAGTCCAAGTCACTTTGAAAACCCTAGAAGCCATGGCCGCCAGCCATGAATCTATCCAGTCGGTAACTCAGGAGGGAGAATCAGAGATAATCCCCTCCATGGGTTTGACTGGTGGGTTTGAAAATTCTTCAATTTGTCTTACCGTAGAGAAGTTGAATGGGAAGAACTACCGAAAATGGGCCCAATCCATCAAGCTGGTCATCGACAGCAAAGGCAAATTGGGCTTCCTTATCGGCGAGATCAAACAACCATCTTCCAAGGAGGTAGCGGCTTTCCAGAAATGGCGGTCTGAGAATTCCCTCATCACCTCTTACTTGATCAACTCCATGCGACCAGCGATCGACAAGACATACATGTTCCCGCCGACAGCGAAGGATGTGTGGGAAGCAGTTCGCGAGACCTACTCCGACGCCGATAATGCCTCTCAAATCTTCGAGATAAAAAGTCGGTTGTGGCAGATGAAGTGAAGAGAAAGAGAAGTGACGGAATACTACACGAAGATGCTAGGTTTATGGCAAGAACTTGACCTTAGCTGTGAAGAATCTTGGGAGTGCACGAGTGACAGTGTGCGATTCAAGAAGAAGATGGAGAACGAGAGGGTGTATGAGTTTCTGGCTGGGCTCAACAGAGAGCTCGACGATGTGAGAAGTTGAGTCTTGGGTCGTCGGTCATTACTTTCCATTCGGGAGGTCTTCTCTGAAATTCGGCGAGAAGAAAGTAAGTGGAAGGTGATGTTGAGGGAGAAGAGTGTGGCTGGGCCTGAGGCTTCAGCCCTTGTATCGCGTGGGCCTTCATCTCATGGGCTTTCCACAGCATCTGGGCTGAAACAAAACAAAAGGCTTTTTTGCGACCATTGCAAAAAATCAGGCCATTCCAAAGATACCTGCTAGGTTTTACATGGCAAGCTTGCTGATTGGAAGCCCAGGCAGCCCAATAAACCTCATGGGTACCAAGCCTTGACTTAACAACAAATAGAATCAACCCATCATACTCAGTTAGCCCCTACTGGGGGTTTTAACTCCGAGCAACTTGAGAAGTTATATGCTCTTTTTTCGACCTTTCAAGCCTTGGGTTAGCCTTCTACACCTCATTCATCAAGTTCCTTAGCCCACAAAGGTACTTTTTTGACTACTCTTAGTACTACTTCGCGCTGTACTCCCTGGATTATTGATTTTGGCGCATCCGATCATATGACTAATTCCCATCATTTATTTTCCACATACTCACCTTGTGCCGGTAACTTGAAAGTAAAAATTACAGATGGTACTTTATCCCCGGTAGCTGGTAAAGGGAGTATCCGTATCTCTGAATTTATTACTTTGGAGTCTGTCCTTCATGTTCCTAATTTGTCTTGCAATCTGTTGTCTGTTAGTCAGCTAACCAACCAATCTCATTGCTCAGCTACTTTTTTGTCTTCCCATTGTGTCTTTTAGGAGCTATCATCGGGGAAGACGATTGGCAATGCTAAGGAATGCGAAGGACTCTACTACTTTGATGACGTTCACATGAGTAAACAGTGTCATCCTTCCTTTTGTAATTCTGCATCTAGTCCTAGGGATAGTGACCTATTGTTGTGGCATAAACAAATGGGTCATCCAAGTTTTCAATATCTAAAACGTTTGTTTCCTTCACTTTGTTCGAATAAAAATCTTTTGGATTTACAATGTGAAGTCTGTGAACTCGCAAAACATCCTCGCACTACTTTTCCCTCCAGTCCTTATAAACCATCTCTGCCTTTTACTTTGATTCACAGTGACCTTTGGGGGCCTTCACGTGTCCCCAATAGGACCCACACAAAATGGTTTATTACCTTTATTGATGACCATTCTCGTCTTTGTTGGGTGTCTTTACTACATGATAAATCTGAGGTTAGTTCTGTTTTCATGAACTTCTACACTATGATTTACACCCAATTTCATACAAAAATTCAAATTCTTCATACTGATAATGGCACTGAGTACTTCAATTATTTTTTGGGCCCTTATCTTCAAGCCAAAGGTATTGTTCACTAGAGTTTTTGTGTTCACACCCCCCAACAAAATAGGGTTGCTGAACGAAAAAATCGGCATATTCTTGAGGTACCTCGTACCCTCTTATTCACCTTTCACATGAAAAATAATTTTTGGGGTGATGCCATTCTGATTGTTGCATTCCTCATCAACCGAATGCCTAGTCGAATTCTCTCATTTACAACCCCTCTCCTAAAATTTCAGGAGATCTTCCCTAATTCTCGGCTCAATTCATCTCTTTCGCTTCGTGTTTTTGGGTCCACCGTGTTTGTCCACATTCACGCCTCCCAACGTACCAAGTTGGATCCAAGAGCCCTCAAATGTGTCTTCCTTGGTTGCTCTTCTACTCAGAAGGGTTACAAGTGTTATGACCCTCTTTCACATAAATTATATGTTAGTCTAGATGTCACATTTTTTGAGCATACTCCCTACTACTCGCTTTAGGGGGAGTCCTTGAGTGAAGCTCGTCCCTCAGACACAGACACCGACTTTGATGTTGCGATCTTTGAGTCTGCTCCTTATGATATACCATCTCCATCTCCTTTTTTGTCCAATGCAAAAGGAATCTTGAACTCAGGGGGAGATGTGGAAGAACAAATAGACAAGGAGCCACTTGTCTACTTAAGGAGACCTAAATCAAAGCCCGTTGAGACTCTCGCATCTGAAGCATCAAAAGAGTTTGAACCAGTGATAGCTTCAAATACTCATGAGCCAAAACCCAATCCTGACCAAGTAAAAAATCTTGATGACTTACCCATTGCTCTTAGAAAACAACCTTGTTCATGTACTCTCCATCCTATCTCCAAATTTGTATCTTACAATGCCCTTTCTGCCAGGTGTTGTGCTTTTACGTCTAATCTTGACAGAACCCAGATTCCTAAGAATATTCAAGAAGCCTTGGAGATTCCAAAATGGAGAGAAGCAGTGATGGAAGAAATAAGGGCATTCGAAAAAAATGGAACTTAGGAGGTGATGACGTTGCCAAGGGGGAAGAAACCAGTGGGTTGCAAGTGGGTGTTCACGATGAAGTACAAGGCGGATGGCACAGTAGAGCGGTACAAAGCCTGTCTAGTTGCAAAGGGGTTCACCCAAACATATGGTATTGACTACACCAAGACATTTGCACCAGTAGCCAAGCTAAATACAATACGAGTTCTCTTGTCCTTGGCAGTAAACCTAGACTGGCTACTCCATCAGTTTGACATCAAGAATGCCTTTCTGAATGGTGAGCTAGAGGAAGAAGTATTCATAACATTACCACCGGGATTTTACAAGGAGGAAAAAAGAACCAGAGTATGTAGATTGAAGAAATCTCTATATGGGCTCAAGCAATCACCAAGAGCGTGGTTTGATAGATTTGCGAAGGTAATTAAGAATCAAGGATATCAACAGGGGCAATCAAATCATACTATGTTCTTTAAACTATCCAATGATGGTAGGAGGACCATTCTGATTGTGTATGTGGATGACATCATACTTACTAGAAATAACATAGGAGAGGTGGAGAGGTTGAAGAAGGTCTTAGCCACAGAGTTTGAAGTTAAAAACCTAGGTCAACTGCGATATTTTCTGGGAATGGAAGTCGCCAGATCAAAGAAGGGAATTAGTGTCTCTCAGAGAAAGTACGTTCTTGACCTTTTGACTGAGACTAGTATGCTTGGTTGCAAGCCAAACAATACCCCGATTGAGGTAGGAAAAAGAATGTAAGATGGTGGAAAACTGATGGATAGAGAAATATATCAAAGGCTTGTAGGTAGATTGATCTACCTATCTCACACTAGACCTGACATTGCTTTCGCTGTAAGTGTTGTCAGTTAGCTATGCATTCACCAAAGGAAAGTCACCTAGAAGCAGTGTATAAGATTCTCAGATATCTAAAAGGCTCACTAGGGAAAGATCTATTCTTTAAGAAAGGAGATAGTAAGAAGATAGAGATCTATACAGATGCAGATTGGACAAGTTCAGTAGAAGACAGAAGATCTACTACCAGTTATTGTACTTACATTTGGGGAAATCTAGTAACATGGAGAAGTAAGAAGCAGAACGTGGTAGCCAGAAGTAGTGTTGAAGCTGAATTCAGAGCTGTTGCTCAAGGGATGTGTGAAGGGCTATGGTTACAAAAGCTTTTGGAGGAACTACATATCACAGTAGAGGTTCCCATCAAACTCTATTGTGACAACAAAGCTGCTATTAGTATTTCTCATAATCCGATCCAATATGACAGGACTAAATATATAGAAGTTGAAAGACATTTGATAAAGGAGAAAATTGAGAAAGGAACAATCTGCATGATCTATATTCCTACTAGAGAACAATTGGCAGATATATTCACTAAGGGGTTACAGAGATCTAGTTTTGAAGAGTTTATCTGCAAATTGGACAGGATCAACATCTATGATCCAACTTGAGGGGGAGTGTTGAAATCCAGAATGATTTGAAGAAGATTTAGAGGAGATTATGGTGAGAGATTAAGATTGAGATCACAATATTTGGAAGGTTTAGGCTGATTATTTGGGGCTGATTTCTTGGGTTAAATCTTATGTTTTCATTTTTGTTCTCTATGTACATGATAAATTGGGACCAAGTATGTAAAGGAAGTGTAGACTAATTGAATATAAGTCTAATTTAATTTTCTCATCGTCTACAGTGTTCCTCCAGATGCCTTTCGTAATTCCCATCCTTAAGTCCTCAAGGACTCTAGTTAGGGTGGTGTTGATAATGTTGTTGCTTGGAATGATGATGCCAGTCAGGTGGGTGCAGATAAAGGAGGCACAATGAGTTCGCATAATGCTGCTTTAGGCTCTAAAGAGGTGGACCCAAATGACCCTTTTTAGTTGGTCACGTACAAGAGGAACAGAGGTGGTAAAGGTGATGAGGTCTTAGAGGATCAACCGAATGCGAGCCATAAACCTCAGTCGGAGGTATTGAAAGGTAACTTGTCTCTTTCCAATACAGGGGTCCCAAAGCTTAAAGGCCCTAATGTGCAGAAGGCTACTGTTCAATCGAAAAAGGATAAGATGAAGGGCCAGACCCTTCCTTCCCCTCTATGAAGATTGGTTGTTGGAATATCAGGGGTCTAATATAGGCCCTGAAGCAAAATGGGGTGGCTAGCCTCATGCACCTTCAACAGGTTGATATCATGGGTATTCTTGAATCGAAACTCTCTGAGTCCAAGATTGGCTCGATTATGAAAAACAAATTTAAAGGCAGGTTGGAAGTTGATAACTTCCATTTGCATGATGCAGGAAGGATTTTTATCCTTTGGGATCCAAACAAAGTGTAGGTGGAGCTTGTTGATATGTCTCCTCAAGTGATCCACTGCAAAGTTAGCTGTAAGGTTTCATTTATCTCTTTCCATATAAGCTTTGTGTATGCGTATAATTCGGTGGTGGGTAGAAGGCTTCTATGGCTTAATCTCAGGGAGTTTGGCGCTCGTTGCTTAGGCCCATGGATTTTGTTGGGTGATTTTAATTGTGTTTTGAGGGAGGAGTAGAAATGCAATGGGCTTCCAGTCTCTGAGTATGAAACCAAAGACTTATATGAATGTCGTGTTGATTTGGGGCTTTCGGATCTGCTTTCCACGGGGTGCTTCTTTACATGGTCCAATAATTGGATGATGTCTAAGCTCGATAGGGCCATGGCCAATAACTGCTGGTTCTTGAATGGGATTTATGGTCAGACAGACTTTCTGCATTCGGGGTGTCTTTTTGATCATTCCCCCAGCATTGTATCCATCCTTAGGCCTCCAAGACCTAAGCTTATTGCGTTTAAATTTTTTAATATGTGGACCTGCCATGAGGATTTCTTCAGGTTGGTTGAATCGGAATGGAAGCTCGGTATTGCAGGGAACAAACAATTTGAGATTTGTAGGAAGCTTCATCAGCTCAAGTAGCCCCTGTGGTATTTTAATTGGATGCATTTTAGCCACATCTCTAGTAGAGCTGAGAATGTTGGTCGTGAACTTCTTGAGGCTCATTCTTCCTTGCAGATTCACCCTGATTGTATGGAGTTCCATGATAAAGTTTTTTATTTAAGGAAGAGGGCCTTGTTTCTTAAAGAAGCTAAAAGACTATTTTTCCTCTAGAAGGTTAAATGTGCATATCTAAAGAACGACGACAATTGCACCAAGTTCTTTCATTCGATGGCCAAGAGAAATGCAAAGCGTAACTACATTGCTGCTGTGGCTAGGGAGTATAGGACCTTTACATCATCTCAGGATCAGGTGGTTGATGACTTCATCTGGTTTTATCGTAAGTTGCTTGGCACCGGGGTTGCCTGTGATCCTATTGATCCAGCTATTCTTAGCTCGGGGCCTTTAATTTCTAGAGATCAAGTTGATAGATTGGTTCAGGAGATCAGTGTGCAGGTGATTAAAGAGGCTTTGTTTGATATTGGGGATGACAAGGCCCCGGGTCCTGATGGCTATATTGCTCTCTTCTTCAAGAAGTCCTGGAGTATTGTGGGTGATCAGTTGTGCCAAGCTGTGTTGGAGTTTTTCTCCACAGGAAATCTTCTGAAGCAGATAAGCCATTTGGCTATTGTCCTTGTGCCCAAGTCCAGCTCAGCCAATTCAATTGGAGACTTTCGGCCTATAACTTGCTGCAATGTTTTTTACAAGATTATAGCTAAAATTCTGTCTTCTCGGTTAGCGCCTGTGCTGGACTTTGTTATAGATAAGGCCCAGTCTGCGTTCATCCAAGGTAGGAGTATGGCCGAAAATGTTCAGCTTGCACAAGGGCTGCTGCGTAAGTATGCTCGAAAAATAATCTCTCCGCGATGCATCATTAAGGTAGATCTTCGCAAAACCTATGATACTGTAAGTTGGCATTTTCTGCAACAAGTCTTGGAAGGTCTGGGCTTCCCATCCCTGTTTATTAAGTGGATAATTGAATGTGTGACTTTGGCATCCTATTCTCTAGTTATTAATGGTAATATGCGTGGGTTCTTCAAAGGCTAGAGAAACATGCGGCAAGGAGACCCCTGTCCCCTTTTTTGTTTGTGTTATGCTTGGAATACCTTTCTCGGGCCCTTAATTTGGCTACTGATGGTCCTGACTTCAACTTTCACCCCAAGTGTAATAAGCTTAAGTTGTCTCATTTGGCTTTTGCTGATGATCTTATGTTGTTTGCTAGAGGGGACGGACCATCTATTCGTATCATTATGGACTGCCTCAAGCATTTTGAATCTAAATCGAGGCTGCAGGCTAATGCTCTCAAGTCTTGCATCTTCACAGCTGGTATTGAGGGACAAGATCTCCAATGTATTATGGATGTAACTGGTTTTCCCAAAGGGGTTATGCCTTTTCGCTATCTTGGTATCCCGTTGGCAGCGGTTAAGCTTAAGGTTAGTCACTATGAGTCGCTTATATCAAAGATGTCGAACAATATTAAAGCTTGGCAGGCAACTTCCCTTTCATATGCAGAGTGGCTGGAGCTTATCCATGTTGTGATCCAAGGAGTGGTTTGTTTTTGGTGCTCTATTCTCCCGGTCCCAGCTGCTGTCATTGACTAGATTTATAGCGTATGCAGGCGCTTCCTCTGGAACTCCAAGGCCTCCCTTGTCGGCTGGAAAAATGTTTGTTTGCCTAAATGTGAAGGTGGCTTGGGCCTTAAGGATCTTAAAAGTTGGAACTTTTGTTTATTTGTTAAGATCCTATGAGACATTCATTGCAAGGACACGTTGTGGGTTCAATGGATCCATCATGAATTCTTGCACTCGGTCTCCATTTGGCAGAGGTAGGCTCGGAATGATGACTCCCCTCTAATGAAGAGGATGATGCTTATAAGGGATACTATGTGTGAGGCACAAGGTTTGGAGGCCATGATGAGCCTGCTTGAGAGAGCTTGGCAAATGGTCCTCAGCTTGATGTGCAAGCTGCCTATGAGTTATTTGGGCCGAAGGGACAAGTTAAGGTGTGGGAGAATACTGTTTGGCACCCTTGCCTTGTTCCTAAGCATGCCTTCATGTTATGGTTATGTGTTAGATCCACCATTCGAACTCGTGATAAGCTCTTATTTCGGGATATTGACCGTGCTTGCCCCTTGTGTAATGGGGCAGAGGAGACTGCTGGCCATCTATTTTTTCGATGCCTATTCAGCTCGACAATCTGGGAGCATATAAGAACATGGATAGGCATCTCTAGAGGCATGACTTCGGTCCCCAATGCTCTCAAATGGCTGTACAAAGAAGGTAGATGATCCTCTTGGATATGCAAGGCTAAGAAAATAGCCTTGGCCTATTCGGTCTACCAAATTTGGGTAGTTAGGAATTGTTTAATTTTTTATTTTGTTCAGTCTTCTGTAGAGGGGCTAATTCATAGGATCAAAACCTTTATATACAAAATAGTGTTTATTCTGTATCCTTATGTTTTGGACAATTTTGAAGGCCTTGCTGTCAGCCTTCAGGTTTTGGTTTTTAGCCATGTTTCTTAGGTATGCCTAGTGATTATTTGTACATTTGATCATTTATACATATTTATCGATTTGATAAAAAAACAAAAAAGTCGCATGCAGGAGGACATTCCTGTTGTTTGTTTGTTAGTGAAGACCCAAAAGTAAACACACCGTGAAAGAGTTGAAATATATGCCCTCAAACACCAATTTCACAACTTTAACAGTCTAACATCACCACCAAATAAACAATGTTAACACCAACTAAAATGACCATGTCTATCTGTGCGATGGTTCGATTTGGGGATGGTCTCCAAGAAAGGGAGTCTAGCCTCTGCTAAAGCGTATCCTGTCTACAAGGGATTCCATTTGTCAATCGGAGGGGTTGGTGGAGGCTTCCATTCAATTGCTATCTAGCTGGGCACAGAGAGGCACAATCTTATCAAGTGCCTATGAGTTTTTTCGTTCGAAACGGGTTAAGAAGATATGGGGTTAGTGACGTTTTGAATGCGTCTATTACCCTTAAGCATGCCTTTACGCTGTGGCTTAGCGTTAAATCCAAGCTGTTAACAAGGGATAATTTGCAATTTTTGGGCATCGACGAAGCTGTGGTCTTTGTGGTTCCTGTGACGAGTCGCATCAACATGTTTTCTTTCAATGTTCAGTGATTTGGGGGCATATTAAAGCTTGGCTTGACATCCGTAGGTCTATATCTTCGATTGCTAGTGCCTTAAAATGGCTTAAAAAAGAGGCTCGTGGGTCTTCTTAGCAGAGTAAGGTCAAGAAAATTGTGCTTGCTAGTGCGGTCTACTTTCTTTGGACAGTTAGGAATTGTCATATTTTTTAAGGCCAAAGTCCATCCATGAATAGTTTCATTAATAGGGTTAAAACACATATATACATGATTATTTTTGTTTTGTATCCTCATGTTTTAACTCACTATGAGGCCCGTGCTATGGCTCATAGCTTTGGTCCTTTCCTTTGTATTGCTTGAGGATGCCCTCTGTATTTGTATGGTTCATTTTGATCTATATATTTTATTTACTGATAAAAAAAAATGAACACAGAACCATATGTTTTACTAGAAAAGAGAAAGAAGATGAACAATAAAGGGGAGGGAGGGGAGAGAGAGGAGCATTCACCAATTTTGGCTCACATACACGAGGCATGGCGATCTTGGTTCATTTTCAGATTCTTGGTTGTAAACAAACAAAATTTTAACCTCCACGAATTTCACATATTGTCTTCATTGCAGATAGGTAAAACATAAAGTCAAAGTAAACAAAACCTGGAAGGGGAAGTAATTCAATACTTGCCTTGGTACGCCACAATCAGGAGATCTGCTACATCAAGAATGCAATCTACCATAGTAGATGAATAGCTAAAAGAACTACTAGGGGGGGCAAATCGCAAGCAGTTGAAAAATAGAAATAAGCAAATCAATTTAACGCCCCCCCAGAATACACCCACCAGAACAAAAAAATCCATTTGATCACATGAGCTCTCATCACACTAGCTCTTGCTTTTTGCAGAGTAGAATGTCCACCCCAGCCAAGTCTAACTCCGGCTCAAATAATGCACCTGGGTCCTAGTCTAATAACACATTGTCACAAGCTTACATCTCAAAAACAGATCTCTTTTAGATGTGCTTGATCCAAAACTTCAAATGCCTTGTAATACTCCATCTCAAATCAATATAGAAAATCATTTTCCAGATATCATTAACTCAGGATAGATATATATTGGAAATATTTTCCCATTTTGTTGGAGAAAAACATGTATCGAACAAAGAAAGATTTGAGTAGTAAAAAGGAGGAAGGATAAGGAGATCAAAATAATTCTCTATCAGAAATCAACCTAAAAGCTCTTATTCTGATCAAGTTTAAAAGAGATCCTAATAAGTTGAATTTATACATCTGATTCCACTTGAAAGATACAACTGGACCGGATGCCTTCTCACTGTCTCAGGGCACGAAATTACCTCCACAAGCTGATTCTCCTGACCACGTGTAAAAGAGGGGGGCGTAAGTCAAACCTGTCAAAGTGATGCTATTTTTCCCATGCATCAATTTTGTAAGTACAATCTAGGATTATGTCAACTACAACTTAGAATATTGTTTCGAGATGGGACTGAAGACAAAAATGATTGAATTAATGATCAATGAGACAATCTAAGTTCGGACTAAAACTGTGCCAATTACAAATGTTCAATAAAATTCCTCATTCTGCAGTGAAGGATTACACACATGGTGGATCCAAAAATCACACGACTCACATTCAAAGGCTATGTAAGAGGAGTTTGGGAAAGGTTTGCCACAGCGGCTGCAAGGAGTTTCATCCCTTCCCTTGGGCTTGTGGACACAACTGAGAAGGTGGCAGTGATCATCCACTTTGAAGCGTCCTCCAAACTTGACATTCAAATAACGTTCAATAGGATAGATGCACGTCGGATGCAAAGATTGGTCACAGTCAACACAATGATAGAACCAATACATTGAATCAATATCGTCCTCGCAGATTGCACAGTAATACTCATCTGGCTGGCCTTTGATGGGATCATAAGTAAGAGCAAATGGATGTTTGTCATATCTATGCCCAATGGTAAATGGAAGCAAAGCGCACCCAATGCACAGCTTGAAATGGCAAGCTTCACAGACAAAAGCATAGTCAGAGACAATGTCTATGAGACTTGCTTCACATGTATCGCAGCCTTCTGAGCGTGCTCTCCTCAAGGCAAGAGTGTGGTCGTGAGCTTGGTGCTTGATTACTCGAGGAAGTGAAGCACACTTGACATCAAGGTAGAATCTACAAGCAGAGCAGCCAAAGACGAACCCGTTGCTGAACAACCCACAGCAGCCACACTTGTGGAGATGAAGATCTTGAGAGTGATATGTGATCAAGAGAAGTGGGTGCTCTGGGTGAGATATGTGTTGCAGTTCATTGGGTAAATCAGCGCACCACTCGTGAAGAGAGAAGTTGCATTGAATGCAATGATAGAATGGGGATGAGATGGTCTGTCCACAGCCATTGCATACTTGGTCATCCTTAGCCTCATCAATTTGCTTGCTGAGAAAAATTAGCGGGTGGTCTTCACTGCAATGGCTGATCTTGCCAGCTTCTGTGTATCTTCCATGTAATCTAATGTTCTTAATCAATTGGCTTATTACATCAGCAGATTCATCCGGCACGGGGAAGGTGATCGGATTAATCTCTTCTTTAGAATCCCTGAAACCACAATGTGAGAAGAGAATGTAAATACCATCAAATAACATAAAGAGTTCCAGAAGGGGGAAAAAATGCTCACTTGGGCATCTCAAGTTTAGGTTTTTGCAAATCTAAATCAGCAGAATTAGGGTCAAGTTCTTCATCAGAGTCTGTTTCGCTATCCCTGGATGCACGAAAACAAGATAGAACTTTAAACACCAAGCAAACGAAATTTTCACTCACATTTACAGGAGAAAAGGGCCTACCTTTTGGAATTCCCAGACTCCGATGGCACGCAATCTACGTGGACGAAATACTGGCATTCCGAACAACAATAAACCCAATGCACTCTGTTCAGTTCCTCAATGCAGATTTCACAGTAAGGCCCGTAAATGTAATATTTATAGGGAATAGAATAGATGAGAGTGAGGGGGTGACGGTGGCGACGGAGCTTGATAGTGGTTGGAACAGAAGCACAATCTTGGTTGACCCAGAAGCCACAGGTGGTGCAGAGATACGATTCGCCCTCATGGGTTCGACCGCAAGCATCGCACAAGAACTGGGTGGGCTTGTGGATGGGAATCAACTGGTGTGGGTGGCTCTCGTGCTCGACCCTGCGCCGAATACGGAGCGTAATCGAGGCGCAGGGCAGGTCGAGATTGAAGTCGCAGTTGGAACAGCGATAGATGAATGCGTTGCAGAGCGACTGGCAGAGTTCGCATCTGGTGCTCCAATGGCGGGTGGGGGGGTTGGGGAGGAGGGAGAGGGGGTGTTTGGGGTGAGAGGGATGCGTCATTTCTCGGGGGAATTCAGCGCACCATTTGTGGAGGAAGAAGCTGCACTTGCGGCAGGAATAGGAAGGGCCGGAGATTGGTCGCCGGCAGCCGTTGCAGAGAACTTTGAGGCCGCCGTCATGGTGTTCTTGGGTGAGAATCAATGGATGATCATGGCTGAAATGGAGTAGCTCCATTTTCCTCTGTTGTGTTTGGATGGGTAGAAAATACAGTACACAAACCTCAACCCATTTTCCAATATGTTGGGGAAAAGGGAAAGCAGATCAAATTTTGATAATAAATTAGTTTTGGTGGTTGAGAAACTTGTAATAAATTATGTAATTTATTTTGATTTTTAAATAATTTATTAATTAATAAAATATTTTAAATTACTATATGTTTATAAAAACTAATAGAATTATTTCAAAATTAAAAATAAAATAAATAAATACACGAAAAAAATCCATTTATTACATTTTAACTTTCATCTTAACTAGCAACATTACATATGAACCTTCACTTTAACCTTCACTATAAGATTTGAAGGAAATATACTTAACTTCGATGGTTGATATATAAACTTTTAAAGATATTATAAATTTTTTAAATTATTTAATACAATGCATATGCTTTTCAAATAATTTAATAAATTATTATAAATTATCACATTATGTTTTAAGACAAAATTTAGACGAGCAGAACTCGTTATTAGTATTAGCAAGTTTTTAGAGCTTGACGCTCTAAAAGCATAGGTCGAGCAGTCGAATGAATAACATGTCGATATCATTTCGGTGGATTACGAGTTCAATTCTCGTATTGCGTAAGGGACAAAGGGCCAATCGATGATTTATCTTTTTTTATATAATTGAAGACACGAACACCGAGTGTCACTTAAAAACAATCATCTCAAGTTCTTAGAGCTTGATACTTAGCCAAATTTTGCTTATATGCCTATTGTATTATCTTTAAACAATCTCTATGCTTAGAAAATTTTCAATTGTTTTAAATTTGTAACTCGAGTTCCTTATGATTTATTTACTAAGATAATGTTTGTTAATCAAAATATAGATGGGAAACGATAAGATACGTGAAGTATTCTAAATTTTTATTATTTTCAATATATTTGTTAAACTTATCTGATAACTATTAAAAAAGAAGTCACGTGACTTCTTATTTGACATTTTGTAAATGTGTTTATATTTTTCTCTTTTCAAGATAAATATATTTTGGATCTTACAAATAGAAAAAAATAATACATATATCATTCAATACATTCTAAAAAATTTATCAAACAGTTTGATAAAAATTTTAAAATATTTTTCAGGCTTATCTTGATCATTCCATATTTTTGTCCAGAAATCATTATAATCTTATTTTAATATAATTTTATCTTATTTATTTTAATAAACGTTATCTAAGTAAAAGTGCCTTATAAACTATCTACTAGTACTAGCAAGTCATGCTCGTGTGAATTTCATACTAAAACCCATTTTCTAGAACAATGATATGAATAATTTGTGATAATAATTAATATAAATAAAAAAAATAGTAATCATAAAAGTAAAAAGTAAAAAGTAAAAAGTAAAAAGTAAAAAGTAAAAGTACATAAATCTTGAATTGAAAATGTCAAAGAAAGAGTTGCAAGGATGAAGGAGAGAATTTGAGGGAACAAAGAAGGAATTGAATTAGCTTTGAATTGAGGTCTTTGTATTTGAGGGAACATAAAGTTTGTTGAGTTGGATCTTAATTTTGATTTGAACCATCGCTAAATTAAATTTTATTTTGACTCTAATCTCGTGGGTCCTATCTCCACTTCAATAATATTTATACTTAAAATTTTATAATTTTTAATAAAAAATAATTAATTTTATTTTCAAAACAAATCATAGAATGTGCCTAAACAAGAAGGCACAAATGATAGAGGAAGTAATTTGTCCCATTTGATGGGTAAAAATTGATCAAAATTATAAAATTATTTGTTAAAATGATTTTTATTAGAAAAATAAAAAAATGGTATATAATAATTTCATATAAAAATAAATGTTTACTTAAAAAATTGGATTATTTCCTGCCCAATGCAATTCCAAAGAGCATGTGGTGTGGGCATATCCCACTAGATATTCCGAATCAGTTGAAGAAATGGAAATCTTAAGTTGCATCAAAATTTGACCAAACACATCAATCAAGACGTTTGATTTTCTGAAACCACCCATTTCAATTAAGTCCAACTCCATGGTAATGCTTCCAAGCTCTTCACGTGGGTAAGTCTCTCTTATAAACAAGCCTTCACAACCCATTTCAATTCTGCTTTTTCTTGTTTCAACTGGGATGAATTTCACTTGTATCCAAATACTCACCAGAAGTTCAAAACCGTCGATCTATGATAACGTTTTTACCTTTTCCATCGAGTCCCAGAAATGTGGAAATGGGCACTGTTTTGGGTTGCTTCTTTCCATGCGTTCGACTACTTCAATTGATTGTGCAGAAGTAATTTTTCATGCCCATCAAATTGATACAAGAAAAGTATTCAGCAAATATATATATATATATGTATGTATTTTGAAGCAAATATTTGAGATCTTTGTTCATGTTTATCTTTCCTGTTTATGGTATGGAATCTGTGCTCAGAAATGGTCTTCTTTTGATGAACGGGCATTGTTCGATTAGGTCTAAATGGGTTTTTCTCTGTGAAAATATGAAATTGGGAGCATTCTCTTTGAGCTTGCATAGCTATTAGTTTGGATTGCAGAAGATTAGGCTGGATTTCCTAGTCAATAATAAAAATTAAAGTGCATAAAATGCCAAAATATTGGAAAAAGAGTGTTAGAATTTGATCCAGTGGTGTTTCAGAGCTGAAAAAGGGACTATTTCTGAATGGTGGTGGAGGCCTTATCCTAAATGCTAAACACTTTAGTAACATAGTCACCTTTCTGCAAAGCTCAACTCTTTGCTGGAGAAAGAAGATTGCGTGCTCATATAAATGGGCTGCTACTGTTTAATTAGGACATTTCCTTGTTAAAGTAATCAATTTTAACTATTCAAAAGGCTTCAGATTACAATCCACATGTAAGACCTAAATAACATTACTTGATTCGCAATATGGTTCATATCCAACCTTACCTCTGTGTCATAGAAGATGGATCGCTCTGGAATATGGAATGGGAACTTGGTATGCCATATGATGTATTTGTAAGTGCTATTATTGCAATCAAGATAATTTTGAAACTATTTTGTTTTTAACAAATAAATATCTTGTAAAATAACATAACCTAGTCTACTTTTTCTCCAAATTTATTATACAAGAACATGTTTCGTGTACCATGATGATCATTTGTTTTTCTGTCTTGACATTTCTTCAAGAGAAATGCTTATTATCCCTATGTTTTTATTTGTTATATTTGTTTTTGCCCCTTTGGAGAAGACATTGAAGTGAACAATTATGAAAAACATTGGGATTAGTAGGATTGTTAAATTCACTATATCGGAACATAAATGAACCTTTTTTCGTAACATGCATACTGATTTGTAGTATGTGCCATTGAACATGCCAAATATAGAATGTAGGAAAGCAGAATAATTTCCTTCATTGATATATTACACCAAGCTTCCCAATGTAAGTACTTCGTCAACATCCTCCTGTGTTTTAAGATAGTAATCGATCAGGATGGAAATACGTGTAACCATTTGGCATTTACTAGCATTAAACCCCAATCTCACTCGTTTGGTTTCAATCATGTCATTTGTTTTGGGTTATTTTAAGTACTCCAATATCAATCCTTATGCTGCTGTGGTAGAAGGAACTTTTGTTTTCCTTGTTTCTTCATCAGAGACCATTCTGTAACTAATAAAATGATAGTTTTTGTTTCTGTAATGCTCCAAACCATGCATAGTGCATATGAAGTTGAAGAGGATAAGTATGCTAGTACTTAGAGAATTTATGTAGATTATACTTCACTCTTCATAAAATTGACCGAGAACACGATTTTATAAGAGTAACCATGGTGAGGTGGCAAGAGATTCATATTTCATAATATATTTCTTTATTGCGAGGGTAAACTGGTGTTTATAAGGTGGTATAGAGTATTTCATACATAATATGTGAATTTTGTGCAAAGGGCATAATGAAAACCAATTACTAGACATGGGCACTTGATAATGCCAACACTATATTCTGGGATATATCCCAAACCCTTCTTTGGGTTGTTCTTTTGCATGGAGTTGTATTTTCAATGTGACTTTTAAAAGACAATTGACATCATGAATACCATGTCACTAACCCTAACATAATTAGGACAAGGCGTAGTTGATATGGTGATCCCATACCCTTATCTGAGTTTGGAGTATTTGACATGGAAGGGTGACAATGTAACATGGAAAACAAGCACTGTCTAGTTTCGAGCTAATGTTAAAATGCTGTTTTTTATAGTTGAAAAACATTTCAAAGAACTACCAAAAAGAAAAAAAAGAAAAACATTTCAAATATGGCTAATTTTACAAGATGGCGTATTCTCTTAGGTTTGTTAGAAATGTCTCTCCAATGGCTGAGTCAACCTTGACAAAAATGGCTGGATAGCCAATTGGAGCTTCTACCCAAGCTTCAGAACCTTGTTTCGCATATAGGTGGCCTGTCCAAATATGTTTCCAAGGACTTCTTTCTCCTACAGGAAAATAAACCTTCACTTTCTTTTTGCCTTTGTCAAGTACAGGAGCAACTAGTATCTCTTCACCAACCAAAAATTGCTGATAACTCAACCTATGCACTTTTTCATCATCTGGGTAGTGAAGGAATAGGTGGCGACAAACAGGCAAGCCTTTCCGAGAAGCTTCCTGCTTTAAGCAACATATACATGGTCATTCTTCAGGGCAGCTACAACATTATTCAACTTCACTGCAAAATAATATCAATGAAATTCTGTCTCACCTTAACAAGTTGAATCCTATAGAACCTCCAAGCTTTGTACACTTTTGCAAACCTTGCGAAATGTGATAATGTCTTGTGATTTGAATAGAACTGGCTATTGCAGGATGGTTTGTTTCCCTGATTAGAAAATACTAACAAACATAAGTAACTTATAGGACCAAACAGAGACTAAGGGTAGTCTCTTCAAGAAATGCATTTGGAATTGAGATTTATTTAGTTCAATTTGTAGTTATGCACATCAAAGCCAGCTTTGGTAATGCAATTTCCAAAAGAATGCTCTTCCACTAATTACCAGTTTAGTTGCGTTCAATGCCTGCTACAACTACAACTATTTGTTGATATTGATGATGATGATGATGACTTAAGGATGTTACATGCTTTTGTAACCAGGTGGCACCTTTCTGACTTACCTCATGGGTCCTGAAGATAGTGGTAAATGCATTAAGTTCCATCCATCGAAGCAATAACTCCTCGCTTCTTTGATACTTGAAAAAAGGTAAGTTTACTGCACAGTAGCCACCAATGTCACTATGGTTGAAAGCATAACCTGAAAGTCCACTGCTCAACAAGCCAACTACTGCACTCTTTATCCCATCATTAGCCTGCCAGCTAACCATTTGGTCCCCTTCCCAGAATAGCATTCCCCACTTGGGGCTATTCCTGAAACCAGCCCTCATGAAGAAAACCAAGTCCTGTTCAGGATCTTCCCTCTTGTTATCCGGACGGGTGCTTTTCCATTCTTCCACAAACTCCCTGTTTATTTTGGCCCATAACTCTGGGTATTTGTTATGGGCTGTGATGGGATCTTCGCCTGAAATGGAAATGAAAATTATCTTATTTAGTTTTGATATTCTACCCATGGATAGAGATAGTTGGATGATCTCATTATTCTGACAAATTTCATTCATAAAGAGTTAAAAAATGAGAGCAGGCATGGATGAATAGTTTTTTATCTGTCTACTACATTGCATCTTGCAAGTCTAAACATAATCTTAATAAATTTTGAATTGGCAGAATGCTTGCTTGTTGAAGAGAGAAGTTTGAATACCAAACCTGAATAGAGGGATGCATCCACGGGCAGGGCTTCACCAAAATCAGCCATCCAACCCCTGACACCATCATCCACCATTTCCTGTAAAATTTTCTTAAACCAACTTGCAGTATATGGGTGTGTCATATCCAACATTCCCACATCAAACGCTGTATTTGGAACCATGTATGTTTCTCCTTTCTTGTCTTTGACTAAGATATCCAACTTCTTAGCCTCCTCGTAGAGGTTCCTCCTGTTTGGCTTCTCATCCATCTGCCATAGGGGGTGAATTTGTCAGAAATCTCTACTTAGGACCAACCACAGTTTGGCATGCTTTGGCACAAAGGTGCTGGTGTATTCATTTTATTGTGAAAAGTAGATCGGCATGCAATTCCTAGGTACTCTGATACACAATTTTGAAGAAAAATACGACTAAAGTGGGGAATTAGTAAGGATGAAGATGTCCACCGGAGCTAGGCAGGGGTTGCAGTATGTCATCATCTTAATATGTGATGCACTAAGATCTCCAATTAGTTGCTGCCACCCGGAATACCTCGTTGTATCCACTTCCCAATTCCACCAAAGTTGTGATCCAATCACTGTCTTCCTCTGACCCACCCAGTCCTGCATATCGTAATTACAAGCAAAGTTCTTATCATATTCTGTTCTTTCATTTATCCTTCTTCTATATACTAGATTTGCTTAGGCTATAGAATAGGTTACTAATTTATTTTGTAATTTTTCTAGGAGTTAGTTGAGTCTAGGATATGGCTTAAAATATACACTACGAAGGTTTGAAAAAACTTTTAAAATGGGAAAGGACAGTATCTGCCATTTAAGTGTTTCGTATCTGCACATGCTGCATTACCTGTAACCAGAATGCTGAAATAGGGACATTGTAGGCCTGCAGTTTACTCCAAACATCTCGCACGAAATCCGTGCCACCCTGCATTCCGACCACTGCACCTGATATAATCCACTCAGGAAGCTCCGGTGGTCTTCCAATGGCTTCAGTGAACCTTTCAATGAACTCCAATGGTGAATTCCCATGCAATATGCTACCTTGAATAGAGTCTCCATGTACCTACATCCTTGACCAAAACACTGAAAATGAGAAACTGCAACCATGGAAAGCTCATTAGATCTAATTAACATCCATTGATTACGAAGAATTACCTGTATTTGAACTCTGTCGTCTCTTGTCAAATCAAAAACTGAATAATTGTATCCTTCAAGGTATAGAGATTTCATCTTCGATGAAATATAAAATGGTGATGGAGCATAGGTTGTACTCCAATCTCCACCTGCCCTGCACTAGAGAATTTTTTTTTGTAAGAACTGCAGCCCTAGTGATATTAACGAATTAAATCTTATTAGTGATTGATGAGTTAGCATATAGTCTTACCTAAAGCTAACTAAATTAGCTGCAAAAGTAATTGGTTGATCTCCTCTTCCGATCCCTTGTTCTTGAACAAAAATGGGAACCCTTTTTCCTTTGAAATTCATGTGAGAAAACTGCTCCCCGAAACCATAGAATCTTTCATTTCTTTCACTTAAGTATGTCAAACAGACCCGGTTGAAATCAGGGCGTTCAACGCCCTTTATTATGACATTATCTTCCACTGTTGATACAGCTGGGATAATGGCCCCCCTTTTTGGAAGACATCCATACCACCCGAGTCTGCGTCTACGGATCCGGCCCAGCTTCCGTGAGAAACCCTGGTAAGTTCCATAACTTCGTGGAGAAATTTTTTGTTGAAACTCAGAATTGGGTTTTCCAAGCTTCACTTGAAACCTTAGCTCATTGCTGCTCTTTTGATCAAATAAAATCCAATATCTTGCATAAGCAGAAACTTCTTTGCGCACAATCTTTGGGTTTTCATGAACACCAGAACTTGGGATTTTCTTCCTTTCCTTGACACCAGAAATCACACCTGTTATTAGGAGAGCAGGGAATTGGGCATCATCTAGTCCTACTTTCTGATCCAACCCCAAAAACACGGGTGAGAAATCATTATGATTGTTTGCCTCTGCCCCGAAATCATCCTGATTAATCACCCTAATATCTTCAATTGTCTGGTGATTACATACCAAATGAATTCTCCTGTCCTTGATAACAAATGATCCCCTGCTTTCTTCCACCTCTGTTTCAGCCAGTGCTGCAGCAACAAAGGCCTGTCCCGGAAGAGTCGACCATACGGGCCTTGTGGGCTGAGATCCGTGAGAGATTGAAAGAGATCCACCGTGCTTGGCTCTCCAACTCAACTGGAAATCCTTCCCAATGCAGAAGATTTGGTAAGGAGGCAGTTTCTGGGAATTGTATGATAGAGTTCCTTGAATGAATGGGAGAGATCTTGGTCTGGAAGGGAAGGGGTTATTGAGATGGTTATGGTGCTTTTTGGTGATCTTGAGAGTTACCATCTTGGATTTGTGGGTTTGGAGGGACACAGATTTCTCAAGGAGACTATGCTTTCTAAATCCTATTTATCGACAAAACAAAGTTACAGATGTCAAAGTCACTTACCATTCTGGAAAAATAACAGGGATGGGCTGACTGCTTGATTTTCTCACAAGAACCCGTATTTGACTATTGTTTTCCGGGGTGCATGTGCATGTGCATGCGTAATAATCTACAAATTATACGTAACAGGTAAACATACAGAAATTTATACGTGGGTTTAGTGATCTTTACCACCCACCAACGGACATAATTAATGGAGGTCGGTAGTTATTATCCGGGGGAGGAAGATGCTTTATAAATGTCTGGATTGGAATTTGGGCTGTTGGGTGGTAAATTGAACAAGTTACCCTCATGAATTGAAAAATGTTATTAATATTTCATGGATTACACTATAAACAACATAATATACTTAAAATATTTAAAATACCTTTTTTCTTGTTCCAAAAGGTGAAATCGCTTACCCCGAACGCCCCCCACCCCCAGCCCGACAGGATGTGGGGGGTTTAACCATGGTGACCCAGCCAGATGTAGTGGTTAGACCGTTCTCACCGCACACAAGGAGCCCCCCTTACTTTGGAGAGAAGTTACCCCCACACTACCGCTTGCGAATTTTGATCTCTGGTCCTTGTTCCAAAATTCACTACGGAAGGCACTTTGTGTCCCCTTTCTTGACTAACTGGGCTGCCCATGCAGGCAAAATATCTTTTTTCTAAGGTGATGAAATAAGGCAGTAAGACAACGTGAAGTGGTGAGACGTATGAGTAAAATACCTTTCACCTAAGACGATGAGGTGGCACGAGGAGTTAAGGTGTGATGAAACGAGACAGTAAGGTGTGAGGAGTATTTTTATTATTTATGATGCATTGTGTAAGCCCATGAACATCATCGGAATGAATTTATTCCATAAAATTTAACATTTGCACCATGCCCCTGGATTCTTCATTTATTTCAGGGATACCCCCATTTAATACGATACCTTTCACAAGCAAGAAAAAGTTGCTGAGATTGAGCAAATGACCAAAAGTCCATCCAACCGTAAGCTTTGTTGCCTGTATATATATAATATGTATTTTATTATATATTATTTAAGATATATTTATTATTAATTAATAAAATGTTTAAAAATGTAAATTAAAATAGAATAAATATATCTTATCTAAGGTAGTTAAAAGGGTGGTTAGCATAGTAACATTACCTATATTGTCTTTTATACCACAAAGTAGTAACTAGTGTAAATTTTAAAACTTTAAGGGGGTGAAACTATGTTTTTCTAGAACTTTGACGTGGCAATCTTATCTGGAAGGTCGGCCGCCACCGCCAAGTGCGGGTTAGACTTTCTTTCATTTTCTTCAATTTTTAGTTTTCTTTTTTCAACAAATTTATTATTGATTTTTATTGTGACAGAAGAAACTTGAGTTGGGTTGTCGGGTGGGGCCCCAAAGTATTCAATGTAATGGTGGTAAATATAATTTATATTAAATAGAATTTTAAAAATAAAATTACATCAAAATAAAAATATAATTTATCTTCCACATACGATGCATAGAAACTTCTGGAAGGCGTTGTTTTAGCGTTTTTGAAACGTTTTTATTTTTGAAATTCAAGAAACGTTTGTAGGATATTTTTGTAATTTTAAAAATTATTCATGACTATTTCATAATATTAAAAAAATATTAAAAACACGTTTTCAATTTAAAAACAAATTTCCTTTCACCAATAGAGATGATTTTTTTTTTTCGTTTCTAAATCAAAATTTTAATTTTTTTTAAAAAATTTGTTTGAATATATTATAGAATTTATATTTATTTTTAGATAGAATAACTATTTTTATTTTAAAAATTATATTTATAAAAAAATCCCTATATTTTTTTAATTACGCATTTTCTCTATGTTTTCGTTTTTACTTTTTTAAAAAATAAGAACATGTTCTCTTTGCTATTTTTAGCTCGCTTTTAATTTTTAATTTTCTAAAATAATGAAAATGTATTTACTTTTATTTTTTAGAAATGCATTTTCGAAAATAGAAATTTTTTTTATACAAAAACTCAAAACAACAAAAATTCGTTTTACCTGTTTTTTACACAAATACACATAAAATTTTTAAAACACAAAAAACACTACAGATTAAAAAAACGAGATTTCAATAATTTTAAAATAAACATTTAAAACATAAAATTAAAAATAAATTTAAAACTCAAAATTAAAATACGAAAAGAACACCCTTAATATTTATCTTTTTGTTTCATAATTGTTTTGGCTTTTTCTTGAAATTTGAGTCTTCGGACTTGTTGGACTTGGCTTCCCATATTATTAGAAGACTTAAGCGTAAATGTTTAGTGACAAAATTATAAATAATTTTTCATATAATTAAATTTTACTCACACGTGAATGAATGCATGAATGAATGTTTCCAATAACTTGGGAAGAGTTCTAAATTGCCACTCTCTAGCATGCATATAGTCCATGTTTCAGGCATGGTTCCCAGAATGAATGTTTCCAATAATTTTGGAAGAATTCTGAATTGCTACTCTCTGGCATGCACATGGTCCATATTTCCTGCATGGTTCAGAGTCGTGTTCTTATCCTCTTTGGGTGAAATTTTTAATTTTTTTAAACATTTTAATAAAATATTATATATTTTTTAAAATATTTAACAAGTTACTATACTTCTTCCAATTGAACACGTCACATTGGAACGGAAGTTTTTTGCCGAGTCAAACTCGCTACTATTAGTAGCTAGATATAATAAAACACACAACTCCTTAAAACGAGTTTAATTTATCCTAATTACTCCCCTTACCTATCATTTTCCTACACTTAATTGCTCAATACTTAAGCAAATTTTTTAGTTTCCTCAAAGTTGTTACGGGTATCGTATTTTATTGTATATCGCTATTACTAGTAGTGAGTTCAAGAAAACTTAAAAATTTATTTAAAATATCAAGGGGTAAGTGTAGAAAATGTTGCGGAAGGGCAAAAATTATGAATTGAATTTTTTATTAAGAGTAATGCGTTTTGCTATATCTCGTTACTTCCTAATACTAAGTTAGACTCATCAGAAGATTTTTGTTCTAAGTTGGCATGTTAGTTGAAAGCAATGTAATAATTTGTTAAATATTTTTTAAAAAGTAATATTTTATTAAATTATTTAAAAAATATTATCATCTCTTATTAGTTTTACAATATAAAATAATAAAAATGTGGCATGCGTACAAATAAAAAATAAACATTTTAAAATGTGGCATGTGACACTTGGAGGTGATAAATTTTAAAAAAATTAGCATTGCATTTTATTTAAAAAATAATATTTTCTATATACATAAATGTGATTTGTCATAAGAGTAGTTGAATCTTAATTTCAAACTTGAAAAACATGTATATTGATTGAAGATAAAGAAATGATTTTCTCATCTTAAAAAAAGTATGAAATTGACAATAGAATGATAGACTAATCATCACACCTCTATCTTGAACCGAGTACCTATAAAAAAAAGTAGAGCTAACTCTCCTACTATTTGTTAATATAGTAAGTGAATAGTGAAATATATTGAATGCTATAGTTGTTTGGTATGTCTATGACCATTATATAGACAATACGAGTGAAAATACTCAGAGTTGTAATCAAGTTTCCTAACTTAGATATCTCAATTGGCACCAAACAAAGATTGTACCATGCTCATGGGATATAACTTGGTTTACTTATGGGGTATGTGGCCTTTATATAATTAATAGTGATATTCGAAATTACTTTTAAAATTTCTAACACGAATATCTTTAGTTAGAGACAAAATCAGACCAAAAAAAAAAATGGTATCGTGCTCTTATAAGATAATCGAATTAGATAGATATAGTATTATGCTCCTAAGATGTTCAAACTAGATAAAGATAGAGATGATATTACCTACATTTCTCAAGTTTGAGATAAGTTAGGTAAAGAAAGTGTTTATCCTTATTAATCTAGAGAGGAGATACTCCAAATACAGATACGACCTCTAGATTGATTAGAGATGCAATGAACCAAAAGTTTTCGATTGGTAATTGTCCTTCAAATTGAGATGGGAGAAATGTATATCATCTCTTGTCACTTACTGATTTGGACATGTAGCAAGACGAGCTTTGTTGTTCTTCAAAAATAGCTTGATAATTCTAAGTCTTCTAAATATTTCCTCATTGAAATTAATCTTTTTTCTCAAAATGTTTGAAATAGTTATCATAATAGGTGTTTAATTGCTATATTATATTATTGTAGTGTTAGAATATCAACACTAATATATATATTGTTGTTAGAAATTTTTTAATATTAATATTTTTGTAATAATCATCCATTTAATTATATTTGTAGCACCAATATTGCCAATATTATTAATAGTCAATTTTGAAATTCATAATTTTCTATTTATATTATATTAATCTAAATGCAACTAGTATTAATTTTGGTAATTAGGTTAATTAAAAACCTATTTTTTCCTATGAAAGTAAAAAATAAAAAAAACAAAGAAGAGAAAGAGAAACAAATGAAAAAATTATATCAAATTATCAATAGACTCTTGAGAGGACTCAAAGGAGGGAAATGGGCCGCATTAAGGCAAATAAGCAGGCCAGCCACCTTATAAGGCCCAATAGAGAGACAATGCAATGCCCCACCCAAGCCCACTGTTCTAAAGTTTTCAGTTGTGCTAAAAGCTCAACTTTGAGGTCAAATAATCTAAAGGTAAATATACAATTACAGCTATCCAAGAACATTGTACAATTCATCATTTAGGTTAACCATAAAGTTAAATAATCCTAAAGTTAAATAATCTAAATTTAGTAAAAGACACCCAACAATACCAATTCAGTAAAAATCAAATAAAAAATGGCATATTAAAATCTAAAAGCACGTTTTCTTTACTATTTTCAGATAATTTTTAGTTTTCTAAAATAGTGAAAACGTGTTTATTTTGTTATTTTTAAAAACACATTTTCGAAAATAATAAAATTTTTTATAAAAAAATTCAAAACAATAAAAAAATTATTTTGACTATTTTTAGTCAAAACAACCAAAACACGTAAAAAATGAGATAATTTATTTATTTATTCATATTTTATTTTTATAATGAAAAAAAATATTACAAAATTCATTAACTTTAAAATGTATTTATTTTTTAATAATATATTAGTATTAAATAATTTTAATTTACTAAATAATTAAATTTATTGAATAAAATATCATTAAAAAATTATTCTCAAAATTTCAAACAGAACGCATTTTCTAGTTTTCTGTTTTGAGAAATAGTTTTTTAGAATGATAAATATGATGTGTTTTTTGTTTTCTGAAAATAAACTAACAAAATAGAAAACTGAAAATAAATTCAAAACTCGAAACTAAAAATTGAAACTTAAAACGAATGCAACCTAATATTCTATTTATTTTTAAGTAATCGATTATTACTAACTATAAATATAAAGCTAAAAATATTTAAAATGTAAAAGTAGTGTTATTAATTATTGTGTTAAAAAAATGAAATAAAATTACAAACAAACCACATTGGGGCTACTTTTAATTTAATTGCTAATCAAAGATGTAACGCCCTACTTTTCCCAAGCATGCGTTAAGTCGAGATTTCGAGAATATATTTTTTTTTTCAACATTATACATACTACATAAGTTTCTCGATATACATACCCTCATCATAATCAATTCTCGATAATCCCAACTATACTTTCTCAGTATTTAAAATAAATAATAGACTAAGACAGGTATTACCAATCACATCAGTGGAAGCAAGATCAAAACCTCAATGATATATAATCGAAAAATTCCTTTTACAATTAAATAACTAAATCAGTGTTTCACATGAAAATATCAAAATATTACATAACCTTTAAACATTGCTACGAAAACTAAACATAACAGCTACATCTCGATAACATTCTTTCCCTTGGCGTCACTGCTTTCACCTGGAATGTTTGAATATTTTAGGGAAATAGTCCAAATTAGATGTTGAATTATCTAAGTGAGAGTTCAAAAACATTTTCATGAATATATACAAAAGCATATATAAAACGACAAATCCCGACATGTACCAGCCTAAGAGAATCCCACGAAGCACTTAGCCTTAACCAGGAAACATGCAATCTCTCTACAGGCGATACGACCACATCGACCCATTAGCAAACACAATCCTGCTTAAGAGGGACAACCTTGACATATGAACCCGAGAATCACCCAATTGTCATTGTTAGGCATTACGCTCCCACTAAAAAGCATTCCCAAAACCCAATGCAACTCTAGCCCCTAAGAGCATCACATCAGCACTATCCTCGAAATCAATGTCACCTCGGTATTACTGCTATTGCTCAAAGGAACCTGTGGTTGTGTCCATTCGTAGCCCCACCACTTGAGCCAACAACTGGGGTAGTGTCCACTCTCAGCCCTGCCACTTGAGTACCGTAGGGTGAAGTCCGTCTCAGTCCCGTCCCAAGTGGGTCACCTAGCTTAATCCTTGGTACGCATTCCGAGTGCTGTCACTTAGGGCTACGTCTCAGGTTAACATCCCACGTCCCACATGGACAACACATAACATGCCAATGCTAGAAATCATAACATGCATAACATAAAATCAATATTTCAATGTATGCAATTTACTGTACGAAATTCAATGCATGTGTAAGTAACCGTTTGGACAAATCATCACAATAAACCAAGCCATAGGGATGAACACTCGTAGTAAACAATTCATAAGCTACTATAAGTCTTTTCGGGTAAAACCACTCACCTTTAGACGCAACTCAAATTTTCTCGAAAAATGAGATATGTCTCGATTTGCGTGCCCACCTTAAACTTCGCACGAGTCACTTCACCTCAAGTCGTAAGGCACCCTAATCATCCAATAACCATCAAAATATGATTTTCTCCTTAATTTCCTCAAATTTTCTCATTGTTCTCCTATTTTTTTATCACTAATAATCCAAAATAATTATCTACACAACTATTATCTCAAATATTTTTACATAAATATACATAAAATAATTTTCCAAGAATTTTGGAAAAAAAAAATCAGAAAATACATATGTGGCACGTGCCCCCACGCGGGCGCGAGTGGGCTGGAGGATTTGGCTGGCACGTGATAGTCACGCGTCGGTCGTCTTCTTCGTTTTTTCGGTCGCCGGCGATGTTCTGATGCTTGATTTTCTTACACCGTTTGAAAGCCTACTTCTAGTTGATATTGATGCCACCAATTTCAGGCCAAAAGGCCACCGGAAAAGCCCCCGATCGGGCGGTTACAGGTGCGGCGTGGCGGTCCACCCAACTTTCCGACCAGCCTTCGAAATACCCTCCAAACACCTAAAAAATTCACGAAACTTACCAGAAATGCTCCTCTTGCCTCAAGGATCAAAAGCCCCTTATTGGTTTCCCTCGATTCGCCATCAAACTCGAGCGATTTGGTGCTTCAGAATTGGCCAAAACCCTTGACTATTTATATGCCAAAATCGACCCCCATGTGGCCAATTTCCGGCCATATCTTCTCCTACATGCCACCAGGACTGTCCTTGGCCATGCCCTGATGAGATTAGCTGCCCAAATCTCCAGATTTTTTGAACACAAATCACGGCCAAATCTGCCATTTCTGAGCAGATTTTTCAAAAATTACAGTTTGGCCCTCTTGAAATTTTCTTTTGCATTTTGGTCCTTATCCTCAAGCCCTTGATCTTCCCAGCACCATCACTAAGACGCTCAAGATTAGTACTTCTTATTTCTCCCTTGAAACTTTCAAAAAATTATCGTTTTGACCTCCCTTGGGTAAATTTAGAAAATTATACTTAGGCCCGACTGATCGTTTTGACCCCAAATCCACTCGATTCAATCCGAAATCACTTAAGGGTTGTTCTATACATCAAATACTAGTCCTTGACATATTTTTTTGACTTTTTGGACGTCGTCTATAATAATTCGGTATTACGACCTAATTGACACCTGTATTTTTGCTGTACCGAAAACTGTTTCGGATCTTATTTCTTTCGATGCCATAATTCTTTTCTCGGGACACTCGTTACTGATGTACCATTTTATTTAGACATCTAACTCCCAGGGTACTCCCTCTAATTAATTCGACGATTTATTATACTATTAAACCTACTTTTCGATATCCAAAGGCTCTCGAAATTATGTAGCAACCTTATGCCAATACGAGGTATTACAAAAGAGGCAACTCACTTGTTCTATTTAGCCAATGACTATTAGTTTGATCTCTGGTGGTCTTAAAACTCACCCTTAAAATTAGTCTACCTATTTTGAAAATGGATACGTACCAAAATGGGCAATCATCCAAAGTAGAGCTTTCAATCCCAAACAATAAGAAAAGTGTGAATTTGAGAATATTATCAACTTTACTACCGGAAGAAGGCTGGTATTAGGTGGATGCTTTAGACTTGGAGAAGAAACTTTTTCGTGAGATGATTGTTCTTGTGTGATCTTTAATATTTGTGTTTTTGATTATGTCAGAAAAGATAAATTGAAGGTTGGACTTTTAGATATTGTGTAAGGCGAGAATCGAATTTATAACCTACCGAGTTGACACCGACATATTACTCATTCAATCGTTCGACATGTGATAACTTTCTCTTCCCCTTAACTCATGCATTGTTTGTTCTTCCTTTTTCGTTAATTTGCTTTTGTGGATGAGTAGATATGACAAAAAGCTACCTATGTATATATATGTATGTATATGTACTTTGGCCAATATCTAGAAGAACACGTTCCTAATTAAAGTAGTTTTGAGAGTGATGATGATGGAGCTAGCTTGTACTTGAAGACAAAAATAGGATTTACGCTAGCTAGCTTCTAATTAATTAATGCTTGATTGGCTTGTGGCATCCGGCATTTGGACTGGATTGGATCCTAAACCATCCTCTCTTTGTCTAACTATTCTTTTCTTCCCAATCTAACATCACCTTTATTCTCATTGTTTCCTCTTTTCCATCCTTAAAACCACCCTGCAAATAACAACCTACTACGTACTATGCACAGCACGCCCCTAATTCCACCTTCATGCAAGCTAGCTGCACCCAGCCACGCACCCGACACAACCAACAATGGTCAGCCGCTCGGCCGCTTACGATATGGCGACACGTATGAAGACGCAGGAATCAGCGGCCAAGCTCTGCGATTTTTGGAGGCGGGAGGGCGGCGCTCTTCCCTTCGACGAGAGAGGCAACACCATCCTCCACTTCCTCGCCATGGCAGGCAATACGGTGGCGCTGAAGGAGCTCGACGACAAGAAACTTATCCTCCCCGACCAAGATCTCTGGAAAGCCAACCACAGCGGTGACACCCCAATTCACGAGGCTGTCAGGTTCGGCGAGGATGAGTTCGTGAAGAAGATGCTGGAGCTGGACGGGAACTTGGTCGCGACGCGCAATCTCAAAGGCGAGACGCCCCTCTACGTCGCCGCCAAGTGCGGGAACGAGACGGCCTTCTATCTTCTCAAATCCAAGTCCCGTAGCGACAGAGAGCTCGTTCGGCGAGACGGCCGCACTGTTCTTCATGCCGCCGTCAACCAAGAACATTACAGTAAGTATACTTGTTTGGAATGTTATTTTCACACACACTCGTCTTAATTTACTGTATTTTGTTTTACATCAATATAAATATATAATTAAATGCATGAATGCCACAAGCAAGTATCAAAATGACATTTTTAATAATATTTTTGATATTTATTATATCTTATTTATCAACCAATTTTTGAGATTGATGAAGATTTTAGGGTTATTGACACTATTTGATTATACAATTGTGCTCTTTTTGGGTTTTTCTGGTAATTCTCAAGTTTGGGTTTGTTTTGACTTACTCATTTTATTAAAAAAAAAAAAGAAAGTTAAGATTTGGTTTCTTGTTACTTGTTAAATCTTTTAACATTTAAGCCGGCCCCTATGTTTAGAAATGATGATGTAATAATGTAATGAATGTAATATCTAGATCCTAGCACACTATGCCTTTAAAAGTGAACTGAAAGGTCAATATGGATCAATATGAGGTCACGTGGATAATTGAATTTGATCTTCTAACGGAGCGTTTGTTAAAATGAGCAAGATAAGAGGTATTAAGATAAGATTGAAATGCATTTTGAATTAAGATGTGAAATGATCAAGATAAGATTAAAAAGTATTACAAAATTTTTATCAAGCTGTTTGTTAAAGTTTTTAAAATGCACTAGATGACACAAATGTCTTTTTTTCCTTATCTATAAAGACCAAGATATGCTTATCTTGAGGAGGGGGAGAGATAAGCATATCTTGAAAGATCAAGATAAGAGATCATTAATGTTTTTTCTAAAAATTATTAGATAAATTTAACAAACACGTTGAAAAGGATAGAAGTCCGAGATGCATCCCATACCTTGACCTTTTTACCCCATATCTTGATTAACAAAAGCCCCCTAAATGGATTGATTAAGCCAACTATACGCCGTAGAGGCTTGAGCTCGTCTTGGTGTCTCTTTGGGTCAGCCCTTTGGATAGGCCCAACCCTTTAGACCTTGATTCTCAAATTAAATGTGAATTGTGATGAATTTTTTTTTTAAGTGAATTGTGATGAATTTTTTTTTTAAGTAGTGAGGAGCTCATCAGAGATCAAAATAATGCATATTCGAGAGGTATTAAAGCATATTTTATTTAATTTAAAAGTAATGCAAAATAAATAAATATGGGTGCGATGGACAGGTCTTGCGATTAAGATATTGACGTTAAAGCCGGAACTGGCAAACGCAAGAGACGAGAAGGGCACGACGGCACTCTATCTACTGGCCCTAAAACCATCGTCGTTCCAAAACGGGTCCTCTTACGCCCTAAGAAATCTTGGCTGCTGGTCCTTTGTTCCCTTGCAGCTTGTTGCCATTCTCATCTACATCTGTAAAGTCATAATCATCTGTAAATTTATAGCTAGTGCTTAATTAATTGATAGAATTAAAACTTCAAAATGAATTAAAAATAAATGATTTCTCTCATAATTTATATATATATATATATATATATATATATATTGGAGCAGGTTTGCCTACAGTGATTGGTGACGAGAAATTTGATAGCAGTGGGGAGGAACAAAGTAGAAACCAACTCCCTACCACGTTAAAGCCGTCTTTAAGATTAAAACTAATCAAAGGTCTGTATTTATTTTATTATTTATTAATAATAATTTGCTTTCCTTAATATATTAATTAGTCTTTAGTGACGAATTTGTTTTCTACTGCAGCGTTCAGAGGCTTCATTGCAGGTTGGTGACATTGTAAATCTATTATAATTATTTTCTTGTTTGTTGTGGGATGATGATGATGATGATATTGATTTGAAATTGAAGTGTTTCCATGGCTGAGAAAGTGTGATGAGGCGAAACAGAGGCACGCGTGTGCCATGAAGCTGGTAGAAAGGCTGTTGGATTTGGAGGAAGACTGGAGCAACTACACCGGGCGGAGGAACCCTCTGATAGACGCCGCCAGGAACGGCATCATCGAGCTGGTGAAAGCCATCCTGGCCAAGTTCCCCTTCGCCGCCTACACCTTGGACGGCGACGGCAAGAACATTGTACACATCGCCGTGGAGCAGAAAGACAGGGTTCTCTACGACTACTTGACCTCCATTCCCGCCCACAAGGACATGCTCGCGGACATCGACAAGCACGGCAACACTGTCCTGCATCTCGCCACCAATGTCGGCTCTAGCCCCGGAATGCTTCTCAACCAGATGACCTGGGACGTTTGTTGGTTTAAGGTGAATTGATTAATAATGCCTATATATATATATCGTGTCAATTATATTTTCAATTATATATGGATTTAACAGAATCTTCCTATTCTTCTTCTTCTTATCCGGTGCCCGCCGGCAGCGAATATTCTTCGATTCGCTGCCTCATTTCCTGCAATACAAGAACGAGGAGGGCAAGACGCCAAAGGAGATGTTCAAAGAAAATCACTCGACCGTGCAAGAATCGGCGGCTCAAGCCATCAAAGACATGAACAATGGGCTGATGCTGGTGTCGACTCTCATCGGCACCGTCAACTATGCGGCCCTCTTCACCCTCCCGGGCGGATACGGCCAGGAGAAGGACGTCCCAGAGACCTATGGCAAGCCGGTGCTTCTCAGCAAGGAGGAAACGAAATCCGAACTCACCCACTTAATGTGGTACCTCTTGCTCTCCCTCTTCTCCTTCCTGCTCTCCATGACGAGCATGCTGTCGATCCAGTTGTCGCGCTTCCGCAGCAGCGACTTCAACATCGCTCTGCCGCTGAGGTTCATCGTCGCCATGACGGCGCTGTTCAGCTCGGCGGTGTTCACTTCCTTGGCGTCGTTGGCGGCGTTTACGCTGGATCACCTAGAGGTTAACAAGAACTGGTTGTTTGGCCCGGGGATCTGCGGCATGGCGCTATTGTATTCGGACACTGTCAGCATCACTCTGATTTACATGTATCATGCTTTACGTTACTCGTTTCGAAACAAGGGGCAAGAGATCTTGGACCTGCTTACTTGATTCAAATGTTTAGGGCACCAACCAACAACGTGTGCAAGGAAAATGGGCTAATCTTATCATTTTTAGGCAATTGTTGATTAGAAGAGAGACTGGTGACCACTTTGTTGTAACATTCAATCCCTCCGTCTTATTCGTTTTATTCTACTATTGTGTGAGTGTGTAATTTTCATGTAACCAATAAGTCTACATTGCAAAGCAAAGTTTATGTGAAAAATGTAAAGAATCAAGCATTATATATAAAGCATTTTAAGTCCACATGCAACCACACCACAAATAAATAATGAATGTTATAATTGTAACTTAAAATTCTAATTCGTTTGTGATTAAATTTTTTAATTTAATCGTGATTATAAATTCGACTTTAACTGTGATTATGATGTTGTCAAATTCAATTTTATGTGAGATTTATCTTATTTGAAAGAATATGATTATGAATCATTTTTTTATTAGGATATATAACGAAATATTTATCCATGAATATTATCCCTTGAAAAAACTATAATATATATGGATCTTTCTTCATAGCCCGACAGCCTTACCGAGAGGCTTATCGAAGGGCGCAAAAATTATAAAAATGTCCTCACCCAAATTGCAAATTTGCTTCCCCTATCCTTACCTCCGCTCTCATTTCTCTCCCTTTCATGGATGCCTCCAACAACCCCCGGCTGCTGCTGCATCGCCTAGATGCCTCATCGCTTTCACTTCTCTGTCTCACCTCATCGTTTTGCTGACCGCTCTTGTGAGGCGAGGATGCCCCACTGCTTTTGCTTCTCTGCCTCACCTCGTCGCCTTGCTAACCGTTGTTGTGAGACGACGAGTCAAGATGGGGAGGTGAAAGTGGCAAGGTGATGCGACAACAGTCAACGAGACAGTGCAATGGCGGTTGGCGCTTGCGGGAGACAGTAATGGAAAGGGAAAGAAAGCAGAGAGGAGGTAGGGGTAAGGGAAGCAAATTTAAAATTTATGTGAGGGTATTTATATCATTTTGTGCCTTTCGGTCAGCCTTTTAGTAAGGCTATTGAGCAGAGTAGATTAATCCAATATATATTGACCAAAAAGTTCATAACAATTCTCATTCGGGGACAGATACTCTTGCTATTGTGATGGTGTAACAGCCTTAGATCCTGATCCCATCTCAGCCACTCACTGCAAGACATGTTCCACTATGCGGTCCACCCCATTATCCATGACGTCTTCTAGCTACAATCCCAGATAACTCTTAACAGATCTCAGTCATATCCATGACTAGTGTTGGTGGCAGTGTCTTTCCAAACCAAGGGAGGCTAACAGCATGGGTTTTAAACCTATACCATAAACTCACACCTTTTTTTTACCACCAACAACCTGCAACCAAAGACTCAATGTGGGTTCGGCACCATTGCTCTTTCCCTCTTGGGTTGGGCCCTTGTTAGATGCTTGGGGCGAAGCCGCTTGTTGCAATGTTTGAAATCCAGTTTGCAAAAGTTATGGATAGCTAATCAAGAATAGTACAATGATTATCGTGGAGGGCAATTTTAAAAATGAAAGGATTGCAATGAGATAAGTGGTTTATACTTACAAAAGTGTTTTCGAACCAGTGGCAGATTTACACGTGAGCAGTCCATAATTAAAATTAATTTTTTAATATAAAATTTTTTTTAATAATAAATTAGTCTAAAATAAAATTTCAACCCACTCCAAAATCTGTAATGTGTAGTTTTACATCTAAAAAAAAAAAATTCAAACGTCTCTTCCTACATAAATTTCTAGATCCACCCTTCTTTCGAACATTAAGTTAACAAATTGGGGGGTGCCCTCCTTCGTATGGGTCATAAGGAAGAGGTTATATGTGGCAGGCTCTATACCATGTTGACCATAGTACCTAAATCGTATATCATCAACACAATAATTTTCTTATATATTTTAGGTTGGACCTTTTAAAAGACTGGAATAAAATTTGGCTATCGTTTCTGGATAACATAGAATGTGTAGTCTCAAGAGATATAACTAGCCTATGTTTGTAATCCATTCTCTTAGGTTTACACCAAAGTTAATGGATTCAAACTCTGACCAGTTTATGGTCCTATCAAGAAGAAAATCCCGAGTTAGGACTTCAAAATATAGAGATTTGTGTCGTCCATTTTTGAAATTTTTTGGGTTTAGGTGCAGGTAGAGGTGATAGAGTGCGTTGATTTTGTGCTCTTTTTGTTCTAGCTTTAGTTTATTTAGAAGACGAGGGTTTCAAAGGAGAGGCTAGGCCTTTTCGTTTTGGTGCCATTTTCAAATTTATAGTGAGGATACGAAGTGTACTGTGTACAAGCTTCTTTGTTTGTGAGTGTATGAAAATCAGAAAAAAGGAAGACTCTTAAGTGCATAAATGAGAATGGGGAAATTGAAAGGAGTACTTGAGATGATTAAGATTTGATTTTTGCTAAAGCTCAAAAACCCTAGACGTCGAGGGAGGATTTGTAGAGAGACGAGAGTTTTGGTGGCTGAAAATGTTGAGATGAGGTTTTGAAAACCATCAGATTACTATTTATATCAAACCTTAGTTAAGCGATTAAAATCCAAGTTTCTCGTCTAACCATTTTGGTTACTGGGGTAATGATCTAGATTACTCGACTAATTTTTCTTGTTAATCGAGTATAGGTTAAAGATTACTCGCATAATCGTTGACATTAGTCGGCTATTCAAGTAATAATAGTCCGAGAACCAGCTTATTTTTTGTTCTTAAGATTAGTCGACTAATATTGTTTGTTAGTCAAGTAATAATACCTAGGATTACTCGAGTATAACTTATCAATAGTTGATTAATAGATAGAGGGTATTCGAGCCCTTTTCTATTTTGAAGAAATAGTCAACTAGTCCTTTTTGTTAGTTGAGTAATATATAGGATCACTTATCAACGTTAGTCGAGTAACAAATAAAGTAGTTTTCTATTCTTCTTTGTTTCGAAAAATACTCAAGTGATGAGTATTTTACTTAACTTTTCCTTTACTTGATTAATGCCTCCTCTCACAAATTTTCAATCCTTTACTCGTGTAATTAAAAGAGCTTTTATTTGAGTAATTAATATTATGCTTTACTCGAGTGATTTCCCTATTTATGCACGTAACTTTTGTGTTACTTGGGTGATGTTCAGTTTTTCTCAATTGTTTAATATAATTTTGTTGTTGCCAAAATACAATAATAGATTTGTAAGGTGCGAAAGAGTGATCCTGACGTTCTTTGGCAAGGATGATCAGGGGACCTTGTAGAAAATGATTAAGAGACCAAAAATAATCAAAAGGCCTCGTGGCTTATAACCTGGAGGCCAAAAATGTGGCATGTGTATAAATAAAAAATAAAAAATAAAAAATTAAAATGTGGCATGTGACACTTGGAGGTGATAAATTTTAAAAAATTTAACAACATTGTATTTTACTAAAAAAATAATATTTTGTGTGAATATAAGTGTGATTTGTTGTGAGAATAGTTGAATCTTAATTTTAATATGTGACTTACCAAACTTTTTAAGCAAGTTCTTTTAATCAATATTAGTATTAAAAAACAATATTTTTCTTTTATCAAAGAAAAATATTTACTTTCCTGTTGCTACCAAAACTCCATAGAATAAAGCAAATATTTTACTAGAAAATATATTATGCAAAAAAAGGAAACCTCCATGTTTATTTTTTTTTACTTTATTTTGATTTTTCACTTAAAACTTGAAAAACACATATATTGATTGAAGATAGAGAAATTATTTTCTCATCTTAAAAAGAGTGTATGAAATTGACAATAAAACAAGAGACCAATCATCACACCTCTGCCTTAAATCGAGTGATTGTAATAAAAGATGGGGTTGACTCCCTCGATACTTAAATTAATATAGTAAATAAGTAGTAAAACATATTGAATTCTTATAATTACTTGGTGTGTCTATGACGTTTATATAGATGGCTTGAGCCAAGAAACTTGGAGTTATCTCTAAGATTCCTAACTTGGATATCTTAAGCTAGAGCATATTGGGACCAAATAGAGGTGGTACCATGCTCTTAGGATATAACGCGGTTTACCTGTGGGGTCTGTGACCATTATATAATTAGCAGTGTGAGCCGAGATACTCAGAATTATCTTCGAAATTCCCAACTTAGATATCTTGAGCTAGAGACAAATCCAGACAAGTTAGACAAATCCAGGCAGTTTGAATATCTCATGCTCTTGAGATATTCAAACTAGATAAATATGGTATTGTGCTCCTAGGATGTCCAAACTAGATAAAGATAGAGATGACATGCCTTTCCCATATTTCTAAAGTTTGAGATAAGTGAGGTAAAGAAAGTGTTGATCCTTACTAATATAGAGAAGAGATAAGCCTGATAAAGATACAACCTCTAGATATTACTTAGAGGTGCAATGGATCAATAATTATCTGTTAGTAATTGTCCTTCAAATTGATATGGGAGAAATGTATATAATCTATTGTCAAATGAGCTTTATTGTTTTCCAAGAATAGTTGGTACTTTGAAGTCGATCTTCTAAATATTTCATCATCGAAATTAGTTTTTTTTTTCTCAAAATGTTTGAAATAGTTATCATAATTGGTGTTTAATTACTATATATATATTATATTATTATAGTGTTAGTGTTGTTGCAAAAAATATAATAATTAGATTTTATGACGTGGGACCAACTATTACTTGAGGTTGGTGTCTAGTGAAACAAGGTTGCCACGAGAGTGAGATCGCCTTAAGGATGTTGCCCCAAGAAAAGTTGCTACAAGAGAAGTTTTCTCAAGGATATTTGCCACAAAGGATCTTGCTACAAGGGTATTCACCACAAGAAGTTGCAAGGATCTTGTCGTAAGGATGTTTGCCACAAGGAATTTTGTTGCAAGAGTGTTGTCGTAAGAGAAATTGCCTCAAGGATGCTCGCCACAATGGATATTGTTGCAAGGATGTTCACCACAAGAGTTCTTGCTGTAAGGGTGTTGCCGCAAGAGAAGTTGGCTCAAGAATCTTCACCACAAAAGACGTTGCTGTAAGGATGTTACCATGAGAGATGTCTCGTTCCCCTGTTGATACTCGAAATGGGTTAGAAGGTTCGTGGGAATCTTCACCTGCGATAACCCTCTGATGCCTAAGTTAGTACTGAATGAAGATAGTTGTTAATGAAAAACAATAAAAACATAGTCAATGTGTCCAAATTTTATAGAATCGGGAAGTCGTTTTCAGTGTCCTATAGCTGGGTATTTAGAAGGTGCAATTCCCAATGATGCTAGGTGTTGACACGTGCGTCAGTTGTCAAGTGGCTTTGAAAAAATAATTGTTCTCAAGCACTTGGCAATGATAAGGCCCACTACAAAAAAATTGATTTTTTGAGGTGATTTTTTTGCGATGGTTTGTAAACCGCCGCAAAATACATTTTTTGTGGCGGTTTTGAAATAGCGCCGCAAAATTTATTAAAACATTTAATTTTACGACGATTTTAAAAAAATTGCCAGTAAATTTAGAAAATAATTAAATAATTAAAAATTAAAATTAATTTTGTGACGATTTTGGAGAACTGTTGCTAAATTTAAAAAATAATTAAATAAATTAAAATTAAAATTAAATTAAGATTTGCGACGATTTTGAGAAATTGTAGGAAATATCATTAAAAATTGAATTTCGTGACGGTTTTGGAGAAACCATTGTTAAATTCAAAAAATAATTAAATAATTTAAAATTAAAATTAAATTAAGATTTGCTACAATTTTGAGAAATCCCTGCAAAAATAATTAAAAATTGAATTTAACAACGGTTTTTGAGAAACTGTTGCTAAATTCACAAATAGTTAAATAATTAAAATTAAAATTAAATTAAGAGTTGTGAAAATTCATTAAAAAATTGAATTTTGCAACGATTTTGAAAAACTACCGCTAAATTTGGAAAATAATTAAATAATTAAAAATTAAAACTAAATTATCATTTGCGCTGTTTTGAAAAATCGTAGCAAAATTTATTAAAAATTTAATTTAAAAAATAAACAAAATTTTAATATATAAAATTTTAATAATTTTAAAATGAAACTTTAAAAAATATATAAAATCATCTTTTTATTTTTTAATCAACTAATTTATTTAATATAATTCAATTAATTTTTTTAATTTATTCCATTATTCTTTTAAAAATAATCAATTAATTTATGTTTTTAATTTTTATTGAAAAATATAAAACATAATTATGAAAAATAGTGGTTGGATTAGTATATAATATATATGTGCGGTTATATGATAAGAAAGCTTCGCAGATTAGATGGTTTCGCGTTGCACGCGCGTAGGGGAGGTCGCGGGTTCGAAACCAGGGGAAAGTGGAAAAGGATGTTGGAAAATATTTTCTAGCATCGCCATGTGGCGTGCTGGCATACAACCATGTGGCGTGCGGACATACAGCCATGTGGCGCGAAGGGGCTAGGGGTTCGGCTGGGTGGCAAACTCCGTTATTGATGTTGTTGGTGATCTGGTGAGGTAGGGTTGTCATAGACGGTCTGCTCCGAGTGAGGCCTCGGGCCTTCGGAGTGGAGTTCTTTTACGGGTTGGCAAATGTTATCAGATGGCTGGCTTTGTTGTTCTAACTCTACCATGTGCACACTAGGGTGTGGGGCTTGGCTACTTTTTCTTGCTGCCTGATTGCTACTTTTGAGGGTTCTGCTTCCTTTGTTGTCCTTACCGAGCTTGGGGCCCCAAACCCTAAGGTCGTCGTGGTAGCATTGTCGAGCCTCTTTCTGATCGGCGTGAACAGCTCCGATCTTGGTATATGACACTAGGAATTTCATGGCTAGATGGGGAGTGGATACTATTGTGCCCAAGTTGTTAAGAGAGGGGTGGCTGGGAAATGCGTTGAATGGTGTTTGGTAGTCAATGACTAGATATCGGATGCGAATTTTTCTGAAGAAGGGAGCCATCCCGAATGAAGTTAGTAAGTCGACATAGCCCCTGACACCTACATACTATCCAGAAAAACCAATCAGGTTCCCGTGGAATGGTCTTATCTCCTTTTCGGGGATTCCCATTTTCTTTAGGGTTGACAGGTATAACAGGTCAACTGAGCTGCCGTGATCCACAAGGACTTTCTTTACAAAGAAATTTACGGTGACGACCGAGAGTACCATGGGATCATCAAGGTTTCTATTAATACCTTTGAAGTCCTCATCGATGAAGGAGATTGCGGGGGTGTCAGGCCATTTTTCTCAGCTTCCTTTCGGTGCTATTTATCTACATTACCACCCAGAGGTGTCGTTTCCTTGCTGAGCTCGATTCTCCCCCGCCTACAAAACCTCTAGGGATGGTGTCAATGACTCCTTCTACTGGATTCCCCAGGGCTGGCCGACGTTTTGTCTATTTCCTGCTGGGGCCATCTCTGAAGGCTGCGACTCCTTTGCTTGTCTGGGTTGCCTTGCGAGGATCGCCTTTGGTCTAGTCTATAAACATATTGGCGAAGATAACCTTTCCTAACCAGGCATTATATTTGGTCCTTTAGGGAGCACATTCTTCGATCGTATGCCCAAGTATACGGTGGTAATCACACCGCTTGTTGGTGTCACTATTGCCACGAGAGGGTCGTTGCTCATTAATGTAACACCCTGTTTTTTCAGGTGCGTTATAAACTAGGACAATTTTGGTATAATAATTTTTTTCTATTTAAAACTACAACTAAACCATATAATTGCTCTTAGTCATCCCAAAATTTCCATACATTTATCTCAAAGAGAATTGTTATATACATCAAATGCGGAAGCTAGAATCGAACCTGACATCTTATCAATAATCATAAATTATATCATAAATCATATCATAAATCACATCTTACATCATGGACTTTCAAAACGTTCAGAGAACAAAGTAACAGAACTTACATACATGGGCTACATATCATACATTTCATTTACATTCATTTCACATTCATTTCATCATGCACTTTGCCAAGTGCCATTTTATGCCTCATTCATCTTCGTTTCTGCTACAATCTCCATCTGGAACGTTTGAATATTCCAGGGGCAAAGCTCAAATTAGATGATGAATCATCTAAGTAAGCATTCATTTAAAAATTTGTATGCGTGAGTGCAAAATGAAACAATGTCATTTCCACTTGGCCGTTTGAGCCGACAAGCCTTAAACAACTTTCATATCGACCTGAGCCGACGTTGCTTGTCCGTACTCTCAAACATATACAATGCATGATGGATTGTAACGTTTATGTATGCATCTCATCATAACATGTCAATACACCTACGTGCAAATACATCGTAACATAACATGTCAACATGCCAAAAGATACTTTGAAATATACATCATTTCAACATATAGGCATTTCATTTCAAACGATAGGGCATGTTTTCAGAAAATACTTTTCATAAATAAATTAAATTTAGAGAAAACTAGCTTACCTTTGAAATCTGCTTAAACCTCAAGAAGCATGATTTTAACCACAAGTGAGCGATTACCTCGATTTACGTGCATCATCTCAAAACTCGCACAAGTCATTTCAACTTAAGCCTCAAAGCACCCTATTCACCATATTTATTTAAATAAATATTAAAACTTATTTTTTATAATTTCTTGCATTTTATTTTATTTTCCCTTCTAAAAATTCAAATAAATAACTTCGTGTCTATTCATTCCAATATTTTTCCACAAAAATTCATTAAAGTCTAAGAACATCAAAGGAAAATTACTGGACTTATCTCAAAAATCCATAATAAATACTAATCATGCATTTCTCTTCCAATTTCACTATCAAAAATATCATTCTCATATTTCTAAAATTCTTAAAGAATTTTTTGAAGATAACTTACCTTCCTGTGGAGTGATTCAGTATTCTTGTATATTGTGATAAAGTCTTGATTTGCGTATCCAACAACGCCTCTTGCCACAAATTTTGCACGAACTAATAAACCCAACCTATAGGATTTGATATTTTTCTCTATATTCTTTCTTTCTCTTTCTCAAATCTCTCTCTTACTCTCAAATCCTTCTTTCTTACAACCTTTCTCTTTTTAATTCAACTCTTCAAACCTTTCAAGTTTTCTCTATTTATAGAGGTTGAGTTAAGTTTAGTATAATTGTAGTGATCCACTAGCTTCTATTATTTTATCATTTTTTTATTTAATTTCCCACTAAATCTCACTCATAATCTTTAATTATTTGTCCATACTCTACTTTATGTTCCACATTTCTCTATTAATTCATCCATTATCTTTGATTATTTGGCCACACTCTACTTTGTCTCCCATATTTCTCCATTAATTTATCAATTATCTTTGATTATTTGTCTACACCATATTTTGTCTCCCACATTTCTCCATTAATTCACCCATTATCTTTGATTATTTGTCCACACCATATTTTGTCTCCCACATTTCTCCATTAATTCACCCATTATCTTTGATTATTTGTCCACACTTTACTTTGTCTCCACATTTCTCCATTAATTCATCTATTATCTTTGATTATTTTTTACTTTAATTAGTTTCAAGTAAATCTTATTTTGAATGGGCTATTCTTTCATTTACTCCATAAATTTAAACCCACTTTCTTAACCTACTAACTCTAAGCCCATTTACTTAGCCTTTCTTTTCTCAACTTAGCCCACTAACTATAAGCCCATTTACTTAATCTTTTTTTTTTTTAATTTAGCCCACTTATTCTAAACCCATTTACTTATTTTTTTCAAGTTAGCCCACTAACTCTAAGCCCATTAGTTTTCTCAATTATAATTTCTAATTGATGTCAAAAAAATATTTTAAATACAAAATTAATTATTATTATTCTCAAAATACTAGGATATTACAATTAATATCCTGAAGGGGAATGACCCTGGCGTTGTAAACATGCTGGAAAATCCGATCCCGCTTGGTTGTGAAGGGGGTGTATGCATTGTAGAGTAGCCGAGGTGGTTCAAGGGCCCGGGGTGGTTCTCATTGCCCTTTATTGTGATCTCGATTTTCTTATTTTTGATAGAAGTCCCTTCGGGGTTGTGCTGATGCTTAGAGGGAAGTCCCGACTGGGGAACTTGTTGCGGCCATGATTGTAGCTCAGCTTTGTTGCGCCAGGCAACCAAGGCTTTTTCCATGTTGATGCATCCCGCTGCGCGCGTCCTGAGATCGTCCAGGATGATGGGAGGCTTTCGAGCTAATGAGTAGGTGAAGGGGCCTGTTCTCAATCCGACCATGATAGCGTATAAGGAAACCACAAGGTTGAGATCCATGATTTGAAGGGCCTATTTAAAGAACCTATTCATGAATGCCTGCAGTGGCTCGTGTTCACCTTGCTTTAGGTTCATAAGACTGGCTGACACCTTATGATGAACTCAGCTGATGGAGAAATGAGTGAGGAAGTGAGTGGCTAGCTCGGAGAAGTCGTGGATGGAGTTCAGCTCCAAAGACGAGAACCACAACATGGTCGACTTCCTCAAGGTGCTAGAAAAGGATAGGCACAAGATCGGGTTTGAGTTTCCGCTTAGCAACATGGCGACATTGAATATAGTGAGATGGTCTTGAGGGTCGGTGGTGCCATCATAAGGTTCCAAAGTGTTGGGGAGGCTAAAGCCGTCATGTAAAGGAACGACCATGATAAACTCGAAAAAATGGTAACTGTGGGAGTATAAGGACACGGAAGGTAGGGGAATAGAGGTGTGGGTAGCTTGGTGGTGTTGGTGATGACTACCATTTGTGTCACAATCGACCCGTTCGTTGGGTTAGTCGCACTACTAGTTTCGAGTCAATTCAATAATTTGGTTCTGGAGTTGCTAGACCGTCTGGAGAAGGACTTCTATGATAGTTGGATTTTGAGGGAGATGGTTGGCATTATTTGGTTCCTGGGAGGGGGTGCTTCTTGTTCGCACCATGGCATAATAATGGGGTTGGCTTGAAAGACTCTAGTGAAATTATGAGGTATGTAAGTTTTACCGAGCCCCACGGTGGGCACCAAATGTTCCTTCCTGGCCAAAAGGAGTGATTAAAGGTGGGCTCATAACAGCAGGGCGCGAGCTCCAGCGATAGGTCCGTCCTGAGGGCGGTTGGCACCTGCAAGCACTCCAATGCTCGAGTGAGTAAGAGAATAAGGAAATGACAGTGTATTAGTAGGTTAGAAGGCAGACCATACCTTGTCTCTGAAAAGAGTTGTTTGATATAAGAGGAAGAGATGTCCTTCTATATGCATGCGTTGTGCATTTACAGGTGATAAAACTGAGTATGCGGCGCCGGTGGAGGTTCCCAGGTAGTAGCATGGTGGCGACGAGACCCTCATTAATGTGGATGAGATCCACCATTAATGAGATGGGATCTAAGGCGGTCATGCGGATACCCAGTGTAACACCCCGTCTTCCCAATACATTAGGTAACGTAAGATTCTGGAGATATATTTTTTTTTTCAATCAACGAAAACTCAACACAAAATCGTTCCCCGAAAATCCCGTTACACCTTCTCAGTATATCAACTATGAACCATCAATAAACTAAGATAGGTACATCATCTCAAATGCGGAAGCTAGATCGAAAGCTTAATAAACCATAATCGAACTCACTTTATTCATAATATAAAGTCGAACCAACGTTTACATGACGTCATCAAAATTAATAACATAATTGAAAATGACATAAAGTAAACTATCCACTAATCGCTGTCATTCCTCAGCAATTCCCTTTCCCTTCGCACCGCTGCCTTCACCTAGAACGTTTGAATATTCAAGGGATATAGTCCATATTAGATAATGAATCATCTAAATAAGAGTTCAAAAACACATTTTTCATGAATGAATGCAAGACAAAATATAAACAAATACAACCAGGTAAGCCCTAGCCTAAGAGAATCCCAAGCACTTAACCCTACCATAAGGAAATAGTAATCTCTCTAAAAGCTATGCCACCATATCGACACATCGACACGACGCGATTCTAGTTTAAGAAGGGCAAGTCAACGCATCTCCCAAACATCTCGGGAACAAACGTTACCAATTCTCGGCCCAGGAGGGTCACATCAACGTAGGAATCTAGGTCACCACATTTACGTCAGAGATTACGTTCCCACTCTACGCATTCAGGAATCACCACACAATCCCAACTCCAAAATTTCACATGGACCACCTAGTCATCCTAGTACAACTTTCCTAACCAAACGACCTAGTATGGAAACCAAGGCAGTTATCCTGGCATACTCACTAGCACAAGATACCCCTATTATTCTGTCATGCCCTTGGAGAATTATGGTTACACTATCCAGACAACATCTTAAGCTAACATCCCACATAAACAACACAATATGGACCACCTAGTCATCCTAGTGCAACTTCCCTAATCAAACGGTCCGACACGAAAACCAAAGCGGCTATCCTGACATGCACATAACACTAGATACCCCTATTATTCCGTCACGCCCTTGGAGAATTATGACCACACTATCCAGACAACATCTTAGGCTGATATTCCATACGAACACACAAAATGCAAGACAATGCAACATTTCACAATTCAATGTATTATATAAACAACATTTGATAAAATGTATTGCACAAGTTCAAAACATTTAGAAACGAACCTCCCTCATAAACCAACTGTCACAAGTTACCGTTTGCATGCACAAAACCATTTTGCATGAAATCTCAACACATTTAGATAGCACAAACCAAGTTTTTAGGATATAACCATTCACAGTAAACCAAATTTTGGTAGTGAGCAACTCACCTCGAATATATTCGGAAAACCTCGATCCACGTGCCCCACCTCGCTTTGCATGCAAAATCACAAACACTTGAAATTATACACAATATCGAGCCATGACACTCCCTAAACACCAAATTTAATTAAGGAAGCATTAAAATCTATTTTCCTCAATTTTTTCATAATTTCCTCTATTTTTCTCCTATTTTTCACCTCGATAATTCAAAAATAATTATCTCCTCAAACATTTTTTTCCAATTTTTCCACACAATAAATCCTAAAATAAATTAAGGAAAATATTGGAAAAGGAAATACCGAATTTGCCTCTGTCATGCGCCTAGCGCATGGGTGCGAGTGGTGTGTGGCGCATGCAGCCACGCACCACCTTCTTCTCCAAATTTTCAGCCGCCGATGGTTGCTTCGATGGCTAAACAAATGGTACCCCCTTGAAACCCTTGACGAATCGATCCCAATGGAATAACTTTCAGGTCGAAAGGACACCGAAAAATGCCCCAAACTTGTATTTGCAGGCGGCGATAGGCGTTCCGCCACCCAATTCCAATCGAGCTTCAATCGGCCTCTACACTTGATGAAAATGCTCCAAAAACCTCCCAAAATCTTTCCCTTGATGCAAGGATCAATAGTCCCTTATCAAAGCTCTCAAAACCATCAAAAAACACGGCAAATTTTTATGCTAAATTTTGGCTGAAACCCTTGCTATTTATAGGCAATTTTTGGCCAAAATCCGACCAATCAGTGGCCAATCCTTGGCCTCTAAGCCAGCCCACGCCGTATAGCACCTCCCCCGAGCCACCCTCGGCCATCCCATCGCCGAGATTGGCCTTTACGTGAGACGGATTTGTGGCGGTCGTTTTTGGCTGTTGTGTTCACATTATCAGATTTTCATAAATTGTGCGCGCTTCAGCCCTCTAATTTCTTCAAATGCCATTTTGGCCTTTTCCAAAGCATTCCTAACCTATCCAATTATACCACTAAGGCCCACAAGATATGTACTATTCATTTCATCCTTGAGATTCCTGAAAAATTATCGTTTTAACATCCCTCGGGCAAAATTGAAAAATTGCACTTAGGCCGATTACTCGTTTTGACCTTAAATCCATTCGTTTCAACCCGAAATCGCTCAAGGGTTGTTCTACACGTAGAATATAGGTTCCCAACATGCTCCGTTGACCTTTCGAACGTCGCCTACATCGATTCTATTTTCTCAGCCCGGTCGACAAGTGTATCGAAAACTATTCTCAATCCCATTTCTTTTATCACCTAAAATCATAAATCGAATCACTCGTTCTTACTTTACCATTTTCCTTAGCTATCTAGGGTCCGGGGTACTCCCTACGGTCAATTCGGTTTCTTAAAATAGCGATAGTATACCATATAGTCCTTTTCTTTCGATAATTCCATTTGTACCCTTCATCAAATATTATTTATAGCCACAAATCATTCCTGAGTATTACACTCAGTGAGGGTTGCAATGATGCTACGACAAGCTAGCTCTGGGCCAAGAGAGAGGGCCACGAGGTGGGCCGAGATTAGGCCCGGGTGGTCCAATAGTTATATAATTAATTTTTCCAATACAATATTTATTCATATTTTGAATATTACATATTAAGTATAAATATTAATATTGAAATCAATTAAAAAAATCTTATTTCTATAACCTTAGAAATGTTATAATATTAATAATCTAAAGGTAAATATAAAACTATCCAAGAACATTGTACAATTCATTATTTAGGTTAACCATAAAGTTAAATAATCTAAATTTAGTAAAAGGCACCCAACAATACCAATTCAATAAAAATCAAATCACAAATAACATATCAAAATCTAATATTCTACTTGCTTTTAAGTAATTGATTATTACTAACTATAAATAAAAAGCTAAAAAAAATTCAAATGTAAAAGTAGTGTTATTAATTATTGTGTTAAAAAAATGAAATAAAATTACAAACAAACCACATTAATTAATTGGGGGCACCCCTAATTTAATTGCTAATAAAAGAGTCAATTCACTTGTTCTATTTGGCCAATGACTGTTAGTTTGATCTCTCATGGTCTCAAAACTCTTATGAAATTAAGAATTTTAATTATTAGTTCCACCTCTTTTCGTCTTAAAACTCTACTAAAATTAAAAGCCTCAGGCAATAAGAAGACCCATTTGTATCCCTACTCACCCTTAAAATTAGTCTACCTAGTCTGAACATGGATACCAAAATGGGCAATCATCCAATGTAGAGCTTTCAATCCCAAAAAAGGAAGGTGCTAATTTGAGAATATTATCAGCTTTACTACCGGAAGATCGAAGGCTGGTGTTGGACGGATGCTTTAGACTTGGTGGAGAAGCTTTCTCTTCTCTTCACCTCATGCATTGTTTATTCTTCCTCTTTCGTTGATTTGTTTTTGTGGATGAGTGGATGACAAAAGGCTACCTAATATACTTTGGGCAGAATAGGATTTACGCTTGCTTCTAATTAATTAATGATTGATTGGCTTGTGGCTAGCATCATGCATCCGACATTTGGACTGGATTGGATCCTCATCCATCCTCTATTTGTTTAATTAGCTAAAAAGATTTCAGATATAAAATTAGTGTCAACTTATAATTGACATAGACGTGTTAAAAAAAATAAAATAAAATTCCAAACAAACCGTATTGGGCCATCCCTAATTTGCTAACCAAGGAGGCAATACACTTGTTCAATTTAGCCAATGATTGTTAGTTTGATCTCTCGTGGTCTCGAAACTCTTACAAAATTAAGAACCTTATGCAATCAGAAGACCCATTTGTATCCCTATATACGCACCCTTAAAATTAGTCTATCTAGTCTGAAAATGGATACCAAAATGGGTAATCATCCAATGTAGAGCTTTCAATCCCAAGCAAGGAACAGGTGTGAATTTGAGAATATTATCAACTTTACTACCGGAAGAAGGCTGGTATTATATTGGGCGGATGCTTTTGACTTGGTGGAGAAGCCTTCTCTTCTCTTCACCTCATGCATGCATTGTTTATTTTTCCTTTTTCGTTAATTTGCTTTTGGGGATGAGTACTGGATGTGACAAAAAGCTATATATGTACTTTGGGCGCAATATCTAGAAGAACATGTTCCTAAAGTAGTTTTGAGAGTGATGATGATGGAGCTTGTACTCGAAGACAAAATAGGATTTACGCTAGCTTCTAATTAATCAATGCCTGATTGGCTTGTGGCTAGCTTTTGCATGATAACTCATGCAGTTGTATGGGTCCGACATTTGGACTGGATTGGATCCTCATCCATCCTCTCTTTGTTTAACTATTCTTTTCTTCCCAAACTAACATCACCTTTATTCTCATTGTTTTCTCTTTTCCTTCCTTAAACCACCCTATAAATAACAACCTACTACGTAGTACTATGCACAGCACGCCCCTTACTGCATCTTCATGCAAGCTAGCTTACTAGCTGCAGCCAGCCATGCACCCAACACAACCAAGAATGGCCAGCGCCGGCGCCGCCGTCAACCGCTCTGCCGCTTATGCCGCGGCGGCAGATCTGAGGCCCGAATCAGTGGCCAACCTCTGCGATTTTTGGAGGCGGGAGGGCGGCTCTCTTCCCATCGACGGGAGAGGCAACACCATCCTTCATTTCCTCGCCATGCACGGAAATACTGTGGCGTTGAAGGAGCTCGACGACAAGAAACTTATCCTCCCCAGCCAAGATCTCTGGAAAGCCAACCACCGCGGTGACACCCCAATTCACGAGGCTGTCAGGTTCGGCAAGGATGAGTTCGTGAAGAAGATGCTGGAGCTGGACGGGAACTTGGTCTCGACGCGCAATCTCAAAGGCGAGACGCCTCTCTACGTTGCTGCCAAGTGCGGGAACGAGAAGGCCTTCAATCTTCTCAAACCCAGGTCCCGCAGCGACAGAGAGCTCGTTCGGCAAGACGGCCGCACTGTTCTTCATGCCGCCGTCAACCAAGAATATTACGGTAAGTATATTTGTTTGGAATGTTATTTTCGCACACACTCGTATTTTTGAGATTGATGAAGATTTTAGAGTTGATCACTATTTGATTATACAATTGTGCTCTCTCTGGGTGACTGTAAGGTAATTCTCAAGCCCGGGTTTATTTTGACTGACTTTTTTTATAAAAAAAAGATGGGTAGGGTTTGGTTTTCTATACGCGTGGCCTTGAGCTCGTCTTGGTGTCTCTTTGGGTAGCCTTCTTGGTCACCCCTTTGGATAGGCCCAACCCTTTAGACCTTGATTCTCAAATTAAATGTGAATTGTGATGAGTTTTTCTTTTAAGAACTGATGAGGAGCTCATCAGAGATCAAAATAATGCATCTCCGAGAGGTATTAAAGTATATTTTAATTAACTTAAACGTAATATAAATTAAATATGTATATATATATTTAGCCTGAATAATTATGGATGCGATGGACAGATCTTGCGATTAAGATACTAATGTTAAAGCCGGAACTGGCGAGCGCAAGAGACGAGAAGGGCACGACGGCGCTCTATTTACTGGCCATAAAACCGTCGTCGTTTCGAAGCGGGTCCTCTTATACTCTCAGAAATTTTGGCTGCTGGTCCTTTATTCCCTTGCAGCTTGCTGCCATTCTCATCTACATCTGTAAAGTCATAATCATCTGTAAATTTATAGTGCTTAATTAATTGATAGAATTTAAACTTCAAAATGAATTAAAAATAAATGATTTCTCTCATAATTTATATATATATATATATATATATATATTGGAGCAGGTTTACCTACAGTGATTGGTTACGAGAAATTTGATAGCACTGGGGAGGAACAAAGTGGAAACCAACTCCCTACCACGTTAAAGCCGTCTTTAAAATTAAAACTAATCACAGGTCTGTATTTATTTTATTATTCATTAATAATTTGCTTCCCTTAATATATTAATTAGTCTTTACTGACGAATTTGTTTTCTACTGCAGCGTTCAGAAGCTTCATTGCCGGTTGGTGACATTGTAAATATATTAATTATTTTCTTGTTTGTTGTGGGATGATGATAATGATGATGATGATGATGATTTGAAATTGAAGTGTTTCCATGGCTGAGAAAGTGCGACGAGTCGAAGCAGAGGCACGCGTGTGCCATGAAGCTGGTAAAAATGCTGATGGATTTGGAGGACGACTGGAGCAACTACACCGGGAAGAGGAACCCTCTGATAAACGCCGCCCGGAACGGCATCATCGAGCTGGTGGAGGCCATCCTGGCCAAGTTCCCCTTCGCTGCCTACACCTTGGACGGCGACGGCAAGAATATTGTCCACATCGCCGTGGAGCAGAAAGACAGGGTTCTCTACGACTACTTGACCTCCATTCCCGCCCACAAGGACATGCTCGCGGACATCGACAAGCACGGCAACACTGTCCTGCATCTCGCCACCAATGTCGGCTCTAGCCCCGGAATGCTTCTCAACCAGATGACCTGGGACGTTTGTTGGTTTAAGGTGAATTGATTAATAATGCCTATGTAGATATATATATATATATATATCGTGTCAATTATATATGGATTTCACAGAATCTTCCTATTCTTCTTCTTCTTATCCGGTGCCCGCCGGCAGCGAATATTCTACGATTCGCTGCCTCATTTCCTGCAATACAAGAACGCGGAGGGGAAGACCCCAAAGGAGATGTTCAAGGTAAATCACTCGACCCTGCAAGAATCGGCGGCGCAAGCCATCAAAGACATGAACAACGGGCTGATGCTGGTGTCGACGCTCATCTGCACCCAAAACTATGCCGCCCTCTTCACCCTCCCCGGCGGATACGGCCAGGAGAAGGAAGACCCAAAGACCTATGGCAAGCCGGTGCTCCTCAGCAAGGAGGAGACGAAATCCGAACTCACCCACTTATTGTGGTACCTCTTGCTCTCCCTCTTCTCCTTCCTAATCTCCATGACCGCCATGCTCTCGATCCAGTTGTCGCGCTTCCGCAACAGCGACTTCAACATCGCTCTGCCGCTGAGGTTCATCGTGGCTATGACGGCGCTGTTCAGCTCAGCGGTCTTCACTTGCCTGGCGTCGTTGCACGCGTTTAAGCTGGATCGCCTGGAGTTTAACAAGAACTGGTTGTTTGGCCCGGGGCTCTGCGGCATGGCGCTGTTGTATTCGGACACTGTCAGCATCACTGTGATTTACATGTATTATGCTTTACGTTACTCGTTTCGAAACAAGGGGCAAGAGATCTTGGACCTGCTTATTTGATTCAAATGTTTAGGGCACCAACCACCAGCATGTGCAAGGAAAATGGGCTAATCTTATCATTTTTAGGCAATTGTTGATTAGAAGAGACACTCGTGTGACCACTTTGTTGTAACATTCAATCCCTCCGTCTTATTCGTTTTATTCTACTATTGTGTGAGTGTGTAATTTTCATGTAACCAATAAGTCTACATTGCAAAGCAAAGTTTGTGAAAAATGTAAAGAATCAAGCATTATGTATGGTTATAAAGCATGGTAAGTCTACACGCAAACACACATAAATAAATAATGAATGCATCACAATCATTTCTTAAGTCATATCAAGACTTTCCAACCAAAAACTATTTTATTTTGAGATCATGTATATATTTTTATATGATTCATGTACCCACATAGTTCATTGCATTTTATCATTTGTTGAACCCAATATAATATTATCTACATATATTTAAGGGAAGAATTCATAACTAGTCTGGAACAAATGTACATAATCGTTTTTAGCCATTTTTATGAAAAAAATCGTTTTCAGCCACTCAAATAAACTAATTACACTCGATATCTGTTTTCAGCAATTAGTTTGTTTGAGTGGCTGAAAATAATTTTTTTTTCATAAAAGTGACTAAAAACGATTTTTTTTTGAAACATGGTTAGTTTTTGCAATTTCCACTATATTTAAACTATAAATGTGCCATTTTTATTCTTCTTGATATACAATGTTGTGTCAACATTTTCTCTTTTAAAACAATTTTTTAGTAGGAATTTTTTTAATAGTTCATGCCAAGTTCTAGGGGATTGTTAGCGCTTTAGTTATCTTAAATACGTAATTCTCATGACATGGATGTTAAAAACTGGAGGTTGTTTCACATACACACATACACCTCCTCATTTATGTATCCATTGAGGAATGTACTTTTTACATCTATTTGGTATAATTTAAATCCTTTGCTACACTTTTTACATCTATTTGGTATCATCGATACAGTCATTTTCTTATTTATTTTCAGTTGGACTTTTTTGAAGATTGGAATAAAATTTGGATATTTCTTCTGGATAAGATAGAATGTGTAGTCTAGAGAGATATAACTAGCCCTTTGTAATCATTCTCTTAATTAGGTTTGCACCAAAATAAATGGATTCAAACTCTAACCAGTTTAAACTACAACAAATCAACATTTTAGCAACGAAAAATTCTGTGGCTAAAAAATTTATCGACGGATTTAGTGACGGGAACCTTTCTGTTGCTAAAAAGAGTGTCACTAAAATTTAGCAACGGGTATGACCCCTATCGCTAATTTGCGACGAAAAACAATTCGTTGTAAATTTTGACCGTGGCCAAAAAAATCAACGCCCCAACCCTATCCTCATGTGCGTACGCCTGCGTGGTTGTGCCTCTGATCGCCATGTGGCAGATTGGGATAATAATCCCAAGAATCCCCAACCTCCCATGACTAATAATGCCTATATATATATAAATATATATATATATCGTGTCAATTATATATGGATTTAACAGAATCTTCCTATTCTTCTTCTTTTTATCCGGTGCCCGCCTGCAGCGAATATTCTACGATTCGCTGCCTCATTTCCTGCAATACAAGAACGAGGAGGGGAAGACGCCGAAGGAGATGTTCAAAGAAAATCACTCGACCGTGCAAGAATCGGCGGCTCAAGCCATCAAAGACATGAACAATGGGCTGATGCTGGTGTCGACTCTCATCGGCACCGTCAACTATGCCGCCCTCTTCACCCTCCCCGGCGGATACGGCCAGGAGAAGGACGTCCCAGAGACCTATGGCAAGCCGGTGCTTCTCAGCAAGGAGGAGACGAAATCCGAACTCACCCACTTAATGTGGTACCTCTTGCTCTCCCTCTTCTCCTTCCTAATCTCCATGACCAGCATGCTCTCGATCCAGTTGTCTCGCTTCCGCAGCAGCGACTTCAACATCGCTCTGCCTCTGAGGTTCATCGTCGCCATGACGGCGGTGTTCACTTCCTTGGCGTCGTTGGCAGCGTTTACGCTGGATCACCTAGAGGTTAACAAGAACTGGTTGTTTGGTATATGATTCATGTACCCACATAGTTCATTGCATTTTATCATTTGTTAAACCCAATATAATATTATCGACATATATTTAAGGAAAGAATTCATAACTAGCCTGGAACAAATGTACATAATCATTTTTAACCATTTTTCTGAAAAAAATCGTTTTCAGTCACTCAAACAAATTAGTTTGTTTGAGTGACTGAAAACGATTTTTTTCAGAAAAGTGACTAAAAACGATTTTTTTTTTGAGACATGGTTAGTTTTTGCAATTTCCACTATATTTAAACTATAAATGTGCCATTTTTATTCTTCTTGATATACAATGTTGTGTCAACGTTTTCTCTTTTAAAATAATTTTTTAGTAGGAATTTTTTTAATAGTTCATGCCAAGTTCTAGGGGATTGTTAGCGCTTTAGTTATCTTAAATACGAAATTCTCATGACATGGATATTAAAAACTGGAGGTTGTTTCACATACACACATACACCTCCTCATTTATGTATCCATTGAGGAATGCACTTTTTACCTCTATTTGGTATAATTTAAAGCCTTTGCTACACTTTTTACATCTATTTGGTATCATCAATACAGTCATTTTCTTATTTATTTTCAGTTGGACTTTTTTGAAGATTGGAATAAAATTTGGATATTTCTTCAGGATAACATAGAATGTGTAGTCTAGAGAGATATAACTAGCCCTTTGTAACCATTCTCTTAATTAGGTTCACACCAAAGTAAATGGATTCAAACTCTAACCAGTTTAAACTACAACAAATCAACATTTTAGCAACGAAAAATTCTGTCGCTAAAAAATTTATCGATGGATTTAGTGACGGGAACCTTTCTGTTACTAAAAGGGCATCGCTAAAATTTTAGCAATTGGTATGACCCCTATCGCTAATTTGGGATAAAAAACAATTCCGTTGCAAATTTTGACCGTGGCCAAAAAAATCAACACCCCAGCCCTATCCTCATGTGCGTACGCCTGTGTGGTTGTGCCTCTGATCGCCATGTGGCAGATTATCCCAAGCTTGTTGCACTTGGACTCGAACCCCCAACCTCCCATGACTAAACCCGCGCGCGAACCAGTTGATCTGTAAGCCTCTTTGATTACTAATGTGCATAAATTATATTTATAGTATTTTCTTTCAAACTTTTCAAAATTATGAATTTTTTTTTTCACGACGAGCTGCCCCCATTGCTAAATTACTAATTTTTATTTATTTATTTTTTTAGCTACAAGCATGCGCCCATCGCTAAATTATTAATTTTTATTTATTTTTAGCGATGGGCATGCCCCCATCCCTATATTACTAATTTTTATTTATTTATTTATTTTTAGTGACAGGCATGCTCCCTAAGCTAAATTTTTAATTTTTATTTATTTTTTTAGCGACGGGTATGCCCTCATCTCTAAATTATTAATTTTTATTTTTTTTTAGCGACAGACATGCCCTGTCGCTAAATTTTTAAATTTATTAAAAATATTAAAAATTATTTAGTGATAAGTTTTTCGTCGCTAATTCCATTGCTAAAGATTATTATTTTTATTTTATTTTTTTAAATTTTTAGTGACGAGCTTTCCGTCACTAATTCCATCACTAAAAATGAAAATTTTTGCGACAGACATCCATCACTAATCAGTGACGGATTTTGCCTCGTCAATAAATAGTGTTTTTCTTGTAGTGTTATGATCCTAGCAGGAGACTTCAGAATATATAGATTTGGGTCAATCATTTTAAATTTTTTTGGGTCTAGGTGCAGGTGAAAGTGATAGAGTGCGTTAATTTTGTGTTCTTTTCGTTCTAGCTTTAGTTTATTTGGAAGATGATGATTTCAAAGGTAAGGCCAGGTGCTTCCGTTTAAGTGAGGATATGAAGTGTACTATTCAAGCTTCTTTCTTTGTAAGTGTATGAAAATCGAAAAAGGATACATGAGAATGGGGAAATCGAAAGGAGTACTTGAGATGATTAAGATTCTGATATTTTACTCTTGTATTTGATTTTGATGATATAAAACAAAATCAATTTATCCCCTAAATCATTTGTCAAGAATATGGTTTCCAAACAAAAAGAAAAATAAATTTCACATGAGTTGTTAAATCAAAATGATCTTTGATTTTTTACAGTAGTTGGAGATTAGCAAAAACATGTTTTAAGATTTAAAAGAATCTTCTAAATAATTTTTACAAATTAATTTTTACAAAAACATGTTTTAAGATTTAGCAAAAACCATGTTGTTGAGCTCAATTGCTTCAATCAACCTACTGTGTATTTTGATGTTTACCAAAACATAATTTTAGTAAAACTATTTTTGATATATTTAAATTTCCTAATGAATTTTTTAATATGACTTATGGTGGAAAATGTATTTTAAGTATTATAATATTTTACGTATCAAAATGAATCAAGAAATGCTATTTTTCTAAATCTGAAGATTAGCAAATTATAAGAAGACATATAAAAAAATATTTTTATTTTGAAAAAATCTCACGTGGTATTTTGATAACTAATATTTATTGTTGTTAAAATATCTTTTAATGAATTTTTCAAAAAATAGAAGATATGTATTTTAGGGGTGGTAAAATTGTTAAATCCCAAGTTTGTACTAAAATCAAAATTCTATTTTCTTATTGTTATAGATTTTAATTTTTTAAATATTTTTATTGAAATCAAATGAGGGGTACTTTTTTATTTACATTTATGTATTAAAATGAAAGATAAAATATAAATTAAAGAAAATGTAGGCATTTATTTCATCTGTCGAAAAAATCTCTTCGATTTGTCGACTAAGCCTTCAAATTAGTAGACTAAATGTTTCAAATTGTCGACTAACAGAAGACTAAGCTCTTGGATCTGTCGACTATATCCTTTAGTTTGTCAACTATCAGAACATAAAAATTAATTATGTCAACAATTTGTCGACTAACAGAATAAATAAACTAGTTCTATCGACTAAGTGTATTAATCTGTCGACTAACTATTTTCTTATGTCGACTAACTCTTTTCACAGAAAGCCATAACGGCTAGTTTTTTAAATTCCAACTGTCACAAATGATTAGTTTTCTCTTGGATCTTTTAGGATGCCTATAAATACAAGTCAAGTATGATCAAGAAGAGGCTAATGGATGGGAATGAAATGAAGTGAGCTTACAAATTATTATTCTTCTCAATTGTACTTATGCTTTTATAATTTTCTCTCTTCAATGTTTTGATCTAAATTTGTATCAATTCATTCAAGTCTTGTTTTGTATTTTGAGAGATCTTGTAACTAAGAGATTCATCTCTTAGATTCTCTCTTATTGTTGAAATCTTGTATTTCCTATTTTGTTTTGCTAGAGGACTTACTTTTTGAAACAAGGGGTTGAAATACCTAGCTAAGTACTAGAGGGCTTGTTTGTATAAGCAAGAGGTTTGTAATTTCCTAGTCTTAGACTAGAGGGTGTACTTGGTTAAGTATGAGATTTTAGTGGATTGGTTGAAAAATCTTTAGTGAGAAACTGAGGTAGTAGACTTGGGTTGGTTAAGCCGAACCATTCTAAATCTTTGTGTTTTCTTGTACTTGTGTTCTTTAATCTTTATCTTTCTAATTATTTGTTTATTCTTCACTTGATTCACATATTTATCTTTCTAGATTTACATTTTTCATTTTATATGTTTTATGTTTTAAATCACTAAAACTTTAATTTGTATCAAAAAGATTTTCAAGTTCTATCAAGTTTTTAAATTACCCAATTCACCCCCCTCTTGGGTGTGTGCCATAGGATTTTAGACTTATCAGATTCAATTTTTGCTGAAGCTTAAAACCCTAGATGTTGAAGGAGGATTTGTATAGAGATGAGAGTTATGGCGGTTGAAAAAGTCGAGATGAGGTTTTGAAAATCATCAAATTACTATCTATATTGAAACCCTACTTAAGTGATTAAAATTCGAGTTTCTTGCTTAACTGTTTTGGTTACTCGAGTAATGATCTAGATTACTCAACTAATATTTCTTATTAATTGAGTATAGGTTAAAGATTACTCGCATAATCGCTCACATTAGTCTACTATTATTGCTCGTTATTAGAGGAATAATAGTCCGCATCTTATTTTTTGTTCTTAAGATTAGTCAACTAATACTGTTTGCTAGTCCAGTAATACCTAGGATTACTCGAGTATAACTTATCAATAGTTATTGATTAATAAACAGATGGTATTATAACCTTTTTTTTTTCCTGTAAGTAAGAATATTATAAAACAAAGAAACCAATGCCGAAGTGACTACAAACGAAAGCCAAGGCATGCCCTGGACAACAAAAAACCATGGGAAAAACACAAATAATCATCCTCTAGACCAAAGAAAAATAGAACCATAAACAAAGGCTAGAAAGAAATTACTTAAAGAATCCAAAATAGACATGGCTACTCAAAACACGATCCCAAATAACATGGCAAAATAAAACAACTAGTACCAAGCATGAAACCACAAGATCACATCGACCATCCTCCAGAAGCAAGGAAACAACAATGCATCAGTGAATAAAAAGTAGGTCCCTCGGGAGTCGCTAGACATGACGAATGGTGTGACTTTGCAAAGACAATCTGAAGGCACTAGTGCTAGCCCTTTTCTATTTTGAAGAAATAGTCAACTATAGTCCTTTTTGTTAGTCGAGTAATATATAGGATTACTCGTGTATCACTACAAGAAATTCGGGATTTAGCGACGGATTTTCAGCGACGGATATTTCCTTCGCTATTTTGCGACGGAACAGCGACGGATTGCGATTATTTTTTTTTCCCACAATTAGCAACGGATTCTAGCGATGGAATATTTTCTGTCGCAAAAAAAAATAATTTTTAATTTTTTTGTGATGGAAAATAAAATCCGTCGCTATTTTTAGAGACGAAAATGTATTTCCGTCGCTAAGTATTAATTGTAATAAAAAAATAAAAATTAACTTTTTTCTAGCGACAAAAAATTTCCATTTCTGTTTTTAGCGACGGAACTTCTTTACCGTCGCAATATTTTAAAGTATAAAATTAATTTTAATATTAGTTTAAATAACTAAAATAAAATTTTAAATTTAATTTGTTTATTATTAAAATTTAACGACGGAAAATAGTTTCCGTCGCTAAAAGTAGCAACGGAATGATATTCCGTCGCTAAAATTTAATAATAAAAAATTAAATTTAAAATTTTATTTTAGTTGTTTAAAGTAATATTAAAATTAATTTTTTTATTTTAAAATTTTGCGACGGAACTTTGTTCCGTTGCTACTTTTAGCGACGGAAAATAATTTTCGTCGTTAAATTTTAATAATAATAAAAAACATAAAAATTAATTTTTATCGAGCGACGGAATTATTTTCCGTCTCAAGATTTTAAATAAAAAATTAATTTTAATATTAGTTTAAATAATTAAAATAAAATTTTAAATTTAAAAAAATAATTTTTAATTAATTTTTAATATTAGTTTAAAAAATAATTTCTTTTCCGTCGCTAACATTAATTTTTAATGTTTTTTATTTAATTAATTTAAAAATATTTAAATTTAGAATGAATATTTAAATTTACATTTAACCATGAGATGAATATGAAAAAATTAATTTATATAATTTAAATGAATATATTATTATTAAAAATCATAATATTGTTAAATTCTAACTATATCAATTAAATGTATAATAATTAATTATTTGTAATATTTATTAACTGTGTGTAAAATGTAAACAAATATTATATTTGAAAAATAAATAAAAAGTTTTAAAATCATAATATTATTGAAATTTTTTTATTTTAAATTTTAGAAATCATAAAAATGAAAAAATATTGAGAGATTACATTATATAGAAAGGAGTCTAAGAGTTATCTTGTCAATCTCTTTCTCTTTATAAATATGAGAATTTTTTGCTAAGTTAAAAAGTTTAAAAACCATAATGAGCATGTTTTTTGTAGCTTAAAAGCTGTAATTTTTAACTTCTAACTTTAAAAAAGTGGTAATGTATTGTTTGTTTTAACTTGTAGAATTATAACTTATACCTTCTACTAGATTTTAGAAGGGGTACAAGCTGACTTTTTGAAAGTTAGGGTATTCCAACTTGTACATTTTTCTGAGAAGTTGCAACAAACAAGTTCACAATTTATTTTAAGTTTTAAAAATTATAAACTAAGAAGTTATGAGGTATAATTTCTTTAATTAAGCTGCAACAAATAGGGTCAATATTTGAACAACATTGTATCTTATACTTAATAACAGTATCATATGTTACTATCTAATATAAGTGTTATATATAAAACATTAATGTTGATCAAGAAAAAAATAAATATATCTCTTTATCATTTGTCCTCTCTAATTTTATCTTTAAATTATAGATGAAATTCAACAATCTGAAACCTATTGTGTTGATCAGATGGGTTCTGTCATTAGTATTGTTCTATTCTATAATTGAGAATTCTAAGTTTACTTAATGCTTTTTTAAATATTATGTAGATTTCTTTTAATATAATTTTTATTTATAGAAAAATTAAATTTTTAATATAGAAAACTATTAATAAATATTTCAATATATTAATACAATAATTTAAATTATTTTATTATCACATTTTAGATAATTACAGTAAGATTTTATTTAAATTATTTAATAATAAAATTATATTTAAAATACATTATTTTTATCAATTAAATAATTATTATTATTATTTTTATAAGTTATATTATTTTTTATATAATTAAAATATTAAAAATAAATAAATTCAATAGATGATAATTTATTTTAATAATAAAACAATAAAAAATATATTTTTAGATAGAGACGAAATTTATTTTCTATCGTTAATTAGAGATGAAAATAAATTATGTCCCTAAAGTTTAAAATAAGAAAAATATATTAGTTTAAATTAAAAATAATAATAAATTAAATTTTGCAACAGATTTAATATTCTGTCACTACTTTTAGCAACGCAAAACAATTTTCGTAGCTAAAAAATTAAATTTTAATTGTAATTTTTTTACCTTTCAAATATAGAGCCGGAAAGTTTTTTCCGTCACCAATTTTAAAAATAAAAAATTAAAATTTAATATTGATAATAAAAATAAATAAAAAAAAATTAGTGACGAATTGTCTGAGTTCATCGCTGATATAGAGACAGAACTTTCAATCTGTCGCAAACCTTAATTTTTATTTATTTATTTAATTAATTTATAAATATTTAAATATATAAATATTAAATTCTATAAGAAATTTAATATATTAATGTATATTTAATTAAAAACTTTTATAAATTTTTCTTTTTAATTATCTCATGTTATTAAATATTATATCTTCGTTGTTTTGTTATGCATCGTTTGACCTCTTTGTTTGTATGATAGTATATCGTTAGTTTTAAATATTTATGATTTTTAAAATTTTTAATTTTATTTTTGTTGTTTACTACTTTATTGAATCAAATCAAATCAATTAAAATTCGATATAAACTCTTTGTTTGTATGACAATATATCGTTAGTTTTTAAAATGTATTATTTTTTTATTTCTAATTTTATTTTGGTTTTTACTACTTTATTGAATCAAATTAATTAAAATTCGGTATAATCAAATTCATTGAATCAAATTAATAAAAATTATCAATTTTTTAAAAAATTTGCTTCTATTCAATTAATGTTTTTTAAAAAAATTAGTTTTTGTTTTTGATTATATTTTTTAATTAAAAAATATCGAATCGATTGGATTTTAAGACAATGATGTTTTTATGATAATAAAATGACGTCGTTTTTGGCCTATCATACAATTTTTCAGCTTGTTTGATTTTTTAGCTTATTTGGTTTATCGGTTAATTAGATTTTAATTAATTTTTTTATGTGTTTGTTTAGTTTATTGAATTTGTTTAGTTTATATAATCTATATTTAGTTTTTTCTATCTAATTTAGTTTATTGAGTTTAATCTGTCAAGTCAATTTAGTTTAATTTCTCAATTTAATTTATTGATTTTTTGATTAATTTGATAATTAAACCGATCACGTTCCCCTAATAATGAAGGAATATGAAAGAGAAAATAATCAAAATTTTCTTTTTAAAAAAATTAAAGACTACTCAACATTCAAAATATATTAAGAATATTGTTACAATATTTTTAAATTTTTTTTATCTTTAATAATTTTTTTATTAAAATAGTATTTATAACATATCAAATTAATTTATTATAATTATTAGATTTATAATATAAGTATTTTTTAAATTAATATTAATTTAAAATGCAATGATTTAAATTAATTTATTATGATATTTTAAATGATTATAAAAAATTATTAATAAAATGATTTAATAATTATCATAATTTTAATAATTTTATTCATTATTATAAATTTTATTAATTATATAATAATAATTATTTTTTTTTAGTTTTTTTAATAATTTATTAATGAAAGAGGCGGGGAATTTCCCCGCCTCTTTCACACATCCCCGTAAAACCCACCCCCCCATCCCTTCCGCCCGTAAGCCCCTTTGCATCGCCTGTCTCCCTCTTTCTTCTCCCTTGATCCTCTGCATCGCCTGCGTCCCGCCTTTTCTCCTCTCTCTCGTTCGATCTCACACTCGCTCTCACCTCTCATGGCTCGCTCACTGTCTCCCCCTCGCCCTCGCTCGCCCTTGCTCACTGTCTCCCTCTTCTCCCTCGCCCTCGCTCACTGTCGCCCTCGCTCGCCCTTGCTCACTGTCGCCCTCACTCGCCCTCGCTCACTGTCTCCTTCTTCTCCCTCGCCCTCGCTCACTGTCTCCCCCACGCCACCGTCGCCCCTGCTGCTCACCGCCGTCGCCCCCCGCCACGCCGCCGCCGCTGCCTCCAGGTCCTCTCTCTCTCTCTCTCTCTCTCTCTCTGTCTATATATATATATATAGATTTATTTGTAATTTTCTGTATTTGGTGTTAATTTAATTTAGTGTTAGTTTAAATTAATTTAGTGTTAGTTTAGTGTAAATTAATTTAATTTACTGTTAGTTTAATTTAATTTAATTTAGTGTTAGTTTAGTGTAAATTATTTTAATTTAGTGTTAGTTTAATTTAATTTAATTTTGTGTTAGTTTAGTGTAAATTAATTTAATTTACTGTTAGTTTAATTTAATTTAATTTAGCCTTAGTTTAGTGTAAATTAATTTAATTTTGTGTTAGTTTAGCGTAAATTAATTTAATTTACTGTTAGTTTAATTTAATTTAATTTAGTGTTAGTTTAATTTAATAAATTTTAATAGTTTTATAGAATTAATACTATTAAAAATTAATACTATTCAAAAAAGCATTAAGTATGTAAATTTTAATAGTATTATAGAATTAATACATAATTAAAAATTAAATGTAAAATTAATTAATAAATTTTAAAATATATTATAAAATTATTAAAAAAGTTTGATATATATATTTTTAATAATTAACACATATTTTTCTCCAACTTTCAGTCAAGTGTTTTCAGTCAAGTGTATATATATATATATAATATATATATAATATGTTGTAAATATAATTTTTAATATAAAAATAATAAAAAATAATTATTTAATTTAAAAATAAACATAAAATTTATAATATATTTAAATACATTTTTAAAAAAATAAAAATTTTGAGTGATAGACAAAAAATATTTTATCTATTCGTAGATAAAAATATATTTTTAAATTATAAAAATAGTCTTAACGTTTAAAAAACAAAAATATTTTACAAATGTGGAAATCAGAAGTTTCCGTGTACCATACCATACGTATACATATTTATGTTTGCAGTGTAAGTGATTTGATGGGAGGTATTTTTTATTATTTTATTATGTGTGTATAAAGTTGCGTGTGTATTAATGTATATTTGATTACTAGGGAATGCCCGTGCCTAAAGGCACGGCGTAAATAATATTAAGACTAAATTCTAAATAAAAATTAAAATTATTGTATAACGTTGTATAATAAAAAATAAAAAAATTGAATTAAAAAATATCAAATGTACAAAATATTGACACACCAACAAAATAATATCAAATGTATTCGTGTAAATATCAAATGTACAAAAAATACACTAAATTAAATGTATATAATGAATAATCAAATAATCAAATACACATATACTAAATGAAATACACTAAATTAATAAATGAAACTAAATTAAATTAACACTAAATTAATTTACACTAAACTAAATTAACACACACGTGTATATCTATATAATACACTAAATTAATACACTAACATTTTTAAATATCAAATGTATACAAAACATAAAACACTATAAAAAATACACAAAATAATAGGATAGAAATAATGAAATGTACATAAATTAACACATATTTGTTTAGATAAACTAAACTAAATTAAATTAACACTAAATTAATTTACATTAAACTAACACTAAATTAAATTAAATTAACATTAAATTAAATTAAATTAAACTAAATTAACACACATAATCAAATTAACACACACACGTGTAATACATTAAATTAAAACATAAAACAGTAAACTAAATAAACTAAATAAAACAGTAAATTTAGTTTAGTGTAAATATGTGTGTTAATATAGATGTATACAAATATGTGTGTTAATTTAGTTTAGTGTAAATTCATTTAGTGTTAATTTAATTTAGTTTAGTATAAATTTAATCTAATGTTAATTTAATTTACTTTAATTTATGTGTACAGATATGTGTGTTAATTTAGTGTATTTGATTATGTGTATGTCTGTATCTAATTGTGTATTTGATTATGTGTAAATTTGATTATGTGTATCCTATAGGGTGTAGTCCATTTATAGGAGAGATTTTGTCGAATTTTCTCTAAAAATTATATTAAATACAAAAAATAATTAATTAAATTTTTTTTAGGTATTTATTTAAATTTGTTGGAACTTAACCTTAGATTCCCGTTCGGTGACTTCCTCGATGGAGCGAGGAGATCACTGAATTGTCCAGTTGGACAGTCTGGAAATTTGGTGTCGTGTTGTGTGCCCAGCGAATACGCATTAATTTACTCATGTATGGTACGAAAATTCAGTAGCATTTCTTGTTGTTCTCCGGTTGCATATAAGAATATGTTTTGATTCATGCAATTGACTCAAATTGAGTTTAACTTGTATGAATCAACACATAATCTTTATCGTGCATCTGGAGAACTGTGCTGAGATGCTGCCGAAATCTCGTATCGTGAGTAAATGCGTCCGCTAGTGGTCATATCACGATTCATTTCGGGATGGGATAGGTCCTAACCTTCAAATTTTAAGGAGGAGTTATAAGGAAAAGTTCAGTGGAATAATATTAAAACAACTCAAATAAAAAAATATTATAATTATAATTTAGTAATTTTTTATTATTTAATGGTACAAGAAAAAAATGAGATCAGATCGTCAGTGGATGTATATCAGGCGTAAAGAGGATGGTTATGTTTCTACGGAATTTATCAAGGGTGTTGAGAAGTTTGTTAATTTTGCTAAGAGTCAACCAGAGTGGATGGATGAGAATAAGATCAAATGTCCTTGTAATGAACCAAAGTGTAGGAACACGGCTTTTCGTGACCAGGATACCGTGACAAGTCACTTGCTCACCAAAGGTTTCATACCGGGGTATTATGAGTGGACACTTCATGGGGAAGTTATTGCTACGGTAGATTCGGTCGATATGTCTTACTCAGCATCAACACTTGAAGCAGAGTCAAGCAACTTATTTGAGACTATGGTAATGGATGCTGTCGGGCCTGATTTCAATCCGAATATGGAGGAGGAACCTCCAAATCCAGAAGCTCAAGCATTCTATGACATGCTTAGTGCTGCAAAAAAAGAGTTATATCCTGGTTGTCAAAAGCATACGCAGTTGTCGCTTGTTTCTAGATTGCTTAGCTTTAAGTCAGAACACCATCTATCTGAGAGGGGATTTAATCAACTTTGTGAATTACTTAAGGAGGTTCTTCTTGAACCTAATACGGTGATTGATAATTTTTACAATACTAAAAAACTGGTTCGAGGGTTGGGCCTTCCTGTTGAGAAAATTGATTGTTGTAGAAATAACTGTATGATTTTTTGGGGTGATGACAGTGATTTAACAGTCTGCAAGATTTGTCATGAGAATCGGTACAAGCAAGTTGATCAAGCTGACAGTAGCAAATGACAAAAAACTTGTGTTCCTTATAAGAAGATGCATTATTTTCCTTTAACTCCTCGACTTTTGAGATTGTATGCATCCAATTCAACAGCAGCAGAAATGAGGTGGCACGCAGATCATGTGGTCGAAGATGGCGTCATGCGTCATCCGTCGGATTCCCCTACGTGGATTCATTTTAACCAGACTCATAAAGAATTTGCTGCCGAGAAAAGAAATGTCAGACTTGGTCTTTGTACTGATGGGTTTCAGCCGTTTGGTCAATCTGGGAAGCAATATTCTTGTTGGCCTGTCATTGTTACGGTGTATAATTTACCACCCTGGATGTGTATGAAGGATACAACAATGTTCTTAACAGTGCTAGTGCCAGGACCAGAGAATCCTAAGGCAAAACTTGATGTTTTCTTACAACCCCTTATTGCAGAGTTGAAACATTTGTGGGATGTTGGTGTGCATGCATATGATATCTCATTGAAACAAAATTTCCAACTGAGAGCGGCTTTGATGTGGACCATTAGTGATTTTCCTGCATATTCAATGCTCTCGGGGTATAGCACGGCAGGAAAGATGGCATGTCCTTATTGCACGATTCACTCGGACGCATTTTACCTGTCAAAGAGTCGAAAGATTTCATGGTTTGATAACCATCGAAAATTCTTGCACCGAGATCATCCGTATCGACGGAATAGGTTTGGATTTCGCAAAAATACTTTGGTAAAAAAAATACCACCTCCTGTACTGTCTGGACCTGAGATACTTGCTTCCTTGGACGAGTTGGGTTTAGTGAAGGCGACACAACCCAATGCTGTACAGACTAATGAGGATAACAGTCATGGTAGTGGTTGGAAGAGTAAGAGCTTTTTTTGGGATTTTCCTTATTGGAAAACTCAACTTATTCGACACAATTTGGATGTTATGCATATAGAGGAAAACGTGTTCAAAAATGTGTTCAATACAGTGATGAATGTACCGGGCAAAACTAAGGACACAGTGAAGTCGAGAGAAGAGTTGAATCAATATTGTCGCCGCATTACTCAATCAACTTTTACTCTGAACAAGAAAGAAAAAGCTGTCATGTGTGCGTGGGTAAAAAATTTAAAATTTCATTATGGGTATGTGTCGAACATGGCTAGATGTGTTGACACAAAGAAGCTTAAGTTGTTTGGGATGAAAAGTCACGATTGTCATGTGTTCATGCAAAGGTTGGTGCCCATTGCATTTCGAGAATTACTACCGCAAAAAGTATGGGAGGCATTGACTGAGTTGAGTCTTTTCTTCAAAGATTTGACATCGACCACTATTAAATGTGAGCATATGATGAAATTAGAGAACGACATCCCCATCACTTTGTGCAAGTTGGAGCTTATATTCCCTCCAAGTTTCTATGGAGCATCTTCCAGTCCATTTGGCTTATGAAGCAAGGATAGCAGGTCCAGTTCAATATCGATGGACGTATCCGTTTGAAAGGTACTATTTATTAGATTAATAATTTTTTTTCCTATTTTATAAGAAATATAATTTATTTTGTAGTTCACTTATCTAATTACTATATACATTTTATATAGATACTTTGGAAAGTTGAAGAAAACAATTAGAAATAAAGCTCGAGTGGAAGGCTCTATTTCTAATTCATACGTTGTGGAAGAAGCGTCATTGTTGTGTTCTCATTACTTTGAGGACCATGTTGTTACAAGGCATACACGAGTGCCGCGTAACGATGCTGGTGTTGTAAATGAAGGGGATGACCAGGAGGGGAAGTTATCAATTTTCAAGCATGCTTGTCGACCATTTGGATGTAAAAAGTCACGAATGTTATTCGGTGAAGAATATGATGTTGCACACAGATATATTTTGATGAATTGTCCAGAAGTTGAACCGTATCTGCAATAAGATTTTGCTAATTAATTGTTGTTAATTTCTCAATTATATTTAAATTGAATAGTCTAATGTAGTTATTTTCATTTTTCTTTTTAATTTTTCAAGAATTTACGATGCTGAGCTAAGGCAACGTAATCTCGGCGTTGGCAACCACATCATTGAACAATTAACAAATAAGGAATTCCCTTCTTGGTTCCATAATTATGTGAGTTGATTAATTAAAATATTAATTTCTCTCAATTTCTTATTTAATTATTTCTTATATATCTATCTTATTTAATAGGTTCGCGATCCTACGAACAATGTGACAAATTCATACATAAGGGATCTCGCAAAAGGACCTTTTAACACTGTTACAACGTACCCTGGCTGCTTTGTTAATGGATTTAAATTTCACACGATTAGCCATGGTTCGAATAAAGGCACTATGAATAGTGGCATGTGCGTTAAAGGATCCAACTACGATGATCCCGAGAAGGACTATTATGGTCGGATAACAGAGATTATCGAGCTTGAGTATCCTTCAGTATCGTCATTCAAGAAAGTTGTATTGTTCAAGGGTGATTGGTTTATTCCAACTTTGAACGAGGGGGTGAAGATTCATCATGCATATAAGATCGTCGAGGTCAATGAAAAGAAGAAATGGAATACAAACGAGCAATTTGTATTAGCTTCTCAAGCAATTCAAGTATATTTTTGCGAATATCCAAACTTGAGGCGTAATAAAAGCAATTGGTTGGTTGTAACAAAAGTCAAACCAAGGTTCACTGTAGAGGTTCCACAATCTTTTAATAATCAAGAGGCGACTCTTCCACGTGAAGCATTGCCTTACCAAGAGGATGACGTGGAACTACACGATATCGCAGTTGATGATGCCCAAATCCTTGAGACAGTGAATGATGGTGACCACGCTGATTTAAATGATGAGCCAGTTATGGAATCAAAATTTGATGAAGCCCCAGAGTTGAATGATGAGCAAATTTTGAGATCTGATTCTGAAGATAAGTCTGAATCGTATGATGAGCAAGTCTTGCGATCAGACTCTGAATATGACTCTGAATCAGAGGATGAACAAGTTCTTCAATTAGATTCTGATGACGACTTAGAATTTAATGACACAGATGTAGACTTATATGATAGTGATTAGAGGTGAATTTTATGATTTAAATACTTATGTTTAATTATTAATGATATTGATTTTGTTAATTGATTTATTTCATTATAGGTACTAATTCACCTCCCGTGTGATGCACGAAAGTTCATATATATTGAATTCGTTTAAAATTAGTAACCTCACAATCATAAATTCTATCTACAGTCTACAAATTTCAAGAACTACACATTTTTCACAAACTAATAACTAATTTAACATATGATAAATATAAATAGTTTATACAAAATAATAAATAATATGATAACATATAATAAATTAGTAACATAAATAATTAAAATATAAAATATAATAAATTTTTAAAAAAAAACATGACAACATATGATAAATATAAATAGCTTATACAAATATTAATTTTGTCAAAATAACTTAAATAATTTATTTAAAATAATTCAATTTTACCTAAATAACTAATTTAACATAACCTACAAACTAATTATTTTTTAAAATTAAGTAATAACTTAAACATATATAAGATTTGTATTTTTTTTGCATGGTTCTGAAATTCATTAAGGGTTTTAGAGTTTTGAATAGTGGCTTTATTGAGAGAGAATGAGAGGTAATTATAGAAAATAAAATAAAAAATTAAATTTATTTTTTTAAAAAAATTATTTGGTAGTCAGTATTTGACGGTATTACTTGATATCTCAAGATTTTTATTGATTTAAAAAAATCTCATTTTTTTGTAATTTATTTTAATTAAAATTTTATGTTATTATTTAAAAATTAATAATATTGATTAGATCTTACTTCTTTATATACTAACATGTTTATACATTCTCCAAATACTTATTAATTATGAAAAAACCATCTACAGGTTTCAAGAACTGCACGTTTTCAACAAATTTATATTTAATTAATGATTTATAAAAATTTTATTTTGGGTAAGAAAAAAATAAATAAAATATAATAAAATATTGAAATAGAAAGTGGAAATGGGCGGAAAAAAATTTTGACGGCATTTTCGTTATAATATATATATAGATGACAGGTGTTAGAGGACGATATCGTGTAGGACGCAGTGGTTCTAGACCTGACTCGTCTGGGTCTACTGCTGCTTCCACGTCATCTACTGCAGCACCACATATTTCGGGAGATATTTCACCGGCCTCCCTCCCATCAGCATCTCCTGTTGCTACTCCTGCAGTTGGTTCTTCACCGACCCTTCCTGCAGAGTCACCAATACATTCATCATCTCATCACTCGACTGCCAGTCATTTTACATTCGACTCATTACATGTTATAGAGCAAGACGGCGATGGGTAACTTTAATTTTTTTTTAATTTTTTTTCACATTATGACATGTATTAATTTTTATACTAATTATTATTATTTGTATACAGGAGCATCTTTTGTCGTACAATAAATATCTCCCATATTATATCGACAATCTTTAAGAAACGTCTTCATAAAGAAGGTCATGTTTGGAAAGAAGTGCCTTCGGAGATAAAGGGCATGTATTGGGATGAATTTGCGGTATTAAATTTAAATTAATAATATATATATATATTTCAACTATTAATGTAGAAATGTTTAAATTATTTAATCTTTTTTTTTATTTTACAGAAAATTTTTCAGTGGGATCCTGCAATTGATGCATTAGTGAGAAGAGAGTGGGCACAAAAAGCAGCGAAACGATATATCGACAACATTCGTAAGTGGCATGCCAATGGAAAATCGATCTTTGTGCCAGATGATGTTTGGGATAGCTGGATGCAGAAATGGGAACAAGATGAAGCTTTCAAGAAACGGTCTGCACAAGCATCGCTGAACTGTTTGAGTGAGACAAGTGGCCTTGGGGCTGGTCCTTCCTGTCATACTGGGGGTTCTATATCTTCAGCAGAGCATAAAAGACGAATGGTGAGAAATTTAATTTATTTAATTTGTTAATATTTAATTTTTTTTTTATTTACATGGTTAATTTTATATCATTTTTTTTAGACACATGAGTTTGGGAGAGAGCCTACACTGATTGAATTATTTGAACGAACTCATTCTAAAAAATTTGAGGAAGGACAGATGGTGTATGTCAACAGACGTTCTTCGAGTGTCGCTGTAAGTATTTTTTAATTGTAAAGAATATCATTTTTATAATTAACATAAGTTTTAATATTCATAATTGATTTATTTTATTTTCTTCATTAAACTGTTGTAGGAAATGTATGGACAGTTGCTAGAGTAAGCAACTCAACCAAATGAAGGGTCTGAGGAGTCTCAGCAGCCAGATTGCGATCAGATATTCATCCAGGCTGCTGGAGGGAAAAATAAGAAGAAGAGGATTTATGGCACGGGATCTTTATCCCAATCAAAATTTTCTGACATTGGCAGCTCATCCTCTGTCTCATCTGGTCTTAATGAAAACCAAGTTATACAAGAAATGACAAAGAAATTAAAAGTGCAGTCAGAGCAGATAAATTCGCAGGCGGAGCAAATTAATTTGCAGGCTCATGAGCTGGGCGATGTTCGACGACAGATGTTTGAGATGCGATTATTGATTGAACAACTTATTGCATCTATTCGTGGTATTGTTCCTTCTTCTTCTTCTCAGCCACAATCAACTTATCAACCTGAGCCTAATGTTGATGATGATTTAGATAATTAGTTTTTGTAGTTATTTTTATGTAAGGATTAGTATGTAACAAACAATTATATTAGCATGTAATAGACAATTATTAGTATCTTGTTTGAATATTAATTTTTATATTATAAATATAAATTTTAGAATTTTTATATAATTTGTTTAATAAATAATTATAAATAAATTTTAAAATTAAATAATTAAATTAAAATAAAATTAAAAAATGTATAAATTTTAGCGACGAAAACAAATTGTGTCGCTAAAATTTAAAAACAATTTATATATTGCGACAGAATTATTCCGTCGCAAAAACATTTTAATATATTTTTTAATTTTTTTAATTTACTTCAGCGACGGAAAATTTCGTCGCTACAATTAATTTAATAAATTTCCAAAAAAATCTTAGCGACGGAATTTTCCGTCGCTACAATTAATTTTTAAAAAAATTCTAAAAACATTAGGGACGGAAAATTCCGTCGCTACAATTAATTTTTAAAAAAATTCTAAAAATATTAGCAACGGAAAATTCCGTCGCTAAAATTAATTTTTAAAAAAAATTCTAAAATTATTCGCGATGGAAACTTCCGTCGCTATATTAATTGAATAAAAAAATTCTAAAATATTGAGACGGAATATTTCGTCGCTAAAAAAAAGAATTTCTTTTTTTAAAAAAAGTTGCGACGGATATTTCCGTCGCAGAATTTAAAAAGAAAATAAAAAATTCTTATTTTTTAATTAGAGACGGAATATTCCGTCGCTATATTTTAAATATTTGTTTTTAAAAATAATAGCGACGGAATATTTCTGTCGCTAATAAAAAAAATATTAAATTTAAATTTTTTTTAAAAATATTGCGACGGAAATATTCCGTCGCAAATTTTTAAGAAATACACTTAGCGACGGAACTATTTCCGTCGCTAAGACGTCGCTAAAATAGCGACGGATCCGTCGCAAATAGAATTTAGCGACGCAGGATTTAGCGGCGGAAATTGTCCGTCGCTAATCCGTCGCTAAACATATTTTGCGACGGAATTTTGGATTTAGCGACGGAATATTTAAATCCCGGAATTCTTGTAGTGTATGGTATCAACGTTAGTTGAGTAATAAATAGAGAATTTTATTCTTCTCTGTTTCGAAAAATACTTTAGTGATGAGTACTTTAATTAACGGTTCCTTTCTTCGATTAATGTCTTCTCTTAGTCAATTATTTTTCAATCCTTCACTCGTGTAATAGAGGTTTTAATTGAGTAAAATCATGCTTCACTCAAGTGATTTCCTTGTAACTTTAGTGTTACTTGAGTAATGTTCAGTTTTACTCGATTGTCTAATTACATCAAATTTCAAAAATTCTTAATTCAGGTCTAATTTTTATGAATTGATTACTCTTTAAAGGTTTCATAAATAAGTTTTCTAGTTGTTTTTCAATTGATATGTATACAAAGGATATGTCTCTCTTTTGTACACGATCTCTTATAAAGTGATGTCTAATCTCAACGTGTCATAGAATGATGTACAGGATTTGTAGATATGTTTATGGCACTGGAGCTGTCACATTTGATTGGAATGTGATTAACTTCAATTCCATAATCCTCCAATTGCTATTTGATCTATAAGATCTGAGCATAACAACTACTAGCTGAAATATATTCAACTTCTATGGTATAGATGTGACAACATTGTTTTGTTTCTTAGAAAAGCAAGAAACCAACATATAACCTAACATTGGCATGTACCACCTGTGCTCTTCCTATCTACCTTATATCTAGTAAAATTTGTATCAACATAGGCATGTAGTTTCAAAGAAAAATTTATTTGATACCATAACCCTAGTATAGTTGTGCCTTTAAGATATCTAAGAATCATTTTGATTGTTGTCAAATGAGATTCCTTAGTGTTACTTAGATACCTTGCACAAAGACTACACTAAATAATATGCCAGGTTTAGAGGTTGTAAGTTATAACAATGAGTTTATCAGGCCTCTATACATGTTTTGATCTTCATATTTTTCATTCTCATTTTGTCAATTTTGATGGATGTGCTCATAGGAGAATTTGTGATCTTCGCATCATTTAAATTATATATCTTAAGGTCTTTTATGTATTTTATTTGTGAAGTAAATATTCCATCTTTTAACTGTTTTACTTGTAATTCTAAAAAATAGTTTATTTCCCCTACCATACTTATTTCAAATTCTGTCTGCATTGTGGCAGAGAACTGTTTACATGGATGATCATTTGTTTAAAAAAAATATAATATTATCTACATAGATTTGAACTATAAGTATGTCATTTTTAATCTTCTTGATATATAATGTCGTGCCAACATTTCCTCTTTTAAAATCATTTTTTTGTTGGAATTTGTTTAATATTTCATACCAAGTTTTAAGGCCTTGTTTTAATCCATATAGAGTTTTAGTTATTTTAAATACATAATCCTCATGATATAGATCTTCAAACTGGAGGTTGTTTCACATACATCTCCTCATTTATGTATCCATTAAAGAATGCCTTTTTTTACATCTATTTGGTATATATAATTTAAAGTCTTTGTTGCAAGCATAAACTAACAACAATCTTATAGCTTTAAGTGCAGCCAATGAAGCATATGTTTCATCAAAATCAATCCTCTCCACTTGGTTGCAAGCTTGTGCTATAAGTCTTCTTTATTTTTTTTATTATTGTTCCATTTTCATCCACCTTATTCCGAAAAACCCATTTTATTCCTATGCCTTGTTTATCTTTGGGTTTAGGAACCATGGTGTATACCTTGTTTCTCTCAAACTAGTTTAACTCTTTTTGTATGGCGATCATCTAGTTTGTGTAATACTAAAAAATTTGTGTACATAAGTGTAATTTTTATTGGGGTAAAAGTGTAATTTTTCAAAGTTATTGGGCAAAAGTGTAATTTTTCAAAGTTATGGGGTCAAAATATAATTTTTTGAAACTTAAAGACTTGAGGGCAAGGGGCCAATGTAATACCCTAAGAGACCAGAGAAGGGTAGTATATATCGAGGATAAGTAAGGAATGAAACAACACCAGCTGAATGTAGGTAAAGAACTCCCGGGTTAAGTGTGCTTGAACTGGGAAAACTCAAGGATGGGTTAAGCGTGTTCGAGCGATAGGAAGGACCATAACAACCTACCCTAATAGGTCTATAGGAACTTCCCAGGAGGTCACCCATACTTTAGCTTTCCCAACTCAAGCACGTTTAACCCGGGAGTTCTTTATCTATATTCAGCCCAAAAGGTATCTAGTTGGTGTTGTTTACTTTCTTACTTATCCTCGATATATACTACCCTTCTTTGGGCTCTTGGGGTATTACATTCTCCCTCCTTGAACACATGATGTCCTCGTCATTCGATCTTACTGTTAGTGTAGGTGCTCTAGACCCAATCAGATTGGGCATATTGTACATTGACAATTATAATCATGTTTATTATTGAATAAAAAGTTATTCAATCTCACAAAGAAGTCGTTCGATTAGTTTCTTGTTATTATTGTAATAACCGAATGAAACTAGATAGAAGTCCATATGATGTATACTGAAGTTAATCTATAAAGATGTGAGATGATGGTTTCTAGACATCATCAAGTATCCCAAGTCGTAGCAATGTCAAGAATGGACATTGACAATTGCGGTAAGACTTGTATGTGCTATGTTTTTGCTATGTGATAGAAATGAGGGTCTCACACCCATAGGCATGTGGATGCCTAGACAAGTACATAGGTGACCAATGTTTGAGAATGTGTCACTAGACATGACTCGCTATGAGAATCCATTTTGGTTATATGTTGATGGTATTCTCATACGAGATAGGTGTAACTAATCGATCCTTGGACCTGAGGTTGTCACGGTCATCTCATAAGAATACCAGTATGCTTTGACATCGTTTCGATAGGCCTAGATAAAGGCTGCACGTGGGCGATCGTTGGGTATATCGCGAGGCTTATAGAGATAGGTGCATAGTTAAGATGGGACTCATCTATCCCCTGATAGAGGATGATATATCTAAGACGCCTTCGGTGGATATTTACTTTAAATCCATGGCCATGGTGAAAGAGATCAATAAGAAGTTATTGATTCACTTTCTATCAAGTGAAGATATCCGAATGACCGAAGAAAAATTCATGTGATCATAATCAAGCAACACATTGCCAGACTTGAGATCACATAAGATACATTGATGAGAGGAAATAATTACACGGTAACCATACTCGTGAAAGGTTATTTGCGGATTATGAATCATTCTGAATAATTGGATAGGCATGACGCCTTGCTAGAGGCCAATCTTGTTTTATATGTTTGTACCGACACATTATCAACATATGCGGAAGCCTAATGAGTCATATGCAATAAGCACGGTCCCTGACTTAAACTAGGAGAGCGAACGTATAGTTAAGTGGGACACTAAAGCAAGAAATTATGTCGTCGTAGGTTCTCATGGAAAAAGAACAAAGAGACATAATGACGTCGATATGACGAGGGGTCGTCATAATGGAAAAAGTTTCCTAAAATAACAATTGATTAAATGAAGAAGGAGTTTCTAATTTAATAATTTTCTATTTGTTATAGTGGAAAATAGGAAATAAAATATATTTGAGTTTAAGTTAATATTTGGATTAAATTGGATTTAGACCAAATATTAAATATTATATTTGGACTAAATTAGATTTGGGCCAAATATTAAATATTATATTTAGGTAAAATATTAAATATTATATTTGGCTTAAATTAGATTTGGGACAAATATTAAATATTATATTTATGTTAAATTGCATTTGGGTTAAATATTATATTTAAACCCATAATAAGATTTGGACAATTTAATTATATTTCTAGTTGGACTAGAATAAACCTATTTAATTAAGTTCCTAATTGGACTAAATTAAATGGGCTGGCCCATATCCATTAGGGTTTGAGAAACCTTAGAGCTCCTTATAAATACTCATTTATGGGTTGCCCAAACATGAGAGTTTTTGGTGTAGTTTTTCAAGAGTTGAAAAACGTATTGCCGTTCACTCCTCCCTATTTCTTTTGGCATCGATTTGAAACGTGGGAGCTCTTTTCCGTCCATACACAAGCCGTGAAAAGGAGAAGAAGCTAGCACTCCTATTCTGCTCTCTTTACCAATGGACACGTGCCACGTATCACAAGTTAGAGGTCGGACGTTTGGACTGCTCGAATCCACGAACGACTTAAAAGTCTAAAGGTTAGATTTATTTATTTGTATGTGAATGATTTATTTTCAATGTTGATCCAATCGTCAGAATCGGTGTAAGGTTAAAAAATTTTGAAAACGCTGCTTGCCCCGTAGCGATCTTGCTTTACTTTCACTTACAACTGATCCTAGATCTTCTCCCCTTATGGAACTACCACTCTAGAAGTCTGTCAGAAGCTGCTCCTTGTACAGGCTCTCGAGCCCCGGTGCCATTCCCCGCCCTCATTGGACTGCCTTCACCAAGGGTCAGCTCTAATACCGCCTGTAACATCCCACATCGAGCGATAGGAAGAACCGAAAAAACTTACTCTAATGGGCCTACACGAACTTCCCAGGGGGTCACCCATCCTTGAGCTTCCCCAACTTAAGCAAGCATAACCCAGGAGTTCTTTACCTACGTTTAGCCCAAAAGGTATCCAGCTAGTCTTGTTTCATTCCTTACTTATCCTCGATATATATTACCCTTATCCGGGCTCTTAGGGTATTACAGCCAAAGTGAAAGAAGGAAAGAACTGAGGGGTTGAATTGGAAAAAAGTAATGTGAACACTGCAAATGGTCGATGGTCGTACTGTGGTCGTTGGCAACATGTCAAATCGACATCAGGGGAAGAGGCTAGGCCATCAAGGCCTAAGAGAGGATAATTGGTCCAAGGAAGCAATTGGATTGGCCAAAAAAGCCTGTAAATAGCTAGGTTTTTGGTCGAGGGTTCCATCGATTTTTAGTTCAAAAATTCGAGCGTTTGGGGAAAAGTTGAGGGAAATGGATCGAGGGATTTTATTTTCCAAGTAAGGGAGAGAATTTCTGGAGAGTTTGAGGGATTTTGGTGTAGGTTTGAAGTGGTTTCGAACCTTCGCTGAAAAATCGGGCATCACTAGAAATGAGAGGTAGGGGTGAGCATAAAATCGGTTTAACCGATTAAACCGAACCGAACCGATCAGTTCGGTCGGTTCGGTTCGGTTATTCATGGTGGGCGGTTCAAATTCGGTTAGTTTTTTGCAACAATTTCGGGTAATCGATTCGGTTCGGTTATTTGGGCAAAAATACCCGAAAAACCGAACCGACCCGCGCACCCTTGCTGACCCGTGCGTTAACCGACCCGTGCTGCTACACCTCGACTGTCGGTTCCATTCAACATTCATTGCCTATTTGCCTTTCTTCTTCTTTACGCAGCACACCCGGACCCGATAGCCGGCCCGAGCCGAGAGAGAGAAACCGCCTCACAGACCCCCTACCCATCGTCAACCTTCACATCGCCGTCGTCGTTGGAGCCGAACGCCTTCGTCGTTGGTTTCTCCCCCACCCGACCCAACACCCAGCCCCCTCACTCGTCGTCGTCATTGAAGTATCAACCCTAGGCCCCTAGGTCTTTGGCGGCTAACCCTCACCTCGCCATCGACGCATCGTCGTCCTCGTCAAACCCAAGCGCCTTCAAGCCCTTCACCGTCGGCTTTTTCCCCACCCAAGTCCAACACGGCAACACCCAGTCCCCCTGGCCCCTGTACTCGATAACCCGAGACCCAGCCCCCCGGTCGTCGAAGCATCGATTTGAGAAGGTAATACTAATACGATTTCGGCAACTTAATCAGTTAATCGTCGTGTGGTTTTGATTGTCGTGTCTGATCTAGTTGATAATACGATTTGGTTCGTTTGATTTGTTTAATTCATTGTTTCTCTTTTGCGAATTTGTTGGTATCACTAATCTTAATCGTCATGTAGTTCTGATTTGCTTAATCAGAAGATTAAACAAACAACTTAATCGTCGTGTGATTTGGTTCGTTGATGCTTTGACTTGGCTTTGTGAATGCACTGTTATTGATATATAGAATGCACTGTTAATGGGATTCTTGTGCACCTGTGCTTTCTACTTTTTGTTGCTGTTATTGTTTAATTTGTTTTGCTTTCTGCTATTATTGTTTTGATATATAAGTGAATTGTGCAGCAAATGCAATGAATATTTTTTCTATTTTGTTGGTTTTTAGTGTTACTGTTTGTTGTTGATGTATAAGTGAATTGCACTGTTAAGTGAATTGTGCAGCAATGATATATAAGTGAATTGCACTGTTAATGAATATTTTGCATTTTAGTGTTTTTTCTATTTTGATATATTTTATGTTAGTGTTTTCTGTTTTGTATTGATCAGGTGAATGTTTTGCAGTATATTTGTATTGATCAGATGTTTTTTCTGTTAATGTGTTTTTAGTGATACTGTTTGCTGTTGATGTTGGTGTTTTTAATGTTTTCGGTTCTGTTTTTGGATTGTTTTTCAGTTTATTTTTTGGTTCGGTTAGTTTATAGTCCAAATCGATTAATTCGGTTCGGTTTATGAAATATTTTTTCGGTTTGGTTTTCAATTTCGGTTAGTTTAAAGTTCAAATCAGTTATTTCGGTTTTAGTTATTTCGGTTAGTGTATTAAGTCGGTTCGGTTCGGTTCGGTTATTTTCATAACGACGGTTCGGTTCGGTTAGGCAAAAATGGGCAGTTCGGTTCGGTTATAACCGAATGCTCACCCCTAACGAGAGGAAATTGGCCAAATCGAGGGTGTTTTGGCCAGATTTTCGAGCCACCAGTGAGCCTATCGTGTTTAGAAGGAAAAATAGAACAAGAGAGAAGAAGAAAAACTAAGAACTTGGAGCAAAACTGGTGGCCAATAGCAAGAGGGTCATCGGAGAAGACGACCGAAGATGGCATGTGGGAAACACGCAAGGGTATGAGCGCATGGAATAAGGAAAAAAATAGAAAAAAAAAGGAAAAATAGAGAAAAAAATGGAAAAAAAATTATGGAAAATTTCTAAAAAGATTAGGGAATTTCATTTTGTTAATTTTTCCTAAAATTTGGTTAGAAAAAATATCAGGACATGAGTCTCAAGGAATGGCATGAATTTCGAGGAAGCTTAAACAACTAGATCGAAGTGAGTGGTTATTCCAAAAAATATACGTGGCGTGACTTGCCTAAATTGAGCATGATTCTCATAAGGGATTTGCCAAATTATATGTGATTTATGTGCATCTTGTCATATATGTGCATGTTATGTTATCTCGGTAATTGTGATATTGCATTAAATATGAAATTATTAGCATATCGACAATCGTGTCATCCATGTTATTCATGGTGGGATGAGAGTTTTGCCTTAATAGCATGACTTGCATTTCCTCAAGTGAGTTTTGTCGGAATGATCATAGAGATATCCCATGCCGTGTGTGTTTGTTGGGGGTGACTGTCGAGACTTTCGTGTTGGGGCTAGAATGCTAACAAAAGTTGCTCTAGGATGTCGATTCATTCATGTTCATGCATCATACATTCATAAAAATTAATTTTAAACCCTCACTTTAGAATATTCATTTTCTAATTTAGACTTTATCTCTGAAATATTTAACGTTCCAAGTGACACGAACAGTGAAAAAGAAAAGGCACTGTTCAAACGAGTCGGGCCAAGCCTGACCCCCATGGGGGGGCCAAGCCAGGCCAAAGAATTTGGGCCCACAGCCCGGCCAATCTAAGGGCCCGGCTCGGCCCCACCCGTGGCCCACTGGGCCTAGCCCGTTGGGACCCTATGGGTTGGGCCCATGAGGCCCTTATGGGCCCTTGCTCATTTATTTTTTTAATTATGTTATTCTTTATTAATTATTGATATTTGATGCTAAAAAATTTATATTTCGTAATATATATAAATAATAACCATCAATATATTTAAAATTTTCAAGCTAAATTTTTTATATATTTAAATTATAAATAAACATTTTTCTTTTTATGCGTGCATTATTTTTCATATCAATTCACAAGAAAATTTATAAGGCATATAGAATTTTGAAATATAAAATGATGAAATAATATTTAAAACTTAAGATAGAAAATTGTTTAAAAGGGAAAAAAAAGAAAAAAAATTAGTTTTTATATATGCATTATTTTAATATTTTTTTTTTAAAAAGGTCGGGCCCACCAGGCCCGGCCCGCTAGGTCTTATGGGCTAAGGGCCTGGCCAGACCCTCTAGCCCACAGGTTGGCCCGGCCCTATCCACAGCAAAAGAGGCCGGGCCCAACCTAGCCCTTTTAGTAAAAAGGTCGGCCCGACTCGTTTAAAAAGCCCTGTGGGCCGACCCGGGCCAGCCCGACCCTTTTGACATCTCTATTGAGATGTGATTGTACTGCTAGTCAAGTAATAGTCCTACACCCATACTAGGGCAAGTTGTAAGCACTCCCACCCGGATATCCCAACTACCCAGACTACCCGAATGGAAGCGCTTATGGGAGGAGAAATAATGAAACATAAGACATGAACTACCCTGGCATGCATACACAAGAATTAAAAAAGCGGAAGCTAAGCTATACACATGCATGCACTACGGGTACTCTGCTAACATAGCGGTCACCTAATAAATAAATGAATATAGACTCCTGTGCCGACATACATGAGACACGAGGAATGACCTGTCACAGTCAAAGATAATATGGTAAATCCCTCTCAAACATCAGAGTTGACGGGGGCTGACGGAACTGGCTGTACACCATACCGACTTTGCCGCTAGTTGCTATCTCCCTTGCCCTTGACCCACACTGCCACTACCTGGAATGATAGAAATCAAAGTGAGTCGAGAAACTCAGCAAGCATAGAGAAAGAAAGGTTGTAGGCTGAACATATCTAGTAAACCCTCCCTAGAACACCAGCCCCCAAGCACACACAAGCCATGAGACGCCCAATGCCGTATAAAAGCATAAATAAAAACACGTATCAGTCCTTGGGGCCCACACAAGACACACGGCACCCAAATCCCATACCAACTTCCCGCTGCCCTAAAATGAACCATATATCTCATACAAACCTGTGCGCACCATCCCGAGTCGGTGCTCCCATCACCCGAATGCTCGCGTCGGTCCTCCCGACACCCGAGCTATAGAATAATCGAGTCATAGGCTCCCTTGAAACAGTCCTCCTGTCTGAGACCTATAAACTGTCGGTAACCATACAATGCACATAAAAATACAATGGCGTAGTGAGCATCAACGTGATACACTGGCGCCCATACATTCAGGCATCAGGTCATGCTCCGCCCACATAGTAAACCACACACGATGCATATGTCTGTGCCAGATGCAATCTAATTATGCTAGAATGTTCGTGTTCAGACATACTCAATAAATGAATACCCCAACATGCATCCCGTACCCATGTGTATATCAAACCATGAACAGTAATACTACATATCAAATCATGCAGTAAATCACATACTGGTAGAGTTAGTCAACGATGTCCGGCACCGGTCAACGGTCAGTGACTAAGAGTGTCTGTCCGACGGTCCACTTCAGGGTCGTACAATAGTCTACTTCAACGTCACCAAACAGCTGACCCCTGCCCTACTGCTCGATAGCCCTAGCCGACCCGCACCCGAGAATTCCGAAAATAAACCCATACATCTAAGAACCTAGTCCCCAAGTTGGGTTCGACATCATTTCAAAGGAATGGGGGTGGTATAAACCCCTGTAGACTTTCAACAAGTAAAATTCTAGAAGTCTCAGATTTAATTTAAATTATACCAAATGAATAATAATTCAATAAGTAATGCTAAGAGCCGAATTGAAGTAAGGGATGGGGTAAGATACAAGAAACAACGGAGACTTATACGAAGGTTGTAAAGTTTAAAGAGGGGGTTTAGAGCTTGCCTTTTAATAGCAGATTCCCACTTTCTCGCTCTGCCGCTACGCAAATCAATAATTTTTACTGATTACACGAAACTTCAATATAAGGCCTATACGCGTATCTCCAATAATCTACTTAAATCGATATAAGATCGAGACTATTACGGGTATAAGAGGTCACTAAAAATTAGAAAGTGAAGAGAACTTGTCTTATTTAGCAAATTTTTTGCCCTAAATGCCCACGCACTGCAAAATAATAATAGCACTAAAATAAGATTTAATCCATATAAAATGTTTAATACCAGCTGATTAACCTATCTCTCCCTTCAGATTTTCAATTGCGCATAGTAAAAATTAACTTCTGAATTTTTTCCTCTAATTTCTCCCTTCTTCGCGCCTTTTTCTTCTCCCGAATGCTCTCTATTTTACTCCCAATTTAGCTTCAATTGAAGCTTAAAATAGCAGAGAAATTCAGTCAAAAAGCATGGCCAATTTGTCCTTAAAAATCGTGCAAACAGAGAAGGTGTGGAGGCTATCTGTAAGGCCCCCACCTAGGTCCCCAAAGAACCAGAGCGGATGCCCTACTAAAATAAAGACAACCTGATAAAGAAGAACCTGTCATGCATGCCACTAAAAATATCAAGAGAAAACTGATAAAGGAAACTTGCCAACACGGCATATATATCAAAACCTCAACCTGCTATACAACAACTGAACTCTAGGCTAACATAGCCCAGGCATGCATAACATACAACACTGGCACACTGGCCACAAAATAACACAATCCATACAGACCCAAATAGACTAAAGAAATAAAGACAGTCCGGAAGTGGTAAAATGAACAAAAAGAAACCCCCAGGCTGGCATCTGCTAGGTCTGCATGGCCCTGTACACCATCTAACCTGGAAGTCGGGACCCACTAGACTCACCCACAACTGGATTCTTGCTGTAACACCCCACCCTATACAGGCGTGTTACTATAAGGAAATTCCCGGGGTTTCTTTTTTTTTTTTTCATTTTCACCAAGTCTGATACTCGTGGCGCCTGTGAGCACAATCTTCACATGCAGATGAAAACCCCGAGAGTTCCAGTCTTACTCGTTTAGTTAATAATAACATAATCTCAACCGAACGAGATAATACAAACACAACGGAATACTTAATTAATCAAAATGACGTGGCCTACCACGTGTTACACAAGTTGTTTCCTATCAACATACATATAACATCAATACTAAAAGTTTACATCACCGACGTACAAACGTTCATACATATAGCAAAATAGATTACTATGCTACCAAATGATACAATGTCTATCACATAAACACCATTGGCTCCCCGGCCTCGTCCTTGGCTTCGCAGCTGTCCCTAACTGGAACGTTGAATGTTCCAGGGGCATAACCCAGGTTAGATGAATAAACATCTAAGTGAAAGCATGAAACAGATTATGTAATGCAGCGAATGATATATGAGCATGGCATACTAATCGACAATATGTATGACACGTCAAACTTGAGAATTTCCCTGACAAACTTAATCCCCGGGTGCCCTACCGTGTCACTCGGTTACCAGTCCCGGATGCCCTACCGTGTCACCCGATCACCAATACCGGCCCCGGATGCCCTACCGTGTCACCCGATCGCTAGGACTAACCGTGTCCCATTCTCAAGAAGACCCCGAGCGCCCTATGTGAACCCAATGAAGTAATGAAACTAGACTTTAAATGATATAAAAATTCACACGCCATGCACTAACATTTTAAAGTAAATCAGTTTATGCAATGTAGCGAATGTCGACACCATGACCATAAGCATAAAACTTGTAAAATAGACTAAGTCTAGGAGGGTATAATAGCTCACTAAAACTCACCAAATGCGTTTTAAAACACTTTAAAGACAAGGATAAGCTAGAATCAAGCCACTCACCTTAATTCGGAAAAGTCCAGATTTTGCCTCAAAAAACGTGCCACACCTCGAAAACTGTGTAAATCCTCTTCCAATGACCCAATTGACTCCTATTTCATCATTTAATACCTTTGGAATCAACATTCTATTTTTTTCATAATTTTCTCTATTTTTATTTAATTTTTAAACATCTATACATTCGAAAATTCATTAAAAATACCAAACATCATTTTTTTCAAAATTTTCTTCCATGATAATTCCTAAAATAATTCAACCTAAATTCTGGAATTAAAACCAAAACAAAAACACATCTCACGCGCCCTCACGCGCCACCCCGAAGCCCTGCGAGTGGGATTCACGCGCCGCCACCAGTCGTCTTCTCCGGCCTTCTTCTCCGGTTCCGGCGACTTCCTTTGGCCAAAACAACTATGGGGGCTTGTAGATCTCTTCAAGGCGACCTCAATGGTGCCTTTGTTCGTCCGAAACAGTGGCCGGAAGTGGGATTAAAACTGAGTTGCAGGTCACGGCGGCGACGGTTTCGATTTTCCGGCCAAGCTTCAAAACCTCTCCATTTCTACACCAAACGATCTTAAATGCTCCAGAAATGATCCTTAGAACACCAAGAACAAAAGCCCCTTATCCCTCAAGCTCGATTCGAGCAAAAACACGAGAATTTGTGAATGATTTTGTTTTTGAACCCTCGACCGAATACCCCCTTTTATAGTCGACTTTCACTCGATTTTTCACCCCATCTTGCTCGTCCTCATCCCTTTAGCCCAAATCTAGCCTCTAAACCAATCGAAAAACAACAAATCAAGCTCTAGATCCCTCGAAAGATTCGGCCAAATCGGAAAAATCTTCCGCCATCATTTCCAGTCACGTCGCCGCCGTGCTCGGCCAATGGCCACCCCCTAGAGCTTCATCATCACCTGGCGAGCAAGCTAGCACCCTTAGGCGAGCTTCCCGACGCCTCCAAAGGCGGCTGCCGGCGGCCATGTGCGGCGGTCGCGTTCCCATGTGCAATTTTCCAAAATTTGCATTTTCACCCATATTTTTCTTAATTTGACATTTTGGCCCTTTCCTTTGAGTCTCTGATCTTTCTAAATATACCACAATGACCCTCAAGTTCTATATTTTCCATTTCCTTTTGGATTTCTGAAAACCTCGTTGATTCGACCTCCCACTGATATTTTGAAAAAAACTGCACTTTTGCCCGAACTCTCCTAATTGCGTGTTTTTGATTTCAAACCTTTGAAATCCCTGATTTTTACCAAATATCGTCCAATTGTGCCATTTTTCCTCAATTGGCTTATCTTAACTTGGTCATTCGTCTTTCGTTTAAGTTTTAAATATTGCATTTTGGCCTGAAATTTTGCTAAATATCGTTTTGACCCAAATATTCAAAAATTCTCTTATTATTTAATACCGGGTATTACACTTGCCTTTACCTGGAATGAAGAGAAAACAAGGTGAGTCCAAATGACTCAGCAAGCTCATAAAAAAAGGAAGGATGGATAAAGTAGGTGCTAAGAGTAACCCTTCATCTCAAACGCATAACAAATCAAAACTCATGCATAACATACCATGCAATCTCATAAACTGCCACAGGTACAAACTGCATAAGTAACAATGCACATATATAGGATCTTGGGGCCCAAATAAAGAATGCACTGGCACCCAAGTCCTTATCACAAATCTGCTACTGCCCTTAAGGCGAACTGTACCTGTCACTTGAGCCAAAGCTCGCTTGGGTGGGAGCGACCAACACCCGCTGGCACGCATAAGCGTCCAAAATAGAAACTGGGCACGCCGAAGCGTCTCTGAATAACTCGGTTCGGGAAACCCGACACCGTACAGCTATATCTCAAGAACTGGCGCCAAGACTATGCAAATGCAACAAATAAGGGATGACGTAGTAGACCGGACAGGATACAAAGCCCCCATAAGCCAAGCATCTCGCCAAGCCTCGCCCATATAGGAAATCACATACAATGCAGTGCTCATGTGATGCAGAGGCATAATGAGCACAAAAGATGATACATAACCCCCATAAGCCATGCATCATGCCCTGCTCGCCTCGAATGGAAGACAAATATACAACAATATGCCCATGGCCAAGCACACAATCACATGAAACCCCCTTATGCATATCCCAAGCCCATGCATGCATATGAGCTGACAAGATACTGGTAATAAAAGAAACACATGCATTTACGCTCGGCCACAACAACCTCTAACAAGAACCTACCCACAGGTTCCTAGCTTCATTCCAGCAACAAATAGAAGGGAGAAACGAACCCTTCAAAGCTCACAAGGAAAGACCAACCATCTGGCAAAGATCAAACCAAGATGGAGAAACTAACCAGAAACAGGCCTATAATCCTCGAATGAAAGCGTCCACAACTCAACAGAGTAAATCCTCGAATGAAAGCATCTCCAACTCAACAGAGTAAATCCTCGAACAAAGAACCTAGAGCCCTCAAAATATGCATCTAAAATCTCATAGAAAGGAAAATTGAGAAACTAGCAATAGACAAGTTTAAAATAAAAACCACCAATGACTCTCAGTGAGTAAATCCTCACATACAACCTCAATGACAAACTTATAGTGTTCCTCAATAAATCCCCATATACAAGCTTATCTAAAAACTCCAATTATTACCTCTAAATCAACACACGATAAGGAAATAACAGTAAGGAAAAAAAACCATTCTCAAGAATAGGCTTGCCATCTCAAACAGACCCAAGGAGAAGAAAATGAGTAGGGGAGCTTGCCTTCGCCAATTTCCAAGATGCCTCGATTTACGTGCCCGACCTTGATTTGCGTGCACAGCTTCGATTCTCGTGCAAATCACTTCACCTAAATCATCAAAGCACCCAATTCATCATTTTATTCCAATAAATCTCAAAACCTATTTTCCATAATTTATTTGCATTATTCTCTAATTATCTTCCATTTTCCTCAATAATAATTTAAAATAAATATCTACTCAAATATTTCACCAAATATTTATCCATGGAAATTCATCAAATATATTTCTAAAAATATTAGAAATTCTAAAACTTACCTCGGCTTATTTTTCAAAGCCTCATTGATGCGCGTGCATTGACCTCGAAAAGCGTGCCCGAACCATTTTTTCTCCCCAAAGACTCTGGAATATTAATACAACTCCATTTCCTATTTTTCAGGATTTTTCAGAATCTTCCTCATATTTATTTCTTATTTTCTCTCCCTTTTTCTCCTTTTCTTCTTTTTTTTTTCTTTTCTTATTTTTCTTTTCCACTTCACTATTCACCTTCTTCAACCTCCTGCAACGCCTCCCCTGCAACTTCTTCTTCTTCCTCTTTTCTTCCTTTCTTTCTTCCTCTTCTTCTTTCCTTCTTTTCTTTCTTCTCCTTCTTCTTCTTCTTCTTCTTCTTCTTCTTCTTCTTCTTCTTCTTCTTTCTCGGTTTCACCCTGTTCACAGCCTCCTCGCGGCCATGCCCGAACCGCCGCCACCATGCGCACCGCGAACCAGCTCCTTGAGCGCCATGACCAGCTGCTTCTGCCGCTGCCCCGGCCATCGTCACGCACCGTCGCGACCATCGCGGCCTCAGCCGCGTCCCTGCCTACACGCACGAACCGTCGCGAGCTTGCTGTTCGCCCAGCCATTGCTGCAGCTTTGCCATTACCGCAACCAGCTCCTGCAACACTTCGAGCAGCCCGCGCCCAGCTACCAGCTTGCCTCTCGCGACCCCGACCAGCCTGCAACCAGCCTTCCCGCGAGCACGCACAACAGCCCCTGCTTGCTCAAGCTTGCGGCCATGGCCGCTTGGAGCTTGCGGCTATGGCCGCTTGCTGCAACCGGCTTCCATCTCCTCTTCCTCTTGCTCTAGCTCTCTCTCTCTCTCTCTCTCTCTCTCTCTCTCTCCCTCGGCCATAAGCTCTCGGCCAAGCTCTCTTCCCTGATCTTGCTCTCACTCTCCCTTGCAAACTCTCTCGGCTATTCTCGGCTCTCACACTGCCATGGCCGAAAATCGGCCATCTCTCTCTTTTAATCTCTCATTCTCTCTAAGTATGGCGAGCACCCGACAGCCTTGGCTAACTCTCCTCCTTCCTCTCGACATTCTCTGCCCAATGCCTCAAGTGGAGAACCCATTTCATCGAGCTTCTGAAACTCCCACGCCTCTGCTGCGCATGCTGCTTACATAACTATATAATATATATATATATATATATATATTATGTGTATTAACACATTTAATCCCCAACTTCTCATTAATTACACTTGATGATTGTATTAATAGCACTTGGGGAATTCTTAAATTGCATAAACTCCCTCTAATGGCCAATTATTTTGCATTACAATGCTTTTAAACCAACATTAATGACTTCGGGTTCACTTGATAAAATTAATTTTGCCACTGGGTCCTCACCGGGACCTCGATTCATCCTGAAACCACTGAAAGGTTGATCGTTATGAAAAATCGAAGCCCCCTCAGCTTTCCGCTAACTTCCCAGAAGTCCTTTATGACAATTCGGTATTTCGGTCTCAAATTACGGCTGTATTTCAACTGTACCGAAAATCGTCTCGATTCTAATTTATTTTAATTTCATAAATCCTTTCTCGAAATGCTCATCGAGACTATATCATTTTCTGCAGACATTCCCTCTTCGGGGCACTCCCGGCAATCGATTCGGCGATTTATTTTGCTACCGAGTCATTTTTCGGTATTTTAAACTCTCTTAAAATACGTGGCAACCTTATCAAAATTTCAGGGTGTTACACTATCGCACGGACGCACCAGTGGGCGCCACGTGGCCTCGCAATGGCCTGCTCGGACGCCCCGAAACAACGCCGTTTTGGCCGCCCTTTACTACCCAAAATAATTCATTCTTCCCCCAACGCGCAAGCCTCCCGCGGTTAGATCTCGCGTCCTTGCCCAAGCCTCTCTCACACGCAACCGTCCACGCTGGCTACCCTCACTCAACATATAATGCACCCAAATTATATTTAACATGCAATCAGCCCACTTCCTAGAAATTACATTTAAACCCACAACTTTCAAAAACTTCCACATAAACCCTAAACTCAATTTTCCCTTATTACACTTGTACTCCGAACATTCCTAAAAATTCACCTAATTAATTCCAACTTTAATTCCATAGATATTTCCACATAATTTAATTAATTACCTTAATTTCCTATTTCCTCAAAACAACATAAATTATTATTTTTCCTTAAATCTCCGAACCCAATAATGACCTTAACACCGATATTTATAATTATTATTTATCTCCAATTTTGGGATGTCACACAAGTTGTGAAAATCTTGATAATAGATGACATGTTATAGTTACTATATGTGGATTTGTCTGTTGGATATTGTAATTTTTATGGTTATTAAGAACAATATTGAACGGTTTGAATTCATTTTTTATTTTAATATCCCATCAAGTTTCGATTCTGCTTCTGCAAGTTTCGATTCTGCTAAATATATATGTTTTAGGGATTTTTAAATATGGTATTTTGAGAATTTAGAGATGGTGTGGTGGAAAAATATATATATATATATAAATGAAAATCTCAGAATAGTGACACGCCTTGAGAGAGCGTGCTGTTACAATTTGCTACTTCTAATGTTTCATCTATTATTTTTGGTTCTAAGTTTGATAAGAAAACTACATACTCACATTGATTTCTAAAATTAGATTTTGTTTTTACATCTAAGTTAGGATCTCCTAAAATTATGTTTTCATCAATATAGGATTTTTCTTTTTGCTGTGAATGTTCTTTAAGCATTATTAATTTTTAGTAGATTCTTCCTCAAGTTAATTTAGTATTTCCCATTTTCATCAATTTTACTTGAATAAATTCTTCCACTATTAATTTTTTTTGTTATATATCCTATAGGATTTGCTTGTTGGGATCCATAGCTTAGGAAAATTGCTTCACTACTTTTGGGATTAAACTTTCCTAAGTTACCCTTTCCATTATTTAATACAAAACATTTACAACCAAAGTCTCTATTATTGGCCTAAATGAAACCCTATTTAATATGTAACAGACAATGCTCAATACTTTTGTCCAAAAATGCCTATGTGAGTTATTCTCACATAACATGGTTCTAATTAACCATTTCAAATAGAGGCTTGTTTTTTTTCTTTCCACAACTCCATTTTGTTGTAGAGTTTCAAGTACAAAAAAATTGAAAGAAATGTCATTTTAATCACATAAAGTTTTGAAGGAAACATTTTCAAATTCTTTTTCATTATCACTACTAGCGCGCTTGATATTATTAAATGTTTTTCACTTTGTATATTTTTACAAAGTTCTACAAATCCTTTGAATATATCATCTTTCCTTTTTTGAAAAGCAATCCATCTATACCTAGAGTAATCATCTACTACTACAAAGATATAAAGTTTTCCTCCTAAACTGTGTGTTCTCATTGGTCTAAAAAGGTCCATGTGAAATTGTTCAAGAGGTCTAGATGTGAATACTATATATTTTAACTTAAAGATGATCTTTTATTTTTTCCTTTCGTACAAACATCTCAAAAATTATCTTTATCAATGTTCATCACAAAAATTATCTTTATGAATGTTAATCTTAGAAATCCCATTCACTAAATCATTTTTTTAAGATTTTAAAAATTAAATGCATTCTTGCATGTCCTAATCTCTTATGCCATAATACACTTTTATTATTATTCATGGTTACTAGACATGCTTCATTTGAGATTTCTCTTAAATTTGTTATGTACACACATTTTCATTCCTCTTACCACTAAAAATTTCATTATTTGAAGTTTTATTTATTACATGGCATTCATATTTATTAAATATAACATTGTAAACCTTATCAAACCACTGGCTAATACTAAGTAAGTTATGTTTTAGATCATTTACATAATAAATATTAGCAATAAAAGTTTGAGAAGATGTACCTATATTGCGTAAACCTTTAATCCTCTATTCGGAGCTGTCACCAAAGGTCACATAGTTTATGGGTGTCAATGGTTCGGATTGGTCTGGTTCTACAAGAATCCAGTAATCGAACCATTTTTAACGATTCCGAAAAAATAAGAATTATAATCGAACCATTACATATATAAAACCAAACTATGACCAATCTATCACACCAGACCAGTTTTGATTTTGTTTTGGTTTTATCCAATTAACATTTAGCTTCTAAACATTTTCGCAAAATATGAAATTTCAAACAAATTTATTAATTAAGATAAATTCATAACTTCATTAATGCTTCAAGTTTTGAAGTAAAAGTAGAATAAAATAATTCATAGACTATCTCATCAAATGATATTACATTGACCATTTAGTATAGCAATAACGCATAAAAGTCTAGAAATAAAAGAATTCATGAATAACAATAACAAATAATAAAAAAGAAATAAATAAAAACTAGCAGATTAAAATTGAAGCAACATAATCAAAGCAAAGTTCCCACTAACACCAGTAGCAACATTTGAAAGTATTCTCAACAAGTCAAAGACTCAAATTCTTAACAACAGCCCAAAAAATTCAATAGCAGCATTAACACATTCCTCTTCGAAAAAATTATAATATATATATAAATATAATATTAGTTCTGATTTGATTTGAACTACAGTTTGAAAAAAAAAATCAATAATCAAATCAAATATATCGATTCTTAATTTTTTAAAATCAGAATATAACCTTTGAACTATAGAACCAATTCAAAAGGCACGATTCAATTTGATTTAGTCCAATTCACCTATTTTTAAATATTTTTTAACACCCCTAACATAGTCTCCTTAATGTTTCTCTAGCTAGTTAAATAATCTTCTATTGCCTGTCGTATACCTTGAGCAATCGTTGTCTATGTAACATTCGCCTCCCAAATTGGTAGGCTATAAAGCATATAAAATACAAGCACATAAGAAATGAAAAATAATATCCAAAACACTTGGATCCCCAAGATTAGTACCCTAATCGCTACAGAGTTCTTGTTCTTTACAACCCAAACTTTCTTTATCTTTTGGAATCCACACCTTTTTTATTTTTGTAAGGAATTTTCATTTTAATTGGACAGAATATATCCCTATATCCATAATTAGTACAAAATTTATATTTTAAACCTGTTTTCTGTTTAACTTTTACCTTAGTCATTTTTCCAAAGTTTTTATGGCAACCTTCAGTACATCCTAATCCTATTTTCTTATAAAATCCTTTTTGTAATTCTAACATTTTACTTCCAGCAGAAAACTTTGAAAGAACAAATTTTGGAATCTTTTAGTTCAGTTTCTAAATTTTTTGTTTGTTCTTTAAGAGACGAGTTTTCTTTTTCTATAACTTTGCATTTCTCCCTAGCTTTTATGACATAAAATATTAAAAATGAGGCATGTGTAAAAATAAAAAATAAAAATAAAATCATAAAATTTAAAAAATTTAACAACATTGTATTTTACTAAAACAATAATATTTTGTGTGCATATAAGTGTGATTTATCATGAGAATAGTTAGATTTTAATTTCATTATGTGACTTACCAAACTTTTTAAGCAAGTTATTTTTAAACAATCTTAGTATTAAAAAGACAATATTTTTCCTTTGTGAAAGAAAAATATTAACTTGCGTTGCTACCAAAACTCTGTAGAAGAAATAAAATATTTTACTAAAAAATATATTATGTAAAAAAAGGAAACCTTCATGTTTATTTTTTTACTTTATTTTTATTTTTCACTAAATACTTGAAAAACACTTATATTGATTGAAGATATATAAATAAATTATTTTCTCATATCTTAAAAAAAATGTATGAAATTGACAATAAAATGAGAGACCAATCATCACACCTCTGCCTCGAATCGAGTACTTGTAACAAAATGTGGGGCTGATTCCCTCGATACTTGAATTAATATAGTAAATAAGTACGTAATAAAGCATATTGAATGCTTATAATTGCTTGGTGGGTCTATGACCCTTATATAAACAGTGTGAGTCAAGATACTTAGAGTTATCTCTGAGATTCCTAACTAGTATATCTCAAGCTAGAGGCAAATTGGGACCAAATAGAGATGGTACCATGCTCTTGGGATATAGTTTGGTTAACTTGTGCGGTCTGTGACCCTTTGGGATATAGTTTGGTTCACTTGTGCGGTCTGTGACCCTTATATAATTAGTAGTGCAAGTCGAGATACTCAGAATTTTCTCTCAAATTTCCAACTCAGATATATATATATCTTGGATTGGAGGTAAATCCAAACTAGATAGAGATGGTATCATGCTTTTGAGATATTCGAACTAGATAGATATGATATTATGCTTCGAGGATGTCCAAACTAGATAGAGATAGAGATGGCATGACCTTCCCAAATTTCTCAAGTTTGAGATGAGTGAGGTAAAGAAGGTGTTGATCCTTATGAAAGAATTCACGTATAATAGTGTGGGTAAAATTAAAATTTTTTACATGGATCAGATGTACACAACGGAAGCAATAAATACACATTATATACAGGTTGGATATTTAAGCAATATGTTATTTTATTATATGAAATACAATAAATAAATAAATAAATAAATACCTCACGTCTGATTCTAAGTTGGATACAGAAACCGTTTCGGTATTGAGACCGAATCCATCTCACGTTGTGGTGCTCTTAGTCTGTCTACACCTAGTGTGCCTTCTGATATCACTTCGTGCACCTCTTCCTGTGCTAGCTTGAGGTTTTTATACCACCAACACCCTTGTGTCTCTCACGCATGACAATTATATGCATCAGTTAATTTACTAGAAACAAAATAGAGGAAGACAAAAAGAAACCAAGGTTAAGCTTTCTCTTATGCAATTGCTCACATCTAATACCCCTGCTCAGCCACTACTTTCTCACCCTCCCATTACATGCCACGTGGACCGTACTAAGAAAGCTGAGGCGGCACTAGGAGTTGACTCTCATCCACTAGCCAATTGACTGCCTCGATAATCAAGGAAGTTGACTCTCAATGCATTAAAGAGTCAATCTTTGACCCACTGCCGTCATTAACATATAATGACATACCTGAGATACATTGGTCACATAGTGATGACACCGGATGTAACATTATGGTATATAACTTTCTAGGTTCACTGTCTGCTAGCAAATAGATAACACCAAAACTAATTTAATATCGGCCAACACCTTAACCCATCATAGGAATCTCTCTATATACCGGCAATGATATGAGAGGTCATAAGAAGCGCCTCACAGTGGTTTAGGATAATATAGAAGACAATGAAGTCTTACTTTAAGTAAACCTATTACAGTTGACAATTACCGTTTGTTATAATCCTTCCATCACCTAGCGTCCCGATTAAGCGAGAATCATGGAATGATAAACTCACAAACTTAGTAACTATGTGTTAGTCTTGTTAAAACGACTAGATGACACTTCAAGAAACACCTTTTTTGATGATCAATCTACCCTGGTCATGGACTGTCCTAACACACTAACAGTTGATCACATAGGACGTTCACCCCATTAATATAACGAGGGTGACAGATCCTATCCTTGACACCTATTTCTATATACCAACAATACATAATAACGTAGACGAGCCTCTGCATCTCGCAATTGGATGATTTGGTCCATTAGCAAATCCCGCACACCAATATACAAGATAATTGTGTCAGTTTAAGTCTAAGGATCATTTATACTATCACAACTAGACGTCATAACCATTATCCACAATGCCATATTGTCAGTCATCAACATCACATTCAGTACGTTATTCTCTATCAACTACCCATAAATTTACTAGAGATATCCCCATGTCATATAGCATGTGACTCACTACCTTATCATCAGTAACTCATACTGATCGAGGTAGAAAACTTTGTACTAGTTCATACTTGACTAATCAAAACCTGTTACGTGTCTCCAAAAGTCATTTATAAATTTCTTGGTAAACAGAACCTATTTCTGAGAGAGACCCTAGAACTACTCATACATAGTAGATCTGAATACTTGGTTAACCCGGCACAAGTAATTGATCACCATTTCATCTTGGTGCTAGGCGCTCCCCATACGAGTGAGCAACTCATGCTCCCAAGCCAAAGTCCGGCACTCTACGGCTCGGCTCACTAGGTTCCATATTAGTCTCCAATCTGCACACCAAGTCATTTAACAAATCATTAGAGAAATAATCCCCGCCCCCTCTTTTTTTTTTCCCAAACATAAAGGTTCCTATACTTCTTAGCCAAGACTAGCACTCAACGATTGGACATCCCCTAATCATTACCTGACACCTATACGTGAAGAATCACATCCCTTTAACTTGCTCTGATACCAAACTGTAATGGCTCGTCTCCTGGATCCCCTGTGCACCAAGAGCATCCATGAGAGGGTCATTATTTGAATGATATCGAATAATAACGCAACTACACTCACACACAACCCTTATTAAAACCATAAACTTTTTATCATATAACATCTCATAATCATCATACATAGCCACTCACAACATGAGCCCACTCAAGTTCACATAACAAACATCTAACTCAAAAACATAGAAGCATTACCCTGACCCACACACACGACACCCAGGATCTAGTTTTGGGAGAACTCTACACTTGCTATAATAACTCAACGATCTGGACCAAACCCTGTCGGACGCACTTGTGATCTCAGGATACTCTCACCTAGAATGATGGAAAGCAAACGTGAGTCACAAGACTTAGCAAGCTCTAGAAAGGAAGGCTGTAGGTTAAAGACAAAACTCTTCCCATAATACCCATGCAATTCATGTCAATGCAACGTCATACCATGCCATGAACCATACCTGTTTCTACCTTGAATGCATAACTTAAAGTATCTTTGCACATAAACGGTTATTGAGGCCCACATAAGACACACATTGGCACCCAAGTCCCACATAAAAACCTGTTGTGCCCTTAGACAAGATACCATATCATCATTCCTGACATGTATTTTCCTGTTCTTCAAAGCCTTGCACTCCCTGGCTAATCTAGCAGGTCCGTGCCTCATAATCCACCCATATCATAGCCTTGCACTTCTTGGCTAATCTACCAGGTCCGTGCCACACTCTCCAGCTAACCTACCAAGTCCGTGCCAACATCAAAATCATTCTCCTCACCATGCAATACAACACATAGAAATGCAATGGCATTTGTAACATAAACGTGATGTTAAGACCCCCATAAACCAAGTATCAGGCCATACTACGCCCACATAAGAATACACACATGCGAAATGCTTCTAAATGCACTAGCTCACCTAGGGAACTCAAATTGGCTCTTAGACCAACCAGGTCATGCAAATGCTCACACATCCCATCACATGAAAAGCATGTTCCCCAAATGAATGCAACCCAGTCCCTATGCAACACACACATCATGATATGCACAAACTAAGGCATGAATCTGGCAGTACCACCTTTTCTGATCTATCTAGCGCTTATTGTAACAGCTGATGACTAACGCCCATATATCCAGCCATCAACTGCCACCACCCACGGTCGACAATCAGTGGCTTTGTACATAATACCCTTAAGCCACACATGATCAACATTTAATTCATAACTTTTAAACTTAATATTACATAACTTTTCTCTGTAACTCTTCACGTTCATAGCCACATAAACATTATAATACCGTTCTCATTCTCATTTCTTATCATATACAAGAACCCATCTCCTCATTGATAATAAATCATTAACATAGCCCCATAATCTTGACCGTAGCTACTTTCTAAGAACCTAGTCCCAACGGGTTCGGCATCATTCCCAAGGAAAGCAGAACGATTCGAAGCTCCGTGACGGATGAAATGAACAACACCAAGACATCATTCACATAATTTATTTTATCTCCAATAAGCTCATTATTAACATATAAGTCATGAAATGGTTGTCACGTGGATTATCATTATTAATGCGTGGTACCGAGTCATGGTGAATGAGGGTTTAAAATACAAGAAAGCACAAAGACTTTCATGGGAAATAAAGAACATGAGAGGGGGGTTAGGAGCTTACCTTCCAATAATGGATTCCAACTTCCTTACTCATCCGCTGTAAAATAATAACTTTTTACTAATACTACAAAGCCATAGTCTAGATACTAAATCTATCAATCTAAAAATTAAATCCAATCACACAGTATCTAATATACTTACTTCCCACCTACCTGATTATACATACGCCAATTTAAATCCAAACTTCTTCACCCCAGATTTCTCCACTTCTTCGCTGCTGCTCGTTGTTCTCCTTCTTCAATCTTCTCCTCCAATTTTGTTCTCTTAATTTCCCTTTCTTTAATTGGCTTGACTTGCTACCCACGTTGTGCATCTTCCTTTGTTACCTTCTCCCCTCTTAACATAGATATATTTATATACATGGATAGCCACTAGAAGGCTTGGCAGATGCAAGGAAGGAGCAGACAAATAAGGTTGTAATTTTATTTACACCCACAAATTAATTTAGCAATGTGGAGGTTAGATTTCCAATTGAAATTTCTTAGGAGGATCATTACGCCTACCTTCTTCTATCCAATCCAGTTGACCACACTTGATAATTTCCCCACACCCAAGGTATGCGTGGCCATCCCTTCTGCCAAGACCATCACTTCCAACATTAGTTTGCTTTGACTTGCTTCATCTTTAATTTTATTATAATATTTGCTAATTCAAGTTATCACACACATTTTATATATGTAAACATAAAGCGAGCTCGGCAACCGCTCACGCCCCCCTTTCCCCGACAGTTGCTTCTCCATTTTATTTTCTTAATTTCTGACTTTTCTACAAACATATCCCTTCCTTAATTGCCATCATTATACACATTTAATTCCTCTGATTTCCCCTTCTCCAATGCTAATCCGAGCTTCCACGACTATGGCTGGGATTAAATTAAAATTAGAGAGTAATTGCTTGGCCCAAAATTAAATTGAAATTGGTGAGGAGATAAGGCTGGGCGGACAAGCGCAGCAGTGCTGGACGCGTGGCTACTGGTAGCTTTTGGCTTCAATTTGGGCACCCTAAACGATGTTATTTTGCAACCCATTGCTTGCCGAAAAATTTCCAGCAAATTCTCCAAAAACAAGCCTTCTCACTTAATCACTTCCATGAGCAACCACTTGACTGCCACCATCTTTATTATGTCTTGCCATAACATTAAATTTTAATTTAACTAAATATCCAAGTTTTATATTTAAACCAAATAAATTCCTTAAATAATCAGTGGAAATTGCACAAACTAACCACTTTACAAACAATAAATTCCTTTTTAACCCCTATTTTGTGAAAAAACGTTTTAGTCCTCTCCAAACAAATGATTTGCATCCTATAGCCACTTTCCCAATTCTGACCCCACCACTTAATATTTAAATCGAACACTTTATATAAATATTCAAAATGAAAAATTAAAACATAAAAGACCAAAATAAACCTGACCATAAAAATGAAACTCACTACCCCTCTACCTAGTGGAACCCACCACCCACCCAAAACCAAGCCCGATTGTTTTCCAAACCCAATAGCACCTTACCCGATCTTCCACGCCACTGCCAACGCAAACAACGGCCGCTGCAGCCACTGCCATTGCTGACTTACATCGCCGCAGCCACTGCCACCTCTAACTTGCACCGCCTCCATTGCCAATCACCCCCTGCAACCCCAAAGAAAGAGGTAAGAACGTTTTCCTTTGTAGTTGGGTTGGGTGGCTTGGGCGGCGGCGATGCGGCTTTGCAAAGCCCCATCGCCACCAGCATAGCTTTTCACCAACTCAAGCTTCGTCCTATCTGATGAAGCCCGAGGGCTTCGTCTGCAACAAAGTGCTTCGTTGCAGACGAAGCCCTCGAACTTCGTCAGAGAGGACAAAGCGACGAAGCCCGAGGGCTTCCTTGTCGATGACGAAGCCCGTATCTGGGCTTCGTTTCAAACGAAGCCCGGATCCGAGCTTCCTTGTCGACGAGGGCTTCGTCTTCTCCGACGAAGCCCTCGACCTTCGTCTGTAGTCGTTGCAGACGAAGCTCTAGGGCTTCGTTGAAGCCCGGATCTGGGTTTTCTTGGCCCGGTTATGGGCTTCGTTACAAAGCCTGTATCCGGGCTTTGTCCCAAATTAAGCCCAGTTACAGGCTTCGTTTGGGACGAAGCCCATATCCGGGCCTAGAATGAAAAAAATAAAAAAAATAAATTGTAAATTTTATTTTTTATTTTTTATTTTTTATTTTTCTTTTCTTACAATTGATAATTGTTAATTAATATTAATTTTATCTCAATTTAATATGTCCTATTCTACTTCAATATGTAAACAGAAAATATTGTTTGTGTATTTTATTTTTATTTCAATTTCAATTTGCCTATTACATGCTTCAATAAGATCTTGAGTTTGAATATCTGGCAGTATTGTATCTTATTTCAACAAGTAAATGAATACATCTACTTGCACATTTTGTCATCTTGACCAAGACAATTGTTATTCTTGTATTGTTTTTTTTCTTTTTCTTACAGATGGCTGACCAACAAATTAGGCAATTTACTTATGTTCATACTCACCGAGCATTACCGTCCGGAACACGGGTTACTACTCATTGCGAGATCAAACACCTTGAGACGATGAGGATTGCTCTAAACCGATATGAGCTATTGGATAGATTCCTAGAGGGCCCATTAGGATATTTCTTGAAAATCCCTCCATCACTCCATTTGACTGCACCGCAATTGATATATATTGTTCTGGTTAGGGAGGTGACATTCCTAGGTGCCTGCCACGATGAAATGTGGTTCAAGATCGGTGGCTTGGCATATAGGTACGGGAAGCAGGAATTCATACTTATTACCGGACTCCGATTTGGGGCAATTGATAAAGAAATTCTTGAAACGAGGACTAGTGCCCCGAACAATTTACATGCACAATTATTTCCACAGCACCATAAAGGAGTGTCTGGAGACGACATCAAAACCCTACTTAATAACAGAGAAGACCTGGTTTCAGATGATGTACTTAGATTGGTTTATGTTGCTATGGTTAACCTGTTATTGTTGGGCCTAGATGAGCGTGCACATGTGGATGATTTTTTGTGGACTATGGTTGAGAATTTAGATGCATTTGAGGCCTTCCCTTGGGGGACATACGTGTACAATAAGAGTCAATATTACATTCGAATGGCCACGAGCAAGGACAAGTTGAGTAGAGTTGGGAAAAAAATAAATATTTATGGTTTTGTGTGGACATTTCAGGTACAAGTTACTCTCTTTGTATTGTTTTACATTACTTGTATATGATTTTTCTATACTAATTAAATGTTTGTTTTGTTTTGTTCGTTTTTTGTTTTCTATTACTAATTTTTTTACTCTCTTCTTTACAGTGGTGGTTAATCGAAAAATTTACATGGATTCAAAATAAATGGGCCATCCCATTACCCGGCGCATTCATTCTCAGGTGCAGAAAGTGGTTGTCAAAAAAAAGGCCACAAATAAAAAATTACAACGATTGTCTAACGAATGAAGTAAGTGTGCAATTGAATCTAAATTTCATTTATTTTTGTTTTTGTTTTAGTTAATATCTATCTAAATAATACTATGTTGTAAGTACGAGGATTGAGTCCGACACTTGAGCCCACTGATGATGAGTGGGAAACGGATTTTTGGAGGTCCTTCAACCCAAAGCACTTGGTCGGAGAATACGTATTCAAATTTGGGGGTGGAAGGGGTGACGAGGATGAGGATGGTGGTGACGAGGATGAGCCTATACATACCCATGGAGATGAGCAGAGAAGGGAGGAGGATCAGGAGAAGGATGAGGAGGAAGTTTTACATAAAAAAACATATAAAGAAGGTAAGCAGGACGCAAGAGTCCTTGACAATCCTCAACACAGACCAGATGAGCACGGGGTATGATATTATTACAATAATGGTTTTTATTTTATTTTTTGTAATTATTTTTAATGTTTAAAAATTTGTGTGTTTGCCTTTTGTAGATCACCGAGATGCTAGTTCAAACGCTAGAGATGTTGAGGAGGGTAGACAAGGAAATGAGTGTAATGAGGACAGAAATGGTACAAATGAGGATACATTTTGACCAAGAAATAGGTCAAATAAGGAAACATTTTGACTGAGAAATGGGTCAAATGAGGGCCCAGTTGCTACAACTAGAGAGGGCGTAATGTAGTCTGCATATTGACCATTCCTCAGTTCACATCGATGATGGCGATGAGCAGCACCTAGGTGGTGATCAGATATATCCTAGTCAGCACGATGGCGATGACGAAGCATCTACATCTATAGTAAGTTCCAAATTTATACGTTTACATATCAAAATTTGAAGTACAATATTGTAATAGTTAGTTTATGTACAGTTGCAGGAAGATGATGTGGTTAGGGTTGGCAAGCGACCTATGCGAGACAAAAAAAATCGCAATTTTGTATGACACCTTTCACTGATCCTATTCGATCAAAGAAAAGAAATGTGGATGTCGCGGTGGAGGGGTCGGACGCAGTGCCACAAGTGGGGGACGATGATCTTAACCCCCCTGAGGGTTACACTGAGTTCATAACATCCAAAGAAAATATTTTATATGTAACTAGTCCCATATAGAATTACATTAACAATACATTTTGACATTTACAAATTATAATTCTTGGTTATTGTAGTCGTGACACCGAGTACCTTGAATATCTATCCCCAACTGACTTTCGATGCATAGAGGACATGAGCGAATGGTTGGACGAGCATCACATTGATAGTTACATGTGTTGCCTTAGACGTATACAATCGCGTCCTCTATACGACGACAATTATGCTATCATGTCGACCCTGCTATTTGTGAGTGTTGCAACCATTACTTCTTTTATCTTTTGTTGTATCTCAATTTAGTATCTAAATAAAGTTTTTTTATTTTATTTTGCAGTCATATATATCAACTTTTTGGACTCAAGAATATGATGGAGACAATGGGAAAGTTTTTGATCCTTCTACGACGATTGTCCCGACGGAGTAGACATGTTTTGTGGACGGGAGCAATGAAGGGAATCTCCCTTAGTGGACGGTCGACAATATAAGTGTTCTTTAATTGATTTGATGGATTTTTATATAGTATATGACTAACGTACGAAAACAGGTGTTGCTCCCGTGTAACTCCGGATGTCTATACTTTTCGTAGACAGATTGGAATATTTTTGTATAGACATAGCAAACTTGTAGTAGATTGATATATTAGGTAGTTTTATTTAGATTACTAGTACTTGATGTATATTATATTTTTATTTTAGTTTTAGTTTTTTTGTATAAACATAGCAACATTATTGTTCAGGTTATGTGGTTTGTGTTGACGGCATATAGTTTGTGTTAGTGTAGAGGGTAATGGTTGATGGTATGTGGTTTGTGTTGATGGCATGCAGTTTGTGTTGTTATATAGGGTAATGGTTGAAAGTGGTTTGTGTTGTTGGTTGTGGTTTGTGGTTTGTGTTGTTGCAAGTTTAATGGCATGAAAACAGGGTAGACTTTGCCGAAATTTTTTGTAATTTTGACATAGTAGTATTGTTCAGGTTGTGGTTTGTGTTGTAATTTTGACATTATTTCAAATTTTTTGTAATAATGGTTGAAGGTATGTGGTTGTGGTTTGTGATATGTAAGAGAGAGAAAAATGAACATTTTCAGTTTGGTGGCCAACTAAGCCCAAAATCGGGTTTGGTTGCCCACTAAGCCCAAAATCAGGTTTGGCGGCCCACCAAACCCGATTTTTGAATTTTTTTTTTCTCATTGAAACCGATACGCACAACATTAAATAAAATTATTGTTTATAAACTTCACTATCATTTTTTAGATAATCATATCATCTTTGTCTAACATTATGCTTAGTAGCTAGAACACTTTGATCATGGATTGCTTGATTGATTATCAAATTTTTCCATTGTTGTGAACCCTAAGTTCAATCAACCCTTAAAACATAATAAAAAAGAGATCATTTCTGAGGTCAAACAAGTCACGGAAAAAAATAAAAAAAAATAAAAAAAGAGAGAAAAATGAACATTTTCAGGTTTGGTGGCCAACTAAACCCGAAATCGGGTTTGGTTGCCCACTAAGCCCGAAATCGAGTTTGGTGGCCCACCAAACCCGATTTTTTATTTATTTATTTTTTTTTTGCCTTTTTTTTATTTCTCATTGAAACCAATACATACAACATTAAATAAAATTATTGTTTATAAATTCACTATCAATTTTTAGATAATCATAACATTATCTTTGTCCAACATTATGCTTAATAGCTAGAACACTTTGATCATGTATTGCTTGATTGATTATCAAATTTTCCTATTGTTGTGCATCCTAAGTTCAATCAACTCTTAAAACATAATAAAAAAAATATCATTTCTGAGGTCAAACAAGTCACGAAAAGAAATAAAAATAAATAAAAAAAGAGAGAAAAATGAATATTTTCGGGTTTGGTGGCCAACTAAGCCTGAAATCGGGTTTGGTTGCCCACTAAGCCCTAAATCGGGTTTGGTGGGCCACCAAACCCGATTTTTTATTTTTGATTTTTTTTTTACCTTTTCTTTATTTCTCATTGAAACCGATACGCACAACATTAAATAAAATTATTGTTTATAAATTCACTATCAATTTTTAGATAATCATAACATCATCTTTGTCCAACATTATGCTTAGTAGCTAGAACACTTTGATCATGGATTGCTTGATTGATTATCAAATTTTTCCATTGTTGTGCACCCTAAGTTCAATCAACCCTTAAAACATAATAAAAAAGAGATCATTTATGAGGTCAAACAAGTCACGGAAAGAAATAAAAAAAATACAAAAAGAGAGAAAAATGAACATTTTCGGGTTTGGTGGCCAACTAAGCCCGAAATCGGGTTTGGTTGCCCACTAAGCCCGAAATCAGGTTTGGTGGCCCACTAAACCCGATTTTTGATTTTTGATTTTTTTTATTTTTTTTCCTTTTCTTTATTTCTCATTGAAACCGATACGCACAACATTAAATAAAATTATTGTTTATAAACTGCACTATCAATTTTTAGATAATCATAATATCATATTTGTCCAAGATTATGCTTAATAGCTAGAACACTTTGATCATGTATTGCTTGATTGATTATCAAATCTTCCAATTGTTATGCACCCTAAGTTCAATCAACCCTTAAAACATAATAAAGAAAGTATCATTTCTGAGGTCAACCAAGTCACGGAAATAAATAAATAAAATATAAAGAGAGAGAGAAAAATGAAAACACTTTTCACATTCTTTTTTGTTTAATTTTAAAAAATTTTGGCAAAATCTTCCTTGTTTTCCTTCCATTGAACCTATATTAGAGACTCAGTCTCTTTTTATAATAACATACAACCACAATTCAATTATTACAAATTTTGATTGATGCAACCACAATTTAGGTGAAAGAAACCAAAAGATTACCATTGCTAAATTTATTCCTATTACAAATAATAATGTAAAAAACAACATTCATTCTCCATGACAAAAGTAAATATTGGGTTGATGTTGTGTCCGAAGTCTTCTGGTCATCATTTTTTCTCTTGTAACAGTGATTTTTGAGCATTGCTGATACACAAAGGAGATATGGTCAATAAGAAATCCAAACACACTGTAAATGCGAGTAAGAATCACATTGTTGTTGAAACGATCTAACAACTATTAATTAATAACATAAGTGATGACTTTATCATACCTGAATGAGTTCATGTATATTAATTGTTTACATTGTTGTCAAGGTTATCATCATCTAGATTGAACAATCGTACAGGGCATCGACGACGAGTGTGTCCAGTCTCTTTACAAATGCTGCATTTTCGACTAGCCCTTGTAGTGGATATTGCAACGTCTCTTGATTATAAAGTAGCTGTTGTGCTTGACTCTCCAATGGAGGAAGACCATTCATTAGGCAACCAAAACAGTTGTGTCCCTGTGTACCTCATTTTCCACATTTTTTCCTTCGACGAGCTTCCCCAGCGAATGGAATCTGACCCTCTGTCGGTCTACCAGGTTGTCTTCTTTGTACGGGTAGGTGTACAACCACCCCTCTAATGTGCACAAGAATAACCCAAGCAGACTTGTTAGGGACCGGATTGATGGGAAATTCATATGCTTTTCTGACCCATCTTGAGGTGTAATATGGATAGCAAAACGAATAGTAGTGCACCTGCATGAAACTGTCACCATACAATAAATAAAGACAGTGTTAATATCACGTTATGAATGAAATAAGAATAATAAAGTCAAATCATGATACCTGCTAGCAGCAACAACATAAAGACATGGTAATTGATCAAGGTCCTACTTATGACAACTGCATGTCTTCGCAGCAATGTCAACGATCCCATCGCCTTCCTTAGCATGTTTCACGAGGAACTTGTTCCCGTGTATTATAGAAACTATGCTACATCCTCGATCTAATGTTTTTCTATGGACAAAGTTAACATACGCTACTGCAGCTGAGGTAATCTCAGTTTCGAGTCTGACAGTAGTAGCACATCTATCACTGAACCATTTCTAAAGCATATGTCTCAAAAATTCATGTGCACTCGTTATAGGCAACCGACATGCTTTCATCATGCATTTATTGAGAGACTCGGCAATATTGGTGGTCATCATGGAATATCTTCTTCTCGGACAATATGCACGCGACCACTTTTCCATTCTTGCTTCTACTAATGTCAGATGCGCCTGAGGATGCATAGACTGTATTTCTGCCAAGTATGTATCACACTCTACTTGGGTATAGCTGTATGTTGCACGGTAAAATGTCTCCATCACATCCTTTCGCTATCTACATCGTTTCTTCAAGTTTTGCTTAAGGTGGAAGAAATAGAATACATGTGGGACATTAGGGAAGACAAAACTCATCGCATTCGCAATGCTTTGGTGTCGATCGGATACGATGACCAAATCCTCTGACACGCCGATAGCCTCTCTCAATTTTTCCAAAAACCAAATCCATGATTTGTCAGACTCACCATCTCCAAATCCAAAAGCGATAGGATAAATCATCTCTTCCCCATCTTTACAAGTGGCAACAAAAATCACCCCTTTGTATTTACCTTTCAAGTGGGTGGCGTCAACGGCAACAACTGGTCTTATGTAAGACCGAAAACCCTTAAGGGAAACTCCAAGTGCAAAAAATGAATATAAGAAACAATTATTTTCATTTGTTTCTATTGCCGTGATACTGTCTAGATTTGTTTCTTTCAACATGTGAAAATATGAGGGTAGCTGCTGAAATGACTCATCTGCATTACCGTAAGCGAGTCTCTTTACATGCTGTAAAGACCTCCAAGCTTTAGTGTACATGATCTGCACACCATATTGCTCCAACAACTCCCCAATTAGCATTCCAGGTGTATATTCACTAATAGCCACTAGTTCTGAGAACAAACTCCCTATGACAATAGCTTTCACACTTCGAAAATGTGAATCGTAGACATCTAGAGTACATGTGTGACCCAGGATAAACTTCACCACATGTCAAAATGTACAACCAGGTCTACATCTTGCACGAAGCAGAAACTTACAGTTCACATCTTTGCAACCGACCTCAAATCGAATAGTGCACGAACGTCTGATTCAATAGTCCATCTTCACATGAACACAATATTGTCCAAAGGCCAATATCAATTTCTGTTTACTTTTAAATAGTGCACCTTGGTAAAAAATATCACCCTAGAGGGGAATCAACACTTCAGGTCGCGTTGCCTCAATTGCACAATTTTCTACTCCAGGAACAACCCAATTTCCTTGTAAAGGGTTGTCCTCAAATTGTGAACCTGAAAATCTTACTTCAGGATAATTCGAACTGGCTCCTCCTTCATTACCATCACCACTACTATCATCATCATTATCATCTGTTTCATTATCACCATCATCATCCATGTGTGCAGCATCATCTGACAAACTAGTCGTACCATACGTACCAAAATCATTATTCCACATTGGACTATGTGTTGATGTAAGTGGAATGTCAACACCTGTATCTTGATTACCACCACAAACTCTAACATCTTTACTAATCATATCAACATAAATCACTTTATATCTGCCTCATTCGCACATAACAAACTCAACACTATAGTCGTCATCGATAGGGAACTTAGTACTTGGAAGATTGCTTGATGTTTCACTTAAAAATGAATGTTGATGTCGTACATTGTTTTATCAATTCCCGTCACCATGTAAACAATATCAATCAATTGACTAAAAGTCGCATTCTTGTTAGCCATCATACGCTTCTTATTCCCTCCAATGTACTTATCATCATCATTCCATTTCCCATTCCACATGATGACCAACGACACTTTATCCATTGCTGCAAAATTAAAAACAAGAAGTTAGGCTATTAAACTCTAATATTCCCCAATTCTTTTTAATTATTAGTAAGTATAAAAGACTTATTTTTTTAGATTTGTACAATTCAAATGATTTTTGACTTATAAAAACTACAATATTATTTTTTTGAATAATTATGTAGTTTCTAACAAAAAATTAGTTCTGTAATTTCTGACAAAAATTTAAAATTCACTCCTAGAAATTTAAAAATTTTATGAAAAACTTATTAAATATTTTAAACTAACTAAATACAAATAATACCCCTGATAAACCCGGCACTGGCTTTGGTGGGTGCCAAACCCGGCGCCGGATTTGGTGGGGGGTGGGTCGGCCGGGTTTGGTCAACCAACAAACCCGGACTAGGTTTGGTTGGCACCACCAAACCCGGACCGGCTTTGGTCCGCCACCAAACCCAATCCGGGTTTGGTGGCGCCAACCAAACCCGGTCCGGTTGTGTAGATTTAATTTTTTTTTTCTTTTCTTCCACACAAATCCTTCAAATCTGGAATAATAGACTAACCATATGTTTTTTACTCACAATTATAATCATTCTACACAGCTTAATAAGCAATGTGAACATAAAAATAATTGAAAACCAACCTAAATAGAAATCGTAATCAATACCTTGAGATTGAGAATGCTTGTTGGTGAGGATGGTGAAATTTGGTGAATGCGACTTCAATGAAGTCCTAACTGTGATTAATGAAGAAGATTGAATGACCCAAGCAGCAGAATATTGAATGTAGTAAGAATGGTTGAGTTTTGATACTTTCAGCAATGGAGAAGAAAGAAAATAAGAGAGCGTGAATGTTGAGAGAGAGGATAGGTAAAGTGAAAGAGAAAGAGGCAAGGGTATTTTGGTAAATGAAGATAAGGGTAAGGTGGGTTTTCCAATTTAAAATCTCATTAAAGGTATTTTAGGCATCTCACATAAAACTGGCTATAGAGTGCAATTAGTTTGTTTGATTTGTCAAAAACGTTTTTTTATACTAGAAAGCGGTTAAAAACAATTTTCCAAATTTCTTTTAGGTTATTTATGAATTCATCCCTAAATATAACCATACATTATATTAAAAATAATAACTCATCCAAGTACCGCATTTCCCAAGTTAGTTTCTTAAATTCCCTCAATTCTCAGGAGATCATACAAAAATTACCTTAGGCATGAAAACTAAATGTTTACTATTATTTTCCTCAAAATGATGGGACGTTATATTCCTCCAAATTAGTTTTTTTTTTTCTGAAAATGTTTGAAATAATTATCATAACAAGTGTTTAATTACTATATTATCTTATTATAGTGTTAGAATATCAACACTAATGTTATTTATTGTTGTTATAGAATTAATACTTTTTCTGAATTATTCATAATATGCTCATATTATAATTTAGAATTATTATTACTATATTAAAACCGTAAAAAATCAGATTGATAGTTATAAAATTAATTTTACCAATACAATATTTATTCATATTTTCAATATTACAAATTAATTACAAATATTAATGTTGAAATCAATTAAAAATTTTGCTTATTTCTATAACCTTAGAAATTTTATAATGTTAATATTTTTGTAATTAATCATGCATTTAATATTTGTAGCACCTTTATTGTCAATATTATAAATAGTCAATTTTGAAATTCATATGTTTCTATTTATGTTATATTAATCTAAATGCAACTAGTATTAATTTTGGTAACTAGATTAATTAAAAACCTGTTTTTCCTAATAAAATAAAAAACAAAGAAGAGAAAGTGAAACAAGTGAAAAAAATATATCAAACTATCTATATATAGTCTGGAGAGGACTCAAATGAGGGAAGAGGCCGCATTAGGGCAAATAACCAGGCCAGCTACCTTATAAGGCCCAATAGAGAAACAATGCAAATCCCCCACCAAAACCCACTGGGTTAAAGTTTTCAGTTGTGATGACAGCTCAACTCTGAGCTCAAATAATCTAAAGTTAAATATACAATTACAACTATCCAAGAACATTGCACAATTCATCATTTACGTTAACCATAAAGTCAAATAATCTAATTAATTTAGTAAAGGCATCCAACAATACCAATTCAATAAAAATCAAATCACAAATAGCATATCAGAAGACCCATTTGTATCCCTACTCACCCTTAGAATTAGTCTATCTAGTCTGAAAATGGATACCAAAATGGGCAATCATCCAATGTAAAGCTTTCAACCCCAAGAAAGGAAAAGGTGTGAATTTGAGAATATTATCAACTTTACTACCGGAAGAAGGCTGGTATTGGGCGGATGCTTTAGACTTTGGTGGAGAAGCTTTCTATTCTCTTCACCTTATGCATTGTTTATTCTTCCTTTTTCGTTAATTTGCTTTTGTGGAAGAGTGTGGATATATATAACAAAAAGCTACCTATATTTATGTATGTATGTATGTGTACTTTGGGCCCAATATATCTAGACGAACATGTTCCTAAAGTAGTTTGAGAGTGATGATGATCGAGCTTGTACCTGAAGACAAAATAGGATTTACGCTAGCTTCTAATTATTCAATGCTTGATTGGCTTGTGGCTATAGCTTGTGCATGATAACTCATGCAAAATAGGATTTACGCCGCATCATGCATCGGACATTTGGACTGGATTGGATCCTCATCCATCCTCTATTTGTTTAATTCGCTATTCTTTAATTTCCTGCCAAGCTAACATCGATGACCTTTATTCTCATTCTTTTCTCTTTTCCTTCCTTAAAATTCCACCTTCATGCATGCTAGCTGGCTAGCTGCAGCCAGCAATGCACCCAACACAACCAACAATGGTCAGCCGCTCGGCCGCTTACGGCATGGCGGCACATTTGATGACGCCGGAATCAGTGGCCAAGCTCTGCGATTTTTGGAGGGGGGAGGGCTGCTCTATTCCCTTCGACGAGAGAGGCAACACCATCCTCCATTTGCTTGCCATGCACGGCAAATGACTATTTTGCTGCTTGGGTTTAAAAAGATTTGAATGACTATTTTGCTCTTTTTTTTCTCTTTTCATAATGATCATTTTATCCCTTCCTCTCATCTCTCCTCTCTCTCTACTTCCAACTCCAGCACCGCCTCTAACAGTCTTTCTTTTGTTGCCTATCACTGCCTCGCACTCGTCGCCCGCACTGCATCCTTGTCTGACCTACTATTGATGCCCGCCTCACCCTTGCTGCTCATCGACCGTTGCATTCTCGCTTGGCCGATCGCCGCCCCCTTACCTGTCGCTCACAAACCCCTGCCGCCCACTACATCCTCACCTGGTTGACCGCCGTTGCGAGAGGCAAGACACCCAGGCGAGGATGCAACAGGCAGCTAGTGATGAGGGCAAGGCGAGCGGCGGTGGTCGATCAGGCGAGGATGCAGCGGCTAGCAACGAGGTGATGTTGGAGGGGGAAGGGGAGAGAGGAGGGAAGATGAGAGAATATTGTGAATTAATCACAATAAATTCTCTAATTTATCATGAGAACAGGAAGCCCTGTAAAATTCTTCCTATATGAATAGCATGACTCTATATAAATGCATGAATGCCAAAAGCCCGTGTATATATATATATATATATATAAATACAGGTTTAATCTGAATAATTATGGGTGTGGTGGACAGGTCTTGCGATTAAGATATTGACGTTGCGACCGGAACTGGCGAACGCAAAAGACGAGAAGGGCACGACGGCGCTCTATCTTCTGGCCATAAAACCGTCGTCGTTTCGAAGTGGGTCCTCTTACACGCCCAGAAATCTTGGCTGCTGGTCCTTTGTTCCCTTGCAGCTTGTTGCCATTCTCATCTACATCTGTAAAGTCAAAATCATTTTTAGTATTCTTTTATTTTTAGTGACAATTTTTATTATTATTATTATTAGAGTTACAAATTAAATTAGATGATTAAGAGATAAATACTAAAATATTTAGAGCCATTTACTAGTACCTCTAATATAACTAGATTTATTTGTGTTTACAGGACAAATTTATTTAGTGAATTGAAGCAAATATTAAAATTGTAGTAATTAAATATTTATAGAATTAAACTTTCAAAATGAATTAAAAATAAATGATTTCTCTCATAATTTATATATATATATATATATATATATATTGGAGCAGGTTTGCCTACAGTGATTGGTTACGAGAAATTTGATAGCAGTGGGGGCAGAAACCAACTCCCTACCACGTTAAAGCCGTCTTTAATATTAAAATTAATCACAGGTCTGTATTTATTTTATTATTTATTAATAATAATTTGCTTTCCTTAATATATTAATTAGTCTTTAATTAGTGACGAATTTGTTTTCTACTGCAGCGTTCAGAGGCTTCATTGCAGGTTGGTGACATTGTAAATCTATTATAATTATTTTCTTGTTTGTTGTGGGATGATGATGATGATGATATTGATTTGAAATTGAAGTGTTTCCATGGCTGAGAAAGTGCGACGAGGCGAAGCAGAGGCACACCTGTGCCATGAAGCTGGTAGAAAGGCTGATGGATTTGGAGGACGACTGGAGCAACTACACAGGGCAGAGGAACCCTCTGATAGACGCCGCCAGGAACGGCATCATCGAGCTGGTGGAGGCCATCCTGGACAAGTTCCCCTTCGCTGCCTACATCTTGGACGGCGACGGCAAGAACATTGTCCACATCGCCGTGGAGCAGAAAGACAGGGTTCTCTACGACTACTTGACCTCCACTCCCGCCCACAAGGACATGCTCGCGGACATCGACAAGCACGGCAACACTGTCCTGCATCTCGCCACCAATGTCGGCTCTAGCCCCGGAATGCTTCTCAACCAGATGACCTGGGACGTTTGCTGGTTTAAGGTGAATTGATTAATAATGCCTATATATATATATATCGTGTCAATTATATATGGATTTAACAGAGTCTTCCTATTCTTCTTCTTCTTATCCGGTGCCCGCCGGCAGCGAATATTCTACGATTCGCTGCCTCATTTCCTGCAATACAAGAACGAGGAGGGGAAGGCGCCAAAGGAGATGTTCAAAGAAAATCACTCGACCGTGCAAGAATCGGCGGCTCAAGCCATCAAAGACATGAACAATGGGCTGATGCTGGTGTCGACTCTCATCGGCACCGTCAATTATGCCGCCCTCTTCACCCTCCCCGGCGGATACGGCCAGGAGAAGGACGTCCCAGAGACCTATGGCAAGCCGGTGCTTCTCAGCAAGGAGGAGACGAAATCCGAACTCACCCACTTAATGTGGTACCTATTGCTCTCCCTCTTCTCCTTCCTGCTCTCCATGACCAGCATGCTGTCGATCCAGTTGTCGCGCTTCCGCAGCAGCGACTTCAACATCGCTCTGCCGCTGAGGTTCATCGTCGCCATGACGGCGCTGTTCAGCTCGGCGGTGTTCACTTCCTTGGCGTCGTTGGCGGCGTTTACCCTGGATCACCTAGAGGTTAACAAGAACTGGTTGTTTGGCCCGGGGATCTGCGGCATGGCGCTATTGTATTCGGACACTGTCAGCATCACTGTGATTTACATGTATTATGCTTTACGTTACTCGTTTCGAAACAAGGGGCAAGAGATCTTGGACCTGCTTATTTGATTCAAATGTTTAGGGCACCAACCAACAACGTGTGCAAGGAAAATGGGCTAAACTTATCATTTTTAGGCAATTGTTGATTAGAAGAGAGACTGATGACCACTTTGTTGTAACATTCAATCCCTCCATCTTATTCGTTTTATTCTACTATTGTGTGAGTGTGTAATTTTCATGTAACCAATGAGTCTACATTGCAAAGCAAAGTTTATGTGAAAAATGTAAAGAATCAAGCATTATATATATAAAGCATTTTAAGTCCACATGCAACCACATGATAAATAAATAATGAATGTGTGATAATTGTGACTCAAAATTCTAATTCGTCTGTGATTAAATTTTTTAATTTAATCGTGATTATATATTCGAATTTAATTGTGATTATGATGTTATTAAATTCAATTTTATATAAGATTTATTTTATTTTAAAGAATATGCTTATGAATCATTTTTTTATTAGGATATATCACGAAATATTTATCCATGAATATTATCCCCTGAAAAAACTATAATATATATGAATCCTTCTACATAGCCTGACAGCCTTACTGAGAGGCTTACCGAAGGGCGCAAAAATTATAAAAATAACTTCACCCAAATTACAAATTTGCTTTCCCTACCCTCACCTCCTCTCTCATTTCTCTCCTTTTTTATGGACTCCTCCAACAACCCCCGACTGCTGCTGCATCGCCTGGGATGCCTCACTGCTTTCGCTTCTCTGTCTCACCTTGTTGCCTTGTTGACCTCTGTTGTGAGGCGAGGATGCCTCATCGCTTTCGTTTCTCTGCCTCACCTCGTCACCTTGTTGATCGCTATTGTGAGGCGACGAGTTGAGACGGGGAGGTGAAAGTGGCGAAGTGATGTGACAGCAGTCAGCGAGGCAGTGCAATAGCAATTGACGCTTGCGGGAGGCAGCAATGGAAAGGGAAAGAAAACAGAGAGGAAGCGGGAGTAAGGGAAGCAAATTTGTAATTTGTGTGAGGATATTTATATCATTTTGTGTCCTTCGATCAGCCTTTTGGTAAGGCTATCGAGTATAGTAGATTAATCCAATATATATTAACCAAAAAGTTCATAACAATTCTCATTCGGGGACAGATACTCTCGCTATTGTGATGGTGTAGCAGCCTTAGATCCTGATCCTATCTCAGCCACTTACTGCAAGACATGTTCCACTATGCGGTCCACCCCATTATCCAGGACGTCTTCTAGCTACAATCCCAGATAACTCTTAACAGATCTCAGTCATATCTATGACTAGTGTTGGTGGCAGTGTTTTTCCAAACCAAGGGAGACTAACAGCATAGGTTTTAAACCTATACCATAAACTCACACCTTTTTTCTACCACCTACAACTTGCAACCAAAGACTCAATAACTAGTTGTGTGGGTTGGGCACCATTACTCTTTCCCTCTTGGGTTGGGCCCTTGTTAGATGCTTGGGACGAAGTCGCTTGTTGCAATGTTTGAAATTCAGTTTGCAAAAGTTATGGAAGGCAATTTTAAAAATGAAAGGATTGTAATGAGATAAGTAGTTTATACTTACAAAACTGTTTTCGAACTAGTTACACGTGAGCTGTCCTGGGCTTCAGCCCACAATTAAAATTAATTTTTTAATATAAAAAAATATTTTTTAATAATAAATTAGTCCAAAAAACAATTTCAGCCCACCCCAAAACCTATAATGTACAATTTTACATCTAAAAAAAAAAAAATCAGCCTCTTCCTATATAAAATTTTAGATTCGCTCTTGTTTTGAACATTAAGTTAACAAATTGGGAGTTGCCCTCCTTCATATGGGTCATAAGGAAGAGATTATATGTGGTAGGCTCTACACCATGTTGACCATAGTACCTAAATCGTATATCATCAATACAATAATTTTCTTATATATTTTAGGTTGGACTTTTTAAAAGACTGGAATAAAATTTGGCTATCGCTTCTGGATAACATAGAATGTGTAGTCTAAAGAGATATAACTAGCCTATGTTTGTAATCCATTCTCTTAGGTTTACACCAAAGTTAATGGATTCAAACTCTTAACCAGTTTATGAGAAGAAAATCCCGAGTTAGGACTTCAAAATATAGAGATTTGTGTCGGTCATTTTTGAAATTTTTTGGGTCTAGGTGTAGGTAGAGGTGATAGAGTGCGTTGATTTTGTGCTCTTTTTGTTCTAGCTTTAGTTTATTTAGAAGATAAGGGTTTCAATGGAGAGGCCAGGCCTTTTCGTTTAGGTGCCATTTTCAAATTTATAGTGAGGATATGAAGTGTATTGTAACACCCCGCCTTCTCAGGACATTAGGTAACGTAAGATTTTAGGGATATAGTTTTTTTTAAAATCAATGAAAACTCAACACAAAATCGTTCGCTGAAAATCTTGTTACACCTTCTCAGTATATCAACTATGAACTATCAATAAACTAAGATAGGTACATCATCTCAAATGCAGAAGGTAGATCGAAACCTCAATAAATCATATTGAATCCACTTTATTTATAACATAAAGTTAAACTAACATTTTACATGACGTCCTCAAAATAAACAATATAATTGAAACGACATAATATAAAACATCTACTAATCGCCATCATTCCTTGGTAATTCCCTTTTCCTTCGCACTGTTGCCTTCACCTGGAAAGTTTGAATATTCCAGGGACAAAGTCCATATTAGATGATGAATCATCTAAGTGAGAGTTCAAAAATACATTTTTCATAAATGAATGCAAGACATGAAATAAACCAATACACCCAATAAGCCTTAGTCTAAGAGAATCCCAAACGCTTAACTCTACCACGGGAAAAGAGTAATCTCTCTAAAAGCTATGCCACCACACAGACATGATGACACGATATGGTTCTAGCTTAAGAGGGGTAAGTCAACGTATCTCCCTAACATCTCGGGAACAATCGTTATCAACTTCCAGGCTAGGAGGGTCACATCAATGCAGGGACCCGACTCACCACGTTTACGTCAGAGATTAAATTCCTACTCTAAGCGTCCAGGAACCATCACACAATCTCAACTCAAAAATTTCACATGGACCATCTAGTTATTCTAGTGCAACTTCTCTGACCAAACGAACTGGCACGGAAACCAAGGCGGCTATCCCGGTATGCTCACCAGTACAAGATACCCCTATTATTCTGTCATGAAGAATTATGGTTACACTATCTAGACAACCTTCTAGGTTGACATCCCACATGAACAACACAATATGGACCACCTAGTCATCCTAGTGCAACTTTCCTAACTAAATGTCCTGACACAAAAATCAAGGCGGCTATCTCAACATGCACACCAGCATGTTGACATCCCATATGAAGAATTATGGTTACACTATCCAGACAACCTTCTAGATTGACATCCCACATGAACAACACAATATGGACCACCTAGTCATCCTAGTGCAACTTTCCTAACTAAATGGCCTGACACAAAAATCAAGGCGGCTATCCCAACATGCACACCAGCACAAGATACCCTTATTATTTCGTCACGTCCTTGGAGAATTATGACTACACTATCCAGACAACATCTTAGGCTGACATTCCATATGAACACAAAATATAAGATAATGCCACATTTCATAATTCAATGCATTATATAAACAACAGTTTTATAAAATACAATGCACAAGTTCGAAATACTTAGGGATGAACCTCCCTCATAAAACCAACTATCACCGATTACCGTTTGCATGCAACAAAACTATTTGCCTGAACAAGTCAAGTTTGATTGTGAACAACTCATAGTAAACAAGTTTGGGGGAGAACCACTCACAGTAAACAAATTTTTAGGTAAAACACCCACCTTGAATGTATTCGAATTGCCTTGATCCTCGTGCATTACCTCGATTTGCGTGCCAAATCATAAATACTTGTACTTATACTCAATCTCGAGCCACGACACTCCTAAAACACCATATTTAATTAAAAAAACATCAAAATCCATTTTCCTCAATTTTTTTTTCATAATTTCCTCGATTTTTCTCCTATTTTTCACATCGATAATTCCAAAATAATTATCTCCTCAAACTTTTTCCCAAATATTTCAACACAATAATTCCTACAAGTGAAATACCGAAAATAACCCTAGCCCATGCGCCCTCACTCGCCAAGTGCGTGTTTGCACTTGGAAGATGGCGCATGTAATGCCTCGTTTCTCGGGCGCGTTATAACTTCGGACAATTCTTGGACAATAATTTTTTTCTTCAAAACTAATTCTAAACTACATCATTCCTCGAATCTATCTCAGAATTTTCATTCATTTTTCTCGAAAGAGAATCATTATACACATCAAATTGCGGAAACTAAGATCGAACCTGATATCTTAACATTAATTATAAAATCATCATTCCTCAACATAACTTAATACAAAACATAAGTTCTCAACATTAACCCTAAATAGAATTATACATCATCATTCCTTAAAACGTTCAGATTTCAAAGTAACGGAACTTAAATACGTAGACCACATAACATTCATTTCATTTATCATCCATCTTGCTAAGTGTTATTTCATGCCTCATTTATTCTCGTATCTGCTACAATCTCCATCTAGAACGTTTGAATATTTCAAGGACAAAACTAAAGTTAGATGATGAATCATCTAAGTAAGAGTACAGAAAACATATTTTGTGTATGAATGCAATATCTTACTCATCGTAAGTGTCAACTGCACCCTTCATGCTACTCACCATTTTTGCGACCACCTTTTTTGAAACCGGGGTGTATGGGTGCACCTTTGGTAAAGCAGCGATGCGAGTTCGTACTCCTTATGGCCACAATGCCCGTGATCAATGATATCAATGTGTACATATGCATTTCATAGCACGTCATGTATACTGTCTACGTGATGGAAACATATCAGAGCATGTCAATATGATGCAAGCATCTCTAAGGATTGGGGTTTGAAACATAAATAACCTATAAACCAAGCATTTTTCATAAAGCTAAATCTAATTGGAAAATACCACTTACCTTCTCAAGCTTATCGGGCTACCTCGATATTCATGCATCGCCTCGATTTGCGTGCCAACCTTAAAATTCGCACAAGTCACTTCAACTTAAGTCTCAAAGCATCCTAAACACCATAGTTATTTAAATAAGCATTCAAAACCTATTTTCCATAATTTATTGTATTTTCTTTATTTCTCTATCTATTTTTCCTCAATAAATCCAAACTAAATATTTTTAAAATATTTTCTCAAATATTTCACTACGAAAATTCATAAAATAATATTCTTGAATTTCTGAAATTTTCTAAGAAATTTTACTTATCTTAACTTAGCATCTCTGGCTTCCTCGGTATGCATGTCATATTCTCGAAATGCGTACTTGAACCATTTTTGTTGCCAAAATCTCTGAAAAATTACTAAATCCTCAAATCTTATTTTTTAGGATTTTTCTAGCAATTTTTCTCCATTTTTTTTCCTTTTCTTTTTCGTTTCTTTTTTTTTTTCTTTTCTTCCTTCATTTTCCTTCTCCTTCTTCTTCTTCTTCTCCCCTTCTGCTTGCAACACACCAGGGCCTTGCGGCGGCCGCCACTTCGGCCTCCACCTGGCCCTCCGCTGGCCGCCTCCACCTTGTCGGACCGCCGCCTCCCTACTGAACCGTCACCGAAGCTGCTAGCAACCCTCGACCCGCTTGCTGCTTGCTAAAGCTCGCGGCCATGGCAGCCATGGCCGCGGCTTTGCTGCTTCTGACCGCTTCTCAAGCTTCCACAGTCTCAGCCAACCATCGTGCCATCATCAACAAGCTTCCCTTCATCGCGAACCACCGCGACTAGCTTCCCCTACCTCACTCGGACTTGCGAACAAGGCCGCTTGAAGCTTGCGGCTATGGTCGCTTGCTGCCACTGATCAACCTCTCCCTCTCACAATCTCCTTCTCTCTCTCTCTCTCTCAGCTCTCCTCTTGATGCTTCTCAATCGACCACAGCCGATCCCTATTTATAGGTGCTACTTGCTTTCCACGGTCGTGCATATATATATATATTATACATCACACAATCACAGTCCCTCAAATTCGGTTGTCGTTTCCTCAAATCTAACTGCCATTTCTCTCCCTAGATCCCGTTAAAATCTCTTCAATCTTGTGTAATGAAATTTTGCAGGGCATGGCTTCCACGCACACACAGCCACACCCATATATATTTATATATACTATATATATTATATATTACATTTAATATATATAAAAATTACACATTAATCCCAATTTTCTCATAATATCACTTAACCAATTCCTTAATAGCAATTACGTCATTAAACACCAAATTAAGTTGCATTATAATACTGAAAACGCAAAATTAATATCTTCAAAATTACTCGATAATGACGATTTTATCCCAGAGTCCTCACTGGGCTATTGTTTCATCTCGAAAGCATTGAAGGGTTGCTCATTACGCAAAACCAGAGTCCCCCTAGGGTTCCGTTGATTTTTTAGGAGTCCCCTATGACGATTCGGTTTTGCAGCCTAAATGGCAGTTGTATTTTAGCTGTACCGAAAATCGTTCCCGATTCGATTTCTTTAGATACCATAAATTTTATTTCAGAACGCTCATCAAGACCATATCATTTTCCTTAGATAATTTCATCTCGAGGCATTCCTTACAGCCAATTTGGTACTTATAACTACTATTAAGCCAATTTTTCGGTATTCTAAACTCATCGAAATTACGTGGAAACCTCATACGAGCACGGGGTCTTACATTCTCCCCTCCTTACAAAAATTTCGTTCTCAAAATTTACCACATGTTCTAAATCTCAAAATCAGAACCCTTGAGTTGACCATGCTCATTAATCTCTAGATAAGTACACTTGTCAGCCATGCATGCCTTTCACATTTCTCTTTGAAAACTCACAACAACATAATTTCATCCTTGGTCCACGAGTCTCAACTCAAGCTCCTATCCAAGTCAGTACACATGTCATCGTAATGAGCCTGCAACTCTCATATCCACGTTATCAATTTTCAATTTGCATTTCACTAAGTCATTCAATCGATATCCTTATTCTTGTCACTTCTCTATTGCCGATTTTTCACGACGTCAATTCTCTTGTACTAATCAATTATGCTTAGATAATCTTCCAACCTTAACACAAAAATTCCTGATCTCGATACATTCTTGACTTTTATCAAATTGATCCTCAAAGAAATATTTTTATGTCATCAAATTATTTCACGTACCCTTGGATCCAAAAACATCACAAATATATGTCATCACATATCCTCGCAACTAGCTATGCCTTACCTTAAATCATCACAAACTTAATCATTGCTTGATATTTTCCCGAGCCAACTTATTCGAGATTTCTTATAAACTGTTGTTTTCTCATTCTCATAGGTATTTATCACCTGATATAACCTCAAATTTCTGACAATTGACTACAATCATCTTATAATCATGTCGTATAACTATCTCATCAAGAAACCTTTATAATTAATAGATTCTATCTGTCTCCAAATCTTCCTTTCGTTATCTTCAACTCTAGCAATACTAATATCCTTGCATCGCTTGCTCCTTTGTTACTTGGTCGTCAAACTAATACCTATTTATCCATATACCTATAACTTAAATAACTCCTCGCACTTTTTGAAGTGATCCTCAAATAGCATTTTAGATCATCAGATAAATCATTTGATCATCAAATTTGCTTGAATTAATCCTCGAGTAATAACGTTTCATGTCAACTAACATTTTCTAATCATGTTTGATAGTGAATAACTCACAGTAAACAAGTTTGGGGGAGAACCACTCATAGTAAACAAATTTTCAGGTAGAAAACTCATCTCGAATGTATTCGGATCACTTTGATCCTCGTGCACTGCCTTGATTTGCGTGCCAAATTACAAATACTCATACTTATACTCAACCTCGAGCCGCGACACTCCTAAAACACCATATTTAATTAAAGAAGCATCAAAATCTATTTTTCTCAATTTGTTTTCCATAATTTCCTCTATTTTTCTCCCATTTTTCACCTCGATAATTCTAAAATAATTATCTCCCCAAACTTTTTCCCAAATATTTCAACACAATAATTCCTAAAATAAATTTAGAAAAATATGCAAGTAAATACCGAAAATAACCCTAGCCCATGCGCCCTTATGTGCCAAGCACGTGTCTGTGAATGGAAGATGGTGCATGCAGGCATACGCCGATCATCTTTCTCAAGTCCGGCCGTTGGCGACTGCTCTGATGGGCGGACTGATCCCGCCCCCTTGTAGATCTCCTTTAGTTGATCACAGAGGCACCACTGGTTTCCTAAAAACTCACCGAAAAATCCCCCGATCAGGCAATTGCAGGCTCGGCTTAGCGGTCCGCCTTGCTTTTTTCGGCGATGCTCGAACAACCTCCAAACCAATGCCAAATGCTCCCAAATACTCCAAAAATGATCCTTGATGCCTCGAGACCAAAAGCCCTCTATCCCTTGCCTTCGATTTGCCCTCAAACTCGAGCAATTTGATGCTAAAAATTCAAAACCCTTGGCCTCCCTTTTATAGAAAATTTCGGCTTCCTTTCAGCCAATCACCAGTTACAACTTGGCCTACAAGAAACCCCACATCGTATACTACCTCTCTCGAACCCCACCGCGACCATCCCATTGCTGAAGATAGCTCCACGTGCGGCAGATTTGCACTTCAGCCCCCTGATTTCTTCAAATCTCATTTTGGCCCTTCCCAAAGCACTCTTGATCTTTCCAATACCATCATTAAGGCCCACCAGTTTTGTACTCTTCATTTAACTCTCAAAATTTTCGAACAACTATCCTTTTGACCTGCATCGTAAAAATTTAGAAAATTACACTTTGGCCCGGTTGATCGTTTTGACCCTAATTCCTTTCGTTTCAATCCAAAATCGCTCAAGGGTTGTTCTACATATAAAGTATGGGTCCTCAACACATTTCGTTGACTCTTCGAAAGTTCCTTACATCGATTCAATTTTCTCAGCCCGGTCGACAGTTGTATCGGAAACTGTTCCTAATCTAATTTTTTTTATCACCTAAAATCTTAACTCGAATCTCACGTTGATACCATTCCATTTTCCTTGGCTATCTAGAGTTCAAGGTATTCTCTTCGGATGATTCGATCGCTTAAACCTGTGATAGTGTACCCTACAACCCTGTTCTTTCAAAAATTTCGCTTATACCCATCATTAAATTCCATTTATAGCCTCAAGTAATTTTTGGGTATTTCATGTACTGTGTACAAGCTTCTTTGTTTGTGAGTGTATGAAAATTAGAAAAATGAAGACTCTTAAGTGCATAAATGAGAATGGGGAAATTGAAATGAGTACTTGAGATTATTAAGATTCGATTTTTGCTAAAGCTCAAAAACCCTAGATGTCAAGGGAGGATGTGTAGAGAGATGAGAGTTTTGGAGGATGAAAATGTTGAGCTGAGGTTTTGAAAACCATCAGATTACTATTTATATCAAACCTTAGTTAAGCGATTAAAATCCAAGTTTCTTGTGTAACCATCTGGTTACTCGAGTAATGATCTAGATTACTCGACTAATGTTTCTTATTAATCGAGTATAGGTTAAAGATTACTCGCATAATTATTCACATTAGTCGGCTATTCGAGGAATAATCGTCCGAGAACCAGCTTATTTTTTGTTCTTAAGATTAGTAGACTAATATTGTTTGTTAGTCAAGTAATAATATCTAGGATTACTCGAGTATAACTTATCAATAGTTGATTAATAGATAGAGGGTATTAGAGCCCTTTTCTATTTTGAAGAAATAGTCGATTAGTCCTTTTTGTTAGTCGAGTAATATATAGGATTACTTATCAATGTTAGTCAAGTAAGAAATAAAGTAGTTTTCTATTCTTCTCTGTTTCGAAAAATACTCAAGTGATGATTATTTTACTTAACTTTTTCTTTACTCGATTAATGCCTTATCTTACTCGATTAATTTTAAGTCCTTTACTCGTGTAATTAAAAGAGCTTTTATTTGAGTAATATTATGCTTTACTCGAGTGATTTCCCTGTTTACACACGTAACTTTTGTGTTACTTGGGTGATGTTCAGTTTTACTCGATTGTTTAATATACTTATGTTGTTGCCAAGATATAATAATAGATTTGTAAGATACGAAAAAGTGATCTTGACATTCTTTGGCAAGGATGATCAGGGGACCTTGTGGCAAATGATCAAGAGACTAAAAATATTCAGAAGGCCTCGTGGCATATAACCAGGAGACCAAAAATGTGGCATGTGCATAAATAAAAAATTTAAAATTTAAAATGTGGCATGTGACACTTGGAGGTGATAAATTTTAAAAAATTTAACAACATTGTATTTTACTAAAAAAATAATATTTTGTGTGAATATAAGTGTGATTTGTTGTGAGAATAGTTGAATCTTAATTTTAATATGTGACTTACCAAACTTTTTAAGCAAGTTCTTTTTAATCAATATTAGTATTAAAAAACAATATTTTTATTTTATCAAAGAAAAATATTTACTTGTGTTGCTACCAAAACTCCGTAGAATAAATCAAATATTTTACTAGAAAATATATTGTGCAAAAAAATGGAAACCTTTATGTTTATTTTTTTTTTACTTTATTTTGATTTTTCACTTAAAACTTGAAAAACACATATATTGATTGAAGATAAAGAAATTATTTTCTCATCTTAAAAAAGAGTGTATGAAATTGACAATGAAACAAGAGACTAATCATCACACCTTTGCCTTAAACCGAGTGACTGTAGCAAAAGATGGGGTTGACTCCCTCGATACTTAAATTAATATAGTAAATAAGCAGTAAAACATATTGAATTCTTATAATTACTTAGTGTGTCTATGACGTTTATATAGACGATGCGAGCCAAGAAACTCGGAGTTATCTCTATGATTCCTAACTTGGATACCTCAAGCTGAAGGCATATTGGGACCAAATAGAGGTCGTACCATGCTCTTGGGATATAACGTGGTTTATCTGTGGGGTCTATGACCATTATATAATTAGTAATGTGAGCTGAGATACTCAGAATTATCTCCAAAATTCCCAACTAAGATATCTTGAGCTAGAGACAAATCAAGACAAGTTAGAGATGGTATCATGCTCTTGAGATATTCAAACTGGATAGATATGGTATTGTGCTCCTAGGATGTCCAGACTAGATAAAGATAGAGATGACATGCCCTTTCCATATTTCTCAAGTTTGAGATAAGTAAGGTAAAGAAAGTGTTGATCCTTACTAATATGGACAGGAGATAAGCCTGATAGAGATACAACCTCTAGATTACTTAGAGATGCAATGGATCAACAATTATCTGTTAGTAATTGTCCTTCAAATTGATATGGGAGAAATGTATATCATCTATTGTCAAATGAGCTTTATTGTTTTCCAAGAATAGTTGGTATTTTGAAGTCTTCTAAATATTTCATTATCGAAATTAGTTTTTTTTTTCTCAAAATGTTTGAAATAGTTATCATAATTGGCGTTTAATTACTATATTATATTATTATAGTGTTAGTGTTGTTGCTAAAAATACAATAATTAGATTTTACGACGTGGGACCAATTGTTGTAGGTACTTGAGGTTGGTGTCTAGTGAAACAAGGTTGCCACGAGAGTGAGACCGCCTTAAGGATGTTGCCTAAGAAAAGTTGTTGCAAGAGAAGTTTACTGAAGGATATTTGCCACAAGGGATCTTGCTGCAAGGGTATTCACCACAAGAAGTGTTGCTGCAAGGATCTTACCGCAAGGATCACTACAAGAATTTCGGGATTTAGCGACGGAATATTTTCGTCGCTAAATCCAAAAATCCGTCGCAAACAATTTTTAGCGACGGATTAGCGACGGTGTTCTGACTTAAAGCTAAGCAATCTAGAAACAAGCGACAACTGCGTATGCTTTCGACAACCAGGATATAACTCTTTTTTTGCAGCACTAAGCATGTCATAGAATGCTTGAGCTTCCGGATTTGAAGGTTCCTCTTCCATATTCGGATTGAAATCAGGCCCGGCAGCATCCATTACCATAGTCTCAAATAAGTTGCTTGGCTCTGCTTCAAGCGTTGATGCTGAGTAAGACATATCGACTGAATCTACCGTAGCAATAACTTCCCCATGAAGTGTCCACTCATAATATCCCGGTACGAAACCTTTGGTGAGCAAGTGACTTATCACGGTATCCTGGTCACGAAAAGCCGTGTTCCTACATTTTGGTTTATTACAAGGACATTTAATCTTATTCCCATCCATCCACTCTGGTTGACTCTTAGCAAAATTAACAAACTTCTCAACACCCTTGATAAATTCCGTAGAAACATAACCATATGAGTTATGCCTGATATACATCCACTGACGATCTGATCTCATTTTTTTCCTGTACCATTAAATAATTAAAAATTACTAAATTATAATTAATATTATTCCACTGAACTACTCCTTATAACTCCTCCTTAAAATTTGAAGGTTAGGACCTATCCCATCCGGAAATGAATCGTGATATGACCACTAGCGGACGCATTTACTCACGATACGAAATTTCGGCAGCATCTCAGCGCAGTTCTCCAGATGCACGATAAAGATTATGTGTTGATTCATACAAGTTAAACTCAATTTGAGTTAATTGCATGAATCAAAACATATTCCTATCTGCAACCAGAGAACAACACGAAATGCTACTGAATTTTCGTACCATGCATGAGTAAATTAATGCGTATTCGCTGGGCACACAACACGATACCAAATTTCCAGACTGTCCAACTGGACAATTCAGTGATCTCCTCGCTCCATCGAGGAAGTCACCGAACGGGAATCTAAGGTTAAGTTCCAACCAATTTAATTAAATACCTAAAAAATATTTAATTAATTATATTTTTTATTTAATATAATTTTTAGAGAAAATTCGACAAAGTCTCCCCTATAAATGGACTACACCCTATGTAAGAAAAAAAAACACAAAAATTTAACACTTCAATACATGCAACATCATCAATTCTCAACACGTCATACACTTCATAATCATCCAATAAAATAAATAAATTCAATAAACAAGAACTAAACAAGCTTTAACTGAAACTTAAATGTCAACAAGGGAAAAGTTATGTTTATTTGTTTAGTTCATTTATTGTTATTCATTTATTAGTTCAATGTTTATTTATTTGTTTATAATTATTCATTTAGTTTACTGTTATTCATTTAGTTTAATTATTCATTTAGTTTATTTAATTGTTCAATGTTTAGTTTAATGTATTTAATTTAAATTTAGTTTAGTTTAGTTTATGTTTATGTGTATTTGATTATTTGGAGTTTGGTTAATTTATTGATTATTTATGTGTATAATTTAGTTTAAGTTAATTTACTAATTATTTTTAGTGTTTAGTTTAATTATTCATTTAGTTTAGTTTACTGTTCAAATTGTTACTTAGTTACTGTTTAAATTGTTAATGTATTTAATTTTAAATTTAGTTTAGTTTAGTTTAATGTTTATGTTTGGTTATTTGGTTTTTTAGTTTAGTTTATATTTAATTCAAATTGTTAATTTAAACTTAGTGTTTGGTTATTTGGTTTTTTAGTGTATTATATAGATAGAAATGTTTTGGTGTTAATGTAATAGATGTGTGTGTGTTAATGTAATAGATGTAAATTTAGTGTAAATTTATTTAGTGTTAATTTAATTTAATTTAGTGTTAATTTCATTTAATTTAGTATTAGTTTAGTGTATACAAATATGTGTGTTAATTTCATTATTTATGTGTGTTAATTTAGTTTATTTAGTTGTTTTAATTTATGTTTTAATTGAGTTTATTTAGTTGTTTTCTGTATTTAGTTTAGATTTACTGTTTATTTAGTTTAATTTAGTGTTTATTTAGTTTAGTTTACAAATATGTGTGTATTACATGTGTGTATTTTAATTTAGTGTTTTATTTAATTTAGTGTATTTTAATTTGTATTTAGTGTTAGTTTAGTGTAAATTAATTTAGTGTTAATTTAATTTAGTTTAATTTAGTGTTAATTTAATTTAATTTAGTGTTAGTTTAGTGTAAATTAATTTAGTGTTAATTTATGTACATTTCATTATTTCTATCCTATTATTTTGTGTATTTTTTATAGTGTTTTATGTTTTGTGTACATTTGATATTTTAAAATGTTAGTGTATTAATTTAGTGTATTATATAGATATACACGTGTGTGTGTTAATTTAGTTTAGTGTAAATTCATTTAGTGTTAATTTTGTTAATTTAATTTAGTTTCGTTTATTAATTTAATTTAGTTTAGTATAAATTAATTTAGTGTTAATTTAATTTAGTTTCGTTTATTAATTTAGTGTATTTCATTTAGTATATGTGTATTTGATAATTTGATTATTCATTATGTACATTTGATTTAGTGTATTTTTTGTACATTTGATATTTACACATATACATTTGATGTTATTTTGTTGGTGTGCCAATTTTTTATACAATAACTTTAATTTTTATTCAAAATTTAGTTTTAATATTATTTACACCGTGCTTTAGGCACGGGCATTCTCTAGTATATTAATATAATACAAATACAACACATTAATATATTGATATAAAATATATCAATATTTTATATATTTATATTAATATAATATAAATACAACACATAATACATTGCAAAACTGTGCAAGTGAGCATTCAAATATCATTTTCATTAAAAATATAAATAGTAAATTACATTATTAACATATATGTTGTTGTCATTATATTTTCATTAAATATAAAAATACAAGTACTTAAAATTAATGATAATAATTCTATTGTTGTCTTTTAACTGAGATTTTAAAAATGGGCTTCTAAATCCTAATGTATATTTAAATTTTATTTTTTATAATAAAATATTAAAAAATAAATAAATAAATATTTATATCATATCTTGTCATATTATAAAATAAAAAATTTAACTATTTTAGCATCAACAATTAAATATTCAATCACATTCAACGATTTCAGCCACAATTAACATATCTCAACCACAACAATTCCTAATTAAGTGAAGTAGTAAATTAACAATCAGCAAAAAAACCTAAAATCATAATTGCTAAACTCATTATAATAGGTATTAAATTAGCCAAAATAAAATATAAATACACATTAAATAGAACATAATCAAATAAATTAACTTACCTCTAATCTTTTGATTTCTAGAGTATGAAGGGATGTCCACTGGCCACTGATTATCTGCCAGAATACAATACCAATATTGATTGAAACAAAATAATATTTTGTCACTAGCATTGAATTTGAACCAAATAAAATACAACACCAAAGATTGAACCAAACCTCAAAAACTGATCGAACCAAAGTGTCCCAATGGCGAGCAACCCAGTCACCCAGCGAAAGCAAGGGGGAGAGAGAGGGAGAGAGCCGCGAGAGGAGAGGGAGAGGGTGAGCCGCGAGAGGCGAGGGAGATGACGAGGCAGCGGGTGGCGAGGGAGAGGAAGAGACAGCGGGTGGCGAGGGAGAGGAAGAGGCAACGAGGGTGAGCCAGTGAGCGAGGGAGGGCTAGCCAGTGAGCGAGGGCGAGGGAAAGGGCGAGCTGCGAGAGGCGAGAGCGAGGGCGCACGAGGCAGCCGGTGAGGGCGAGGGCGATGGCGAGCTGCGAGAGCGAGGGCAAGGCAGCCGGTGAGGGCGAGCTGCGAGAGGCGAGAGCGAGGGCGAGCCGGTGAGAGTGAGCGAGGGCGAGGGCGAGCTGCGACAGGCGAGAGCGAGGGCGAGCTGGTGAGGTCGAGCCAGTGAGAGTGAGCGAGGGCGAGGGCGAGCTGCGACAGGGGCGAGAGCGAGGGAGACGCTGAAGGGAGAAGAGGGAAAGACAGAAGAGGGAGAAGAGGGAAAAAGAGAAAGAGAGGGCGCGGGGCAGGGTTTTATGGGGGGAAGGGAAAGAGGGAGGGGGGAACAGGGTTTTACGGGGGGGAGGGAAATTAAGGCGCGCGGGAGTAGTTTTTTTTTTATTAATAATTTATATATAAATTTATATAATATTAAAATTATGATAATTATTAAATAATTTTATTAATAATTTATTATAATTATTTAAAATATCATAAGAAAATTATTTAAATCATTGCATTTTAAATTAATATTAATTTAAAAAATACTTATATTATAAATCTAATAATTATAATAAATTAATTTGATATATTATAAATATTACTTTAATAAAAAATTCATAAAAGATAAAAAAAATTCAAAAATTTTGTAACAATATTCTTTATATATTTTGAATTTTGATTAGTCTTAAATTTTTTAAACAAGAAAATTTTGATTATTTTCTCTTTTATATATAAAGAGTTTCCCTCAATTATCGAATTATCGAATTAATCAAAATTAATTAAAATAAAAAATTCATTAAATTTAAAATTCAACAAATTAATTAAAATTGAATTAAACTAATCAAAAATCAAATTGAATTGAGAAATTAAATTGAATTTAGTTTAATCAAAATAAATATATTCATTGTATTAAATTTCAATTATCGAATTAATCCAAAATTAACAAATTGAATTGAGAAATTAAACTAAACTAACTTGACAGATTAAACCCAATAAACAAAATTAACTAACAATAAAAAAAATTAAATATAGACTACATAAACTAAATCGATTCAATAAACCGAACAAACACATAAAAAAATTAATTAAAATTGAATTAACCGATAAACTAAATAAGCTACAAAATCGAACAAGTTGAAAAATTGTGTGATAGGCCAAAAATAACGTCATTTTATTACCATAAAAACATCATTGTCTTAAAATCCAATCGATTCGCCTATTTTTAACTAAAAATATAATCGAAAACAAAAAACTAATTTTTTTAAAAAACATTAATTGAATAGAAGCGAATTTAAAAAAAAGTGATAATTTTTATTAATTTGATTATACTGAATTTTAATTAATTTGATTCAATAAAGTAGTAAAAACCAAAAATAAAATTAGAAATTAAAAAATAATACATTTTAAAAACTAACGATATATTGTCATACAAACAAATAGGTTATATCGAATTTTAACAAATACTGCCAAAAGAAAAGAGAGAGATATGGATTAAATCTTGTTCAACATTAATGTTTTATACATAACACTTAAACTTCAAAAATAAAAATTAACCTTCTATAGTTTTTTTATAGTATAACTATTAAGGGAGAAAACCATTATTCCATATTTTAATCTAAAAACTATTTTGAACTTATCTTCATACTTATTTATCCTATTCATTTTAACAAGCGCTACATAAATATTTTATTATATGTTTTATTTTTTATTATTTATTATGAATGACTTAATTATACATTTAATTATTTCATTTTTATATAATTCTTCAAATTATAGAGAATAAGACATTGTTAAGATAGCTCATAAACTATTTTCTATATATGTAATCCCTCGATATTGTTTTATTTTTATTTGTATGCACGTGAAATATATTAATTGATGTATTTAGAATTTAGTAATATTATGATTTTTAAATTTAATATATTTATCTAAATTTTATAAATTAATTTTTTTATATTCATCTCATGTTTAAATGTATATATTTAATTATATATACATTAATATATTTAATTTCTTATAGAATTTAATATTTATAAATTTAAATACTTATAAATTCATTAAATAATAAATAAAAATTAAATTTAGTGATGGATTGAAAGTTCCGTCTCTATTCCAGCAATGGACTCGGTCAATCCGTCACTAAATTTATTTATTTATTTTTTATTTTTTTATTTTGTATTAAATTTTAATTTGTTATTTCTAAAATTTGCGACGAAAAAACTTTTCGTCTCTATATTTGAAAATCAAAAAATTTATAATTAAAATTTAATTTTTTAGCAATAAAAATAGTTTTGCCTCACAAAAAGTAGTGACAGAATTTATTATTTTTTTTAATTTAAACTAATATTAATTTTTTTCATTTTGAACTTTAGGGACATAATTTATTTCTATCTCTAATATTTGAGACGGAAGATAAATTTTGTTGCTAAAATTAACGATAGAAAATAAATTCTATCTCTATCTAAAATGTATTTTTGATTTTTTTATTATTAAAACTATTATTAAAATAAATTCTCGGCCCACCTCATTTATTTATTTTAATATTTTAATTATATAAAAAATAATATAACTTATAAAAATAATATTAATAATTATTTAATTGATAAAAATAATATATTTTAAATAAAATTTTATTATTAAATCATTTTTTAAAATCTTACTGTAATTATTTAAAATGTGATGATAAAATAATTTAAATTATTGTATTTTAAATTAATATTTATGTAAAAATTAATTTAAAAAATTAATTTGATAAATTGAATTATTTATTAATTATTTTTTTATAAATAAAAATTATGTTAAACGAAATGTACATAACATCTATATATTTTTAGGGTAATTTTCGAGTTTCATAAAAAAATTTAAAAAATAAAAATTCAAAACATTCACCGAACTTAGGATTCTCAATTATAGAATAGAACAATACTAATGACAGAACCCATCTGATCAACATAGTAAGTTTTAGATTGTTGAATTTCATCTATAATTTAGAGACAAAATTAGAAAGGACAAATAATAAACAGATATATTTATTTTTTTCTTGATCAACATTAATGTTTTACACATAACACTTATATTAGATAGTGACATATAATATTGTTATCAAGTATAAGACACAATGTCGTCCATATATTAGCCCCGTTTGTTGCAACTTAATTAAATAAATTATAGTTTATAATTTCTTAGATTATAACTTTTAAAACTTAAAATAAGTTGTAAACTTGTTTGTTACAACTTCTCAGAAAGATGTAGAAGCTGTAGAAGATAGGGTACTCGAACTTTGAAAAAGCCAATTTCTACCATTTCTAAAAGTTAGTAGAACCTATAAGTTATAATTATACAATCTAAAACAAACAATACATTATCACTTTTTTGAAGTTAGAACTTAAAAATTATAGCTTTTAAGCTACAACAAACATGCCCATTATGTTTGGTTTTTAAACTTTTTAGCATAGCAAAAAATTCTCATATTTATAAAGAGAAAGAGATTGACAAGATAACCCTTAGACTCCTTTCCATATAATGTAATCTCTCAATATTTTTTTATTTTTATGATTTTTAAAATTTAAAATATATATTTTTAATAATATTATGATTTTTAAACTTTTTATTTATTTTTCAATTATAGTGTTTGTTTACATTTTGTACACAGTTAATAAATATTACAAATAATTAATTATTATACATTTAATTGATATAGTTAGAATTTAGTAATATTATGATTTTAAATATTAATATATTTATTTAAATTTTATAAATTAATCTTTTAATATTCATCTCATCGTTAAATGTATATTTATTTTTTTATAAATGTATAAATGTATATTTTAAATATTCATTCTAAATTTAAATATTTATAAATTAATTAAATAAAAAATTAAAAATTAATGTCAGCGATGGATTTGGATAATCCGTCGCGGATTTAGAGACGGATTTGAATAATCCGTCTCTAATTTTATTTTTTAATTTGTTAACTAAAAATAATTTTTTATTTAACGATAGCGACGGAATACCTTTCCGTCGGTAAATTTTAATAATAAAAAAATTAAATTTAAAAATTTTATTTTATTTATTTAAACTAATATTAAAATTAATTTTTTGTTTTAAAATTTCGCGACAGAATAATTTTCCATCGCTATTTAAAAATTTAATTTTTATTTTTTTATTATCATTAAATTTAACGACGAAAATTTCCTTCCATCGCTAATTTTAGCGACGGAAATATAATTCCGTCGGTATATTTTAATAATAAAAAAAATTAAATTTAAAATTTTATTTTAATAATTTAAACTAATATCCAAATTAATTTTTTATTTTAAAATTTTACGACTGATATTTTTCCGTCGCAATATAAAAATTTAATTTTTCTTTTTTTATTATCATTAAAATCTAACGACTGAAATAATTTTCCGTAATTATTTATAGCGACGGAATTTTATTTTCGTCGGTAAATTTTAATAATATAAAAATTAAATTTAATATTTATTTTAATTATTTAAACTAATATAAACATTAATTTTTTTAAAAAAATTTTGCGACGGAATTTATTTTTCGTCGCTATATAAAAGTTTTATTTTTATTTTTTTATTATCATTAAAAGTTAACGACGGAAAATATCTTCTGTCACTATTTTTAGCGACGGAGTAATATTTCCGTCGGGAAAAAAATTAATTTTTTAATTTTTTTGCGACGAAAAAAATTCCGTCGCTATTCCGTCGCAAAATAGAAATGGAAATTTCCGTTGCTGAAAATCCGTCGCTAAATCCAGAATTTCTTGTAGTGGATGTTCGCCATAAGGGGTTTTGTCGCCAGGGTGTTGCCGCAAGAGAAATTGCCTCAAGGATGCTCGCCACAATGGATATTGTTGCAAGGATGTTCGCCACAAGAGTTCTTGTCGTAAGGGTGTTGTCGCAAGAGAAGTTACCTCAAGGATGTTCACCACAAAGAATGTTGCCATAAGGATGTTACCATAAGAGATGTCTCGTTCCCCTGTTGTTACTCGAAAATGGGTTAAAAAGCTCGTGGAAATCCTAGCCTGCGATGACCCTCTGATGCCTAAGTTAGTACTGAATGAAGAGAGTTGTTAATGAAAAATAGTAAAAGTGTAGTCAATGTGTCCAAATTTTACAGATTCGGGAAGTCTTTTTCAGTGTCTTATAGTTGAGTATTTACAAGGTGCGATTCCTAAGGATGCTACGTGTTGACACGTGCGTCAGTTGTCGAGTGAGAGTCTTGGTCTTGTCGAGTGGCTCTGCAAAAATAATTGGCCTCAAGCACTTGGCAATGACAAGGCCTACTACAAAAAAATTGATTTTTTGCGGAGGTTTTTATACAACAATTTGTAAACCACTGTAAAATACATTTTTTGTGGCGGTTTTGAAATATTGCTACAAAATTCATGAAAACATTTAATTTTACGACGATTTTGAAAAAATTGTCTCTAAATTTAAAAAATAATTAAATAATTAAAAATTAAAATTGAATTTCGCGACGATTTTGGAGAAACTGCCGCTAAATTTTAAAATAATTAAATAATTCAAAATTAAATTAAGATTTGCGACAATTTTGAGAAATTGTCACAAATATCATTAAAGATTGAATTTCACGACGGTTTGGAGAAACCGTCGCTAAATTCAAAAAATAATTAAACAATTCAAAATTAAAATTAAATTAAGATTTGCGACGGTTTTGAGAAACCGTTGCAAAAATCATTAAAAATTGAATTTAGCAGCGGTTTTTGAGAAATCGCTACTAAATTCACAAATAGTTAAATAATTAAAAATTAAAATTAAATTAAGATTTGCGACGGTTTTTCAAAACCGCTACAAAATACATTAAAAAATTGAATTTTGCAACGGTTTTGAAAAAACTACCACTAAATTTGGAAAATAATTAAATAATTAAAAATTAAAACTAAATTATCATTTGCGCTATTTTGAGAAACAACCATAAATTTCATTAAAAATTTAATTTAAAAAAATTAAAAAAATTTAACTTAATAGTTTTAAAAAATATATAAAATCTTCTTTTTATTTTTAATCAATTAATTTATTTAATATAATTCAATTAATTTTTTTAATTTATTCCATTATTCTTTTAAAAATAATCAATTAATTTATGTTTTTTAATTTATGTTAAATAATATAAAATATAATTCTGAAAAATAGTGGTTGGATTAGTATATAATATATATGTGCGGTTATATGATAAGGAGACTTTGCAGATTAGATGGTATCGTGTTGCACGCGCGTAGGGGAGGTCGGAGGTTCGAAACCGGGGAAAAGGTGCTAGAAAATAATTTTTAGTATCGCCACGTGGCGTGCAGACATACAGTCACATGGCACGAAGGGCCCTGGGGCTCGGCTAGGTGGCGAACTCTGCTGTTGATGCTATTGGTGATCTGGTGAGGTAGGGTTGCCATAGACGGTCTGCTCTGGGCAGGGCCCCAGGCTTTCAGAGTGGACTTCTTTTACGGGTTGGCGATGGTTATTTGATGGCTGGCTGGCTTTGTTGTTCTAACTCTTCCATGTGCACACTTGGGTGTGGGGCTTGGCTACTTGTTCTTGTTGCCTGACTGTTACTTTCAAGGGTTCTACTTCCTTTATTGTCCTTGCCGAGCTCGGGGCCTCGAACCCTGAGGCCGTTGTGGTAGCATTGTCGAGCCTCCTTCTAATCGGCATGAACAACTCCGATCTTGCTATCTGACACTGGGAATTTCATGGCTAGATGGGGAGAGGATACTATTGCACCCAAGTTGTTGAGAGAGGGGCGGCCGAGAAGTGTGTTGTATGGTGTCTGACAGTTAATGACTAGATATCGGATGCAAAGTTTTTTGAAGAAGGGAGCTATCCCGAATGAAGTCAGTAAGTTGACATAGCCCCTGACGCCTACATGCTCTCTAGAAAAACCAATCAGGTTCCCGTGGAATGGTCTTATCTCCTTTTCGGGGATTCCCATTTTCTTTAGGGTTGACAGGTATAACAGGTCAACTGAGTTGCCGTGATCCACGAGGACTTTCTTTACAAAGAAATTTGCGGCGACGATCGAGATTACCATGGGATCATCAAGGTTTATGTCAATACCTTTGAAGTCCTCATCGGTGAAGGAGATTGCGGGGTGTCAAACCATATTTCTTAGCTTTCTTTCGGTGCTATTTATCAACATTACCGCCTGGAGGTGTCATTTCCTTACTGAGCTTGATTCTCCCTCGCCTGCGAAACCTCTAGGGATGGTGTCAATGACTCATTCTATTTGATTCCCCGGGAGTGGCCCGATGTTTTGTTTATTACCTGCTTGGGGCCATCTCTAAAGGTTGTGACTCCTTTGCTTGTCCGGGTTGCCTTGCGGGGATTGCCTTCGGTCCAATCTATAAACATATTAGCGAAGATAACCTTCCCTAACCAGACGTTCTATTTGGTCCTTTAAGGAGCAAATTCTTTGGTCGTATGCCCAAACATACGGTAGTAATCACACTGCTTGTTGGTGTCACTATTGCCACGAGGGGGTCGTTGCTCATTGATATCTGGAAGGGGAATGACCCTGGCATTGTAAACATCCTGGAAAATCCGATCCCACTTGGTTGTGAATAGGGTATATGCACTGTAGAACAACCAAGGTGGTTCAAGGGCCTGGGGTGGCTCTCATCACCCTTTGTTGTGATCTCGATTTTCTTTTTTTCAATAAGAGTCCCTCTGGGGTTGTGCTGATGCTTGGAGGGAGGTCTCGACTGGGGAACATGTTGCGACCATGATTGTAGCTCGGCTCTGCTGCGCCAGGAGGCCGAGACTTTTTCTATGTTGATGTATCCCACTGCGCGCGTCCTGAGATCGTCCAAGACAACGAGAGGCTTTCGGGCTAATGAGTCGGCGAAGGGGTCTGTTCTCAATTCGGCCATGATGACGTGTAAGGAAAGCGCAAGGTTGAGATCCTTGATCTGAAGGGCCTCTTGAAAGAACCTATTCATGAATGCCCGCAGTGGCTCGTGTTTGCCTTGCTTTAGGTTGATAAGACTGGCTGATGCCTTATGATGAACTCGACTAGTGGAGAAATGAGTGAGGAAGTGAGTGGCTAGCTCGAAGAAGTCGTGGATGAAGTTCAGCTCCAAAGACAAGGACCACAACATGGTCGACTTCCTCAGGGTGTTAGGAAAGGATCGACACATGATCAGGTTTGAGTTTCTGCTTAGCAACATGGTGGCGCTGATTATAGTGAGATGGTCTTGAGGGTTGGTGGTGCCATCATAAGGTTCCAAAGTCCTGGGGAGGCGAAAGCCGTCGGGTAAAGGAATGACCATGATAAACTAGGAAAAATGGTGACTGTGGGAGTACAAGGACGCAAAAAGTGGGGGAATGGGGGTGTGGGTAGCTTGGTGTGTTGGTGATTACTACCTTCTGTGTCACAATAGACCCGCTCGTTGGGTTGGTCGACACACTGTTGCTTTCGAGTCAATTCAATAACTTGGTTATGGAGTTATTGGACCGTCTGGAGAAGGACTTCTATGATAGTTGGATTTTGAGGGAGATGGTCGACGTTATTTGGTTCCTAGGCGGGGGAGCTTCTTATTCGCACCATGGCACAACGATGCGGTTGGCTTGAAAGACTAGTTAAATTATGGGCTATGTAATTTTACTGAGTCCCATGGATGGGCACCAGATGTTCTTTCCTGACCAAAGGGAATGATTGGAGTTAGGCTTGCAATGACAGGGCACGGACTCTAGCGACAAGTCCTTCCTAGGGGTGGTTGGCACTTGCAAGCACTCCGACGCTTGAGTGAGGAAGAGAGTATGGAAAGGCAGTGTATCAATAGGTTAGAGGACAAAACATACCTTGTCTCTAAAAAGAGTTGTCTGACATATCAAAATCTAATATTCTACTTGCTTTTAAGTAATTGATTATTACTAACTATAAATATAAAGCTAAAAAAAATTCAAATGTAAAAGTAGTGTTATTAATTATTGTGTTAAGAAAATGAAATAAAATTACAAACAAACCACATTAATTAATTGGGGCCACCCAAAATGGGCAATCATCCAATGTAGAGCTTTCAATCCCAAAAAAGGAAGGTGCTAAATTTGAGAATAATATCAGCTTTACTACCGGAAGATCGAAGGCTGGTGTTGGACGGATGCTTTAGACTTGGTGGAGAATCTTTCTCTTCTCTTCACCTCATGCATTGTTTATTCTTCCTCTTTCGTTGATTTGCTTTTGTGGATGAGTGGAGGACAAAAAGCTACCTATGTACTTTGGGCAGAATAGGATTTACGCTTGCTTCTAATTAATTAATGCTTGATTGGCTTGTGGCTACCATCATGCATCCGACATTTGGACTGGATTGGATCCTCATCCATCCTCTATTTGTTTAATTAGCTAAAAAGATTTCAGATATAAAATTAGTGTCAACTTATAATTGACATAGACGTGTTAAAAAAAATAAAATAAAATTCCAAACAAACCGTATTGGGCCATCCCTAATTTGCTAACCAAGGAGGCAATACACCTGTTCAATTTAGCCAATGATTGTTAGTTTGATCTCTCGTGGTCTCGAAACTCTTATAAAATTAAGAACCTTATGCAATCAGAAAGACCCATTTGTATCCCTATATACGCACCCTTAAAATTAGTCTATCTAGTCTGAAAATGGATACCAAAATGGGTAATCATCCAATGTAGAGCTTTCAATCCCAAGCAAGGAACAGGTGTGAATTTGAGAATATTATCAACTTTACTACCGGAAGAAGGCTGGCATTTGGCGGATGCTCTTGACTTGGTGGAGAAGCCTTCTCTTCTCTTCACCTCATGCATGCATTGTTTATTTTTCCTTTTTCGTTAATTTGCTTTTGGGGATGAGTACTGGATGTGACAAAAAGCTACCTATATATGTATATATACTTTGGGCGAAATATCTAGAAGAACATGTTCCTAAAGTAGTTTTGAGAGTGATGATGATGGAGCTTGTACTCGAAGACAAAATAGGATTTACGCTAGCTTCTAATTAATCAATGCCTGATTGGCTTGTGGCTAGCTTTTGCATGATAACTCATGCAGTTGCATGGGTCCGACATTTGGACTGGATTGGATCCTCATCCATCCTCTCTTTGTTTAACTATTCTTTTCTTCCCAAACTAACATGACCTTTATTCTCATTATTTTCTCTTTTCCTTCCTTAAAACCACCCTATAAATAACAACCTACTACGTAGTACTATGCACAGCACGCCCCTAACTGCACCTTCATGCAAGCTAGCTAGCTAGCTGCAGCCAGCCATGCAGCCAACACACCAAGAATGGCCAGCGCCGGCGCCGCCGTCAGCCGCTCGGCCGCTTATGCCGCGGCGGCAGATCTGAGGCCCGAATCAGTGGCCAACCTCTGCGATTTTTGGACGCGGGAGGGCGGCTGTCTTCCCTTCGACGGGAGAGGCAACACCATCCTCCATTTCCTCGCCATGCACGGAAATACTGTGGCGTTGAAGGAGCTCGACGACAAGAAACTTATCCTCCCCAGCCAAGATCTCTGGAAAGCCAACCACCGCGGTGACACCCCAATTCACGAGGCTGTCAGGTTCGGCAAGGATGAGTTCGTGAAGAAGATGCTGGAGCTGGACGGGAACTTGGTCTCGACAAGCAATCTCAAAGGCGAGACGCCTCTCTACGTTGCTGCCAAGTGCGGAAACGAGAGGGCCTTCATTCTTCTCAAACCCAGGTCCCGCAGCGACAGAGAGCTCGTTCGGCAAGACGGCCGCACTGTTCTTCATGCCGCCGTCAACCAAGAACATTACAGTAAGTATATTTGTTTGGAATGTTATTTTCACACACACTCGTATTAATTTACTGTATTTTGTTTTACATCAATATAAATATATAAATGCATTAATGCCATTTTTAATAATATTTTGATATTTATTATATCTTATTTATAAACCAACTAGAGCGGGTGAAACAAGTATATCCTGCGCCTGTACGTGAAAGACAAGGTGGGTATGATCATTTAATTTTTTAGATTGATGAAGATTTTAGAGTTGATCACTATTTGATTACACAATTGTGCTCTCTTTGGGTGACTGTAAGGTAATTCTCAAGCCCGGGTTTATTTTGACTGACTTTTTTTATAAAAAATAAAGATGGGTAGGGTTTGGTTTTCTATACGCGTGGCCTTGAGCTCGTCTTGGTGTCTCTTTGGGTAGCCTTCTTGGTCACCCCTTTGGATAGGCCCAACCCTTTAGACTTTGATTCTCAAATTAAATGTGAATTGTGATGAGTTTTTCTTTTAAGAACTGAGGAGCTCATCAGAGATCAAAATAATGCATCTACGAGAGGTATTAAAGTATATTTTAATTAATTTAAACGTAATATAAATTAAATATATATATATATATATATTTAATCTGAATAATTATGGGTGCGATGGACAGATCTTGCGATTAAGATATTAATGTTAAAGCCGGAACTGGCGAGCGCAAGAGACGAGAAGGGCACGACGGCGCTCTATCTACTGGCCATAAAACCGTCGTCGTTTCGAAGCGGGTCCTCTTATACTCTCAGAAATTTTGGCTGCTGGTCCTTTGTTCCCTTGCAGCTTGTTGCCATTCTCATCTACATCTGTAAAGTCATAATCATCTGTAAATTTATAGTGCTTAATTAATTGATAGAATTAAAACTTCAAAATGAATTAAAAATAAATGATTTCTCTCATAATTTATATATATATATATATATATTGGAGCAGGTTTGCCTACAGTGATTGGTAACGAGAAATTTGGTAGCACTGGGGAGGAACAAAGTAGAAACCAACTCCCTACCACGTTAAAGCCGTCTTTAAAATTAAAACTAATCACAGGTCTGTATTTTATTATTCATTAATAATTTGCTTAATTTCCTTAATATATTAATTAGTCTTTACTGACGAATTTGTTTTCTACTGCAGCGTTCAGAGGCTTCATTGCCGGTTGGTGACATTGTAAATATATTAATTATTTTCTTGTTTGTTGTGGGATGAGGATGCTGATGATATTGGTTTGAAATTGAAGTGTTTCCATGGCTGAGAAAGTGCGACGAGGCGAAGCAGAGGCACGCGTGTGCCATGAAGCTGGTAAAAATGCTGATGGATTTGGAGGACGACTGGAGCAATTACACCGGGCAGAGGAACCCTCTGATAGACGCCGCCAGGAACGGCATCATCGAGCTGGTGAAAGCCATCCTGGGTAAGTTCCCCTTCGCCGCCTACACCTTGGATGGCGACGGCAAGAACATTGTCCACATCGCCGTGGAGCAGAAAGACAGGGTTCTCTACGACTACTTGAATTCCATTCCCGCCCACAAGGCCATGCTCACGGACATCGACAAGCACGGCAACACTGTCCTGCATCTCGCCACCAATGTCGGCTCTAGCCCCGGAATGCTTCTCAACCAGATGACCTGGGACGTTTGTTGGTTTAAGGTGAATTGATTAATAATGCCTATGTAGATAGATAGATAGATAGATATATATATCGTGTCGATTATATATGGATTTCACAGAATCTTCCTATTCTTCTTCTTCTTATCCGGTGCCCGCCGTCAGCGAATATTCTACGATTCGCTGCCTCATTTCCTGCAATACAAGAACGCGGAGGGGAAGACCCCAAAGGAGATGTTCAAGGTAAATCACTCGACCCTGCAAGAATCGGCGGCGCAAGCCATCAAAGACATGAACAACGGGCTGATGCTGGTGTCGACGCTCATCTGCACCCAAAACTATGCCGCCCTCTTCACCCTCCCCGGCGGATTCGGCCAGGAGAAGGAAGACCCAAAGACCTATGGCAAGCCGGTGCTCCTCAGCAAGGAGGATACGAAATCCGAACTCACCCACTTAATGTGGTACCTCTTGCTCTCCCTCTTCTCCTTCCTAATCTCCATGACCAGCATGCTCTCGATCCAGTTGTCGCGCTTCCGCAGCAGCGACTTCTACATCGCTCTGCCGCTAAGGTTCATCGTCGCTATGACGGCGCTGTTCAGCTCATCGTTCTTCACTTTCTTGGCGTCGTTGCACGCGTTTACGATGGATCGCCTGGAGTTTAAGAAGAACTGGTTGTTTGGCCCGGGGCTCTGCGGCATGGCGCTGTTGTATTTGGACACTATCAGCGGCACTGTGATTTACATGTATTATGCCTTACGCTATTCGTTTCGAAACAAGGGGCAAGAGATCTTGGACCTGCTTACTTGATTCAATTGTTTAGGGCACCAACCAACAACATGTGCAAGGAAAATGGGCTAAACTTATCATTTTTAGGCAATTGTTGATTAGAAGAGAGACTGGTGACCACTCTGTTGTAACATTCAATCCCTCGTCTTATTCGTTTTATTCTACTATTGTGTGAGTGTAATTTTCATGTAACCAATAAGTCTACATTGCTAAGGAAAGTTTGTGAAAAATGTAAAGAATCAAGCCTTATGTATGATTATAAAGCATGGTAAGTCTACATGCAAACACACGATAAATAAATAATGAATGCATCACAATCATTTCTTAAGTCATATCAAGACTTTCCAACCAAAAACTATTTTATTTTGAGATCATGTATATATTTTTATATGATTCATGTACCCACATAGTTCATTGCATTTTATCATTTGTTGAACCCAATATAATATTATCTACATATATTTAAGGGAAGAATTCATAACTAGTCTGGAACAAATGTACATAATCGTTTTTAGCCATTTTTCTGAAAAAAATCGTTTTCAGCCACTCAAACAAACTAATTACACTCTATATCTGTTTTCAGCAATTAGTTTGTTTGAGTGGCTGAAAATGATTTTTTTTCATAAAAGTGACTAAAAACGATTTTTTTTTGAAACATGGTTAGTTTTTGCAATTTCCACTATATTTAAACTATAAATGTGCCATTTTTATTCTTCTTGATATACAATGTTGTGTCAACATTTTCTCTTTTAAAACAATTTTTTAGTAGGAATTTTTTTAATAGTTCATGCCAAGTTCTAGGGGATTGTTAGCGCTTTAGTTATCTTAAATACGTAATTCTCATGACATGGATATTAAAAACTGGAGGTTGTTTCACATACACACATACACCTCCTCATTTATGTATCCATTGAGGAATGTACTTTTTACATCTATTTGGTATAATTTAAATCCTTTGCTACACTTTTTACATCTATTTGGTATCATCGATACAGTCATTTTCTTATTTATTTTCAGTTGGACTTTTTTGAAGATTGGAATAAAATTTGGATATTTCTTCTGGATAAGATAGAATGTGTAGTCTAGAGAGATATAACTAGCCCTTTGTAATCATTCTCTTAATTAGGTTTGCACCAAAATAAATGGATTCAAACTCTAACCAGTTTAAACTACAACAAATCAACATTTTAGCAACGAAAAATTCTGTGGCTAAAAAATTTATCGACGGATTTAGTGACGGGAACCTTTCTGTTGCTAAAAAGAGTGTCACTAAAATTTAGCAACGGGTATGACCCCTATCGCTAATTTGCGACGAAAAACAATTTGTTGTAAATTTTGACCGTGGCCAAAAAAATCAACGCCCCAACCCTATCCTCATGTGCGTACGCCTGCGTGGTTGTGCCTCTGATCGCCATGTGGCAGATTGGGATAATAATCCCAAGAATCCCCAACCTCCCATGACTAATAATGCCTATATATATATAAATATATATATATATATCGTGTCAATTATATATGGATTTAACAGAATCTTCCTATTCTTCTTCTTTTTATCCGGTGCCCGCCTGCAGCGAATATTCTACGATTCGCTGCCTCATTTCCTGCAATACAAGAACGAGGAGGGGAAGACGCCGAAGGAGATGTTCAAAGAAAATCACTCGACCGTGCAAGAATCGGCGGCTCAAGCCATCAAAGACATGAACAATGGGCTGATGCTGGTGTCGACTCTCATCGGCACCGTCAACTATGCCGCCCTCTTCACCCTCCCCGGCGGATACGGCCAGGAGAAGGACGTCCCAGAGACCTATGGCAAGCCGGTGCTTCTCAGCAAGGAGGAGACGAAATCCGAACTCACCCACTTAATGTGGTACCTCTTGCTCTCCCTCTTCTCCTTCCTAATCTCCATGACCAGCATGCTCTCGATCCAGTTGTCTCGCTTCCGCAGCAGCGACTTCAACATCGCTCTGCCTCTGAGGTTCATCGTCGCCATGACGGCGGTGTTCACTTCCTTGGCGTCGTTGGCAGCGTTTACGCTGGATCACCTAGAGGTTAACAAGAACTGGTTGTTTGGTATATGATTCATGTACCCACATAGTTCATTGCATTTTATCATTTGTTAAACCCAATATAATATTATCGACATATATTTAAGGAAAGAATTCATAACTAGCCTGGAACAAATGTACATAATCATTTTTAACCATTTTTCTGAAAAAAAATCGTTTTCAGTCACTCAAACAAATTAGTTTGTTTGAGTGACTGAAAACGATTTTTTTCAGAAAAGTGACTAAAAACGATTTTTTTTTTGAGACATGGTTAGTTTTTGCAATTTCCACTATATTTAAACTATAAATGTGCCATTTTTATTCTTCTTGATATACAATGTTGTGTCAACGTTTTCTCTTTTAAAATAATTTTTTAGTAGGAATTTTTTTAATAGTTCATGCCAAGTTCTAGGGGATTGTTAACGCTTTAGTTATCTTAAATACGAAATTCTCATGACATGGATATTAAAAACTGGAGGTTGTTTCACATACACACATACACCTCCTCATTTATGTATCCATTGAGGAATGCACTTTTTACCTCTATTTGGTATAATTTAAAGCCTTTGCTACACTTTTTACATCTATTTGGTATCATCAATACAGTCATTTTCTTATTTATTTTCAGTTGGACTTTTTTGAAGATTGGAATAAAATTTGGATATTTCTTCAGGATAACATAGAATGTGTAGTCTAGAGAGATATAACTAGCCCTTTGTAACCATTCTCTTAATTAGGTTCACACCAAAGTAAATGGATTCAAACTCTAACCAGTTTAAACTACAACAAATCAACATTTTAGCAACGAAAAATTCTGTCGCTAAAAAATTTATCGATGGATTTAGTGACGGGAACCTTTCTGTTACTAAAAGGGCATCGCTAAAATTTTAGCAATCGGTATGACCCCTATCGCTAATTTGGGATAAAAAACAATTCCGTTGCAAATTTTGACCGTGGCCAAAAAAATCAACACCCCAGCCCTATCCTCATGTGCGTACGCCTGTGTGGTTGTGCCTCTGATCGCCATGTGGCAGATTATCCCAAGCTTGTTGCACTTGGACTCGAACCCCCAACCTCCCATGACTAAACCCGCGCGCGAACCAGTTGATCTGCAAGCCTCTTTGATTACTAATGTGCATAAATTATATTTATAGTATTTTCTTTCAAACTTTTCAAAATTATGAATTTTTTTTTTCACGACGAGCTGCCCCCATTGCTAAATTACTAATTTTTATTTATTTATTTTTTTAGCTACGAGCATGCGCCCATCGCTAAATTATTAATTTTTATTTATTTTTAGCGATGGGCATGCCCCCATCCCTAAATTACTAATTTTTATTTATTTATTTATTTTTAGTGACAGGCATGCTCCCTAAGCTAAATTTTTAATTTTTATTTATTTTTTTAGCGACGGGTATGCCCTCATCTCTAAATTATTAATTTTTATTTTTTTTTAGCGACAGACATGCCCTGTCGCTAAATTTTTAAATTTATTAAAAATATTAAAAATTATTTAGTGATAAGTTTTTCGTCACTAATTCCATTGCTAAAGATTATTATTTTTATTTTATTTTTTTAAATTTTTAGTGACGAGCTTTCCGTCACTAATTCCATCACTAAAAATGAAAATTTTTGCGACAGACATCCATCACTAATTAGTGACGGATTTTGCCTCGTCAATAAATAGTGTTTTTCTTGTAGTGTTATGATCCTAGCAGGAGACTTCAGAATATATAGATTTGGGTCAATCATTTTAAATTTTTTTGGGTCTAGGTGCAGGTGAAAGTGATAGAGTGCGTTAATTTTGTGTTCTTTTCGTTCTAGCTTTAGTTTATTTGGAAGATGATGATTTCAAAGGTAAGGCCAGGTGCTTCCGTTTAAGTGAGGATATGAAGTGTACTATTCAAGCTTCTTTCTTTGTAAGTGTATGAAAATCGAAAAAGGATACATGAGAATGGGGAAATCGAAAGGAGTACTTGAGATGATTAAGATTCTGATATTTTACTCTTGTATTTGATTTTGATGATATAAAACAAAATCAATTTATCCCCTAAATCATTTGTCAAGAATATGGTTTCCAAACAAAAAGAAAAATAAATTTCACATGAGTTGTTAAATCAAAATGATCTTTGATTTTTTACAGTAGTTGGAGATTAGCAAAAACATGTTTTAAGATTTAAAAGAATCTTCTAAATAATTTTTACAAATTAATTTTTACAAAAACATGTTTTAAGATTTAGCAAAAACCATGTTGTTGAGCTCAATTGCTTCAATCAACCTACTGTGTATTTTGATGTTTACCAAAACATAATTTTAGTAAAACTATTTTTGATATATTTAAATTTCCTAATGAATTTTTTAATATGACTTATGGTGGAAAATGTATTTTAAGTATTATAATATTTTACGTATCAAAATGAATCAAGAAATGCTATTTTTCTAAATCTGAAGATTAGCAAATTATAAGAAGACATATAAAAAAATATTTTTATTTTGAAAAAATCTCACGTGGTATTTTGATAACTAATATTTATTGTTGTTAAAATATCTTTTAATGAATTTTTCAAAAAATAGAAGATATGTATTTTAGGGGTGGTAAAATTGTTAAATCCCAAGTTTGTACTAAAATCAAAATTCTATTTTCTTATTGTTATAGATTTTAATTTTTTAAATATTTTTATTGAAATCAAATGAGGGGTACTTTTTTATTTACATTTATGTATTAAAATGAAAGATAAAATATAAATTAAAGAAAATGTAGGTATTTATTTCATCTGTCGAAAAAATCTCTTCGATTTGTCGACTAAGCCTTCAAATTAGTAGACTAAATGTTTCAAATTGTCGACTAACAGAAGACTAAGCTCTTGGATCTGTCGACTATATCCTTTAGTTTGTCAACTATCAGAACATAAAAATTAATTATGTCAACAATTTGTCGACTAACAGAATAAATAAACTAGTTCTATCGACTAAGTGTATTAATCTGTCGACTAACTATTTTCTTATGTCGACTAACTCTTTTCACAGAAAGCCATAACGGCTAGTTTTTTAAATTCCAACTGTCACAAATGATTAGTTTTCTCTTGGATCTTTTAGGATGCCTATAAATACAAGTCAAGTATGATCAAGAAGAGGCTAATGGATGGGAATGAAATGAAGTGAGCTTACAAATTATTATTCTTCTCAATTGTACTTATGCTTTTATAATTTTCTCTCTTCAATGTTTTGATCTAAATTTGTATCAATTCATTCAAGTCTTGTTTTGTATTTTGAGAGATCTTGTAACTAAGAGATTCATCTCTTAGATTCTCTCTTATTGTTGAAATCTTGTATTTCCTATTTTGTTTTGCTAGAGGACTTACTTTTTGAAACAAGGGGTTGAAATACCTAGCTAAGTACTAGAGGGCTTGTTTGTATAAGCAAGAGGTTTGTAATTTCCTAGTCTTAGACTAGAGGGTGTACTTGGTTAAGTATGAGATTTTAGTGGATTGGTTGAAAAATCTTTAGTGAGAAACTGAGGTAGTAGACTTGGGTTGGTTAAGCCGAACCATTCTAAATCTTTGTGTTTTCTTGTACTTGTGTTCTTTAATCTTTATCTTTCTAATTATTTGTTTATTCTTCACTTGATTCACATATTTATCTTTCTAGATTTACATTTTTCATTTTATATGTTTTATGTTTTAAATCACTAAAACTTTAATTTGTATCAAAAAGATTTTCAAGTTCTATCAAGTTTTTAAATTACCCAATTCACCCCCCTCTTGGGTGTGTGCCATAGGATTTTAGACTTATCAGATTCAATTTTTGCTGAAGCTTAAAACCCTAGATGTTGAAGGAGGATTTGTATAGAGATGAGAGTTATGGCGGTTGAAAAAGTCGAGATGAGGTTTTGAAAATCATCAAATTACTATCTATATTGAAACCCTACTTAAGTGATTAAAATTCGAGTTTCTTGCTTAACTGTTTTGGTTACTCGAGTAATGATCTAGATTACTCAACTAATATTTCTTATTAATTGAGTATAGGTTAAAGATTACTCGCATAATCGCTCACATTAGTCTACTATTATTGCTCGTTATTAGAGGAATAATAGTCCGCATCTTATTTTTTGTTCTTAAGATTAGTCAACTAATACTGTTTGCTAGTCCAGTAATACCTAGGATTACTCGAGTATAACTTATCAATAGTTATTGATTAATAAACAGATGGTATTATAACCTTTTTTTTTTCCTGTAAGTAAGAATATTATAAAACAAAGAAACCAATGCCGAAGTGACTACAAACGAAAGCCAAGGCATGCCCTGGACAACAAAAAACCATGGGAAAAACACAAATAATCATCCTCTAGACCAAAGAAAAATAGAACCATAAACAAAGGCTAGAAAGAAATTACTTAAAGAATCCAAAATAGACATGGCTACTCAAAACACGATCCCAAATAACATGGCAAAATAAAACAACTAGTACCAAGCATGAAACCACAAGATCACATCGACCATCCTCCAGAAGCAAGGAAACAACAATGCATCAGTGAATAAAAAGCAGGTCCCTCGGGAGTCGCTAGACATGACGAATGGTGTGACTTTGCAAAGACAATCTGAAGGCACTAGTGCTAGCCCTTTTCTATTTTGAAGAAATAGTCAACTATAGTCCTTTTTGTTAGTCGAGTAATATATAGGATTACTCGTGTATCACTACAAGAAATTCGGGATTTAGCGACGGATTTTCAGCGACGGATATTTCCTTCGCTATTTTGCGACGGAACAACGACGGATTGCGATTATTTTTTTTTCCCACAATTAGCAACGGATTCTAGCGATGGAATATTTTCTGTCGCAAAAAAAAAATAATTTTTAATTTTTTTGTGATGGAAAATAAAATCCGTCGCTATTTTTAGAGACGGAAATGTATTTCCGTCGCTAAGTATTAATTGTAATAAAAAAATAAAAATTAACTTTTTTCTAGCGACAAAAAATTTCCATTTCTGTTTTTAGCGACGGAACTTCTTTACCGTCGCAATATTTTAAAGTATAAAATTAATTTTAATATTAGTTTAAATAACTAAAATAAAATTTTAAATTTAATTTGTTTATTATTAAAATTTAACGACGAAAAATAGTTTCCGTCGCTAAAAGTAGCAACGGAATGATATTCCGTCGCTAAAATTTAATAATAAAAAATTAAATTTAAAATTTTATTTTAGTTGTTTAAAGTAATATTAAAATTAATTTTTTTATTTTAAAATTTTGCGACGGAACTTTGTTCCGTTGCTACTTTTAGCGACGGAAAATAATTTCCGTCGTTAAATTTTAATAATAATAAAAAACATAAAAATTAATTTTTATCGAGCGACGGAATTATTTTCGGTCTCAAGATTTTAAATAAAAAATTAATTTTAATATTAGTTTAAATAATTAAAATAAAATTTTAAATTTAAAAAAATAATTTTTAATTAATTTTTAATATTAGTTTAAAAAATAATTTCTTTTCCGTCGCTAACATTAATTTTTAATGTTTTTTATTTAATTAATTTAAAAATATTTAAATTTAGAATGAATATTTAAATTTACATTTAACCATGAGATGAATATGAAAAAATTAATTTATATAATTTAAATGAATATATTAATATTAAAAATCATAATATTGTTAAATTCTAACTATATCAATTAAATGTATAATAATTAATTATTTGTAATATTTATTAACTGTGTGTAAAATGTAAACAAATATTATATTTGAAAAATAAATAAAAAGTTTTAAAATCATAATATTATTGAAATTTTTTTATTTTAAATTTTAGAAATCATAAAAATGAAAAAATATTGAGAGATTACATTATATAGAAAGGAGTCTAAGAGTTATCTTGTCAATCTCTTTCTCTTTATAAATATGAGAATTTTTTGCTAAGTTAAAAAGTTTAAAAACCATAATGAGCATGTTTTTTGTAGCTTAAAAGCTGTAATTTTTAACTTCTAACTTTAAAAAAGTGGTAATGTATTGTTTGTTTTAACTTGTAGAATTATAACTTATACCTTCTACTAGATTTTAGAAGGGGTACAAGCTGACTTTTTGAAAGTTAGGGTATTCCAACTTGTACATTTTTCTGAGAAGTTGCAACAAACAAGTTCACAATTTATTTTAAGTTTTAAAAATTATAAACTAAGAAGTTATGAGGTATAATTTCTTTAATTAAGCTGCAACAAATAGGGTCAATATTTGAACAACATTGTATCTTATACTTAATAACAGTATCATATGTTACTATCTAATATAAGTGTTATATATAAAACATTAATGTTGATCAAGAAAAAAATAAATATATCTCTTTATCATTTGTCCTCTCTAATTTTATCTTTAAATTATAGATGAAATTCAACAATCTGAAACCTATTGTGTTGATCAGATGGGTTCTGTCATTAGTATTGTTCTATTCTATAATTGAGAATTCTAAGTTTACTTAATGCTTTTTTAAATATTATGTAGATTTCTTTTAATATAATTTTTATTTATAGAAAAATTAAATTTTTAATATAGAAAACTATTAATAAATATTTCAATATATTAATACAATAATTTAAATTATTTTATTATCACATTTTAGATAATTACAGTAAGATTTTATTTAAATTATTTAATAATAAAATTATATTTAAAATACATTATTTTTATCAATTAAATAATTATTATTATTATTTTTATAAGTTATATTATTTTTTATATAATTAAAATATTAAAAATAAATAAATTCAATAGATGATAATTTATTTTAATAATAAAACAATAAAAAATATATTTTTAGATAGAGACGAAATTTATTTTCTATCGTTAATTAGAGATGAAAATAAATTATCTCCCTAAAGTTTAAAATAAGAAAAATATATTAGTTTAAATTAAAAATAATAATAAATTAAATTTTGCAATAGATTTAATATTCTGTCACTACTTTTAGCAACGCAAAACAATTTTCGTCGCTAAAAAATTAAATTTTAATTGTAATTTTTTTACCTTTCAAATATAGAGCCGGAAAGTTTTTTCCGTCACCAATTTTAAAAATAAAAAATTAAAATTTAATATTGATAATAAAAATAAATAAAAAAAAATTAGTGACGAATTGTCTGAGTTCATCGCTGATATAGAGACAGAACTTTCAATCTGTCGCAAACCTTAATTTTTATTTATTTATTTAATTAATTTATAAATATTTAAATATATAAATATTAAATTCTATAAGAAATTTAATATATTAATGTATATTTAATTAAAAACTTTTATAAATTTTTCTTTTTAATTATCTCATGTTATTAAATATTATATCTTCGTTGTTTTGTTATGCATCGTTTGACCTCTTTGTTTGTATGATAGTATATCGTTAGTTTTAAATATTTATGATTTTTAAAATTTTTAATTTTATTTTTGTTGTTTACTACTTTATTGAATCAAATCAAATCAATTAAAATTCGATATAAACTCTTTGTTTGTATGACAATATATCGTTAGTTTTTAAAATGTATTATTTTTTTATTTCTAATTTTATTTTGGTTTTTACTACTTTATTGAATCAAATTAATTAAAATTCGGTATAATCAAATTCATTGAATCAAATTAATAAAAATTATCAATTTTTTAAAAAATTTGCTTCTATTCAATTAATGTTTTTTAAAAAAATTAGTTTTTGTTTTTGATTATATTTTTTAATTAAAAAATATCGAATCGATTGGATTTTAAGACAATGATGTTTTTATGATAATAAAATGACGTCGTTTTTGGCCTATCATACAATTTTTCAGCTTGTTTGATTTTTTAGCTTATTTGGTTTATTGGTTAATTAGATTTTAATTAATTTTTTTATGTGTTTGTTTAGTTTATTGAATTTGTTTAGTTTATATAATCTATATTTAGTTTTTTCTATCTAATTTAGTTTATTGAGTTTAATCTGTCAAGTCAATTTAGTTTAATTTCTCAATTTAATTTATTGATTTTTTGATTAATTTGATAATTAAACCGATCACGTTCCCCTAATAATGAAGGAATATGAAAGAGAAAATAATCAAAATTTTCTTTTTAAAAAAATTAAAGACTACTCAACATTCAAAATATATTAAGAATATTGTTACAATATTTTTAAATTTTTTTTATCTTTAATAATTTTTTTATTAAAATAGTATTTATAACATATCAAATTAATTTATTATAATTATTAGATTTATAATATAAGTATTTTTTAAATTAATATTAATTTAAAATGCAATGATTTAAATTAATTTATTATGATATTTTAAATGATTATAAAAAATTATTAATAAAATGATTTAATAATTATCATAATTTTAATAATTTTATTCATTATTATAAATTTTATTAATTATATAATAATAATTTTTTTTTTTTAGTTTTTTTAATAATTTATTAATGAAAGAGGCGGGGAATTTCCCCGCCTCTTTCACACATCCCCGTAAAACCCACCCCCCCATCCCTTCCGCCCGTAAGCCCCTTTGCATCGCCTGTCTCCCTCTTTCTTCTCCCTTGATCCTCTGCATCGCCTGCGTCCCGCCTTTTCTCCTCTCTCTCGTTTGATCTCACACTCGCTCTCACCTCTCATGGCTCGCTCACTGTCTCCCCCTCGCCCTCGCTCGCCCTTGCTCACTGTCTCCCTCTTCTCCCTCGCCCTCGCTCACTGTCGCCCTCGCTCGCCCTTGCTCACTGTCGCCCTCACTCGCCCTCGCTCACTGTCTCCTTCTTCTCCCTCGCCCTCGCTCACTGTCTCCCCCACGCCACCGTCGCCCCTGCTGCTCACCGCCGTCGCCCCCCGCCACGCCGCCGCCGCTGCCTCCAGGTCCTCTCTCTCTCTCTCTCTCTCTCTCTGTCTATATATATATATAGATTTATTTGTAATTTTCTGTATTTGGTGTTAATTTAATTTAGTGTTAGTTTAAATTAATTTAGTGTTAGTTTAGTGTAAATTAATTTAATTTACTGTTAGTTTAATTTAATTTAATTTAGTGTTAGTTTAGTGTAAATTATTTTAATTTAGTGTTAGTTTAATTTAATTTAATTTTGTGTTAGTTTAGTGTAAATTAATTTAATTTACTGTTAGTTTAATTTAATTTAATTTAGCCTTAGTTTAGTGTAAATTAATTTAATTTTGTGTTAGTTTAGCGTAAATTAATTTAATTTACTGTTAGTTTAATTTAATTTAATTTAGTGTTAGTTTAATTTAATAAATTTTAATAGTTTTATAGAATTAATACTATTAAAAATTAATACTATTCAAAAAAGCATTAAGTATGTAAATTTTAATAGTATTATAGAATTAATACATAATTAAAAATTAAATGTAAAATTAATTAATAAATTTTAAAATATATTATAAAATTATTAAAAAAGTTTGATATATATATTTTTAATAATTAACACATATTTTTCTCCAACTTTCAGTCAAGTGTTTTCAGTCAAGTGTATATATATATATAATATATATATAATATGTTGTAAATATAATTTTTAATATAAAAATAATAAAAAATAATTATTTAATTTAAAAATAAACATAAAATTTATAATATATTTAAATACATTTTTAAAAAAATAAAAATTTTGAGTGATAGACAAAAAATATTTTATCTATTCGTAGATAAAAATATATTTTTAAATTATAAAAATAGTCTTAACGTTTAAAAAACAAAAATATTTTACAAATGTGGAAATCAGAAGTTTCCGTGTACCATACCATACGTATACATATTTATGTTTGCAGTGTAAGTGATTTGATGGGAGGTATTTTTTATTATTTTATTATGTGTGTATAAAGTTGCGTGTGTATTAATGTATATTTGATTACTAGGGAATGCCCGTGCCTAAAGGCACGGCGTAAATAATATTAAGACTAAATTCTAAATAAAAATTAAAATTATTGTATAACGTTGTATAATAAAAAATAAAAAAATTGAATTAAAAAATATCAAATGTACAAAATATTGACACACCAACAAAATAATATCAAATGTATTCGTGTAAATATCAAATGTACAAAAAATACACTAAATTAAATGTATATAATGAATAATCAAATAATCAAATACACATATACTAAATGAAATACACTAAATTAATTTACACTAAACTAAATTAACACACACGTGTATATCTATATAATACACTAAATTAATACACTAACATTTTTAAATATCAAATGTACACAAAACATAAAACACTATAAAAAATACACAAAATAATAGGATAGAAATAATGAAATGTACATAAATTAACACATATTTGTTTAGATAAACTAAACTAAATTAAATTAACACTAAATTAATTTACATTAAACTAACACTAAATTAAATTAAATTAACATTAAATTAAATTAAATTAAACTAAATTAACACACATAATCAAATTAACACACACACGTGTAATACATTAAATTAAAACATAAAACAGTAAACTAAATAAACTAAATAAAACAGTAAATTTAGTTTAGTGTAAATATGTGTGTTAATATAGATGTATACAAATATGTGTGTTAATTTAGTTTAGTGTAAATTCATTTAGTGTTAATTTAATTTAGTTTAGTATAAATTTAATCTAATGTTAATTTAATTTACTTTAATTTATGTGTACAGATATGTGTGTTAATTTAGTGTATTTGATTATGTGTATGTCTGTATCTAATTGTGTATTTGATTATGTGTAAATTTGATTATGTGTATCCTATAGGGTGTAGTCCATTTATAAGAGAGATTTTGTCGAATTTTCTCTAAAAATTATATTAAATACAAAAAATAATTAATTAAATTTTTTTTAGGTATTTATTTAAATTTGTTGGAACTTAACCTTAGATTCCCGTTCGGTGACTTCCTCGATGGAGCGAGGAGATCACTGAATTGTCCAGTTGGACAGTCTGGAAATTTGGTGTCGTGTTGTGTGCCCAGCGAATACGCATTAATTTACTCATGCATGGTACGAAAATTCAGTAGCATTTCTTGTTGTTCTCCGGTTGCATATAAGAATATGTTTTGATTCATGCAATTGACTCAAATTGAGTTTAACTTGTATGAATCAACACATAATCTTTATCGTGCATCTGGAGAACTGTGCTGAGATGCTGCCGAAATCTCGTATCGTGAGTAAATGCGTCCGCTAGTGGTCATATCACGATTCATTTCTGGATGGGATAGGTCCTAACCTTCAAATTTTAAGGAGGAGTTATAAGGAAAAGTTCAGTGGAATAATATTAAAACAACTCAAATAAAAAAATATTATAATTATAATTTAGTAATTTTTTATTATTTAATGGTACAGGAAAAAAATGAGATCAGATTGTCAGTGGATGTATATCAGGCGTAAAGAGGATGGTTATGTTTCTACGGAATTTATCAAGGGTGTTGAGAAGTTTGTTAATTTTGCTAAGAGTCAACCAGAGTGGATGGATGAGAATAAGATCAAATGTCCTTGTAATGAACCAAAGTGTAGGAACACGGCTTTTCATGACCAGGATACCGTGACAAGTCACTTGCTCACCAAAGGTTTCATACCGGGGTATTATGAGTGGACACTTCATGGGGAAGTTATTGCTACGGTAGATTCGGTCGATATGTCTTACTCAGCATCAACACTTGAAGCAGAGTCAAGCAACTTATTTGAGACTATGGTAATGGATGCTGTCGGGCCTGATTTCAATCCGAATATGGAGGAGGAACCTCCAAATCCAGAAGCTCAAGCATTCTATGACATGCTTAGTGCTGCAAAAAAAGAGTTATATCCTGGTTGTCAAAAGCATACGCAGTTGTCGCTTGTTTCTAGATTGCTTAGCTTTAAGTCAGAACACCATCTATCTGAGAGGGGATTTAATCAACTTTGTGAATTACTTAAGGAGGTTCTTCTTGAACCTAATACGGTGATTGATAATTTTTACAATACTAAAAAACTGGTTCGAGGGTTGGGCCTTCCTGTTGAGAAAATTGATTGTTGTAGAAATAACTGTATGATTTTTTGGGGTGATGACAGTGATTTAACAGTCTGCAAGATTTGTCATGAGAATCGGTACAAGCAAGTTGATCAAGCTGACAGTAGCAAATGACAAAAAACTTGTGTTCCTTATAAGAAGATGCATTATTTTCCTTTAACTCCTCGACTTTTGAGATTGTATGCATCCAATTCAACAGCAGCAGAAATGAGGTGGCACGCAGATCATGTGGTCGAAGATGGCGTCATGCGTCATCCGTCGGATTCCCCTACGTGGATTCATTTTAACCAGACTCATAAAGAATTTGCTGCCGAGAAAAGAAATGTCAGACTTGGTCTTTGTACTGATGGGTTTCAGCCGTTTGGTCAATCTGGGAAGCAATATTCTTGTTGGCCTGTCATTGTTACGGTGTATAATTTACCACCCTGGATGTGTATGAAGGATACAACAATGTTCTTAACAATGCTAGTGCCAGGACCAGAGAATCCTAAGGCAAAACTTGATGTTTTCTTACAACCCCTTATTGCAGAGTTGAAACATTTGTGGGATGTTGGTGTGCATGCATATGATATCTCATTGAAACAAAATTTCCAACTGAGAGCGGCTTTGATGTGGACCATTAGTGATTTTCCTGCATATTCAATGCTCTCGGGGTATAGCACGGCAGGAAAGATGGCATGTCCTTATTGCACGATTCACTCGGACGCATTTTACCTGTCAAAGAGTCGAAAGATTTCATGGTTTGATAACCATCGAAAATTCTTGCACCGAGATCATCCGTATCGACGGAATAGGTTTGGATTTCGCAAAAATACTTTGGTAAAAAAAATACCACCTCCTGTACTGTCTGGACCTGAGATACTTGCTTCCTTGGACGAGTTGGATTTAGTGAAGGCGACACAACCCAATGCTGTACAGACTAATGCGGATAACAGTCATGGTAGTGGTTGGAAGAGTAAGAGCATTTTTTGGGATTTTCCTTATTGGAAAACTCAACTTATTCGACACAATTTGGATGTTATGCATATAGAGGAAAACGTGTTCAAAAATGTGTTCAATACAGTGATGAATGTACCGGGCAAAACTAAGGACACAATGAAGTCGAGAGAAGAGTTGAATCAATATTGTCGCCGCATTACTCAATCAACTTTTACTCTGAACAAGAAAGAAAAAGCTGTCATGTGTGCGTGGGTAAAAAATTTAAAATTTCATTATGGGTATGTGTCGAACATGGCTAGATGTGTTGACACAAAGAAGCTTAAGTTGTTTGGGATGAAAAGTCACGATTGTCATGTGTTCATGCAAAGGTTGGTGCCCATTGCATTTCGAGAATTACTACCGCAAAAAGTATGGGAGGCATTGACTGAGTTGAGTCTTTTCTTCAAAGATTTGACATCGACCACTATTAAATGTGAGCATATGATGAAATTAGAGAACGACATCCCCATCACTTTGTGCAAGTTGGAGCTTATATTCCCTCCAAGTTTCTATGGAGCATCTTCCAGTCCATTTGGCTTATGAAGCAAGGATAGCAGGTCCAGTTCAATATCGATGGACGTATCCGTTTGAAAGGTACTATTTATTAGATTAATAATTTTTTTTTCCTATTTTATAAGAAATATAATTTATTTTGTAGTTCACTTATCTAATTACTATATACATTTTATATAGATACTTTGGAAAGTTGAAGAAAACAATTAGAAATAAAGCTCGAGTGGAAGGCTCTATTTCTAATTCATACGTTGTGGAAGAAGCGTCATTGTTGTGTTCTCATTACTTTGAGGACCATGTTGTTACAAGGCATACACGAGTGCCGCGTAACGATGCTGGTGTTGTAAATGAAGGGGATGACCAGGAGGGGAAGTTATCAATTTTCAAGCATGCTTGTCGACCATTTGGATGTAAAAAGTCACGAATGTTATTCGGTGAAGAATATGATGTTGCACACAGATATATTTTGATGAATTGTCCAGAAGTTGAACCGTATCTGCAATAAGATTTTGCTAATTAATTGTTGTTAATTTCTCAATTATATTTAAATTGAATAGTCTAATGTAGTTATTTTCATTTTTCTTTTTAATTTTTCAAGAATTTACGATGCTGAGCTAAGGCAACGTAATCTCGGCGTTGGCAACCACATCATTGAACAATTAACAAATAAGGAATTCCCTTCTTGGTTCCATAATTATGTGAGTTGATTAATTAAAATATTAATTTCTCTCAATTTCTTATTTAATTATTTCTTATATATCTATCTTATTTAATAGGTTCGCGATCCTACGAACAATGTGACAAATTCATACATAAGGGATCTCGCAAAAGGACCTTTTAACACTGTTACAACGTACCTTGGCTGCTTTGTTAATGGATTTAAATTTCACACGATTAGCCATGGTTCGAATAAAGGCACTATGAATAGTGGCATGTGCGTTAAAGGATCCAACTACGATGATCCCGAGAAGGACTATTATGGTCGGATAACAGAGATTATCGAGCTTGAGTATCCTTCAGTATCGTCATTCAAGAAAGTTGTATTGTTCAAGGGTGATTGGTTTATTCCAACTTTGAACGAGGGGGTGAAGATTCATCATGCATATAAGATCGTCGAGGTCAATGAAAAGAAGAAATGGAATACAAACGAGCAATTTGTATTAGCTTCTCAAGCAATTCAAGTATATTTTTGCGAATATCCAAACTTGAGGCGTAATAAAAGCAATTGGTTGGTTGTAACAAAAGTCAAACCAAGGTTCACTGTAGAGGTTCCACAATCTTTTAATAATCAAGAGGCGACTCTTCCACGTGAAGCATTGCCTTACCAAGAGGATGACGTGGAACTACACGATATCGCAGTTGATGATGCCCAAATCCTTGAGACAGTGAATGATGGTGACCACGCTGATTTAAATGATGAGCCAGTTATGGAATCAAAATTTGATGAAGCCCCAGAGTTGAATGATGAGCAAATTTTGAGATCTGATTCTGAAGATAAGTCTGAATCGTATGATGAGCAAGTCTTGCGATCAGACTCTGAATATGACTCTGAATCAGAGGATGAACAAGTTCTTCAATTAGATTCTGATGACGACTTAGAATTTAATGACACAGATGTAGACTTATATGATAGTGATTAGAGGTGAATTTTATGATTTAAATACTTATGTTTAATTATTAATGATATTGATTTTGTTAATTGATTTATTTCATTATAGGTACTAATTCACCTCCCGTGTGATGCACGAAAGTTCATATATATTGAATTCGTTTAAAATTAGTAACCTCACAATCATAAATTCTATCTACAGTCTACAAATTTCAAGAACTACACATTTTTCACAAACTAATAACTAATTTAACATATGATAAATATAAATAGTTTATACAAAATAATAAATAATATGATAACATATAATAAATTAGTAACATAAATAATTAAAATATAAAATATAATAAATTTTTAAAAAAAAACATGACAACATATGATAAATATAAATAGCTTATACAAATATTAATTTTGTCAAAATAACTTAAATAATTTATTTAAAATAATTCAATTTTACCTAAATAACTAATTTAACATAACCTACAAACTAATTATTTTTTAAAATTAAGTAATAACTTAAACATATATAAGATTTGTATTTTTTTTGCATGGTTCTGAAATTCATTAAGGGTTTTAGAGTTTTGAATAGTGGCTTTATTGAGAGAGAATGAGAGGTAATTATAGAAAATAAAATAAAAAATTAAATTTATTTTTTTAAAAAAATTATTTGGTAGTCAGTATTTGACGGTATTACTTGATATCTCAAGATTTTTATTGATTTAAAAAAATCTCATTTTTTTGTAATTTATTTTAATTAAAATTTTATGTTATTATTTAAAAATTAATAATATTGATTAGATCTTACTTCTTTATATACTAACATGTTTATACATTCTCCAAATACTTATTAATTATGAAAAAACCATCTACAGGTTTCAAGAACTGCACGTTTTCAACAAATTTATATTTAATTAATGATTTATAAAAATTTTATTTTGGGTAAGAAAAAAATAAATAAAATATAATAAAATATTGAAATAGAAAGTGGAAATGGGCGGAAAAAAATTTTGACGGCATTTTCGTTATAATATATATATATAGATGACAGGTGTTAGAGGACGATATCGTGCAGGACGCAGTGGTTCTAGACCTGACTCGTCTGGGTCTACTGCTGCTTCCACGTCATCTACTGCAGCACCACATATTTCGGGAGATATTTCACCGGCCTCCCTCCCATCAGCATCTCCTGTTGCTACTCCTGCAGTTGGTTCTTCACCGACCCTTCCTGCAGAGTCACCAATACATTCATCATCTCATCACTCGACTGCCAGTCATTTTACATTCGACTCATTACATGTTATAGAGCAAGACGGCGATGGGTAACTTTAATTTTTTTTTAATTTTTTTTCACATTATGACATGTATTAATTTTTATACTAATTATTATTATTTGTATACAGGAGCATCTTTTGTCGTACAATAAATATCTCCCATATTATATCGACAATCTTTAAGAAACGTCTTCATAAAGAAGGTCATGTTTGGAAAGAAGTGCCTTCGGAGATAAAGGGCATGTATTGGGATGAATTTGCGGTATTAAATTTAAATTAATAATATATATATATATTTCAACTATTAATGTAGAAATGTTTAAATTATTTAATCTTTTTTTTTTATTTTACAGAAAATTTTTCAGTGGGATCCTGCAATTGATGCATTAGTGAGAAGAGAGTGGGCACAAAAAGCAGCGAAACGATATATCGACAACATTCGTAAGTGGCATGCCAATGGAAAATCGATCTTTGTGCCAGATGATGTTTGGGATAGCTGGATGCAGAAATGGGAACAAGATGAAGCTTTCAAGAAACGGTCTGCACAAGCATCGCTGAACTGTTTGAGTGAGACAAGTGGCCTTGGGGCTGGTCCTTCCTGTCATACTGGGGGTTCTATATCTTCAGCAGAGCACAAAAGACGAATGGTGAGAAATTTAATTTATTTAATTTGTTAATATTTAAATTTTTTTTTATTTACATGGTTAATTTTATATCATTTTTTTTAGACACATGAGTTTGGGAGAGAGCCTACACTGATTGAATTATTTGAACGAACTCATTCTAAAAAATTTGAGGAAGGACAGATGGTGTATGTCAACAGACGTTCTTCGAGTGTCGCTGTAAGTATTTTTTAATTGTAAAGAATATCATTTTTATAATTAACATAAGTTTTAATATTCATAATTGATTTATTTTATTTTCTTCATTAAACTGTTGTAGGAAATGTATGGACAGTTGCTAGAGTAAGCAACTCAACCAAATGAAGGGTCTGAGGAGTCTCAGCAGCCAGATTGCGATCAGATATTCATCCAGGCTGCTGGAGGGAAAAATAAGAAGAAGAGGATTTATGGCACGGGATCTTTATTCCAATCAAAATTTTCTGACATTGGCAGCTCATCCTCTGTCTCATCTGGTCTTAATGAAAACCAAGTTATACAAGAAATGACAAAGAAATTAAAAGTGCAGTCAGAGCAGATAAATTCGCAGGCGGAGCAAATTAATTTGCAGGCTCATGAGCTGGGCGATGTTCGACGACAGATGTTTGAGATGCGATTATTGATTGAACAACTTATTGCATCTACTCGTGGTATTGTTCCTTCTTCTTCTTCTCAGCCACAATCAACTTATCAACCTGAGCCTAATGTTGATGATGATTTAGATAATTAGTTTTTGTAGTTATTTTTATGTAAGGATTAGTATGTAACAAACAATTATATTAGCATGTAATAGACAATTATTAGTATCTTGTTTGAATATTAATTTTTATATTATAAATATAAATTTTAGAATTTTTATATAATTTGTTTAATAAATAATTATAAATAAATTTTAAAATTAAATAATTAAATTAAAATAAAATTAAAAAATGTATAAATTTTAGCGACGAAAACAAATTGTGTCGCTAAAATTTAAAAACAATTTATATATTGCGACGGAATTATTCCGTCGCAAAAACATTTTAATATATTTTTTAATTTTTTTAATTTACTTCAGCGACGGAAAATTTCGTCGCTACAATTAATTTAATAAATTTCCAAAAAAATCTTAGCGACGGAATTTTCCGTCGCTACAATTAATTTTTAAAAAAATTCTAAAAACATTAGGGACGGAAAATTCCGTCGCTACAATTAATTTTTAAAAAAATTCTAAAAATATTAGCAACGGAAAATTCCGTCGCTAAAATTAATTTTTAAAAAAAATTCTAAAATTATTCGCAATGGAAACTTCCGTCGCTATATTAATTGAATAAAAAAATTCTAAAATATTGAGACGGAATATTTCGTCGCTAAAAAAAAGAATTTCTTTTTTTAAAAAAAGTTGCGACGGATATTTCCGTCGCAGAATTTAAAAAGAAAATAAAAAATTCTTATTTTTTAATTAGAGACGGAATATTCCGTCGCTATATTTTAAATATTTGTTTTTAAAAATAATAGCGACGGAATATTTCTGTCGCTAATAAAAAAAATATTAAATTTAAATTTTTTTTAAAAATATTGCGACGGAAATATTCCGTCGCAAATTTTTAAGAAATACACTTAGCGACGGAACTATTTCCGTCGCTAAGACGTCGCTAAAATAGCGACGGATCCGTCGCAAATAGAATTTAGCGACGCAGGATTTAGCGGCGGAAATTGTCCGTCGCTAATCCGTCGCTAAACATATTTTGCGACGGAATTTTGGATTTAGCGACGGAATATTTAAATCCCGGAATTCTTGTAGTGTATGGTATCAACGTTAGTTGAGTAATAAATAGAGAATTTTATTCTTCTCTGTTTCGAAAAATACTTTAGTGATGAGTACTTTAATTAACGGTTCCTTTCTTCGATTAATGTCTTCTCTTAGTCAATTATTTTTCAATCCTTCACTCGTGTAATAGAGGTTTTAATTGAGTAAAATCATGCTTCACTCAAGTGATTTCCTTGTAACTTTAGTGTTACTTGAGTAATGTTCAGTTTTACTCGATTGTCTAATTACATCAAATTTCAAAAATTCTTAATTCAGGTCTAATTTTTATGAATTGATTACTCTTTAAAGGTTTCATAAATAAGTTTTCTAGTTGTTTTTCAATTGATATGTATACAAAGGATATGTCTCTCTTTTGTACACGATCTCTTATAAAGTGATGTCTAATCTCAACATGTCATAGAATGATGTACAGGATTTGTAGATATGTTTATGGCACTGGAGCTGTCACATTTGATTGGAATGTGATTAACTTCAATTCCATAATCCTCCAATTGCTATTTGATCTATAAGATCTGAGCATAACAACTACTAGCTGAAATATATTCAACTTCTATGGTATAGATGTGACAACATTGTTTTGTTTCTTAGAAAAGCAAGAAACCAACATATAACCTAACATTGGCATGTACCACCTGTGCTCTTCCTATCTACCTTATATCTAGTAAAATTTGTATCAACATAGGCATGTAGTTTCAAAGAAAAATTTATTTGATACCATAACCCTAGTATAGTTGTGCCTTTAAGATATCTAAGAATCATTTTGATTGTTGTCAAATGAGATTCCTTAGTGTTACTTAGATACCTTGCACAAAGACTACACTAAATAATATGCCAGGTTTAGAGGTTGTAAGTTATAACAATGAGTTTATCAGGCCTCTATACATGTTTTGATCTTCATATTTTTCATTCTCATTTTGTCAATTTTGATGGATGTGCTCATAGGAGAATTTGTGATCTTCGCATCATTTAAATTATATATCTTAAGGTCTTTTATGTATTTTATTTGTGAAGTAAATATTCCATCTTTTAACTGTTTTACTTGTAATTCTAAAAAATAGTTTATTTCCCCTACCATACTTATTTCAAATTCTGTCTGCATTGTGGCAGAGAACTGTTTACATGGATGATCATTTGTTTAAAAAAAATATAATATTATCTACATAGATTTGAACTATAAGTATGTCATTTTTAATCTTCTTGATATATAATGTCGTGCCAACATTTCCTCTTTTAAAATCATTTTTTTGTTGGAATTTGTTTAATATTTCATACCAAGTTTTAAGGCCTTGTTTTAATCCATATAGAGTTTTAGTTATTTTAAATACATAATCCTCATGATATAGATCTTCAAACTGGAGGTTGTTTCACATACATCTCCTCATTTATGTATCCATTAAAGAATGCCTTTTTTTACATCTATTTGGTATATATAATTTAAAGTCTTTGTTGCAAGCATAAACTAACAACAATCTTATAGCTTTAAGTGCAGCCAATGAAGCATATGTTTCATCAAAATCAATCCTCTCCACTTGGTTGCAAGCTTGTGCTATAAGTCTTATTTATTTTTTTTATTATTGTTCCATTTTCATCCACCTTATTCCGAAAAACCCATTTTATTCCTATGCCTTGTTTATCTTTGGGTTTAGGAACCATGGTGTATACCTTGTTTCTCTCAAACTAGTTTAACTCTTTTTGTATGGCGATCATCTAGTTTGTGTAATACTAAAAAATTTGTGTACATAAGTGTAATTTTTATTGGGGTAAAAGTGTAATTTTTCAAAGTTATTGGGCAAAAGTGTAATTTTTCAAAGTTATGGGGTCAAAATATAATTTTTTGAAACTTAAAGACTTGAGGGCAAGGGGCCAATGTAATACCCTAAGAGACCAGAGAAGGGTAGTATATATCGAGGATAAGTAAGGAATGAAACAACACCAGCTGAATGTAGGTAAAGAACTCCCGGGTTAAGTGTGCTTGAACTGGGAAAACTCAAGGATGGGTTAAGCGTGTTCGAGCGATAGGAAGGACCATAACAACCTACCCTAATAGGTCTATAGGAACTTCCCAGGAGGTCACCCATCCTTTAGCTTTCCCAACTCAAGCACGTTTAACCCGGGAGTTCTTTATCTATATTCAGCCCAAAAGGTATCTAGTTGGTGTTGTTTACTTTCTTACTTATCCTCGATATATACTACCCTTCTTTGGGCTCTTGGGGTATTACATTCTCCCTCCTTGAACACATGATGTCCTCGTCATTCGATCTTACTGTTAGTGTAGGTGCTCTAGACCCAATCAGATTGGGCATATTGTACATTGACAATTATAATCATGTTTATTATTGAATAAAAAGTTATTCAATCTCACAAAGAAGTCGTTCGATTAGTTTCTTGTTATTATTGTAATAACCGAATGAAACTAGATAGAAGTCCATATGATGTATACTGAAGTTAATCTATAAAGATGTGAGATGATGGTTTCTAGACATCATCAAGTATCCCAAGTCGTAGCAATGTCAAGAATGGACATTGACAATTGCGGTAAGACTTGTATGTGCTATGTTTTTGCTATGTGATAGAAATGAGGGTCTCACACCCATAGGCATGTGGATGCCTAGACAAGTACATAGGTGACCAATGTTTGAGAATGTGTCACTAGACATGACTCGCTATGAGAATCCATTTTGGTTATATGTTGATGGTATTCTCATACGAGATAGGTGTAACTAATCGATCCTTGGACCTGAGGTTGTCACAGTCATCTCATAAGAATACCAGTATGCTTTGACATCGTTTCGATAGGCCTAGATAAAGGCTGCACGTGGGCGATCGTTGGGTATATCGCGAGGCTTATAGAGATAGGTGCATAGTTAAGATGGGACTCATCTATCCCCTGATAGAGGATGATATATCTAAGACGCCTTCGGTGGATATTTACTTTAAATCCATGGCCATGGTGAAAGAGATCAATAAGAAGTTATTGATTCACTTTCTATCAAGTGAAGATATCCGAATGACCGAAGAAAAATTCATGTGATCATAATCAAGCAACACATTGCCAGACTTGAGATCACATAAGATACATTGATGAGAGGAAATAATTACACGATAACCATACTCGTGAAAGGTTATTTGCGGATTATGAATCATTCTGAATAATTGGATAGGCATGACGCCTTGCTAGAGGCCAATCTTGTTTTATATGTTTGTACTGACACATTGTCAACATATGCGGAAGCCTAATGAGTCATATGCAATAAGCACGGTCCCTGACTTAAACTAGGAGAGCGAACGTATAGTTAAGTGGGACACTAAAGCAAGAAATTATGTCGTCGTAGGTTCTCATGGAAAAATAACAAAGAGACATAATGACGTCGATATGACGAGGGGTCGTCATAATGGAAAAAGTTTCCTAAAATGACAATTGATTAAATGAAGAAGGAGTTTCTAATTTAATAATTTTCTATTTGTTATAGTGGAAAATAGGAAATAAAATATATTTGAGTTTAAGTTAATATTTGGATTAAATTGGATTTAGACCAAATATTAAATATTATATTTGGACTAAATTAGATTTGGGCCAAATATTAAATATTATATTTAGGTAAAATATTAAATATTATATTTGGCTTAAATTAGATTTGGGACAAATATTAAATATTATATTTATGCTAAATTGCATTTGGGTTAAATATTATATTTAAACCCATAATAAGATTTGGACAATTTAATTATATTTCTAGTTGGACTAGAATAAACCTATTTAATTAAGTTCCTAATTGGACTAAATTAAATGGGCTGGCCCATATCCATTAGGGTTTGAGAAACCTTAGAGCTCCTTATAAATACTCATTTATGGGTTGCCCAAACATGAGAGTTTTTGGTGTAGTTTTTCAAGAGTTGAAAAACGTATTGCCGTTCACTCCTCCCTATTTCTTTTGGCATCGATTTGAAACGTGGGCGCTCTTTTCCGTCCATACACAAGCCGTGAAAAGGAGAAGAAGCTAGCACTCCTATTCTGCTCTCTTTACCAATGGACACGTGCCACGTATCACAAGTTAGAGGCCGGACGTTTGGACTGCTCGAATCCACGAACGACTTAAAAGTCTAAAGGTTAGATTTATTTATTTGTATGTGAATGATTTATTTTCAATGTTGATCCAATCGTCAGAATCGGTGTAAGGTTAAAAAATTTTGAAAACGCTGCTTGCCCCGTAGCGATCTTGCTTTACTTTCACTTACAACTGATCCTAGATCTTCTCCCCTTATGGAACTACCATTCTGTAAGTCTGTCAGAAGCTGCTCCTTGTACAGGCTCTCGAGCCCCGGTGCCATTCCCCGCCCTCATTGGACTGCCTTCACCAAGGGTCAGCTCTAATACCGCCTGTAACATCCCACATCGAGCGATAGGAAGAACCGAAAAAACTTACTCTAATGGGCCTACACGAACTTCCCAGGGGGTCACCCATCCTTGAGCTTCCCCAACTTAAGCAAGCATAACCCAGGAGTTCTTTACCTACGTTTAGCCCAAAAGGTATCCAGCTAGTCTTGTTTCATTCCTTACTTATCCTCGATATATATTACCCTTATCCGGGCTCTTAGGGTATTACAGCCAAAGTGAAAGAAGGAAAGAACTAAGGGGTTGAATTGGAAAAAAGTAATGTGAACACTGCAAATGGTCGATGGTCGTACTGTGGTCGTTGGCAACATGTCAAATCGACATCAGGGGAAGAGGCTAGGCCATCAAGGCCTAAGAGAGGATAATTGGTCCAAGGAAGCAATTGGATTGGCCAAAAAAGCCTGTAAATAGCTAGGTTTTTGGTCGAGGGTTCCATCGATTTTTAGTTCAAAAATTCGAGCGTTTGGGGAAAAGTTGAGGGAAATGGATCGAGGGATTTTATTTTCCAAGTAAGGGAGAGAATTTCTGGAGAGTTTGAGGGATTTTGGTGTAGGTTTGAAGTGGTTTCGAACCTTCGCTGAAAAATCGGGCATCACTAGAAATGAAAGGTAGGGGTGAGCATAAAATCGGTTTAACCGATTAAACCGAACCGAACCGATCAGTTCGGTCGGTTCGGTTCGGTTATTCATGGTGGGCGGTTCAAATTCGGTTAGTTTTTTGCAACAATTTCGGGTAATCGGTTCGGTTCGGTTATTTGGGCAAAAATACCCGAAAAACCGAACCGACCCGCGCACCCTTGCTGACCCGTGCGTTAACCGACCCGTGCTGCTACACCTCGACTGTCGGTTCCATTCAACATTCATTGCCTATTTGCCTTTCTTCTTCTTTACGCAGCACACCCGGACCCGATAGCCGGCCCGAGCCGAGAGAGAGAAACCGCCTCACAGACCCCCTACCCATCGTCAACCTTCACATCGCCGTCGTCGTTGGAGCCGAACGCCTTCGTCGTTGGTTTCTCCCCCACCCGACCCAACACCCAGCCCCCTCACTCGTCGTCGTCATTGAAGTATCAACCCTAGGCCCCTAGGTCTTTGGCGGCTAACCCTCACCTCGCCATCGACGCATCGTCGTCCTCGTCAAACCCAAGCGCCTTCAAGCCCTTCACCGTCGGCTTTTTCCCCACCCAAGTCCAACACGGCAACACCCAGTCCCCCTGGCCCCTGTACTCGATAACCCGAGACCCAGCCCCCCGGTCGTCGAAGCATCGATTTGAGAAGGTAATACTAATATGATTTCGGCAACTTAATCAGTTAATCGTCGTGTGGTTTTGATTGTCGTGTCTGATCAGGTTGATAATACGATTTGGTTCGTTTGATTTGTTTAATTCATTGTTTCTCTTTTGCGAATTTGTTGGTATCACTAATCTTAATCGTCATGTAGTTCTGATTTGCTTAATCAGAAGATTAAACAAACAACTTAATCGTCGTGTGATTTGGTTCGTTGATGCTTTGACTTGGCTTTGTGAATGCACTGTTATTGATATATAGAATGCACTGTTAATGGGATTCTTGTGCACCTGTGCTTTCTACTTTCTGTTGCTGTTATTGTTTAATTTGTTTTGCTTTCTGCTATTATTGTTTTGATATATAAGTGAATTGTGCAGCAAATGCAATGAATATTTTTTCTATTTTGTTGGTTTTTAGTGTTACTGTTTGTTGTTGATGTATAAGTGAATTGCACTGTTAAGTGAATTGTGCAGCAATGATATATAAGTGAATTGCACTGTTAATGAATATTTTGCATTTTAGTGTTTTTTCTATTTTGATATATTTTATGTTAGTGTTTTCTGTTTTGTATTGATCAGGTGAATGTTTTGCAGTATATTTGTATTGATCAGATGTTTTTTCTGTTAATGTGTTTTTAGTGATACTGTTTGCTATTGATGTTGGTTTTTTTAATGTTTTCGGTTCTGTTTTTGGATTGTTTTTCAGTTTAATTTTTGGTTCGGTTAGTTTATAGTCCAAATCGGTTAATTCGGTTCGGTTTATGAAATATTTTTTCGGTTTGGTTTTCAATTTCGGTTAGTTTAAAGTTCAAATCAGTTATTTCGGTTTCAGTTATTTCGGTTAGTGTATTAAGTCGGTTCGGTTCGGTTCAGTTATTTTCATAACGACGGTTCGGTTCGGTTAGGCAAAAATGGGCAGTTCGGTTCGGTTATAACCGAATGCTCACCCCTAACGAGAGGAAATTGGCCAAATCGAGGGTGTTTTGGCCAGATTTTCGAGCCACCAGTGAGCCTATCGTGTTTAGAAGGAAAAATAGAACAAGAGAGAAGAAGAAAAACTAAGAACTTGGAGCAAAACTGGTGGCCAATAGCAAGAGGGTCATCGGAGAAGACGACCGAAGATGGCATGTGGGAAACACGCAAGGGTATGAGCGCATGGAATAAGGAAAAAAATAGAAAAAAAAGGAAAAATAGAGAAAAAAAATTATGGAAAATTTCTAAAAAGATTAGGGAATTTCATTTTGTTAATTTTTCCTAAAATTTGGTTAGAAAAAATATCAGGACATGAGTCTCAAGGAATGGCATGAATTTCGAGGAAGCTTAAACAACTAGATCGAAGTGAGTGGTTATTCCAAAAAATATACGTGGCGTGACTTGCCTAAATTGAGCATGATTCTCATAAGGGATTTGCCAAATTATATGTGATTTATGTGCATCTTGTCATATATGTGCATGTTATGTTATCTCGGTAATTGTGATATTGCATTAAATATGAAATTATTAGCATATCGACAATCGTGTCATCCATGTTATTCATGGTGGGATGAGAGTTTTGCCTTAATAGCATGACTTGCATTTCCTCAAGTGAGTTTTGTCGGAATGATCATAGAGATATCCCATGCCTTGTGTGTTTGTTGGGGGTGACTGTCGAGACTTTCGTGTTGGGGCTAGAATGCTAACAAAAGTTGCTCTAGGATGTCGATTCATTCATGTTCATGCATCATACATTCATAAAAATTAATTTTAAACCCTCACTTTAGAATATTCATTTTCTAATTTAGACTTTATCTCTGAAATATTTAACGTTCCAAGTGACACGAACAGTGAAAAAGAAAAGGCACTGTTCAAACGAGTCGGGCCAAGCCTGACCCCCATGGGGGGGCCAAGCCAGGCCAAAGAATTTGGGCCCACAGCCCGGCCAATCTAAGGGCCCGGCTCGGCCCCACCCGTGGCCCACTGGGCCTAGCCCGTTGGGACCCTATGGGTTGGGCCCATGAGGCCCTTATGGGCCCTTGCTCATTTATTTTTTTAATTATGTTATTCTTTATTAATTATTGATATTTGATGCTAAAAAATTTATATTTCGTAATATATATAAATAATAACCATCAATATATTTAAAATTTTCAAGCTAAATTTTTTATATATTTAAATTATAAATAAACATTTTTCTTTTTATGCGTGCATTATTTTTCATATCAATTCACAAGAAAATTTATAAGGCATATAGAATTTTGAAATATAAAATGATGAAATAATATTTAAAACTTAAGATAGAAAATTGTTTAAAAGGGAAAAAAAAGAAAAAAAATTAGTTTTTATATATGCATTATTTTAATTTTTTTTTTAAAAAAGGTCGGGCCCACCAGGCCCGGCCCGCTAGGTCTTATGGGCTAAGGGCCTGGCCAGACCCTCTAGCCCACAGGTTGGCCCGGCCCTATCCACAGCAAAAGAGGCCGGGCCCAACCTAGCCCTTTTAGTAAAAAGGTCGGCCCGACTCGTTTAAAAAGCCCTGTGGGCCGACCCGGGCCAGCCCGACCCTTTTGACATCTCTATTGAGATGTGATTGTACTGCTAGTCAAGTAATAGTCCTACACCCATACTAGGGCAAGTTGTAAGCACTCCCACCCGGATATCCCAACTACCCAGACTACCCGAATGGAAGCGCTTATGGGAGGAGAAATAATGAAACATAAGACATGAACTACCCTGGCATGCATACACAAGAATTAAAAAAGCGGAAGCTAAGCTATACACATGCATGCACTACGGGTACTCTGCTAACATAGCGGTCACCTAATAAATAAATGAATACAGACTCCTGTGCCGACATACATGAGACACGAGGAATGACCTGTCACAGTCAAAGATAATATGGTAAATCCCTCTCAAACATCAGAGTTGACGGGGGCTGACGGAACTGGCTGTACACCATACCGACTTTGCCGCTAGTTGCTATCTCCCTTGCCCTTGACCCACACTGCCACTACCTGGAATGATAGAAATCAAAGTGAGTCGAGAAACTCAGCAAGCATAGAGAAAGAAAGGTTGTAGGCTGAACATATCTAGTAAACCCTCCCTAGAACACCAGCCCCCAAGCACACACAAGCCATGAGACGCCCAATGCCGTATAAAAGCATAAATAAAAACACGTATCAGTCCTTGGGGCCCACACAAGACACACGGCACCCAAATCCCATACCAACTTCCCGCTGCCCTAAAATGAACCATATATCTCATACAAACCTGTGCGCACCATCCCGAGTCGGTGCTCCCATCACCCGAATGCTCGCGTCGGTCCTCCCGACACCCGAGCTATAGAATAATCGAGTCATAGGCTCCCTTGAAACAGTCCTCCTGTCTGAGACCTATAAACTGTCGGTAACCATACAATGCACATAAAAATACAATGGCGTAGTGAGCATCAACGTGATACACTGGCGCCCATACATTCAGGCATCAGGTCATGCTCCGCCCACATAGTAAACCACACACGATGCATATGTCTGTGCCAGATGCAATCTAATTATGCTAGAATGTTCGTGTTCAGACATACTCAATAAATGAATACCCCAACATGCATCCCGTACCCATGTGTATATCAAACTATGAACAGTAATACTACATATCAAATCATGCAGTAAATCACATACTGGTAGAGTTAGTCAACGATGTCCGGCACCGGTCAACGGTCAGTGACTAAGAGTGTCTGTCCGACGGTCCACTTCAGGGTCGTACAATAGTCTACTTCAACGTCACCAAACAGCTGACCCCTGCCCTACTGCTCGATAGCCCTAGCCGACCCGCACCCGAGAATTCCGAAAATAAACCCATACATCTAAGAACCTAGTCCCCAAGTTGGGTTCGACATCATTTCAAAGGAATGGGGGTGGTATAAACCCCTGTAGACTTTCAACAAGTAAAATTCTAGAAGTCTCAGATTTAATTTAAATTATACCAAATGAATAATAATTCAATAAGTAATGCTAAGAGCCGAATTGAAGTAAGGGATGGGGTAAGATACAAGAAACAACGGAGACTTATACGAAGGTTGTAAAGTTTAAAGAGGGGGTTTAGAGCTTGCCTTTTAATAGCAGATTCCCACTTTCTCGCTCTGCCGCTACGCAAATCAATAATTTTTACTGATTACACGAAACTTCAATATAAGGCCTATACGCGTATCTCCAATAATCTAGTTAAATCGATATAAGATCGAGACTATTACGGGTATAAGAGGTCACTAAAAATTAGAAAGTGAAGAGAACTTGTCTTATTTAGCAAATTTTTTGCCCTAAATGCCCACGCACTGCAAAATAATAATAGCACTAAAATAAGATTTAATCCATATAAAATGTTTAATACCAGCTGATTAACCTATCTCTCCCTTCAGATTTTCAATTGCGCATAGTAAAAATTAACTTTTGAATTTTTTCCTCTAATTTCTCCCTTCTTCGCGCCTTTTTCTTCTCCCGAATGCTCTCTATTTTACTCCCAATTTAGCTTCAATTGAAGCTTAAAATAGCAGAGAAATTCAGTCAAAAAGCATGGCCAATTTGTCCTTAAAAATCGTGCAAACAGAGAAGGTGTGGAGGCTATCTGTAAGGCCCCCACCTAGGTCCCCAAAGAACCAGAGCGGATGCCCTACTAAAATAAAGACAACCTGATAAAGAAGAACCTGTCATGCATGCCACTAAAAATATCAAGAGAAAACTGATAAAGGAAACTTGCCAACACGGCATATATATCAAAACCTCAACCTGCTATACAACAACTGAACTCTAGGCTAACATAGCCCAGGCATGCATAACATACAACACTGGCACACTGGCCACAAAATAACACAATCCATACAGACCCAAATAGACTAAAGAAATAAAGACAGTCCAGAAGTGGTAAAATGAACAAAAAGAAACCCCCAGGCTGGCATCTGCTAGGTCTGCATGGCCCTGTACACCATCTAACCTGGAAGTCGGGACCCACTAGACTCACCCACAACTGGATTCTTGCTGTAACACCCCACCCTATACAGGCGTGTTACTATAAGGAAATTCCCGGGGTTTCTTTTTTTTTTTTCATTTTCACCAAGTCTGATACTCGTGGCGCCTGTGAGCACAATCTTCACATGCAGATGAAAACCCCGAGAGTTCCAGTCTTACTCGTTTAGTTAATAATAACATAATCTCAACCGAACGAGATAATACAAACACAACGGAATACTTAATTAATCAAAATGACGTGGCCTACCACGTGTTACACAAGTTGTTTCCTATCAACATACATATAACATCAATACTAAAAGTTTACATCACCGACGTACAAACGTTCATACATATAGCAAAATAGATTACTATGCTACCAAATGATACAATGTCTATCACATAAACACCATTGGCTCCCCGGCCTCGTCCTTGGCTTCGCAGCTGTCCCTAACTGGAACGTTGAATGTTCCAGGGGCATAACCCAGGTTAGATGAATAAACATCTAAGTGAAAGCATGAAACAGATTATGTAATGCAGCGAATGATATATGAGCATGGCATACTAATCGACAATATGTATGACACGTCAAACTTGAGAATTTCCCTGACAAACTTAATCCCCGGGTGCCCTACCGTGTCACTCGGTTACCAGTCCCGGATGCCCTACCGTGTCACCCGATCACCAATACCGGCCCCGGATGCCCTACCGTGTCACCCGATCGCTAGGACTAACCGTGTCCCATTCTCAAGAAGACCCGGAGCGCCCTATGTGAACCCAATGAAGTAATGAAACTAGACTTTAAATGATATAAAAATTCACACGCCATGCACTAACATTTTAAAGTAAATCAGTTTATGCAATGTAGCGAATGTCGACACCATGACCATAAGCATAAAACTTGTAAAATAGACTAAGTCTAGGAGGGTATAATAGCTCACTAAAACTCACCAAATGCGTTTTAAAACACTTTAAAGACAAGGATAAGCTAGAATCAAGCCACTCACCTTAATTCGGAAAAGTTCAGATTTTGCCTCAAAAAACGTGCCACACCTCGAAAACTGTGTAAATCCTCTTCCAATGACCCAATTGACTCCTATTTCATCATTTAATACCTTTGGAATCAACATTCTATTTTTTTCATAATTTTTTCTATTTTTATTTAATTTTTAAACATCTATACCTTCGAAAATTCATTAAAAATACCAAACATCTTTTTTTTCAAAATTTTCTTCCATGATAATTCCTAAAATAATTCAACCTAAATTCTGGAATTAAAACCAAAACAAAAACACATCTCACGCGCCCTCACGCGCCACCCCGAAGCCCTGCGAGTGGGATTCACGCGCCGCCACCAGTCGTCTTCTCCGGCCTTCTTCTCCGGTTCCGGCGACTTCCTTTGGCCAAAACAACTATGGGGGCTTGTAGATCTCTTCAAGGCGACCTCAATGGTGCCTTTGTTCGTCCGAAACAGTGGCCGGAAGTGGGATTAAAACCGAGTTGCAGGTCACGGCGGCGACGGTTTCGATTTTCCGGCCAAGCTTCAAAACCTCTCCATTTCTACACCAAACGATCTTAAATGCTCCAGAAATGATCCTTAGAACACCAAGAACAAAAGCCCCTTATCCCTCAAGCTCGATTCGAGCAAAAACACGAGAATTTGTGAATGATTTTGTTTTTGAACCCTCGGCCGAATACCCCCTTTTATAGTCGATTTTCACTCGATTTTTCACCCCATCTTGCTCGTCCTCATCCCTTTAGCCCAAATCTAGCCTCTAAACCAATCGAAAAACAACAAATCAAGCTCTAGATCCCTCGAAAGATTCGGCCAAATCGGAAAAATCTTCCGCCATCATTTCCAGTCACGTCGCCGCCGTGCTCGGCCAATGGCCACCCCCTAGAGCTTCATCATCACCTGGCGAGCAAGCTAGCACCCTTAGGCGAGCTTCCCGATGCCTCCAGAGGCGGCTGCCGGCGGCCATGTGCGGCGGTCGCGTTCCCATGTGCAATTTTCCAAAATTTGCATTTTCACCCATATTTTTCTTAATTTGACATTTTGGCCCTTTCCTTTGAGTCTCTGATCTTTCTAAATATACCACAATGACCCTCAAGTTCTATATTTTCCATTTCCTTTTGGATTTCTGAAAACCTCGTTGATTCGACCTCCCACTGATATTTTGAAAAAAACTGCACTTTTGCCCGAACTCTCCTAATTGCGTGTTTTTGATTTCAAACCTTTGAAATCCCTGATTTTTACCAAATATCGTCCAATTGTGCCATTTTTCCTCAATTGGCTTATCTTAACTTGGTCATTCGTCTTTCGTTTAAGTTTTAAATATTGCATTTTGGCCTGAAATTTTGCTAAATATCGTTTTGACCCAAATATTCAAAAATTCTCTTATTATTTAATACCGGGTATTACACTTGCCTTTACCTGGAATGAAGAGAAAACAAGGTGAGTCCAAATGACTCAGCAAGCTCATAAAAAAAGGAAGGATGGATAAAGTAGGTGCTAAGAGTAACCCTTCATCTCAAACGCATAACAAATCAAAACTCATGCATAACATACCATGCAATCTCATAAACTGCCACAGGTACAAACTGCATAAGTAACAATGCACATATATAGGATCTTGGGGCCCAAATAAAGAATGCACTGGCACCCAAGTCCTTATCACAAATCTGCTACTGCCCTTAAGGCGAACTGTACCTGTCACTTGAGCCAAAGCTCGCTTGGGTGGGAGCGACCAACACCCGCTGGCACGCATAAGCGTCCAAAATAGAAACTGGGCACGCCGAAGCGTCTCTGAATAACTCGGTTCGGGAAACCCGACACCGTACAGCTGTATCTCAAGAACTGGCGCCAAGACTATGCAAATGCAACAAATAAGGGATGACGTAGTAGACCGGACAGGATACAAAGCCCCCATAAGCCAAGCATCTCGCCAAGCCTCGCCCATATAGGAAATCACATACAATGCAGTGCTCATGTGATGCAGAGGCATAATGAGCACAAAAGATGATACATAACCCCCATAAGCCATGCATCATGCCCTGCTCGCCTCGAATGGAAGACAAATATACAACAATATGCCCATGGCCAAGCACACAATCACATGAAACCCCCTTATGCATATCCCAAGCCCATGCATGCATATGAGCTGACAAGATACTGGTAATAAAAGAAACACATGCATTTACGCTCGGCCACAACAACCTCTAACAAGAACCTACCCACAGGTTCCTAGCTTCATTCCAGCAACAAATAGAAGGGAGAAACGAACCCTTCAAAGCTCACAAGGAAAGACCAACCATCTGGCAAAGATCAAACCAAGATGGAGAAACTAACCAGAAACAGGCCTATAATCCTCGAATGAAAGCGTCCACAACTCAACAGAGTAAATCCTCGAATGAAAGCATCTCCAACTCAACAGAGTAAATCCTCGAACAAAGAACCTAGAGCCCTCAAAATATGCATCTAAAATCTCATAGAAAGGAAAATTGAGAAACTAGCAATAGACAAGTTTAAAATAAAAACCACCAATGACTCTCAGTGAGTAAATCCTCACATACAACCTCAATGACAAACTTATAGTGTTCCTCAATAAATCCCCATATACAAGCTTATCTAAAAACTCCAATTATTACCTCTAAATCAACACACGATAAGGAAATAACAGTAAGGAAAAAAAACCATTCTCAAGAATAGGCTTGCCATCTCAAACAGACCCAAGGAGAAGAAAATGAGTAGGGGAGCTTGCCTTCGCCAATTTCCAAGATGCCTCGATTTACGTGCCCGACCTCGATTTGCGTGCACAGCTTCGATTCTCGTGCAAATCACTTCACCTAAATCATCAAAGCACCCAATTCATCATTTTATTCCAATAAATCTCAAAACCTATTTTCCATAATTTATTTGCATTATTCTCTAATTATCTTCCATTTTCCTCAATAATAATTTAAAATAAATATCTACTCAAATATTTCACCAAATATTTATCCATGGAAATTCATCAAATATATTTCTAAAAATATTAGAAATTCTAAAACTTACCTCGGCTTATTTTTCAAAGCCTCATTGATGCGCGTGCATTGACCTCGAAAAGCGTGCCCGAACCATTTTTTCTCCCCAAAGACTCTGGAATATTAATACAACTCCATTTCCTATTTTTCAAGATTTTTCGGAATCTTCCTCATATTTATTTCTTATTTTCTCTCCCTTTTTCTCCTTTTCTTCTTTTTTTTTTCTTTTCTTATTTTTCTTTTCCACTTCACTATTCACCTTCTTCAACCTCCTGCAACGCCTCCCCTGCAACTTCTTCTTCTTCTTCCTCTTTTCTTCCTTTCTTTCTTCCTCTTCTTCTTTCCTTCTTTTCTTTCTTCTCCTTCTTCTTCTTCTTCTTCTTCTTCTTCTTCTTTCTCGGTTTCACCCTGTTCACAGCCTCCTCGCGGCCATGCCCGAACCGCCGCCACCATGCGCACCGCGAACCAGCTCCTTGAGCGCCATGACCAGCTGCTTCTGCCGCTGCCCCGGCCATCGTCACGCACCGTCGCGACCATCGCGGCCTCAGCCGCGTCCCTGCCTACACGCACGAACCGTCGCGAGCTTGCTGTTCGCCCAGCCATTGCTGCAGCTTTGCCATTACCGCAACCAGCTCCTGCAACACTTCGAGCAGCCCGCGCCCAGCTACCAGCTTGCCTCTCGCGACCCCGACCAGCCTGCAACCAGCCTTCCCGCGAGCACGCACAACAGCCCCTGCTTGCTCAAGCTTGCGGCCATGGCCGCTTGGAGCTTGCGGCTATGGCCGCTTGCTGCAACCGGCTTCCATCTCCTCTTCCTCTTGCTCTAGCTCTCTCTCTCTCTCTCTCTCTCTCTCCCTCGGCCATAAGCTCTCGGCCAAGCTCTCTTCCCTGATCTTGCTCTCACTCTCCCTTGCAAACTCTCTCGGCTATTCTCGGCTCTCACACTGCCATGGCCGAAAATCGGCCATCTCTCTCTTTTAATCTCTCATTCTCTCTAAGTATGGCGAGCACCCGACAGCCTTGGCTAACTCTCCTCCTTCCTCTCGACATTCTCTGCCCAATGCCTCAAGTGGAGAACCCATTTCATCGAGCTTCTGAAACTCCCACGCCTCTGCTGCGCATGCTGCTTACATAACTATATAATATATATATATATATATATTATGTGTATTAACACATTTAATCCCCAACTTCTCATTAATTACACTTGATGATTGTATTAATAGCACTTGGGGAATTCTTAAATTGCATAAACTCCCTCTAATGGCCAATTATTTTGCATTACAATGCTTTTAAACCAACATTAATGACTTCGGGTTCACTTGATAAAATTAATTTTGCCACTGGGTCCTCACCGGGACCTCGATTCATCCTGAAACCACTGAAGGGTTGATCGTTATGAAAAATCGAAGCCCCCTCAGCTTTCCGCTAACTTCCCAGAAGTCCTTTATGACAATTCGGTATTTCGGTCTCAAATCACGGTTGTATTTCAACTGTACCGAAAATCGTCTCGATTCTAATTTATTTTAATTTCATAAATCCTTTCTCGAAATGCTCATCGAGACTATATCATTTTCTGCAGACATTCCCTCTTCGGGGCACTCCCGGCAATCGATTCGGCGATTTATTTTGCTACCGAGTCATTTTTCGGTATTTTAAACTCTCTTAAAATACGTGGCAACCTTATCAAAATTTCGGGGTGTTACACTATCGCACGGACGCACCAGTGGGCGCCACGTGGCCTCGCAATGGCCTGCTCGGACGCCCCGAAACAACGCCGTTTTGGCCGCCCTTTACTACCCAAAATAATTCCTTCTTCCCCCAACGCGCAAGCCTCCCGCGGTTAGATCTCGCGTCCTTGCCCAAGCCTCTCTCACACGCAACCGTCCACGCTGGCTACCCTCACTCAACATATAATGCACCCAAATTATATTTAACATGCAATCAGCCCACTTCCTAGAAATTACATTTAAACCCACAACTTTCAAAAACTTCCACATAAACCCTAAACTCAATTTTCCCTTATTACACTTGTACTCCGAACATTCCTAAAAATTCACCTAATTAATTCCAACTTTAATTCCATAGATATTTCCACATAATTTAATTAATTACCTTAATTTCCTATTTCCTCAAAACAACATAAATTATTATTTTTCCTTAAATCTCCGAACCCAATAATGACCTTAACACCGATATTTATAATTATTATTTATCTCCAATTTTGGGATGTCACACAAGTTGTGAAAATCTTGATAATAGATGACATGTTATAGTTACTATATGTGGATTTGTCTGTTGGATATTGTAATTTTTATGGTTATTAAGAACAATATTGAACGGTTTGAATTCATTTTTTATTTTAATATCCCATCAAGTTTCGATTCTGCTTCTGCAAGTTTCGATTCTGCTAAATATATATGTTTTAGGGATTTTTAAATATGGTATTTTGAGAATTTAGAGATGGTGTGGTGGAAAAATATATATATATATAAATGAAAATCTCAGAATAGTGACACGCCTTGAGAGAGCGTGTTGTTACAATTTGCTACTTCTAATGTTTCATCTATTATTTTTGGTTCTAAGTTTGATAAGAAAACTACATACTCACATTGATTTCTAAAATTAGATTTTGTTTTTACATCTAAGTTAGGATCTCCTAAAATTATGTTTTCATCAATATAGGATTTTTCTTTTTGCTGTGAATGTTCTTTAAGCATTATTAATTTTTAGTAGATTCTTCCTCAAGTTAATTTAGTATTTCCCATTTTCATCAATTTTACTTGAATAAATTCTTCCACTATTAATTTTTTTTGTTATATATCCTATAGGATTTGCTTGTTGGGATCCATAGCTTAGGAAAATTGCTTCACTACTTTTGGGATTAAACTTTCCTAAGTTACCCTTTCCATTATTTAATACAAAACATTTACAACCAAAGTCTCTATTATTGGCCTAAATGAAACCCTATTTAATATGTAACAGACAATGCTCAATACTTTTGTCCAAAAATGCCTATGTGAGTTATTCTCACATAACATGGTTCTAATTAACCATTTCAAATAGAGGCTTGTTTTTTTTCTTTCCACAACTCCATTTTGTTGTAGAGTTTCAAGTACAAAAAAATTGAAAGAAATGTCATTTTAATCACATAAAGTTTTGAAGGAAACATTTTCAAATTCTTTTTCATTATCACTACTAGCGCGCTTGATATTATTAAATGTTTTTCACTTTGTATATTTTTACAAAGTTCTACAAATCCTTTGAATATATCATCTTTCCTTTTTTGAAAAGCAATCCATCTATACCTAGAGTAATCATCTACTACTACAAAGATATAAAGTTTTCCTCCTAAACTGTGTGTTCTCATTGGTCTAAAAAGGTCCATGTGAAATTGTTCAAGAGGTCTAGATGTGAATACTATATATTTTAACTTAAAGATGATCTTTTATTTTTTCCTTTCGTACAAACATCTCAAAAATTATCTTTATCAATGTTCATCACAAAAATTATCTTTATGAATGTTAATCTTAGAAATCCCATTCACTAAATCATTTTTTTAAGATTTTAAAAATTAAATGCATTCTTGCATGTCCTAATCTCTTATGCCATAATACACTTTTATTATTATTCATGGTTACTAGACATGCTTCATTTGAGATTTCTCTTAAATTTGTTATGTACACACATTTTCATTCCTCTTACCACTAAAAATTTCATTATTTGAAGTTTTATTTATTACATGGCATTCATATTTATTAAATATAACATTGTAAACCTTATCAAACCACTGGCTAATACTAAGTAAGTTATGTTTTAGATCATTTACATAATAAATATTAGCAATAAAAGTTTGAGAAGATGTACCTATATTGCGTAAACCTTTAATCCTCTATTCGGAGCTGTCACCAAAGGTCACATAGTTTATGGGTGTCAATGGTTCGGATTGGTCTGGTTCTACAAGAATCCAGTAATCGAACCATTTTTAACGATTCCGAAAAAATAAGAATTATAACCGAACCATTACATATATAAAACCAAACTATGACCAATCTATCACACCAGACCAGTTTTGATTTTGTTTTGGTTTTATCCAATTAACATTTAGCTTCTAAACATTTTCGCAAAATATGAAATTTCAAACAAATTTATTAATTAAGATAAATTCATAACTTCATTAATGCTTCAAGTTTTGAAGTAAAAGTAGAATAAAATAATTCATAGACTATCTCATCAAATGATATTACATTGACCATTTAGTATAGCAATAACGCATAAAAGTCTAGAAATAAAAGAATTCATGAATAACAATAACAAATAATAAAAAAGAAATAAATAAAAACTAGCAGATTAAAATTGAAGCAACATAATCAAAGCAAAGTTCCCACTAACACCAGTAGCAACATTTGAAAGTATTCTCAACAAGTCAAAGACTCAAATTCTTAACAACAGCCCAAAAAATTCAATAGCAGCATTAACACATTCCTCTTCGAAAAAATTATAATATATATATAAATATAATATTAGTTCTGATTTGATTTGAACTACAGTTTGAAAAAAAAAAATCAATAATCAAATCAAATATATCGATTCTTAATTTTTTAAAATCAGAATATAACCTTTGAACTATAGAACCAATTCAAAAGGCACGATTCAATTTGATTTAGTCCAATTCACCTATTTTTAAATATTTTTTAACACCCCTAACATAGTCTCCTTAATGTTTCTCTAGCTAGTTAAATAATCTTCTATTGCCTGTCGTATACCTTGAGCAATCGTTGTCTATGTAACATTCGCCTCCCAAATTGGTAGGCTATAAAGCATATAAACTACAAGCACATAAGAAATGAAAAATAATATCCAAAACACTTGGATCCCCAAGATTAGTACCCTAATCGCTACAGAGTTCTTGTTCTTTACAACCCAAACTTTCTTTATCTTTTGGAATCCACACCTTTTTTATTTTTGTAAGGAATTTTCATTTTAATTGGACAGAATATATCCCTATATCCATAATTAGTACAAAATTTATATTTTAAACCTGTTTTCTGTTTAACTTTTACCTTAGTCATTTTTCCAAAGTTTTTATGGCAACCTTCAGTACATCCTAATCCTATTTTCTTATAAAATCCTTTTTGTAATTCTAACATTTTACTTCCAGCAGAAAACTTTGAAAGAACAAATTTTGGAATCTTTTAGTTCAGTTTCTAAATTTTTTGTTTGTTCTTTAAGAGACGAGTTTTCTTTTTCTATAACTTTGCATTTCTCCCTAGCTTTTATGACATAAAATATTAAAAATGAGGCATGTGTAAAAATAAAAAATAAAAATAAAATCATAAAATTTAAAAAATTTAACAACATTGTATTTTACTAAAACAATAATATTTTGTGTGCATATAAGTGTGATTTATCATGAGAATAGTTAGATTTTAATTTCATTATGTGACTTACCAAACTTTTTAAGCAAGTTATTTTTAAACAATCTTAGTATTAAAAAGACAATATTTTTCCTTTGTGAAAGAAAAATATTAACTTGCGTTGCTACCAAAACTCTGTAGAAGAAATAAAATATTTTACTAAAAAATATATTATGTAAAAAAAGGAAACCTTCATGTTTATTTTTTTACTTTATTTTTATTTTTCACTAAATACTTGAAAAACACTTATATTGATTGAAGATATATAAATAAATTATTTTCTCATATCTTAAAAAAAATGTATGAAATTGACAATAAAATGAGAGACCAATCATCACACCTCTGCCTCGAATCGAGTACTTGTAACAAAATGTGGGGCTGATTCCCTCGATACTTGAATTAATATAGTAAATAAGTACGTAATAAAGCATATTGAATGCTTATAATTGCTTGGTGGGTCTATGACCCTTATATAAACAGTGTGAGTCAAGATACTTAGAGTTATCTCTGAGATTCCTAACTAGTATATCTCAAGCTAGAGGCAAATTGGGACCAAATAGAGATGGTACCATGCTCTTGGGATATAGTTTGGTTAACTTGTGCGGTCTGTGACCCTTTGGGATATAGTTTGGTTCACTTGTGCGGTCTGTGACCCTTATATAATTAGTAGTGCAAGTCGAGATACTCAAAATTTTCTCTCAAATTTCCAACTCAGATATATATATCTTGGATTGGAGGTAAATCCAAACTAGATAGAGATGGTATCATGCTTTTGAGATATTCGAACTAGATAGATATGATATTATGCTTCGAGGATGTCCAAACTAGATAGAGATAGAGATGGCATGACCTTCCCAAATTTCTCAAGTTTGAGATGAGTGAGGTAAAGAAGGTGTTGATCCTTATGAAAGAATTCACGTATAATAGTGTGGGTAAAATTAAAATTTTTTACATGGATCAGATGTACACAACGGAAGCAATAAACACACATTATATACAGGTTGGATATTTAAGCAATATGTTATTTTATTATATGAAATACAATAAATAAATAAATAAATACCTCACGTCTGATTCTAAGTTGGATACAGAAACCGTTTCGGTATTGAGACCGAATCCATCTCACGTTGTGGTGCTCTTAGTCTGTCTACACCTAGTGTGCCTTCTGATATCACTTCGTGCACCTCTTCCTGTGCTAGCTTGAGGTTTTTATACCACCAACACCCTTGTGTCTCTCACGCATGACAATTATATGCATCAGTTAATTTACTAGAAACAGAATAGAGGAAGACAAAAAGAAACCAAGGTTAAGCTTTCTCTTATGCAATTGCTCACATCTAATACCCCTGCTCAGCCACTACTTTCTCACCCTCCCATTACATGCCACGTGGACCGTACTAAGAAAGCTGAGGCGGCACTAGGAGTTGACTCTCATCCACTAGCCAATTGACTGCCTCGATAATCAAGGAAGTTGACTCTCAATGCATTAAAGAGTCAATCTTTGACCCACTGCCGTCATTAACATATAATGACATACCTGAGATACATTGGTCACATAGTGATGACACCGGATGTAACATTATGGTATATAACTTTCTAGGTTCACTGTCTGCTAGCAAATAGATAACACCAAAACTAATTTAATATCGGCCAACACCTTAACCCATCATAGGAATCTCTCTATATACCGGCAATGATATGAGAGGTCATAAGAAGCGCCTCACAGTGGTTTAGGATAATATAGAAGACAATGAAGTCTTACTTTAAGTAAACCTATTACAGTTGACAATTACCGTTTGTTATAATCCTTCCATCACCTAGCGTCCCGATTAAGCGAGAATCATGGAATGATAAACTCACAAACTTAGTAACTATGTGTTAGTCTTGTTAAAACGACTAGATGACACTTCAAGAAACACCTTTTTTGATGATCAATCTACCCTGGTCATGGACTGTCCTAACACACTAACAGTTGATCACATAGGACGTTCACCCCATTAATATAACGAGGGTGACAGATCCTATCCTTGACACCTATTTCTATATACCAACAATACATAATAACGTAGACGAGCCTCTGCATCTCGCAATTGGATGATTTGGTCCATTAGCAAATCCCGCACACCAATATACAAGATAATTGTGTCAGTTTAAGTCTAAGGATCATTTATACTATCACAACTAGACGTCATAACCATTATCCACAATGCCATATTGTCAGTCATCAACATCACATTCAGTACGTTATTCTCTATCAACTACCCATAAATTTACTAGAGATATCCCCATGTCATATAGCATGTGACTCACTACCTTATCATCAGTAACTCATACTGATCGAGGTAGAAAACTTTGTACTAGTTCATACTTGACTAATCAAAACCTGTTACGTGTCTCCAAAAGTCATTTATAAATTTCTTGGTAAACAGAACCTATTTCTGAGAGAGACCCTAGAACTACTCATACATAGTAGATCTGAATACTTGGTTAACCCGGCACAAGTAATTGATCACCATTTCATCTTGGTGCTAGGCGCTCCCCATACGAGTGAGCAACTCATGTTCCCAAGCCAAAGTCCGGCACTCTACGGCTCGGCTCACTAGGTTCCATATTAGTCTCCAATCTGCACACCAAGTCATTTAACAAATCATTAGAGAAATAATCCCCGCCCCCTCTTTTTTTTTTCCCAAACATAAAGGTTCCTATACTTCTTAGCCAAGACTAGCACTCAACGATTGGACATCCCCTAATCATTACCTGACACCTAGACGTGAAGAATCACATCCCTTTAACTTGCTCTGATACCAAACTGTAATGGCTCGTCTCCTGGATCCCCTGTGCACCAAGAGCATCCATGAGAGGGTCATTATTTGAATGATATCGAATAATAACGCAACTACACTCACACACAACCCTTATTAAAACCATAAACTTTTTATCATATAACATCTCATAATCATCATACATAGCCACTCACAACATGAGCCCACTCAAGTTCACATAACAAACATCTAACTCAAAAACATAGAAGCATTACCCTGACCCACACACACGACACCCAGGATCTAGTTTTGGGAGAACTCTACACTTGCTATAATAACTCAACGATCCGGACCAAACCCTGTCGGACGCACTTGTGATCTCAGGATACTCTCACCTAGAATGATGGAAAGCAAACGTGAGTCACAAGACTTAGCAAGCTCTAGAAAGGAAGGCTGTAGGTTAAAGACAAAACTCTTCCCATAATACCCATGCAATTCATGTCAATGCAACGTCATACCATGCCATGAACCATACCTGTTTCTACCTTGAATGCATAACTTAAAGTATCTTTGCACATAAACGGTTATTGAGGCCCACATAAGACACACATTGGCACCCAAGTCCCACATAAAAACCTGTTGTGCCCTTAGACAAGATACCATATCATCATTCCTGACATGTATTTTCCTGTTCTTCAAAGCCTTGCACTCCCTGGCTAATCTAGCAGGTCCGTGCCTCATAATCCACCCATATCATAGCCTTGCACTTCTTGGCTAATCTACCAGGTCCGTGCCACACTCTCCAGCTAACCTACCAAGTCCGTGCCAACATCAAAATCATTCTCCTCACCATGCAATACAACACATAGAAATGCAATGGCATTTGTAACATAAACGTGATGTTAAGACCCCCATAAACCAAGTATCAGGCCATACTACGCCCACATAAGAATACACACATGCGAAATGCTTCTAAATGCACTAGCTCACCTAGGGAACTCAAATTGGCTCTTAGACCAACCAGGTCATGCAAATGCTCACACATCCCATCACATGAAAAGCATGTTCCCCAAATGAATGCAACCCAGTCCCTATGCAACACACACATCATGATATGCACAAACTAAGGCATGAATCTGGCAGTACCACCTTTTCTAATCTATCTAGCGCTTATTGTAACAGCTGATGACTGACGCCCATATATCCAGCCATCAACTGCCACCACCCACGGTCGACAATCAGTGGCTTTGTACATAATACCCTTAAGCCACACATGATCAACATTTAATTCATAACTTTTAAACTTAATATTACATAACTTTTCTCTGTAACTCTTCACGTTCATAGCCACATAAACATTATAATACCGTTCTCATTCTCATTTCTTATCATATACAAGAACCCATCTCCTCATTGATAATAAATCATTAACATAGCCCCATAATCTTGACCGTAGCTACTTTCTAAGAACCTAGTCCCAACGGGTTCGGCATCATTCCCAAGGAAAGCAGAACGATTCGAAGCTCCGTGACGGATGAAATGAACAACACCAAGACATCATTCACATAATTTATTTTATCTCCAATAAGCTCATTATTAACATATAAGTCATGAAATGGTTGTCACGTGGATTATCATTATTAATGCGTGGTACCGAGTCATGGTGAATGAGGGTTTAAAATACAAGAAAGCACAAAGACTTTCATGGGAAATAAAGAACATGAGAGGGGGGTTAGGAGCTTACCTTCCAATAATGGATTCCAACTTCCTTACTCATCCGCTGTAAAATAATAACTTTTTACTAATACTACAAAGCCATAGTCTAGATACTAAATCTATCAATCTAAAAATTAAATCCAATCACACAGTATCTAATATACTTACTTCCCACCTACCTGATTATACATACGCCAATTTAAATCCAAACTTCTTCACCCCAGATTTCTCCACTTCTTCGCTGCTGCTCGTTGTTCTCCTTCTTCAATCTTCTCCTCCAATTTTGTTCTCTTAATTTCCCTTTCTTTAATTGGCTTGACTTGCTACCCACGTTGTGCATCTTCCTTTGTTACCTTCTCCCCTCTTAACATAGATATATTTATATACATGGATAGCCACTAGAAGGCTTGGCAGATGCAAGGAAGGAGCAGACAAATAAGGTTGTAATTTTATTTACACCCACAAATTAATTTAGCAATGTGGAGGTTAGATTTCCAATTGAAATTTCTTAGGAGGATCATTACGCCTACCTTCTTCTATCCAATCCAGTTGACCACACTTGATAATTTCCCCACACCCAAGGTATGCGTGGCCATCCCTTCTGCCAAGACCATCACTTCCAACATTAGTTTGCTTTGACTTGCTTCATCTTTAATTTTATTATAATATTTGCTAATTCAAGTTATCACACACATTTTATATATGTAAACATAAAGCGAGCTCGGCAACCGCTCACGCCCCCCTTTCCCCGACAGTTGCTTCTCCATTTTATTTTCTTAATTTCTGACTTTTCTACAAACATATCCCTTCCTTAATTGCCATCATTATACACATTTAATTCCTCTGATTTCCCCTTCTCCAATGCTAATCCGAGCTTCCACGACTATGGCTGGGATTAAATTAAAATTAGAGAGTAATTGCTTGGCCCAAAATTAAATTGAAATTGGTGAGGAGATAAGGCTGGGCGGACAAGCGCAGCAGTGCTGGACGCGTGGCTACTGGTAGCTTTTGGCTTCAATTTGGGCACCCTAAACGATGTTATTTTGCAACCCATTGCTTGCCGAAAAATTTCCAGCAAATTCTCCAAAAACAAGCCTTCTCACTTAATCACTTCCATGAGCAACCACTTGACTGCCACCATCTTTATTATGTCTTGCCATAACATTAAATTTTAATTTAACTAAATATCCAAGTTTTATATTTAAACCAAATAAATTCCTTAAATAATCAGTGGAAATTGCACAAACTAACCACTTTACAAACAATAAATTCCTTTTTAACCCCTATTTTGTGAAAAAACGTTTTAGTCCTCTCCAAACAAATGATTTGCATCCTATAGCCACTTTCCCAATTCTGACCCCACCACTTAATATTTAAATCGAACACTTTATATAAATATTCAAAATGAAAAATTAAAACATAAAAGACCAAAATAAACCTGACCATAAAAATGAAACTCACTACCCCTCTACCTAGTGGAACCCACCACCCACCCAAAACCAAGCCCGATTGTTTTCCAAACCCAATAGCACCTTACCCGATCTTCCACGCCACTGCCAACGCAAACAACGGCCGCTGCAGCCACTGCCATTGCTGACTTACATCGCCGCAGCCACTGCCACCTCTAACTTGCACCGCCTCCATTGCCAATCACCCCCTGCAACCCCAAAGAAAGAGGTAAGAACGTTTTCCTTTGTAGTTGGGTTGGGTGGCTTGGGCGGCGGCGATGCGGCTTTGCAAAGCCCCATCGCCACCAGCATAGCTTTTCACCAACTCAGGCTTCGTCCTATCTGATGAAGCCCGAGGGCTTCGTCTGCAACAAAGTGCTTCGTTGCAGACGAAGCCCTCGAACTTCGTCAGAGAGGACAAAGCGACGAAGCCCGAGGGCTTCCTTGTCGATGACGAAGCCCGTATCTGGGCTTCGTTTCAAACGAAGCCCGGATCCGAGCTTCCTTGTCGACGAGGGCTTCGTCTTCTCCGACGAAGCCCTCGACCTTCGTCTGTAGTCGTTGCAGACGAAGCTCTAGGGCTTCGTTGAAGCCCGGATCTGGGTTTTCTTGGCCCGGTTATGGGCTTCGTTACAAAGCCTGTATCCGGGCTTTGTCCCAAATTAAGCCCAGTTACAGGCTTCGTTTGGGACGAAGCCCATATCCGGGCCTAGAATGAAAAAAATAAAAAAAATAAATTGTAAATTTTATTTTTTATTTTTCTTTTCTTACAATTGATAATTGTTAATTAATATTAATTTTATCTCAATTTAATATGTCCTATTCTACTTCAATATGTAAACAGAAAATATTGTTTGTGTATTTTATTTTTATTTCAATTTCAATTTGCCTATTACATGCTTCAATAAGATCTTGAGTTTGAATATCTGGCAGTATTGTATCTTATTTCAACAAGTAAATGAATACATCTACTTGCACATTTTGTCATCTTGACCAAGACAATTGTTATTCTTGTATTGTTTTTTTTCTTTTTCTTACAGATGGCTGACCAACAAATTAGGCAATTTACTTATGTTCATACTCACCGAGCATTACCGTCCGGAACACGGGTTACTACTCATTGCGGGATCAAACACCTTGAGACGATGAGGATTGCTCTAAACCGATATGAGCTATTGGATAGATTCCTAGAGGGCCCATTAGGATATTTCTTGAAAATCCCTCCATCACTCCATTTGACTGCACCGCAATTGATATATATTGTTCTGGTTAGGGAGGTGACATTCCTAGGTGCCTGCCACGATGAAATGTGGTTCAAGATCGGTGGCTTGGCATATAGGTACGGGAAGCAGGAATTCATACTTATTACCGGACTCCGATTTGGGGCAATTGATAAAGAAATTCTTGAAACGAGGACTAGTGCCCCGAACAATTTACATGCACAATTATTTCCACAGCACCATAAAGGAGTGTCTGGAGACGACATCAAAACCCTACTTAATAACAGAGAAGACCTGGTTTCAGATGATGTACTTAGATTGGTTTATGTTGCTATGGTTAACCTGTTATTGTTGGGCCTAGATGAGCGTGCACATGTGGATGATTTTTTGTGGACTATGGTTGAGAATTTAGATGCATTTGAGGCCTTCCCTTGGGGGACATACGTGTACAATAAGAGTCAATATTACATTCGAATGGCCACGAGCAAGGACAAGTTGAGTAGAGTTGGGAAAAAAATAAATATTTATGGTTTTGTGTGGACATTTCAGGTACAAGTTACTCTCTTTGTATTGTTTTACATTACTTGTATATGATTTTTCTATACTAATTAAATGTTTGTTTTGTTTTGTTCGTTTTTTGTTTTCTATTACTAATTTTTGTACTCTCTTCTTTACAGTGGTGGTTAATCGAAAAATTTACATGGATTCAAAATAAATGGGCCATCCCATTACCCGGAGCATTCATTCTCAGGTGCAGAAAGTGGTTGTCAAAAAAAAGGCCACAAATAAAAAATTACAACGATTGTCTAACGAATGAAGTAAGTGTGCAATTGAATCTAAATTTCATTTATTTTTGTTTTTGTTTTAGTTAATATCTATCTAAATAATACTATGTTGTAAGTACGAGGATTGAGTCCGACACTTGAGCCCACTGATGATGAGCGGGAAACGGATTTTTGGAGGTCCTTCAACCCAAAGCACTTGGTCGGAGAATACGTATTCAAATTTGGGGGTGGAAGGGGTGACGAGGATGAGGATGGTGGTGACGAGGATGAGCCTATACATACCCATGGAGATGAGCAGAGAAGGGAGGAGGATCAGGAGAAGGATGAGGAGGAAGTTTTACATAAAAAAACATATAAAGAAGGTAAGCAGGACGCAAGAGTCCTTGACAATCCTCAACACAGACCAGATGAGCACGGGGTATGATATTATTACAATAATGGTTTTTATTTTATTTTTTGTAATTATTTTTAATGTTTAAAAATTTGTGTGTTTGCCTTTTGTAGATCACCGAGATGCTAGTTCAAACGCTAGAGATGTTGAGGAGGGTAGACAAGGAAATGAGTGTAATGAGGACAGAAATGGTACAAATGAGGATACATTTTGACCAAGAAATAGGTCAAATAAGGAAACATTTTGACTGAGAAATGGGTCAAATGAGGGCCCAGTTGCTACAACTAGAGAGGGCGTAATGTAGTCTGCATATTGACCATTCCTCAGTTCACATCGATGATGGCGATGAGCAGCACCTAGGTGGTGATCAGATATATCCTAGTCAGCACGATGGCGATGACGAAGCATCTACATCTATAGTAAGTTCCAAATTTATACGTTTACATATCAAAATTTGAAGTACAATATTGTAATAGTTAGTTTATGTACAGTTGCAGGAAAATGATGTGGTTAGGGTTGGCAAGCGACCTATGCGAGACAAAAAAAATCGCAATTTTGTATGACACCTTTCATTGATCCTATTCGATCAAAGAAAAGAAATGTGGATGTCGCGGTGGAGGGGTCGGACGCAGTGCCACAAGTGGGGGACGATGATCTTAACCCCCCTGAGGGTTACACTGAGTTCATAACATCCAAAGAAAATATTTTATATGTAACTAGTCCCATATAGAATTACATTAACAATACATTTTGACATTTACAAATTATAATTCTTGGTTATTGTAGTCGTGACACCGGGTACCTTGAATATCTATCCCCGACTAACTTTCGATGCATAGAGGACATGAGCGAATGGTTGGACGACCATCACATTGATAGTTACATGTGTTGCCTTAGACGTATACAATCGCGTCCTCTATACGACGACAATTATGCTATCATGTCGACCCTGCTATTTGTGAGTGTTGCAACCATTACTTCTTTTATCTTTTGTTGTATCTCAATTTAGTATCTAAATAAAGTTTTTTTATTTTATTTTGCAGTCATATATATCAACTTTTTGGACTCAAGAATATGATGGAGACAATGGGAAAGTTTTTGATCCTTCTACGACGATTGTCCCGACGGAGTAGACATGTTTTGTGGACGGGAGCAATGAAGGGAATCTCCCTTAGTGGACGGTCGACAATATAAGTGTTCTTTAATTGATTTGATGGATTTTTATATAGTATATGACTAACGTACGAAAACAGGTGTTGCTCCCGTGTAACTCCGGATGTCTATACTTTTCGTAGACAGATTGGAATATTTTTGTATAGACATAGCAAACTTGTAGTAGATTGATATATTAGGTAGTTTTATTTAGATTACTAGTACTTGATGTATATTATATTTTTATTTTAGTTTTAGTTTTTTTGTATAAACATAGCAACATTATTGTTCAGGTTATGTGGTTTGTGTTGACGGCATATAGTTTGTGTTAGTGTAGAGGGTAATGGTTGATGGTATGTGGTTTGTGTTGATGGCATGCAGTTTGTGTTGTTATATAGGGTAATGGTTGAAAGTGGTTTGTGTTGTTGGTTGTGGTTTGTGGTTTGTGGTTTGTGTTGTTGCAAGTTTAATGGCATGAAAACAGGGTAGACTTTGCCGAAATTTTTTGTAATTTTGACATAGTAGTATTGTTCAGGTTGTGGTTTGTGTTGTAATTTTGACATTATTTCAAATTTTTTGTAATAATGGTTGAAGGTATGTGGTTGTGGTTTGTGATATGTAAGAGAGAGAAAAATGAACATTTTCAGGTTTGGTGGCCAACTAAGCCCAAAATCGGGTTTGGTTGCCCACTAAGCCCAAAATCAGGTTTGGCGGCCCACCAAACCCGATTTTTGAATTTTTTTTTTCTCATTGAAATCGATACGCACAACATTAAATAAAATTATTGTTTATAAACTTCACTATCATTTTTTAGATAATCATATCATCTTTGTCTAACATTATGCTTAGTAGCTAGAACACTTTGATCATGGATTGCTTGATTGATTATCAAATTTTTCCATTGTTGTGAACCCTAAGTTCAATCAACCCTTAAAACATAATAAAAAAGAGATCATTTCTGAGGTCAAACAAGTCACGGAAAAAAATAAAAAAAAATAAAAAAAGAGAGAAAAATGAACATTTTCAGGTTTGGTGGCCAACTAAACCCGAAATCGGGTTTGGTTGCCCACTAAGCCCGAAATCGAGTTTGGTGGCCCACCAAACCCGATTTTTTATTTATTTTTTTTTTTTTTGCCTTTTTTTTATTTCTCATTGAAACCAATACGTACAACATTAAATAAAATTATTGTTTATAAATTCACTATCAATTTTTAGATAATCATAACATTATCTTTGTCCAACATTATGCTTAATAGCTAGAACACTTTGATCATGTATTGCTTGATTGATTATCAAATTTTCCTATTGTTGTGCATCCTAAGTTCAATCAACTCTTAAAACATAATAAAAAAAATATCATTTCTGAGGTCAAACAAGTCACGAAAAGAAATAAAAATAAATAAAAAAAGAGAAAAAAATGAATATTTTCGGGTTTGGTGGCCAACTAAGCCTGAAATCGGGTTTGGTTGCCCACTAAGCCCTAAATCGGGTTTGGTGGGCCACCAAACCCGATTTTTTATTTTTGATTTTTTTTTACCTTTTCTTTATTTCTCATTGAAACCGATACGCACAACATTAAATAAAATTATTGTTTATAAATTCACTATCAATTTTTAGATAATCATAACATCATCTTTGTCCAACATTATGCTTAGTAGCTAGAACACTTTGATCATGGATTGCTTGATTGATTATCAAATTTTTCCATTGTTGTGCACCCTAAGTTCAATCAACCCTTAAAACATAATAAAAAAGAGATCATTTATGAGGTTAAACAAGTCACGGAAAGAAATAAAAAAAATACAAAAAGAGAGAAAAATGAATATTTTCGGGTTTGGTGGCCAACTAAGCCCGAAATCGGGTTTGGTTGCCCACTAAGCCCGAAATCAGGTTTGGTGGCCCACTAAACCCGATTTTTGATTTTTTTTTTATTTTTTTTTCCTTTTCTTTATTTCTCATTGAAACCGATACGCACAACATTAAATAAAATTATTGTTTATAAACTGCACTATCAATTTTTAGATAATCATAATATCATATTTGTCCAAGATTATGCTTAATAGCTAGAACACTTTGATCATGTATTGCTTGATTGATTATCAAATCTTCCAATTGTTATGCACCCTAAGTTCAATCAACCCTTAAAACATAATAAAGAAAGTATCATTTCTGAGGTCAACCAAGTCACGGAAATAAATAAATAAAATATAAAGAGAGAGAGAAAAATGAAAACACTTTTCACATTCTTTTTTGTTTAATTTTAAAAAATTTTGGCAAAATCTTCCTTGTTTTCCTTCCATTGAACCTATATTAGAGACTCAGTCTCTTTTTACAATAACATACAACCACAATTCAATTATTACAAATTTTGATTGATGCAACCACAATTTAGGTGAAAGAAACCAAAAGATTACCATTGCTAAATTTATTCCTATTACAAATAATAATGTAAAAAACAACATTCATTCTCCATGACAAAAGTAAATATTGGGTTGATGTTGTGTCCGAAGCCTTCTGGTCATCATTTTTTCTCTTGTAACAGTGATTTTTGAGCATTGCTGATACACAAAGGAGATATGGTCAATAAGAAATCCAAACACACTGTAAATGCGAGTAAGAATCACATTGTTGTTGAAACGATCTAACAACTATTAATTAATAACATAAGTGATGACTTTATCATACCTGAATGAGTTCATGTATATTAATTGTTTACATTGTTGTCAAGGTTATCATCATCTAGATTGAACAATCGTACAGGGCATCGACGACGAGTGTGTCCAGTCTCTTTACAAATACTGCATTTTCGACTAGCCCTTGTAGTGGATATTGCAACGTCTCTTGATTATAAAGTAGCTGTTGTGCTTGACTCTCCAATGGAGGAAGACCATTCATTAGGCAACCAAAACAGTTGTGTCCCTGTGTACCTCATTTTCCACATTTTTTCCTTCGACGAGCTTCCCCAGCGAATGGAATCTGACCCTCTGTCGGTCTACCAGGTTGTCTTCTTTGTACGGGTAGGTGTACAACCACCCCTCTAATGTGCACAAGAATAACCCAAGCAGACTTGTTAGGGACCGGATTGATGGGAAATTCATATGCTTTTCTGACCCATCTTGAGGTGTAATATGGATAGCAAAACGAATAGTAGTGCACCTGCATGAAACTGTCACCATACAATAAATAAAGACAGTGTTAATATCATGTTATGAATGAAATAAGAATAATAAAGTCAAATCATGATACCTGCTAGCAGCAACAGCATAAAGACATGGTAATTGATCAAGGTCCTACTTATGACAACTGCATGTCTTCGCAGCAATGTCAACGATCCCATCGCCTTCCTTAGCATGTTTCACGAGGAACTTGTTCCCGTGTATTATAGAAACTATGCTACATCCTCGATCTAATGTTTTTCTATGGACAAAGTTAACATACACTACTGCAGCTGAGGTAATCTCAGTTTCGAGTCTGACAGTAGTAGCACATCTATCACTGAACCATTTCTAAAGCATATGTCTCAAAAATTCATGTGCACTCGTTATAGGCAACCGACATGCTTTCATCATGCATTTATTGAGAGACTCGGCAATATTGGTGGTCATCATGGAATATCTTCTTCTCGGACAATATGCACGCGACCACTTTTCCATTCTTGCTTCTACTAATGTCAGATGCGCCTGAGGATGCATAGACTGTATTTCTGCCAAGTATGTATCACACTCTACTTGGGTATAGCTGTATGTTGCACGGTAAAATGTCTCCATCACATCCTTTCGCTATCTACATCATTTCTTCAAGTTTTGCTTAAGGTGGAAGAAATAGAATACATGTGGGACATTAGGGAAGACAAAACTCATCGCATTCGCAATGCTTTGGTGTCGATCGGATACGATGACCAAATCCTCTGACACGCCGATAGCCTCTCTCAATTTTTCCAAAAACCAAATCCATGATTTGTCAGACTCACCATCTCCAAATCCAAAAGCGATAGGATAAATCATCTCTTCCCCATCTTTACAAGTGGCAACAAAAATCACCCCTTTGTATTTACCTTTCAAGTGGGTGGCGTCAACGACAACAACTGGTCTTATGTAAGACCGAAAACCCTTAAGGGAAACTCCAAGTGCAAAAAATGAATATAAGAAACAATTATTTTCATTTGTTTCTATTGCCGTGATACTGTCTAGATTTGTTTCTTTCAACATGTGAAAATATGAGGGTAGCTGCTGAAATGACTCATCTGCATTACCGTAAGCGAGTCTCTTTACATGCTGTAAAGACCTCCAAGCTTTAGTGTACATGATCTGCACACCATATTGCTCCAACAACTCCCCAATTAGCATTCCAGGTGTATATTCACTAATAGCAACTAGTTCTGAGAACAAACTCCCTATGACAATAGCTTTCACACTTCGAAAATGTGAATCGTAGACATCTAGAGTACATGTGTGACCCAGGATAAACTTCACCACATGTCAAAATGTACAACCAGGTCTACATCTTGCACGAAGCAGAAACTTACAGTTCACATCTTTGCAACCGACCTCAAATCGAATAGTGCACGAACGTCTGATTCAATAGTCCATCTTCACATGAACACAATATTGTCCAAAGGCCAATATCAATTTCTGTTTACTTTTAAATAGTGCACCTTGGTAAAAAATATCACCCTAGAGGGGAATCAACACTTCAAGTCGCGTTGCCTCAATTGCACAATTTTCTACTCCAGGAACAACCCAATTTCCTTGTAAAGGGTTGTCCTCAAATTGTGAACCTGAAAATCTTACTTCAGGATAATTCGAACTGGCTCCTCCTTCATTACCATCACCACTACTATCATCATCATTATCATCTGTTTCATTATCACCATCATCATCCATGTGTGCAGCATCATCTGACAAACTAGTCGTACCATACGTACCAAAATCATTATTCCACATTGGACTATGTGTTGATGTAAGTGGAATGTCAACACCTGTATCTTGATTGCCACCACAAACTCTAACATCTTTACTAATCATATCAACATAAATCACTTTATATCTGCCTCATTCGCACATAACAAACTCAACACTATAGTCGTCATCGATAGGGAACTTAGTACTTGGAAGATTGCTTGATGTTTCACTTAAAAATGAATGTTGATGTCGTACATTGTTTTATCAATTCCCGTCACCATGTAAACAATATCAATCAATTGACTAAAAGTCGCATTCTTGTTAGCCATCATACGCTTCTTATTCCCTCCAATGTACTTATCATCATCATTCCATTTCCCATTCCACATGATGACCAACGACACTTTATCCATTGCTGCAAAATTAAAAACAAGAAGTTAGGCTATTAAACTCTAATATTCCCCAATTCTTTTTAATTATTAGTAAGTATAAAAGACTTATTTTTTTAGATTTGTACAATTCAAATGATTTTTGACTTATAAAAACTACAATATTATTTTTTTGAATAATTATGTAGTTTCTAACAAAAAATTAGTTCTGTAATTTCTGACAAAAATTTAAAATTCACTCCTAGAAATTTAAAAATTTTATGAAAAACTTATTAAATATTTTAAACTAACTAAATACAAATAATACTCCTGATAAACCCGGCACTGGCTTTGGTGGGTGCCAAACCCGGCGCCGGATTTGGTGGGGGGTGGGTCGGCCGGGTTTGGTCAACCAACAAACCCGGACTAGGTTTGGTTGGCGCCACCAAACCCGGACCGGCTTTGGTCCGCCACCAAACCCAATCCGGGTTTGGTGGCGCCAACCAAACCCGGTCCGGTTGTGTAGATTTAAATTTTTTTTTTCTTTTCTTCCACACAAATCCTTCAAATCTGGAATAATAGACTAACCATATGTTTTTTACTCACAATTATAATCATTCTACACAGCTTAATAAGCAATGTGAACATAAAAATAATTGAAAACCAACCTAAATAGAAATCGTAATCAATACCTTGAGATTGAGAATGCTTGTTGGTGAGGATGGTGAAATTTGGTGAATGCGACTTCAATGAAGTCCTAACTGTGATTAATGAAGAAGATTGAATGACCCAAGCAGCAGAATATTGAATGTAGTAAGAATGGTTGAGTTTTGATACTTTCAGCAATGGAGAAGAAAGAAAATAAGAGAGCGTGAATGTTGAGAGAGAGGATAGGTAAAGTGAAAGAGAAAGAGGCAAGGGTATTTTGGTAAATGAAGATAAGGGTAAGGTGGGTTTTCCAATTTAAAATCTCATTAAAGGTATTTTAGGCATCTCACATAAAACTGGCTATAGAGTGCAATTAGTTTGTTTGATTTGTCAAAAACGTTTTTTTACTAGAAAGCGGTTAAAAACAATTTTCCAAATTTCTTTTAGGTTATTTATGAATTCATCCCTAAATATAACCATACATTATATTAAAAATAATAACTCATCCAAGTACCACATTTCCCAAGTTAGTTTCTTAAATTCCCTCAATTCTCAGGAGATCATACAAAAATTACCTTAGGCATGAAAACTAAATGTTTACTATTATTTTCCTCAAAATGATGGGACGTTATATTCCTCCAAATTAGTTTTTTTTTTTCTGAAAATGTTTGAAATAATTATCATAACAAGTGTTTAATTACTATATTATCTTATTATAGTGTTAGAATATCAACACTAATGTTATTTATTGTTGTTATAGAATTAATACTTTTTCTGAATTATTCATAATATGCTCATATTATAATTTAGAATTATTATTACTATATTAAAACCGTAAAAAATCAGATTGATAGTTATAAAATTAATTTTACCAATACAATATTTATTCATATTTTCAATATTACAAATTAATTACAAATATTAATGTTGAAATCAATTAAAAATTTTGCTTATTTCTATAACCTTAGAAATTTTATAATGTTAATATTTTTGTAATTAATCATGCATTTAATATTTGTAGCACCTTTATTGTCAATATTATAAATAGTCAATTTTGAAATTCATATGTTTCTATTTATGTTATATTAATCTAAATGCAACTAGTATTAATTTTGGTAACTAGATTAATTAAAAACCTGTTTTTCCTAATAAAATAAAAAACAAAGAAGAGAAAGTGAAACAAGTGAAAAAAATATATCAAACTATCTATATATAGTCTGGAGAGGACTCAAATGAGGGAAGAGGCCGCATTAGGGCAAATAACCAGGCCAGCTACCTTATAAGGCCCAATAGAGAAACAATGCAAACCCCCCACCCAAACCCACTGGGTTAAAGTTTTCAGTTGTGATGACAGCTCAACTCTGAGCTCAAATAATCTAAAGTTAAATATACAATTACAACTATCCAAGAACATTGCACAATTCATCATTTACGTTAACCATAAAGTCAAATAATCTAATTAATTTAGTAAAGGCATCCAACAATACCAATTCAATAAAAATCAAATCACAAATAGCATATCAGAAGACCCATTTGTATCCCTACTCACCCTTAGAATTAGTCTATCTAGTCTGAAAATGGATACCAAAATGGGCAATCATCCAATGTAAAGCTTTCAACCCCAAGAAAGGAAAAGGTGTGAATTTGAGAATATTATCAACTTTACTACCGGAAGAAGGCTGGTATTGGGCGGATGCTTTAGACTTTGGTGGAGAAGCTTTCTATTCTCTTCACCTTATGCATTGTTTATTCTTCCTTTTTCGTTAATTTGCTTTTGTGGAAGAGTGTGGATATATATAACAAAAAGCTACCTATATTTATGTATGTATGTATGTGTACTTTGGGCCCAATATATCTAGACGAACATGTTCCTAAAGTAGTTTGAGAGTGATGATGATCGAGCTTGTACCTGAAGACAAAATAGGATTTACGCTAGCTTCTAATTATTCAATGCTTGATTGGCTTGTGGCTATAGCTTGTGCATGATAACTCATGCAAAATAGGATTTACGCCGCATCATGCATCGGACATTTGGACTGGATTGGATCCTCATCCATCCTCTATTTGTTTAATTCGCTATTCTTTAATTTCCTGCCAAGCTAACATCGATGACCTTTATTCTCATTCTTTTCTCTTTTCCTTCCTTAAAATTCCACCTTCATGCATGCTAGCTGGCTAGCTGCAGCCAGCAATGCACCCAACACAACCAACAATGGTCAGCCGCTCGGCCGCTTACGGCATGGCGGCACATTTGATGACGCCGGAATCAGTGGCCAAGCTCTGCGATTTTTGGAGGGGGGAGGGCTGCTCTATTCCCTTCGACGAGAGAGGCAACACCATCCTCCATTTGCTTGCCATGCACGGCAAATGACTATTTTGCTGCTTGGGTTTAAAAAGATTTGAATGACTATTTTGCTCTTTTTTTTCTCTTTTCATAATGATCATTTTATCCCTTCCTCTCATCTCTCCTCTCTCTCTACTTCCAACTCCAGCACCGCCTCTAACAGTCTTTCTTTTGTTGCCTATCACTGCCTCGCACTCGTCGCCCGCACTGCATCCTTGTCTGACCTACTATTGATGCCCGCCTCACCCTTGCTGCTCATCGACCGTTGCATTCTCGCTTGGCCGATCGCCGCCCCCTTACCTGTCGCTCACAAACCCCTGCCGCCCACTACATCCTCACCTGGTTGACCGCCGTTGCGAGAGGCAAGACACCCAGGCGAGGATGCAACAGGCAGCTAGTGATGAGGGCAAGGCGAGCGGCGGTGGTCGATCAGGCGAGGATGCAGCGGCTAGCAGCGAGGTGATGTTGGAGGGGGAAGGGGAGAGAGGAGGGAAGATGAGAGAATATTGTGAATTAATCACAATAAATTCTCTAATTTATCATGAGAACAGGAAGCCCTGTAAAATTCTTCCTATATGAATAGCATGACTCTATATAAATGCATGAATGCCAAAAGCCCGTGTATATATATATATATATATAAATACAGGTTTAATCTGAATAATTATGGGTGTGGTGGACAGGTCTTGCGATTAAGATATTGACGTTGCGACCGGAACTGGCGAACGCAAAAGACGAGAAGGGCACGACGGCGCTCTATCTTCTGGCCATAAAACCGTCGTCGTTTCGAAGTGGGTCCTCTTACACGCCCAGAAATCTTGGCTGCTGGTCCTTTGTTCCCTTGCAGCTTGTTGCCATTCTCATCTACATCTGTAAAGTCAAAATCATTTTTAGTATTCTTTTATTTTTAGTGACAATTTTTATTATTATTATTATTAGAGTTACAAATTAAATTAGATGATTAAGAGATAAATACTAAAATATTTAGAGCCATTTACTAGTACCTCTAATATAACTAGATTTATTTGTGTTTACAGGACAAATTTATTTAGTGAATTGAAGCAAATATTAAAATTGTAGTAATTAAATATTTATAGAATTAAACTTTCAAAATGAATTAAAAATAAATGATTTCTCTCATAATTTATATATATATATATATATTGGAGCAGGTTTGCGTACAGTGATTGGTTACGAGAAATTTGATAGCAGTGGGGGCAGAAACCAACTCCCTACCACGTTAAAGCCGTCTTTAATATTAAAATTAATCACAGGTCTGTATTTATTTTATTATTTATTAATAATAATTTGCTTTCCTTAATATATTAATTAGTCTTTAATTAGTGACGAATTTGTTTTCTACTGCAGCGTTCAGAGGCTTCATTGCAGGTTGGTGACATTGTAAATCTATTATAATTATTTTCTTGTTTGTTGTGGGATGATGATGATGATGATATTGATTTGAAATTGAAGTGTTTCCATGGCTGAGAAAGTGCGACGAGGCGAAGCAGAGGCACACGTGTGCCATGAAGCTGGTAGAAAGGCTGATGGATTTGGAGGACGACTGGAGCAACTACACAGGGCAGAGGAACCCTCTGATAGACGCCGCCAGGAACGGCATCATCGAGCTGGTGGAGGCCATCCTGGACAAGTTCCCCTTCGCTGCCTACACCTTGGACGGCGACGGCAAGAACATTGTCCACATCGCCGTGGAGCAGAAAGACAGGGTTCTCTACGACTACTTGACCTCCATTCCCGCCCACAAGGACATGCTCGCGGACATCGACAAGCACGGCAACACTGTCCTGCATCTCGCCACCAATGTCAGCTCTAGCCCCGGAATGCTTCTCAACCAGATGACCTGGGACGTTTGTTGGTTTAAGGTGAATTGATTAATAATGCCTATATATATATATATATATCGTGTCAATTATATATGGATTTAACAGAGTCTTCCTATTCTTCTTCTTCTTATCCGGTGCCCGCCGGCAGTGAATATTCTACGATTCGCTGCCTCATTTCCTGCAATACAAGAACGAGGAGGGGAAGACGCCAAAGGAGATGTTCAAAGAAAATCACTCGACCGTGCAAGAATCGGCGGCTCAAGCCATCAAAGACATGAACAATGGGCTGATGCTGGTGTCGACTCTCATCGGCACCGTCAACTATGCCGCCCTCTTCACCCTCCCCGGCGGATACGGCCAGGAGAAGGACGTCCCAGAGACCTATGGCAAGCCGGTGCTTCTCAGCAAGGAGGAGACGAAATCCGAACTCACCCACTTAATGTGGTACCTATTGCTCTCCCTCTTCTCCTTCCTGCTCTCCATGACGAGCATGCTCTCGATCCAGTTGTCGCGCTTCCGCAGCAGCGACTTCAACATCGCTCTGCTGAGGTTCATCGTCGCCATGACGGCGCTGTTCAGCTCGGCGGTGTTCACTTCCTTGGCGGCGTTGGCGGCGTTTACGCTGGATCGCCTAGAGGTTAACAAGAACTGGTTGTTTGGCCCGGGGATCTGCGGCATGGCGCTTTTGTATTCGGACACTGTCAGCATCACTGTGATTTACATGTATTATGCTTTACGTTACTCGTTTCGAAACAAGGGGCAAGAGATCTTGGACCTGCTTATTTGATTCAAATGTTTAGGGCACCAACCAACAACATGTGCAAGGAAAATGGGCTAATCTTATCATTTTTAGGCAATTGTTGGCAATTGTTGATTGGAAGAGAGACTGGTGACCACTTTGTTGTAACATTCAATCCCTCCATCTTATTCGTTTTATTCTACTATTGTGTGAGTGTGTAATTTTCATGTAACCAATAAGTCTACATTGCAAAGCAAAGTTTATGTGAAAAATGTAAAGAATCAGGCATTATATATAAAGCACTTTAATTCCACATGCAACCACACCATAAATAAATAATGAATGTTATAATTGTGACTTAAAATTTTAATTTGTCTGTGATTAAATTTTTTAATTTAATCGTGATTATATATTCGAATTTAACTGTGATTATGATGTTATTAAATTCAATTTTATATAAGATTTATTTTATTTTAAAGAATATGCTTATGAATCATTTTTTTATTAGGATATATCACGAAATATTTATCCATGAATATTATCCCCTGAAAAAACTATAATATATATGAATCCTTCTACATAGCCTGACAGCCTTACTGAGAGGCTTACCGAAGGGCGCAAAAATTATAAAAATAACTTCACCCAAATTGCAAATTTGCTTTCCCTACCCTCACCTCCTCTCTCATTTCTCTCCTTTTTTATGGACTCCTCCAACAACCCCCGACTGCTGCTGCATCGCCTGGGATGCCTCACTGCTTTCGCTTCTCTGTCTCACCTTGTTGCCTTGCTGACCTCTGTTGTGAGGCGAGGATGCCTCATCGCTTTCGCTTCTCTGCCTCACCTCGTCACCTTGTTGATCGCTATTGTGAGGCGACGAGTTGAGACGGGGAGGTGAAAGTGGCGAAGTGATGTGACAGCAGTCAGCGAGGCAGTGCAATAGCAATTGACGCTTGTGGGAGGCAGCAATGGAAAGGGAAAGAAAACAGAGAGGAAGCGGGAGTAAGGGAAGCAAATTTGTAATTTGTGTGAGGATATTTATATCATTTTGTGTCCTTCGATCAGCCTTTTGGTAAGGCTATCGAGTAGAGTAGATTAATCCAATATATATTAACCAAAAAGTTCATAACAATTCTCATTCGGGGACAGATACTCTCGCTATTGTGATGGTGTAGCAGCCTTAGATCCTGATCCTATCTCAGCCACTTACTGCAAGACATGTTCCACTATGCGGTCCACCCCATTATCCATGACGTCTTCTAGCTACAATCCCAGATAACTCTTAACAGATCTCAGTCATATCCATGACTAGTGTTGGTGGCAGTGTCTTTCCAAACCAAGGGAGGCTAACAGCATGGGTTTTAAACCTATACCATAAACTCACACCTTTTTTTTACCACCAACAACCTGCAACCAAAGACTCAATGTGGGTTCGGCACCATTGCTCTTTCCCTCTTGGGTTGGGCCCTTGTTAGATGCTTGGGGCGAAGCCGCTTGTTGCAATGTTTGAAATCCAGTTTGCAAAAGTTATGGATAGCTAATCAAGAATAGTACAATGATTATCGTGGAGGGCAATTTTAAAAATGAAAGGATTGCAATGAGATAAGTGGTTTATACTTACAAAAGTGTTTTCGAACCAGTGGCAGATTTACACGTGAGCAGTCCATAATTAAAATTAATTTTTTAATATAAAATTTTTTTTAATAATAAATTAGTCTAAAATAAAATTTCAACCCACTCCAAAATCTGTAATGTGTAGTTTTACATCTAAAAAAAAAAAATTCAAACGTCTCTTCCTACATAAATTTCTAGATCCACCCTTCTTTCGAACATTAAGTTAACAAATTGGGGGGTGCCCTCCTTCGTATGGGTCATAAGGAAGAGGTTATATGTGGCAGGCTCTATACCATGTTGACCATAGTACCTAAATCGTATATCATCAACACAATAATTTTCTTATATATTTTAGGTTGGACCTTTTAAAAGACTGGAATAAAATTTGGCTATCGTTTCTGGATAACATAGAATGTGTAGTCTCAAGAGATATAACTAGCCTATGTTTGTAATCCATTCTCTTAGGTTTACACCAAAGTTAATGGATTCAAACTCTGACCAGTTTATGGTCCTATCAAGAAGAAAATCCCGAGTTAGGACTTCAAAATATAGAGATTTGTGTCGTCCATTTTTGAAATTTTTTGGGTTTAGGTGCAGGTAGAGGTGATAGAGTGCGTTGATTTTGTGCTCTTTTTGTTCTAGCTTTAGTTTATTTAGAAGACGAGGGTTTCAAAGGAGAGGCTAGGCCTTTTCGTTTTGGTGCCATTTTCAAATTTATAGTGAGGATACGAAGTGTACTGTGTACAAGCTTCTTTGTTTGTGAGTGTATGAAAATCAGAAAAAAGGAAGACTCTTAAGTGCATAAATGAGAATGGGGAAATTGAAAGGAGTACTTGAGATGATTAAGATTTGATTTTTGCTAAAGCTCAAAAACCCTAGACGTCGAGGGAGGATTTGTAGAGAGACGAGAGTTTTGGTGGCTGAAAATGTTGAGATGAGGTTTTGAAAACCATCAGATTACTATTTATATCAAACCTTAGTTAAGCGATTAAAATCCAAGTTTCTCGTCTAACCATTTTGGTTACTGGGGTAATGATCTAGATTACTCGACTAATTTTTCTTGTTAATCGAGTATAGGTTAAAGATTACTCGCATAATCGTTGACATTAGTCGGCTATTCAAGTAATAATAGTCCGAGAACCAGCTTATTTTTTGTTCTTAAGATTAGTCGACTAATATTGTTTGTTAGTCAAGTAATAATACCTAGGATTACTCGAGTATAACTTATCAATAGTTGATTAATAGATAGAGGGTATTCGAGCCCTTTTCTATTTTGAAGAAATAGTCAACTAGTCCTTTTTGTTAGTTGAGTAATATATAGGATCACTTATCAACGTTAGTCGAGTAACAAATAAAGTAGTTTTCTATTCTTCTTTGTTTCGAAAAATACTCAAGTGATGAGTATTTTACTTAACTTTTCCTTTACTTGATTAATGCCTCCTCTCACAAATTTTCAATCCTTTACTCGTGTAATTAAAAGAGCTTTTATTTGAGTAATTAATATTATGCTTTACTCGAGTGATTTCCCTATTTATGCACGTAACTTTTGTGTTACTTGGGTGATGTTCAGTTTTTCTCAATTGTTTAATATAATTTTGTTGTTGCCAAAATACAATAATAGATTTGTAAGGTGCGAAAGAGTGATCCTGACGTTCTTTGGCAAGGATGATCAGGGGACCTTGTAGAAAATGATTAAGAGACCAAAAATAATCAAAAGGCCTCGTGGCTTATAACCTGGAGGCCAAAAATGTGGCATGTGTATAAATAAAAAATAAAAAATAAAAAATTAAAATGTGGCATGTGACACTTGGAGGTGATAAATTTTAAAAAATTTAACAACATTGTATTTTACTAAAAAAATAATATTTTGTGTGAATATAAGTGTGATTTGTTGTGAGAATAGTTGAATCTTAATTTTAATATGTGACTTACCAAACTTTTTAAGCAAGTTCTTTTAATCAATATTAGTATTAAAAAACAATATTTTTCTTTTATCAAAGAAAAATATTTACTTTCCTGTTGCTACCAAAACTCCATAGAATAAAGCAAATATTTTACTAGAAAATATATTATGCAAAAAAAGGAAACCTCCATGTTTATTTTTTTTTACTTTATTTTGATTTTTCACTTAAAACTTGAAAAACACATATATTGATTGAAGATAGAGAAATTATTTTCTCATCTTAAAAAGAGTGTATGAAATTGACAATAAAACAAGAGACCAATCATCACACCTCTGCCTTAAATCGAGTGATTGTAATAAAAGATGGGGTTGACTCCCTCGATACTTAAATTAATATAGTAAATAAGTAGTAAAACATATTGAATTCTTATAATTACTTGGTGTGTCTATGACGTTTATATAGATGGCTTGAGCCAAGAAACTTGGAGTTATCTCTAAGATTCCTAACTTGGATATCTTAAGCTAGAGCATATTGGGACCAAATAGAGGTGGTACCATGCTCTTAGGATATAACGCGGTTTACCTGTGGGGTCTGTGACCATTATATAATTAGCAGTGTGAGCCGAGATACTCAGAATTATCTTCGAAATTCCCAACTTAGATATCTTGAGCTAGAGACAAATCCAGACAAGTTAGACAAATCCAGGCAGTTTGAATATCTCATGCTCTTGAGATATTCAAACTAGATAAATATGGTATTGTGCTCCTAGGATGTCCAAACTAGATAAAGATAGAGATGACATGCCTTTCCCATATTTCTAAAGTTTGAGATAAGTGAGGTAAAGAAAGTGTTGATCCTTACTAATATAGAGAAGAGATAAGCCTGATAAAGATACAACCTCTAGATATTACTTAGAGATGCAATGGATCAATAATTATCTGTTAGTAATTGTCCTTCAAATTGATATGGGAGAAATGTATATAATCTATTGTCAAATGAGCTTTATTGTTTTCCAAGAATAGTTGGTACTTTGAAGTCGATCTTCTAAATATTTCATCATCGAAATTAGTTTTTTTTTTCTCAAAATGTTTGAAATAGTTATCATAATTGGTGTTTAATTACTATATATATATTATATTATTATAGTGTTAGTGTTGTTGCAAAAAATATAATAATTAGATTTTATGACGTGGGACCAACTATTACTTGAGGTTGGTGTCTAGTGAAACAAGGTTGCCACGAGAGTGAGATCGCCTTAAGGATGTTGCCCCAAGAAAAGTTGCTACAAGAGAAGTTTTCTCAAGGATATTTGCCACAAAGGATCTTGCTACAAGGGTATTCACCACAAGAAGTTGCAAGGATCTTGTCGTAAGGATGTTTGCCACAAGGAATTTTGTTGCAAGAGTGTTGTCGTAAGAGAAATTGCCTCAAGGATGCTCGCCACAATGGATATTGTTGCAAGGATGTTCACCACAAGAGTTCTTGCTGTAAGGGTGTTGCCGCAAGAGAAGTTGGCTCAAGAATCTTCACCACAAAAGACGTTGCTGTAAGGATGTTACCATGAGAGATGTCTCGTTCCCCTGTTGATACTCGAAATGGGTTAGAAGGTTCGTGGGAATCTTCACCTGCGATAACCCTCTGATGCCTAAGTTAGTACTGAATGAAGATAGTTGTTAATGAAAAACAATAAAAACATAGTCAATGTGTCCAAATTTTATAGAATCGGGAAGTCGTTTTCAGTGTCCTATAGCTGGGTATTTAGAAGGTGCAATTCCCAATGATGCTAGGTGTTGACACGTGCGTCAGTTGTCAAGTGGCTTTGAAAAAATAATTGGCCTCAAGCACTTGGCAATGATAAGGCCCACTACAAAAAAATTGATTTTTTGAGGTGATTTTTTTGCGATGGTTTGTAAACCGCCGCAAAATACATTTTTTGTGGCGGTTTTGAAATAGCGCCGCAAAATTTATTAAAACATTTAATTTTACGACGATTTTAAAAAAATTGCCAGTAAATTTAGAAAATAATTAAATAATTAAAAATTAAAATTAATTTTGTGACGATTTTGGAGAACTGTTGCTAAATTTAAAAAATAATTAAATAAATTAAAATTAAAATTAAATTAAGATTTGCGACGATTTTGAGAAATTGTAGGAAATATCATTAAAAATTGAATTTCGTGACGGTTTTGGAGAAACCATTGTTAAATTCAAAAAATAATTAAATAATTTAAAATTAAAATTAAATTAAGATTTGCTACAATTTTGAGAAATCGCTGCAAAAATAATTAAAAATTGAATTTAACAGCGGTTTTTGAGAAACTGTTGCTAAATTCACAAATAGTTAAATAATTAAAATTAAAATTAAATTAAGAGTTGTGAAAATTCATTAAAAAATTGAATTTTGCAACGATTTTGAAAAACTACAGCTAAATTTGGAAAATAATTAAATAATTAAAAATTAAAACTAAATTATCATTTGCGCTGTTTTGAAAAATCGTAGCAAAATTTATTAAAAATTTAATTTAAAAAATAAACAAAATTTTAATATATAAAATTTTAATAATTTTAAAATGAAACTTTAAAAAATATATAAAATCATCTTTTTATTTTTTAATCAACTAATTTATTTAATATAATTCAATTAATTTTTTTAATTTATTCCATTATTCTTTTAAAAATAATCAATTAATTTATGTTTTTAATTTTTATTGAAAAATATAAAACATAATTATGAAAAATAGTGGTTGGATTAGTATATAATATATATGTGCGGTTATATGATAAGAAAGCTTCGCAGATTAGATGGTTTCGCGTTGCACGCGCGTAGGGGAGGTCGCGGGTTCGAAACCAGGGGAAAGTGGAAAAGGATGTTGGAAAATATTTTCTAGCATCGCCATGTGGCGTGCTGGCATACAACCATGTGGCGTGCGGACATACAGCCATGTGGCGCGAAGGGGCTAGGGGTTCGGCTGGGTGGCAAACTCCGTTATTGATGTTGTTGGTGATCTGGTGAGGTAGGGTTGTCATAGACGGTCTGCTCCGAGTGAGGCCTCGGGCCTTCGGAGTGGAGTTCTTTTACGGGTTGGCAAATGTTATCAGATGGCTGGCTTTGTTGTTCTAACTCTACCATGTGCACACTAGGGTGTGGGGCTTGGCTACTTTTTCTTGCTGCCTGATTGCTACTTTTGAGGGTTCTGCTTCCTTTGTTGTCCTTACCGAGCTTGGGGCCCCAAACCCTAAGGTCGTCGTGGTAGCATTGTCGAGCCTCTTTCTGATCGACGTGAACAGCTCCGATCTTGGTATATGACACTAGGAATTTCATGGCTAGATGGGGAGTGGATACTATTGTGCCCAAGTTGTTAAGAGAGGGGTGGCTGGGAAATGCGTTGAATGGTGTTTGGTAGTCAATGACTAGATATCGGATGCGAATTTTTCTGAAGAAGGGAGCCATCCCGAATGAAGTTAGTAAGTCGACATAGCCCCTGACACCTACATACTATCCAAAAAAACCAATCAGGTTCCCGTGGAATGGTCTTATCTCCTTTTCGGGGATTCCCATTTTCTTTAGGGTTGACAGGTATAACAGGTCAACTGAGCTGCCGTGATCCACAAGGACTTTCTTTACAAAGAAATTTACGGTGACGACCGAGAGTACCATGGGATCATCAAGGTTTCTATTAATACCTTTGAAGTCCTCATCGATGAAGGAGATTGCGGGGGTGTCAGGCCATTTTTCTCAGCTTCCTTTCGGTGCTATTTATCTACATTACCACCCAGAGGTGTCGTTTCCTTGCTGAGCTCGATTCTCCCCCGCCTACAAAACCTCTAGGGATGGTGTCAATGACTCCTTCTACTGGATTCCCCAGGGCTGGCCGACGTTTTGTCTATTTCCTGCTGGGGCCATCTCTGAAGGCTGCGACTCCTTTGCTTGTCTGGGTTGCCTTGCGAGGATCGCCTTTGGTCTAGTCTATAAACATATTGGCGAAGATAACCTTTCCTAACCAGGCATTATATTTGGTCCTTTAGGGAGCACATTCTTCGATCGTATGCCCAAGTATACGGTGGTAATCACACCGCTTGTTGGTGTCACTATTGCCACGAGAGGGTCGTTGCTCATTAATGTAACACCCTGTTTTTTCAGGTGCGTTATAAACTAGGACAATTTTGGTATAATAATTTTTTTCTATTTAAAACTACAACTAAACCATATAATTGCTCTTAGTCATCCCAAAATTTCCATACATTTATCTCAAAGAGAATTGTTATATACATCAAATGCGGAAGCTAGAATCGAACCTGACATCTTATCAATAATCATAAATTATATCATAAATCATATCATAAATCACATCTTACATCATGGACTTTCAAAACGTTCAGAGAACAAAGTAACAGAACTTACATACATGGGCTACATATCATACATTTCATTTACATTCATTTCACATTCATTTCATCATGCACTTTGCCAAGTGCCATTTTATGCCTCATTCATCTTCGTTTCTGCTACAATCTCCATCTGGAACGTTTGAATATTCCAGGGGCAAAGCTCAAATTAGATGATGAATCATCTAAGTAAGCATTCATTTAAAAATTTGTATGCGTGAGTGCAAAATGAAACAATGTCATTTCCACTTGGCCGTTTGAGCCGACAAGCCTTAAACAACTTTCATATCGACCTGAGCCGACGTTGCTTGTCCGTACTCTCAAACATATACAATGCATGATGGATTGTAACGTTTATGTATGCATCTCATCATAACATGTCAATACACCTACGTGCAAATACATCGTAACATAACATGTCAACATGCCAAAAGATACTTTGAAATATACATCATTTCAACATATAGGCATTTCATTTCAAACGATAGGGCATGTTTTCAGAAAATACTTTTCATAAATAAATTAAATTTAGAGAAAACTAGCTTACCTTTGAAATCTGCTTAAACCTCAAGAAGCATGATTTTAACCACAAGTGAGCGATTACCTCGATTTACGTGCATCATCTCAAAACTCGCACAAGTCATTTCAACTTAAGCCTCAAAGCACCCTATTCACCATATTTATTTAAATAAATATTAAAACTTATTTTTTATAATTTCTTGCATTTTATTTTATTTTCCCTTCTAAAAATTCAAATAAATAACTTCGTGTCTATTCATTCCAATATTTTTCCACAAAAATTCATTAAAGTCTAAGAACATCAAAGGAAAATTACTGGACTTATCTCAAAAATCCATAATAAATACTAATCATGCATTTCTCTTCCAATTTCACTATCAAAAATATCATTCTCATATTTCTAAAATTCTTAAAGAATTTTTTGAAGATAACTTACCTTCCCGTGGAGTGATTCAGTATTCTTGTATATTGTGATAAAGTCTTGATTTGCGTATCCAACAACGCCTCTTGCCACAAATTTTGCACGAACTAATAAACCCAACCTATAGGATTTGATATTTTTCTCTATATTCTTTCTTTCTCTTTCTCAAATCTCTCTCTTACTCTCAAATCCTTCTTTCTTACAACCTTTCTCTTTTTAATTCAACTCTTCAAACCTTTCAAGTTTTCTCTATTTATAGAGGTTGAGTTAAGTTTAGTATAATTGTAGTGATCCACTAGCTTCTATTATTTTATCATTTTTTTATTTAATTTTCCACTAAATCTCACTCATAATCTTTAATTATTTGTCCATACTCTACTTTATGTTCCACATTTCTCTATTAATTCACCCATTATCTTTGATTATTTGGCCACACTCTACTTTGTCTCCCATATTTCTCCATTAATTTATCAATTATCTTTGATTATTTGTCTACACCATATTTTGTCTCCCACATTTCTCCATTAATTCACCCATTATCTTTGATTATTTGTCCACACCATATTTTGTCTCCCACATTTCTCCATTAATTCACCCATTATCTTTGATTATTTGTCCACACTTTACTTTGTCTCCACATTTCTCCATTAATTCATCTATTATCTTTGATTATTTTTTACTTTAATTAGTTTCAAGTAAATCTTATTTTGAATGGGCTATTCTTTCATTTACTCCATAAATTTAAACCCACTTTCTTAACCTACTAACTCTAAGCCCATTTACTTAGCCTTTCTTTTCTCAACTTAGCCCACTAACTATAAGCCCATTTACTTAATCTTTTTTTTTTTAATTTAGCCCACTTATTCTAAACCCATTTACTTATTTTTTTCAAGTTAGCCCACTAACTCTAAGCCCATTAGTTTTCTCAATTATAATTTCTAATTGATGTCAAAAAAATATTTTAAATACAAAATTAATTATTATTATTCTCAAAATACTAGGATATTACAATTAATATCCTGAAGGGGAATGACCCTGGCGTTGTAAACATGCTGGAAAATCCGATCCCGCTTGGTTGTGAAGGGGGTGTATGCATTGTAGAGTAGCCGAGGTGGTTCAAGGGCCCGGGGTGGTTCTCATTGCCCTTTATTGTGATCTCGATTTTCTTATTTTTGATAGAAGTCCCTTCGGGGTTGTGCTGATGCTTGGAGGGAAGTCCCGACTGGGGAACTTGTTGCGGCCATGATTGTAGCTCAGCTTTGTTGCGCCAGGCAACCAAGGCTTTTTCCATGTTGATGCATCCCGCTGCGCGCGTCCTGAGATCGTCCAGGATGATGGGAGGCTTTCGAGCTAATGAGTAGGTGAAGGGGCCTGTTCTCAATCCGACCATGATAGCGTATAAGGAAACCACAAGGTTGAGATCCATGATTTGAAGGGCCTATTTAAAGAACCTATTCATGAATGCCTGCAGTGGCTCGTGTTCACCTTGCTTTAGGTTCATAAGACTGGCTGACACCTTATGATGAACTCAGCTGATGGAGAAATGAGTGAGGAAGTGAGTGGCTAGCTCGGAGAAGTCGTGGATGGAGTTCAGCTCCAAAGACGAGAACCACAACATGGTCGACTTCCTCAAGGTGCTAGAAAAGGATAGGCACAAGATCGGGTTTGAGTTTCCGCTTAGCAACATGGCGACATTGAATATAGTGAGATGGTCTTGAGGGTCGGTGGTGCCATCATAAGGTTCCAAAGTGTTGGGGAGGCTAAAGCCGTCATGTAAAGGAACGACCATGATAAACTCGAAAAAATGGTAACTGTGGGAGTATAAGGACACGGAAGGTAGGGGAATAGAGGTGTGGGTAGCTTGGTGGTGTTGGTGATGACTACCATTTGTGTCACAATCGACCCGTTCGTTGGGTTAGTCGCACTACTAGTTTCGAGTCAATTCAATAATTTGGTTCTGGAGTTGCTAGACCGTCTGGAGAAGGACTTCTATGATAGTTGGATTTTGAGGGAGATGGTTGGCATTATTTGGTTCCTGGGAGGGGGTGCTTCTTGTTCGCACCATGGCATAATAATGGGGTTGGCTTGAAAGACTCTAGTGAAATTATGAGGTATGTAAGTTTTACCGAGCCCCACGGTGGGCACCAAATGTTCCTTCCTGGCCAAAAGGAGTGATTAAAGGTGGGCTCATAACAGCAGGGCGCGAGCTCCAGCGATAGGTCCGTCCTGAGGGCGGTTGGCACCTGCAAGCACTCCAATGCTCGAGTGAGTAAGAGAATAAGGAAATGACAATGTATTAGTAGGTTAGAAGGCAGACCATACCTTGTCTCTGAAAAGAGTTGTTTGATATAAGAGGAAGAGATGTCCTTCTATATGCATGCGTTGTGCATTTACAGGTGATAAAACTGAGTATGCGGCGCCGGTGGAGGTTCCCAGGTAGTAGCATGGTGGCGACGAGACCCTCATTAATGTGGATGAGATCCACCATTAATGAGATGGGATCTAAGGCGGTCATGCGAATACCCAGTGTAACACCCCGTCTTCCCAATACATTAGGTAACGTAAGATTCTGGAGATATATTTTTTTTTTTCAATCAACGAAAACTCAACACAAAATCGTTCCCCGAAAATCCCGTTACACCTTCTCAGTATATCAACTATGAACCATCAATAAACTAAGATAGGTACATCATCTCAAATGCGGAAGCTAGATCGAAAGCTTAATAAACCATAATCGAACTCACTTTATTCATAATATAAAGTCGAACCAACGTTTACATGACGTCATCAAAATTAATAACATAATTGAAAATGACATAAAGTAAACTATCCACTAATCGCTGTCATTCCTCAGCAATTCCCTTTCCCTTCGCACCGCTGCCTTCACCTAGAACGTTTGAATATTCAAGGGATATAGTCCATATTAGATAATGAATCATCTAAATAAGAGTTCAAAAACACATTTTTCATGAATGAATGCAAGACAAAATATAAACAAATACAACCAGGTAAGCCCTAGCCTAAGAGAATCCCAAGCACTTAACCCTACCATAAGGAAATAGTAATCTCTCTAAAAGCTATGCCACCATATCGACACATCGACACGACGCGATTCTAGTTTAAGAAGGGCAAGTCAACGCATCTCCCAAACATCTCGGGAACAAACGTTACCAATTCTCGGCCCAGGAGGGTCACATCAACGTAGGAATCTAGGTCACCACATTTACGTCAGAGATTACGTTCCCACTCTAAGCATTCAGGAATCACCACACAATCCCAACTCCAAAATTTCACATGGACCACCTAGTCATCCTAGTGCAACTTTCCTAACCAAACGACCTGGTATGGAAACCAAGGCAGTTATCCTGGCATACTCACTAGCACAAGATACCCCTATTATTCTGTCATGCCCTTGGAGAATTATGGTTACACTATCCAGACAACATCTTAAGCTAACATCCCACATAAACAACACAATATGGACCACCCAGTCATCCTAGTGCAACTTCCCTAATCAAACGGTCCGACACGAAAACCAAAGCGGCTATCCTGACATGCACATAACACTAGATACCCCTATTATTCCGTCACGCCCTTGGAGAATTATGACCACACTATCCAGACAACATCTTAGGCTGATATTCCATACGAACACACAAAATGCAAGACAATGCAACATTTCACAATTCAATGTATTATATAAACAACATTTGATAAAATGTATTGCACAAGTTCAAAACATTTAGAAACGAACCTCCCTCATAAACCAACTGTCACAAGTTACCGTTTGCATGCACAAAACCATTTTGCATGAAATCTCAACACATTTAGATAGCACAAACCAAGTTTTTAGGATATAACCATTCACAGTAAACCAAATTTTGGTAGTGAGCAACTCACCTCGAATATATTCGGAAAACCTCGATCCACGTGCCCCACCTCGCTTTGCATGCAAAATCACAAACACTTGAAATTATACACAATATCGAGCCATGACACTCCCTAAACACCAAATTTAATTAAGGAAGCATTAAAATCTATTTTCCTCAATTTTTTCATAATTTCCTCTATTTTTCTCCTATTTTTCACCTCGATAATTCAAAAATAATTATCTCCTCAAACATTTTTTTCCAATTTTTCCACACAATAAATCCTAAAATAAATTAAGGAAAATATTGGAAAAGGAAATACCGAATTTGCCTCTGTCATGCGCCTAGCGCATGGGTGCGAGTGGTGTGTGGCGCATGCAGCCACGCACCACCTTCTTCTCCAAATTTTCAGCCGCCGATGGTTGCTTCGATGGCTAAACAAATGGTACCCCCTTGAAACCCTTGACGAATCGATCCCAATGGAATAACTTTCAGGTCGAAAGGACACCGAAAAATGCCCCAAACTTGTAGTTGCAGGCGGCGATAGGCGTTCCGCCACCCAATTCCAATCGAGCTTCAATCGGCCTCTACACTTGATGAAAATGCTCCAAAAACCTCCCAAAATCTTTCCCTTGATGCAAGGATCAATAGTCCCTTATCAAAGCTCTCAAAACCATCAAAAAACACGGCAAATTTTTATGCTAAATTTTGGCTGAAACCCTTGCTATTTATAGGCAATTTTTGGCCAAAATCCGACCAATCAGTGGCCAATCCTTGGCCTCTAAGCCAGCCCACGCCGTATAGCACCTCCCCCGAGCCACCCTCGGCCATCCCATCGCCGAGATTGGCCTTTACGTGAGACGGATTTGTGGCGGTCGTTTTTGGCTGTTGTGTTCACATTATCAGATTTTCATAAATTGTGCGCGCTTCAGCCCTCTAATTTCTTCAAATGCCATTTTGGCCTTTTCCAAAGCATTCCTAACCTATCCAATTATACCACTAAGGCCCACAAGATATGTACTATTCATTTCATCCTTGAGATTCCTGAAAAATTATCGTTTTAACATCCCTCGGGCAAAATTGAAAAATTGCACTTAGGCCGATTACTCGTTTTGACCTTAAATCCATTCATTTCAACCCGAAATCGCTCAAGGGTTGTTCTACACGTAGAATATAGGTTCCCAACATGCTCCGTTGACCTTTCGAACGTCGCCTACATCGATTCTATTTTCTCAGCCCGGTCGACAAGTGTATCGAAAACTATTCTCAATCCCATTTCTTTTATCACCTAAAATCATAAATCGAATCACTCGTTCTTACTTTACCATTTTCCTTAGCTATCTAGGGTCCGGGGTACTCCCTACGGTCAATTCGGTTTCTTAAAATAGCGATAGTATACCATATAGTCCTTTTCTTTCGATAATTCCATTTGTACCCTTCATCAAATATTATTTATAGCCACAAATCATTCCTGAGTATTACACTCAGTGAGGGTTGCAATGATGCTACGACAAGCTAGCTCTGGGCCAAGAGAGAGGGCCACGAGGTGGGCCGAGATTAGGCCCGGGTGGTCCAATAGTTATATAATTAATTTTTCCAATACAATATTTATTCATATTTTGAATATTACATATTAAGTATAAATATTAATATTGAAATCAATTAAAAAAATCTTATTTCTATAACCTTAGAAATGTTATAATATTAATAATCTAAAGGTAAATATAAAACTATCCAAGAACATTGTACAATTCATTATTTAGGTTAACCATAAAGTTAAATAATCTAAATTTAGTAAAAGGCACCCAACAATACCAATTCAATAAAAATCAAATCACAAATAACATATCAAAATCTAATATTCTACTTGCTTTTAAGTAATTGATTATTACTAACTATAAATAAAAAGCTAAAAAAAATTCAAATGTAAAAGTAGTGTTATTAATTATTGTGTTAAAAAAATGAAATAAAATTACAAACAAACCACATTAATTAATTGGGGGCACCCCTAATTTAATTGCTAATAAAAGAGTCAATTCACTTGTTCTATTTGGCCAATGACTGTTAGTTTGATCTCTCATGGTCTCAAAACTCTTATGAAATTAAGAATTTTAATTATTAGTTCCACCTCTTTTCGTCTTAAAACTCTACTAAAATTAAAAGCCTCAGGCAATAAGAAGACCCATTTGTATCCCTACTCACCCTTAAAATTAGTCTACCTAGTCTGAACATGGATACCAAAATGGGCAATCATCCAATGTAGAGCTTTCAATCCCAAAAAAGGAAGGTGCTAATTTGAGAATATTATCAGCTTTACTACCGGAAGATCGAAGGCTGGTGTTGGACGGATGCTTTAGACTTGGTGGAGAAGCTTTCTCTTCTCTTCACCTCATGCATTGTTTATTCTTCCTCTTTCGTTGATTTGTTTTTGTGTATGAGTGGATGACAAAAGGCTACCTAATATACTTTGGGCAGAATAGGATTTACGCTTGCTTCTAATTAATTAATGATTGATTGGCTTGTGGCTAGCATCATGCATCCGACATTTGGACTGGATTGGATCCTCATCCATCCTCTATTTGTTTAATTAGCTAAAAAGATTTCAGATATAAAATTAGTGTCAACTTATAATTGACATAGACGTGTTAAAAAAAATAAAATAAAATTCCAAACAAACCGTATTGGGCCATCCCTAATTTGCTAACCAAGGAGGCAATACACTTGTTCAATTTAGCCAATGATTGTTAGTTTGATCTCTCGTGGTCTCGAAACTCTTACAAAATTAAGAACCTTATGCAATCAGAAGACCCATTTGTATCCCTATATACGCACCCTTAAAATTAGTCTATCTAGTCTGAAAATGGATACCAAAATGGGTAATCATCCAATGTAGAGCTTTCAATCCCAAGCAAGGAACAGGTGTGAATTTGAGAATATTATCAACTTTACTACCGGAAGAAGGCTGGTATTATATTGGGCGGATGCTTTTGACTTGGTGGAGAAGCCTTCTCTTCTCTTCACCTCATGCATGCATTGTTTATTTTTCCTTTTTCGTTAATTTGCTTTTGGGGATGAGTACTGGATGTGACAAAAAGCTATATATGTACTTTGGGCGCAATATCTAGAAGAACATGTTCCTAAAGTAGTTTTGAGAGTGATGATGATGGAGCTTGTACTCGAAGACAAAATAGGATTTACGCTAGCTTCTAATTAATCAATGCCTGATTGGCTTGTGGCTAGCTTTTGCATGATAACTCATGCAGTTGTATGGGTCCGACATTTGGACTGGATTGGATCCTCATCCATCCTCTCTTTGTTTAACTATTCTTTTCTTCCCAAACTAACATCACCTTTATTCTCATTGTTTTCTCTTTTCCTTCCTTAAACCACCCTATAAATAACAACCTACTACGTAGTACTATGCACAGCACGCCCCTTACTGCATCTTCATGCAAGCTAGCTTACTAGCTGCAGCCAGCCATGCACCCAACACAACCAAGAATGGCCAGCGCCGGCGCCGCCGTCAACCGCTCTGCCGCTTATGCCGCGGCGGCAGATCTGAGGCCCGAATCAGTGGCCAACCTCTGCGATTTTTGGAGGCGGGAGGGCGGCTCTCTTCCCATCGACGGGAGAGGCAACACCATCCTTCATTTCCTCGCCATGCACGGAAATACTGTGGCGTTGAAGGAGCTCGACGACAAGAAACTTATCCTCCCCAGCCAAGATCTCTGGAAAGCCAACCACCGCGGTGACACCCCAATTCACGAGGCTGTCAGGTTCGGCAAGGATGAGTTCGTGAAGAAGATGCTGGAGCTGGACGGGAACTTGGTCTCGACGCGCAATCTCAAAGGCGAGACGCCTCTCTACGTTGCTGCCAAGTGCGGGAACGAGAAGGCCTTCAATCTTCTCAAACCCAGGTCCCGCAGCGACAGAGAGCTCGTTCGGCAAGACGGCCGCACTGTTCTTCATGCCGCCGTCAACCAAGAATATTACGGTAAGTATATTTGTTTGGAATGTTATTTTCGCACACACTCGTATTTTTGAGATTGATGAAGATTTTAGAGTTGATCACTATTTGATTATACAATTGTGCTCTCTCTGGGTGACTGTAAGGTAATTCTCAAGCCCGGGTTTATTTTGACTGACTTTTTTTATAAAAAAAAGATGGGTAGGGTTTGGTTTTCTATACGCGTGGCCTTGAGCTCGTCTTGGTGTCTCTTTGGGTAGCCTTCTTGGTCACCCCTTTGGATAGGCCCAACCCTTTAGACCTTGATTCTCAAATTAAATGTGAATTGTGATGAGTTTTTCTTTTAAGAACTGATGAGGAGCTCATCAGAGATCAAAATAATGCATCTCCGAGAGGTATTAAAGTATATTTTAATTAACTTAAACGTAATATAAATTAAATATGTATATATATATTTAGCCTGAATAATTATGGATGCGATGGACAGATCTTGCGATTAAGATACTAATGTTAAAGCCGGAACTGGCGAGCGCAAGAGACGAGAAGGGCACGACGGCGCTCTATTTACTGGCCATAAAACCGTCGTCGTTTCGAAGCGGGTCCTCTTATACTCTCAGAAATTTTGGCTGCTGGTCCTTTATTCCCTTGCAGCTTGCTGCCATTCTCATCTACATCTGTAAAGTCATAATCATCTGTAAATTTATAGTGCTTAATTAATTGATAGAATTTAAACTTCAAAATGAATTAAAAATAAATGATTTCTCTCATAATTTATATATATATATATATATATTGGAGCAGGTTTACCTACAGTGATTGGTTACGAGAAATTTGATAGCACTGGGGAGGAACAAAGTGGAAACCAACTCCCTACCACGTTAAAGCCGTCTTTAAAATTAAAACTAATCACAGGTCTGTATTTATTTTATTATTCATTAATAATTTGCTTCCCTTAATATATTAATTAGTCTTTACTGACGAATTTGTTTTCTACTGCAGCGTTCAGAAGCTTCATTGCCGGTTGGTGACATTGTAAATATATTAATTATTTTCTTGTTTGTTGTGGGATGATGATAATGATGATGATGATGATGATTTGAAATTGAAGTGTTTCCATGGCTGAGAAAGTGCGACGAGTCGAAGCAGAGGCACGCGTGTGCCATGAAGCTGGTAAAAATGCTGATGGATTTGGAGGACGACTGGAGCAACTACACCGGGAAGAGGAACCCTCTGATAAACGCCGCCCGGAACGGCATCATCGAGCTGGTGGAGGCCATCCTGGCCAAGTTCCCCTTCGCTGCCTACACCTTGGACGGCGACGGCAAGAATATTGTCCACATCGCCGTGGAGCAGAAAGACAGGGTTCTCTACGACTACTTGACCTCCATTCCCGCCCACAAGGACATGCTCGCGGACATCGACAAGCACGGCAACACTGTCCTGCATCTCGCCACCAATGTCGGCTCTAGCCCCGGAATGCTTCTCAACCAGATGACCTGGGACGTTTGTTGGTTTAAGGTGAATTGATTAATAATGCCTATGTAGATATATATATATATATATCGTGTCAATTATATATGGATTTCACAGAATCTTCCTATTCTTCTTCTTCTTATCCGGTGCCCGCCGGCAGCGAATATTCTACGATTCGCTGCCTCATTTCCTGCAATACAAGAACGCGGAGGGGAAGACCCCAAAGGAGATGTTCAAGGTAAATCACTCGACCCTGCAAGAATCGGCGGCGCAAGCCATCAAAGACATGAACAACGGGCTGATGCTGGTGTCGACGCTCATCTGCACCCAAAACTATGCCGCCCTCTTCACCCTCCCCGGCGGATACGGCCAGGAGAAGGAAGACCCAAAGACCTATGGCAAGCCGGTGCTCCTCAGCAAGGAGGAGACGAAATCCGAACTCACCCACTTATTGTGGTACCTCTTGCTCTCCCTCTTCTCCTTCCTAATCTCCATGACCGCCATGCTCTCGATCCAGTTGTCGCGCTTCCGCAACAGCGACTTCAACATCGCTCTGCCGCTGAGGTTCATCGTGGCTATGACGGCGCTGTTCAGCTCAGCGGTCTTCACTTGCCTGGCGTCGTTGCACGCGTTTAAGCTGGATCGCCTGGAGTTTAACAAGAACTGGTTGTTTGGCCCGGGGCTCTGCGGCATGGCGCTGTTGTATTCGGACACTGTCAGCATCACTGTGATTTACATGTATTATGCTTTACGTTACTCGTTTCGAAACAAGGGGCAAGAGATCTTGGACCTGCTTATTTGATTCAAATGTTTAGGGCACCAACCACCAGCATGTGCAAGGAAAATGGGCTAATCTTATCATTTTTAGGCAATTGTTGATTAGAAGAGACACTCGTGTGACCACTTTGTTGTAACATTCAATCCCTCCGTCTTATTCGTTTTATTCTACTATTGTGTGAGTGTGTAATTTTCATGTAACCAATAAGTCTACATTGCAAAGCAAAGTTTGTGAAAAATGTAAAGAATCAAGCATTATGTATGGTTATAAAGCATGGTAAGTCTACACGCAAACACACATAAATAAATAATGAATGCATCACAATCATTTCTTAAGTCATATCAAGACTTTCCAACCAAAAACTATTTTATTTTGAGATCATGTATATATTTTTATATGATTCATGTACCCACATAGTTCATTGCATTTTATCATTTGTTGAACCCAATATAATATTATCTACATATATTTAAGGGAAGAATTCATAACTAGCCTGGAACAAATGTACATAATCGTTTTTAGCTATTTTTCTGAAAAAAATCGTTTTCAGCCACTCAAACAAACTAATTACACTCTATAGCTGTTTTCAGCAATTAGTTTGTTTGAGTGGTTGAAAACGATTTTTTTCAGAAAAGTGGCTAAAAACGATTTTTTTTTTTTTTAGGCATGGTTAGTTTTTGTAATTTCCACTATATTTCCACTATAAATGTGCCACTATATACAATGTTGTGTCAACATTTTCTCTTTTAAAATAATTTTTTAGTAGGAATTTTTTTAATAGTTCATGCCAAGTTCTAGGGGATTGTTAGCGCTTTAGTTATCTTAAATACGTAATTCTGATGACATGGATATTAAAAACTGGAGGTTGTTTCACATACACACATACACCTCCTCATTTATGTATTCATTGAGGAATGCACTTTTTACATCTATTTGGTATAATTTAAAGCCTTTGCTACACTTTTTACATCTATTTGGTATCATCAATACAGTCATTTTCTTATTTATTTTCAGTTAGACTTTTTTGAAGATTGGAATAATATTTGGATATTTCTTCTGGATAACATAGAATGTGTAGTCTAGAGAGATATAACTAGCCCTTTGCAATCATTATCTTAATTAGGTTCGCACCAAAGTAAATGGATTCAAATTCTGACCAGTTTAAACTATAACAAATCAACGTTTTAGCAACGAAAAATTCTGTCAAAAAATTTATCGACGAATTTAGTAACGGGAATCTTTCCATTGCTAAAAAGGGCGTCGCTGAAATTTAGCGACGGATATTTTTTTAGCGACAGAATCAACGACAGGTATGACCCCGTCACTGATCAGCGACGGGTATGACCCCTGTTGCTAATTAGCGACAAAAAACAATTTCGTCGCAAAAAAAATCAACGCTCCAGCCCCTGCCCTTTCCTCATGTGCATACACCTATGTGGCTGTGCTTCTGATCGCCACGTGGCAGATTGGGATAATAATCCCAAGCTTGCTACACTTAGACTCGAACCCCCAACCTCCCATGACTAAACGCGCACGCGAACCAGTCGATCTGCAAGCCTATTTGATTACTAATGTGCATAAATTATATTTATAGTATTTTCTTCCAAACTTTTCAAAATTATTAATTTTTATTAATATTTTTTCACGACAAGCTACCCCTGTCGCTAAATTACTAATCTTTATTTATTTATTTTTTTAGCGACGAGCATGCCCCAATCGCTAAATTATTAATTTTTATTTATTCATTTATTTTTAGCGATGGGCATGCCCCCATCCCTAAATTACTAATTTTTATTTATTTTTAGTGACAGGCATGCCCCTGTTGCTAAATTATTAATTTTTATTTTTTTATTTCTTTTAGCAACTGGCATGCCCCCGTCGCTAAATTATTAATTTTTATTTATTTTTTTAGCAACGAGCATGTCCCCATCTCTAAATTATTAATTTTTATTTTTTTATTTTTTTTAGCGACAAGTATGCCCCATCACTAAATTATTAATTTTTATTTTTTTTAGCGACATACATGCCCCCGTCGCTAAATTTTTAAATTTATTAAAAATATTAAAAATTATTTAGTGACAGGTTTTTCGTCGCTAATTCTGTTGTTAAAGATTATTATTTTTATTTTATTTTTTAAAATTTTTAGTGACGAGCTTTCCGTCGCTAATTCCGTTGCTAAAAATGAAATTTTTTGCGATAGACATCCATCACTAATCAGTGACGGATTTTGCCCCATCGATAAATAGTGCTTTTCTTGTAGTGTTATGTCTATCAAGAGACTTCAGAGTATAGAGATTTGTGTCGGTGATTTTGAAATTTTTTGGGTCTAGGTGCAGGTGAAAGTGATAGAGTGCATTAATTTTGTGTTCTTTTCGTTCTTGTTTTAGTTTATTTGCAAAATGATGATTTCAAAGGTAAGGCCAAGTCCTTTCTTTTAAGTGAGGATATGAAGTGTACTATGTTCAAGCTTCTTTCTTTGTATGTGTATAAAAATCAAAAAAGGAAGAGTACTCTAAGTGCATACATGAGAATGGGGAAATCGAAAGGAGTACTTGAGATGATTAAGATTCTGATATTTGACTCTTGTATTTGGTTTTGATGATGAAAAACAAAATCAATTTATCCCCTAAGTCATTTGTCACGAATATGGTTTCCAAACAAAAAGAAAAATAAATTTCAAACGGGTTGTTAAATCAAAATGATCTATGATTTTTTAGATTAGTTGGAGATTAGTAAAAATAAGTTTTAAGATTTAAAAGAATCTCCTAAATGGTTTTTACAAATTGGTTTTAAATCATTGGATAAATGAAACAAAATATTTCAAAGGCAAAAGACCATGTTGTTGAGCCTAATTGCTTCAATCAACTAACTGTGTATTTTGATATTTACCAAAACATAATTTTAGTAAAACTATTTTTGATATATTTAAATCTCCTAATGAATTTTTTAATGACTTATGGTGGCAAATGTATTTTAAGTATTATAATATTTTATGTATCAAAATGAACCAAAAAATGCTATTTTTCTAAATCTGGAAGATTAGCGAATTATAAGAAGACATATAAAAAAAATATTTTTATTTTGAAAAACTCTCTCGTGGTATTTTGATAGCTAAAATTTATTGTTGTTAAAATATTTTTTAATAAATTTTTCAAAAAATAGAAGGTATATATTTTAGGGGTAGTAAAATTGTTAAATCCTAAGTTTGTACTAAAATCAAAATTCTATTTTCTTATTGTTATAGATTTTAATTTTTTAGATATTTTTATTTAAACCAAATCAGGGGTATTTTCTTATTTACATTTATGTATTAAAATGGAAGATAAAATATAAATTAAAGAAAATGTGGGCATTTATTTCATCTATCGAAAAAACCGATTCAATTTGTCGGCTAAGCCTTCAAATTAGTCGACTAAATGTTTCAAATTGTCGACTAACAAAAGACTAAGCTCTTGGATCTGTCGACTATCTCCTTCAGTTTGTCGACCATCAGAACATTAAAATTAATTCTGTCGACAATCTCCTTGATTTTGTCGACTAACAGAATAAATAAACTGGTTCTATCGACTAAGTGTATTAATCTGTCGACTATGTCTTGTTGTATTTATGAATCTTTCGACTAACTATTTTCTTATGTCGACTAACTCTTTTCACAGAAAGTCATAACGGTTAGTTTTTCAAATTCCAACAATCACAAACGATTAGTTTTCTCTTGGATCTTTTAGGATGCCTATAAATACAAGTCAAGTATGATCAAGAAGAGGCTAATGGATGAGAATGAAGTGAAGTGAGCTTACAAATTATTATTCTTCTCAATTGTACTTGTGCTTTTATAATTTTCTTTCTTCAATGTTTTGATCTAAATTTGTATCAATTCATTCAAGTTTTGTTTTGTATTTTGAGAGATCTTGTAACTAAGAGATTCATCTCTTAGATTCTCTCTTATTGTTGAAATCTTGTATTTCCTAGTTTGTTTTGTTAGAGGACTTGCTCTTTGAAGCAAGGGGTTGAAATACCTAGCTAAGTACTAGAGGGCTTGTTTGTATAAGTAAGAGATTTGTAATTTCCTAGTCTTAGACTAGAGGGTCTACTTGGTTAAGTATGAGGTTTTAGTGGATTGGTTGAAAAATCTTTAGTGAGGAACTAAGGTCGTAAACTAGGGTTGGTTAAGCCGAACCATTATAAATCTTTGTGTTTTCTTGTACTTGTGTTCTTTGATCTTTATCTTTCCAATCATTTGTTTATTCCTCACTTGATTCACATATTTATCTTTCTAGATTTACATTTGTCATTTTATATGTTTTATGTTTTAAAGCACTAAAACTTTAATTTGTATCAAAAAGATTTTCAAGTTTTATCAAGTTTTTAAATTACCCAATTCACCCCCCTCTTGGGTGTGTGCCATAGGATTTCAAACCTATCAGATTCAATTTTTGCTAAAGCTTAAAACCCTAGATGTTGAAGGAGGATTTGTATAGAGATGAGAGTTATGGAGGTTGAAAAAGTCGAGATGAGGTTTTGAAAATCATCAAATTACTATCTATATCGAGACCCTACTTAAGTGATTAAAATCCAAGTTTCTTGTTTAACCGTTTTGGTTACTCGAGTAATCATCTAGATTACTTAGCTAATATTTCTTATTAATTGAGTATAGGTTAAAGATTACTCGCATAATCGCTCACATTAGTCTACTATTATTGCTCATTATTGGAGGAATAATAGTCCACATCTTATTTTTTGTTCCTAAGATTAGTCGACTAATACTATTTGCTAGTCAAGTAATACCTAGGATTACTCGAGTATAACTTATCAATAGTTATTGATTAATAAACAAATGGTATTCCAACCTTTTTTTTTTCTGTAAATAAGAATATTATAAAACAAAGAAACCAATGCCGAAGCGACTACAAACGAAGGCCAAGGCATGCCCTGGACCACAAAAAGCCATGGGAAAAACACAAATAATCATCCTCTGGACCAAAGAAAAACAGAATTATAAACAAAGACTAGAAAGAAATTACTTAAAGAATCCAAAATAGACATGGCTAGTCAGAACACGATCTCAAATAACATGGCAAAATAAAACAACTAGTACCAAGCATGAAACCACAAGATCACATCGACCATCCTCCAAAAGCAAGGAAACGACAATGCATTAGTGAATAAAAAGCAAGTCCCTTAGGAGTCGCTAGACATGACGAATGGTGTGACTTTGCAAAGACAATCTGAAGGCACTAGTGCCAGCCCTTTTTCTATTTTGAAGAAATAGTCAACTATAGTCCTTTTTGTTAGTCGAATAATATATAGGATTAGTCGTGTATGGTATCAACTTTAGTTGAGTAATAAAGAGAGAATTCTATTCTTCTCTATTTCAAAAAATACTTGATTAATGAGCACTTTAATTAACCGTTCCTTTCTTTGATTAATGTCTTCTCTTAGTCAATTATTTTTCAATCCTTTACTCGTGTAATAGAGGTTTTAATTGAGTAAAATCATGCTTCACTCAAGTGATTTCCTTGTAACTTTAGTGTTACTTGAGTAATGTTCAGTTTTACTCGATTGTCTAATATACATCAAATTTCAACAATTCTTAACTCAGTTCTAATTTTTATGAATTGATTACTCTTTAAAGGTTTCATAAATAAGTTTGCTAGTTGTTTTTCAATTGATATATATACGAAGGATATGTCTCCCTTTTGTACACGATCTCTTATAAAGTGATGTCTAATCTCAACGTGTCATAGAATGATGTACTGGATTTGTAGATATGTTTATGGCACTAGAGCTGTCACATTTGATTGGAATGTGACTAACTTCAATTCCATAATCCTCCAATTGCTATTTGATCTATAAGATCTGAGCAAAACAACTACTAGCTGAAATATATTCAACTTCTATGGTATAGATGTGATAACATTGTTTTATTTCTTAGAAAAGCAAGAAACCAACATATAACCTAACATTTGGCATGTACCACCTGTGCTCTTCCTATCTACCTTATATATAGTAAAATTTGTATCAACATAGGCATGTAGTTTCAAAGAAAAATTTCTTTGATACCATAACTCTAATATAGTTGTGCCTTTAAGATATCTAAGAATCCTTTAGATTGCTGTCAAATGAGATTCCTTAGTGTTACTTAGATACCTTGCACAAAGACCTACACTAAATAATATGCCAGGTTTAGAGGTTGTAAGTTATAACAATGAGTTTATCATGCCTCTATACATGTTTTGATCTTTATATTTTTCATTCTCATTTTGTCAATTTTGATGGATGTGCTCATAGGAGAATCTGTGATCTTCACATCATTTAAATTATATATCTTAAGAAGGTCTTTTATGTATTTTATTTGTGAAGTAAAGATTCCATCTTTTAACTGTTTTACTTGTAATTCTAAAAAATAGTTTATTTTCCCTACCATACTTATTTCAAATTCTGTCTGCATTGTGGCAGAGAACTCTTTACATGGATGATCATTTGTTGAAAAAAAAAATAATATTATCTACATAGATTTGAACTATAAGTATGTCATTTTTAATCTTCTTGATATATAATGTCGTGCCAACATTTCCTCTTTTAAAATCATTTTTTTGTTGGAATTTGTTTAATATTTCATACCAAGTTTTAAGGCCTTGTTTTAATCCATATAGAGTTTTAGTTATTTTAAATACATAATCCTCATGATATAGATCTTCAAACTGGAGGTTGTTTCACATACATCTCATGTATCCATTAAAGAATGCATTTTTTTTATATCTATTTGGTATATATAATTTAAAGTCTTTGTTGCAAGCATAAACTAACAACAATCTTATAGCTTTAAGTGCAACCAATGAAGCATATGTTTCATCAAAATCAATCATCTCCACTTAGTTGCAAGCTTGTGCTATATGTCTTCTTTATTTTTTTATTATTGTTCCATTTTCATCCTTCTTATCCCGAAAAACCCATTTTGTTCTTATGCCTTGTTTTATCTTTGGGTTTAGGAACCATGGTGTATACCTTGTTTCTCTCAAACTAGTTTAACTCTTTTTGTATGGCGATCATCCAGTTTGTGTAATACTCAAAAATTTGTGTACATAAGTGTAATTTTTATTAGGGTAAAAGTGTAATTTTTCAAAGTTATTGGGCAAAAATGTAATTTTTTGAAACTTAAAGACTTGAGGGCAAGGGGCCAATGTAATACCCCAAGAGATCAGAAAATTGTAGTATATATCAAGGATAAGAAAAGAAATGAAACAACACCAACTGGATACCTTTTGGGCTGAATGTAGGCAAAGAACTCTCGGGTTAAGCGTGCTTGAGCTGAGAAAGCTCAAGGATGGGTTAAGCATGCTCGAGCTATAGGAAGGACCAGAATAACCTACCCTAATAGGTCTACACGAACTTCCCAATGGGTCACCCATCCTTGAGCTTTCCCAGCTCAAGCATGTTTAACCCGACAGTTCTTTGCCTACATTCAGTCCAAAAGGTATCTAGCTGATGTTGTTTACTTCCTTACTTATCCTCGATATATATTACCCTTCTCTAGGCTCTTGGGGGATTACATTCTCCCCCCTTGAACACATGACGTCCTCATCATTCGATCTTACTGTTAGTGTAGGTGCTCTAGACCCAATCAGATTGGGCATGTTGTACACTGACAATTGTAATTATGTTTATTATTGAATAAGGAGTTATTCAATCTCACAAAGAAGTCGTTCAATTAGTTTCTTGTTATTATTGTAATAACCGAATGAAACTAGATAGAAGTCTATATAATGTATACTATGATTAATCTATAAAGATGTGAGATGATGGTTTCTAGACATCATTAAATGTCTCAAATCGTAGCAATGTCAAGAATGGATATTGACAATTGCGGTAAGACTTGTATGTGCTATGTTTTTGCTATGTGATAGCAATAGGGGTCTCACACCCATAGGCATGGGGATGTCTAGACAAGTACATAGGTGACCAATGTTGGAGAACGTGTCAGTAGACATGACTCGCCATGAGAATCCATTTTGGTTATATGTTGATGGTATTCTCATACGAGATGAGTGTAACTAATCTTTGGACCTGAGGTTGTCATAGTCATCTCATAAGAATACCGGTATGCTTTGACATCGTTTTAATGGGTTTAGATAAAGGCTGCACGTGAGTGATCGTCGGGTATATCGCGAGACTCATGGAGATGAGTGCATAGCCAAGATGAGACTCATCTATCCCTTGATAGAGGATGATATATCTAAGGCGCTTTCAGTGGATATTCACTTTAAATCCATGGCCATGGTGAAAGAGATCAATAAGGAGTTATTGATTCATTTTCTATTAAGTGAAGATATCCGAATGACTGAAGAAAAATTCATGTGATCATAATCAAGTAACATATTGCCAGACTTGAGATCACATAAGATACATTGACGAGAGGAAAGAATTACACGGTAACCATGCTCGTGAAAGGTTATTTGCAGATTATGAATCCTTCTTAATAATTGGGTAGGCACCTTACTAGAGGCCAATCTTGTCTTATGTGTTCGTACTGACACATTGCCAACATATTCAGAAGCCTAATGAGTCATATGCAATAGGCATAGTCCCTGGCTTAAACCAGGAGAGTGGACATATGGTTAAGTGGGACACTTCGGCAAGAAGTTATGCCATTGTAGGTTCTCACGGAAAAAGAATAAAGAGACATAATGACGTCGATATGACGAGGGGTCGTTATAATGGAAAAAATTTCCTAAAATGACAATTGATTAAATTAAGAAGGAGTTTCTAATTTAATAATTTTCTATTTGTTATAGTGGAAAATAGGAAATAAAATATATTTGGGTTTAAGTTAATATTTGGACTAAATTGGATTTGGTCCAAATATTAAATATTAAATATTATATTTAGACTAAATTAGATTTGGTCCAAATATTAAATATTATATTTGGGCTAAATATTAAATATTATATTTGGGCTAAATTAGATTTGGGCTAAATATTAAATATTATATTTGGGCTAAATTAGATTTGGGCTAAATATTAAATATTATATTTAGACTAAATTGGATTTGGGTTGAATATTATATTTAAACCCATAATAAGATTTGGGCCATTTAATTATATTTCTAGTTGGACTAGAATAAACCCATTTAATTAAGTTTCTAATTGGACTAAATTAAATGGGCCGGCTCATATCCATTAGGGTTTGAGAAACCCTAGAGCTCCTTATAAATACCCCTTTATGCGTTGCCCAAACATGAGAGTTTTTGGTATAGTTTTTTAAGAGTTGAAAAACGTATTGCTGTTCACTCCTCCCCGTTTCTTTTGGCATCGATTTGAAACGTGGGCGTTCTTTTTCGTCCATACACAACCAGTGAAAAGGAGAAGGAGCTAGCACTCCTATTCTGCTCTCCTTGCCAACGGATGCATGCCGTGTATCACGAGTTAGAGGCCGGATGCTTGGACAGCTCGAATCCACGAACGACTCAAAAATCTAAAGGTTAGATTTATTTATTTGTATGTGAATGATTTATTTTTGACGTTAATCCAATCGTCGGGATCGGGATAAGGTTAAAAAATTTTGAATACGCTGCTTGCCCTGTAGCGATCTTGCTTTACTTTCACTTACAACTGATTCCAAATCTTCCCTCCTTAAGGGGCTGCCATCCTAGAAGCCTGCCAGAAGTCGCTCTTTGTACAGGCCCTCGAGCCCCGGCGCCACTCCTCAACCTCATTGGACCGCCTTCACCAAGGGTTAGCTTTGATACCACCTGTAACATCCCACATCGAGCGATAGGAAGAACCGAAAAAACTTACCCTAATGGGCCTATACGAACTTTCCAGGGGGTCACCCATCCTTGAGCTTCCCCAGCTCAAGCAAGCTTAATCTGAGAGTTCTTTGCCTACATTCAGCCCAAAAGGTATCCAGCTGGTCTTGTTTCATTCCTTACTTATTCTTGATATATACTACTCTTCTCCGGGCTCTTAGGATATTACAGCCAAAGTGAAAGAAGGAAAGAACTGAGGGGTTGAATTGGAAAAAACAAATGTGAACACTGCAAATGGTCGACGGTCGTACTGTGGTCGTTTGCAACAAGTCAAATCGACGTCCGGGGAAGGGGCTAGGCCATCAAGGCCTAGGAGAGGATAATTGGTGCAAGGAAGCAATCGGATTGGCCAAAAAAGCCTGTAAATAACTAGGTTTTTGGTCGAGGGTTCCATCGATTTTTAGTTAAAAAATTTGAGTGTTTGGGGAAAAGTTGAGGGAAATGGATAGAGGGATTTTATTTTCCAACTAAGGGAGAGAATTTCTGGAGAGTTTGAGGGATTTTGGTGTAGGCTTGAAGTGGTTTCGAACCTTCGCTGAAAAATCAGGCATCGCTAGAAATGAGAGGAAATTGGCCAAATTGAGGGTGTTTTGGCTAGATTTTTGAGCCACCAGTGAGCCCATCGTGTTTAGAAGGAAAAATAGAGCAAGAGAGAAAAAGAAAAACTAAAAGAAATTGGAGCAAAACTGGTGGCTGGTGAACAAAAGGGTAATCGGAGAAGACGACCAAAGATGGCATGTGGGAAACATGCAAGGGTTTGAGTGCATGCAATAAGGAAAAAAATAGAAAAAAAGGAAAAATAGAGAGAAAATGGAAAAAAATTATGGAAAATTTCTAAAAAAATTAGGGAATTTCATTTTGTTAATTTTCCCTAAAATTTGGTTAGAAAAAAATCAGGACATAAGTCTCGAGGAATGACATGAATTTCGAGGAAACTTAAACAACTAGATCAAAGTGAGTGGTTATTCTGAAAAATATACGTGACATGACTTGCCTAAATTGAGCATGATTCTCATGAGGGATTCGCCAAATTATATGTGATTTATGTGCATCTTGTCATATATGTGCATGTTATGTTATCTCGGTAATTGTGATATTGCATTAAGTATGAAATTATTAGCATATCGACAATTGTGTCATCCATGTTATTCATGGTGAGATGAGAGTTTTGCCTTAATAGCATGACTTGCATTTCCTCAAGTGAGTTTTGTCGGAATGATCATAGAGGTATCCCATGCTGTGTGTGTTTGTTGGGGGTGACTGTTGAGAGTTTCGTGTTGGGGCTAGAATGCTAACAAAAGTTGCTCTAGGGTGTCCATTAATTCATGTTCATGCATCATACATTCATGAAAATTAATTTTAAACCCTCACTTTAGAATATTCATTTTCTAATTTAGACTTTATCTCTGGAATATTTAACGTTCCAAGTGACACGAGCAGTGAAAAAGGAAAGGCACTGTTCAAACGGGTCGGGCTGAGCCCGACCCCCATAGGAGGGGCCAAGCCAGGCCAAAGAATTTAGGCCCACGGCCCAGCCAATCTAAAGGCCCAGCCCGGCCCCACTCATGGCCCACTAGGCCCAGCTCGTTGGGACCCTATGGGCTGGGCCCATGAGGCCCTTATGGGCCCAGTTAGTTAGGCCCTTATGGGCCCTTGCTCATTTTTTTTTTAATTATGTTATTCTTTATAAATTATTGATATTGGATGTTAAAAAATTTTCATTTCATAATATATATAAATAATAACCATCAATATATTTAAAATTTTTAAGCTAAATTTTTTATATATTTAAATTATAAATAAACATTCTTCTTTTTATATGTGCATTATTTTTCATATCAATTCACAAGAAAATTTATAAGACATAGAATTTTGAAATATAAAATGATGAAATAATATTTAAAACTTAGTTAGAAAATTGTTTAAAAAGAAAAAAAAATTAGTTTTTATATATGCATTATTTTAAAAAAAAATTAAAAAAGGGTCGGGCCCACCAGGCCCGGCCCGCTAGGCCCTATAGGCTAAGGGCCTGGCTAGACCCCCTATCCACAGCAAAAGAGGCCGGGCCTAGCCCATCCCTTTTAGTAAAAAGGTCGGCCTGACTTGTTTAAAAAGCCCCGTGGACTAACCCGAGCCAGCCCGGCCCTTTTGACATCTCTATTGAGATGTGATTATACTGTTAGTCAAGTAATAGTCCTACACCCATACTAGGGCAAGTCGTAAGCACCCCCGCCCGAATATCCCAACCACCCAGACTACCCGAATGGAAGCGCTTATGAGAGCAGAAAGAATGAAACTTAAGACAGGAACTATCCTGGCATGCATACACAAGAATTAAAACAGCGGAAGCTAAGCTATACACATGCATGCACTACGGATACTCCGCTAACATAGCAGTCACCTAATAAATAAATGAATACAAACTCTTGTGCCGACATACATGAGACACGAGGAATGACCTGACATAGTCAAAGATAATAGGGTAAATCCCTCTCAAACATTAGAGTTGACGGGGACTAACGGAACTGACTGTACACCATATCGATTTTGCCGCTAGTTGCTATCTCCTTTACCATTGACTCACGTTGCCACTACCTGGAATGATGGAAATCAAAGTGAGTCGAGAGACTCAACAAGCATAGAGAAAGAAAGGTTGTAGGTTGAACATATCTAGTAAACTCTCTCCAAAACACCAGCCCCCAAGCACACACAAGCCATGAGATGCCAACACAGTATAAAAGCATAAATAAAAGCACGTATCAGTCCTTGAGGCCCACACAAGACACACGGTACCCAAGTCTCATACCAATCTGTCGCTGCCCTAAAAGGCAAGATATATCTCATACAAACCTGGGCGTGCCATCCTGGGTCGGTGCTCCCGTCACCCGAATGCTCGCGTCGGTCCTCCCGACACTCGAGCTGTAGAATAACCAAGCCATAGGCTCCATCAAAACGGTCCTCCTGTCTGAGACCTGTGAACTGTCGGTAACCATGCAATGCACATAAAAATGTAATGGCATAATGAGCATCAATGTGATACACTGGCGCCGATACATCCAGGCATCAGGCCATGCTCCGCCCACATAGTAAACCACACATGATACATATGCCCATGCCAGATGCAATCTAACTATGCTAGAATGTCCGTGTTTAGGCATACTCAATAAATGAATACCCCAACATGCATCCCGTACCCATATGCATATCAAACCATGAACGGTAATACAACATATCAAATCATGTAGTAAATCACATATTGGTAGAGTTAGTCAACAATGTCCAGCACTGGTCAACGGTAAGTGACTAAGAGTGTTTGCCCGACGGTCCACTTCAGAGTTGTACAATAGTCTACTTCAACGTCATCAAACAGCTGACCCCTACCCTACTGCTCGATAGCCCTAGCCGACCCGCACCCGAGAGTTCCATAAATAAACCCATACATCAGGAACCTAGTCCCCAAGTTGGGTTCGGCATCATTTCGAAAGGAATGGGGGCGGTACAAACCCCTGTAGACTTTCAACAACTAAAATTCTAGAAGTCCTAGATTTAACTTAAATTATATCAAACGAATAATAATTCAATAAGTAATGCTAAGAGCCGAATTGAAGTAAGGGATGAGGTAAAATACAAGAAACAACGAAGACTTACACGAAGGTTGTAAAGTTTAAAGAGGGGGTTTAGAGTTTGCCTTTTAATAGCAGATTCCCACTTTCTCGCTCTGTCACTGCGCAAATCAATAATTTTTACTAATTACACAAAACTTCAATATAAGGCCTATGTGCGTATCTCCAATAATCTACTTAAATCAGTATAAAATCAAGACTATTACGGGTATAAGAGGTCACTAAAAATTAGAAAGTGAAAAGAACTTGCCTTATTTCACAAATTTTTTGCCCTAAATGCCCACGCACTGCAAAATAATAATAGCACTAAAATAAGCCAAAATACAGACTAAAAATAAGATTTAATCCGTAAAAAATGTTTAATACTAGCTGATTAACCTATCTCGCCCTTCAGATCTTCAATTGCACAGAGTAAAAATTAACTTCTGAAATTTTTCCTCTAATTTCTCCCTTCTTCGCCCATTTTTCTTCTCCCGGATGCTCTCTATTTTGCTCCCAATTTAGCTTCAATTGAAGCTTAAAATAGCAGAGAAATTCAGCTAAAAAGCATGGCCAATTTGTCCTTAAAAATCGTGCAAATAGAGAAGGCCTGGAGGCTGTCGCACGGACGCACTAGCGCGCCACGTGGCCTCGCAATGGCCTGCTCGGATGCCCCGAAACGATGCCGTTTTGGTCGCCCCTTGCTGCCCAAAATAATTCCTTCTTCCCCCAACGTGCAAGCCTCCCGTGGTTAGATCTCGCGTCCTCGCCCAAGCCTCCCTCACGTGCAACCGTCCACGCTGGCTACCCTCACTCAACATATAATGCACCCAAATTATATTTAACATGCAATCAACCCACTTCCTCGAAATTACACTTAAACCCACAACTTCCAAAAACTTTCACATAAACCCTAAACTCCATTTTCCCTTATTACACTTGTACCCCGAACATTCCTAAAAATTCACCTAATTAATTCCATCATTAATTCCATAAATATTTCCACATAATTTAATTAATTACCCTTAATTTCCTATTTCCTCAAAACAACATAAACTATTATTTTTCCTTAAATCTCCGAACCCAATAATGACCTCAACACTGATATTTATAATTATTATTTATCTCCAATTTTGGGGTGTTACACAAGTTGTGAGAATCTTGATAATAGATGACATGTTATAGTTACTATATGTGGATTTGTCTGTTGAATATTGTAATTTTTATGGTTATTAAGAACAATATTGTATGGTTTGAATTCATTTTTTATTTTAATATCCCATCAAGTTTTGATTCTGCTTTTACAAGTATTTAATTTACTATTCCTTAACTTATCATTTGGAATGCTAAATATATATGTTTTAGGGATTTTTAAATATGGTATTTTGGGAATTTAGAGATGGTGTTGTAGAAAAAAAAAATATATATATATATATATATATAAGAAAATCGCAAAATAGCGACACGCCTTGAGAGAGCGGGTTGTTACAGTTTGCGACTTCTAATGTTTCATCTATTATTTTTGGTTCTAAGTTTGATAAGAAAACTACATACTCACATTGATTTCTAAAATTAGATTTTGTTTTTACATCTAAGTTAGGATCTCCTAAAATTCTGTTTTCATCAATATAGGATTTTTCTTTTTGTTGTGAATGTTCTTTAAGCATTATTTCCTTTGTATTTTGAATATTTTTAGTAGATTCTTCCTCAAGTTAATTTAGTATTTCCCATTTTCATCAATTTTACTTGAATAAATTCTTCCACTATTAATTTTTTTTGTTATATATCCTATAGGATTTGCTTGTTGGGATCCATAGCTTAGGAAAATTGCTTCATTACTTTTCGGATTAAACTTTCCTAAGTTACCCTTTCCATTATTTAATACAAAACATTTACAACCAAAGTCTCTATTATTGGCTTAAATGAAACCCTATTTAATATGTAACAGACAATGCTCACTACTTTTGTCCAAAAATGCCTATGTAAGTTATTCTCACATGACATGGTTCTAATTAACCATTTCAAATAGAGGCTTGTTTTTTTTCTTTCCACAACTCCATTTTGTTGTAGAGTTCCAAGTACAAAAAAAGTTGAAAGAAATGTCATTTTAATCACATAAAGTTTTGAAAGAAACATTTTGAAATTCTTTTCCATTATCACTACTAACGCTTGATATTATTAAATATTTTTCACTTTATATTTTTTTTATACAAATTCTTTGAATATATCATCTTTGCTTTTTTGAAAAGCAATCCATCTATAACTAGAGTAATCATCTACTACTACAAAGAAATAGGGTTTTCCTCCTAAACTATGTGTTCTCATTGGTCTAAAAGGTCCATGTGAAATTGTTCAAGAGGTCTAGATGTGAATACTATATATTTTAACTTAAAGATGATCTTTTATATTTTCTTTTCGTACAAACTTCACAAAAATTATCTTTATCAATGTTCGTCACAAAAATTATATTTATCAATGTTAATCTTAGGAATCCCATTCACTAAATCATTTTTTTAAGATTTTATAAATTAAATGCATTCTTCCATATCCTAATCTCTTATGCCATAATACACTTTTATTATTATTCATAGTTACAAGACATGCTTCATTTGAGATTTCTCTTAAATTTGTTATGTACACACATTTTCAGATCACATAGCCTCTTTAATGTTTCTCTAACTAGTTAAATAATCTTCTATTCCCTATCGTATACCTTGACCAATCGATGTCTATGTACCATTCGTCTCCCAAACTGGTAGACTTTAAAATATATAAACTGCAAGCACATAAGAAATAAAAAATATTGACATCCAAAACACTTGGGTCCCAAGATTAGTACCCTAATCCCTACAAAGTTCTTGTTCTTTACAACCCAAACTTTCTTTATCTTTTGGAATCCACACCTTTTTTTTTTTATTTTTGTAAGGAATTTTCATTTTAATTGGACAGAATATATCCCTATATCCATAATTAGTACAAAATTTATATTTTAAACCTGTTTTCTGTTTAACTTTTACCTTAGTCATTTTTCCAAAGTTTTTATGGCAACCTTCAGTATATCCTAATCCTATTTTCTTATAAAATCCTTTTTGTAATTCTAAAATTTTACTTCCAGCAGAAAACTTTGAAAGAACAAATTTTGGAATCTTTTAGTTCAGTTTCTAAATTTTTTGTTTGTTCTTTAAGAGACGAGTTTTCTTTTTCTATAACTTTGCATTTCTCCCTAGCTTTTATGACAAAAATATTAAAAATAAGGCATGTGTAAAAATAAAAAATAAAAATAAAAACTTGAAAAACAGTTATATTGAAAAACAGTTATAATCCTTTTTGTTTTTTACTTTATTTTTATTTTTCACTAAAAACTTGAAAAACAGTTATATTGATTGAAGATATATAAATAAATTATTTTCTCATATCTTAAAAAAAATGTATGAAATTGACAATAAAATGAGAGACCAATCATCACACCTCTGCCTCGAATCAAGTACCTGTAACAAAATGTGAGGCTGATTCTCTCGATACTCAAATTAATATAGTAAATAAGTACGTAATAAAGAATATTGAATACTTATAATTGCTTGGTGGGTCTATGACCCTTATATAGACGGTGCGAGTCAAGATACTTAGAGTTATCTATGAGATTCCTAACTAGTATATCTCAAGCTAGAGGCAAATTGGGACCAAATACAGATGGTATCATGCTCTTGGGATATAGTTTGGTTCACTTGTGGGGTCTGTGACCCTTATATAATTAGTAATGCAGGTCGAGATACTCAGAATTTTCTCTCAAATTTCCAACTCAGATATATATCTTGGGCTGGAGGTAAATCCGAACTAGATAGAGATGGTATCATGCTTTTGAGATATTCGAACTAGATAGATATGACATTATGCTTTGAGGATGTCCAAACTAGATAGAGATAGAGATGGCATAACCTTCCCAAATTTCTCAAGTTTGAGATGAGTGAGGTAAAGAAGGTGTTGATCCTTATGAAAGAATTCACGTATAGTAGTGTGGGTAAAATTAAATTTTTTTACATGCATCAGATATACACAACGGAAGCAATAAACACACACTATATACAGGTTGGATATTTAAGCAATACGTTATTTTATTATATGAAATACAATAAATAAATAAATACCTCACGTTTGATTCTAAGTTGGATACAGAAACCATTTTGGTATTTAGACCGAATCCATCTCACGTTGTGGTGCTTTTAGTCTGTCTACACCTAGTATACCTTCTGATATCACTTCGTGCACCTTTTCCTGTGCTAGCTTGAGGTTTTTATACCACCAACACCCTTGTGTCTCTCATGCATGACAATTATATGCACCGGTTAATTTACTAGAAACAGAATAGAGGAAGACAAAAAGAAACCAAGGTCAAGCTTTCTCTTATGCAATTGCTCACATCTAAAACCCCTGCTCAGCCACTACTTCCTCACCCTCCCATTACATGCCACGTGGACTACACTAAGAAAGTTGAGGCAGCACTAAGAGTTGACTCTCATTCACTAGCCAATTGACTGCCTCGACAATCAAAGAAGTTGACTCTCAATGCATTAACGAGTCAATCTTTGACCACTGCCGTCATTAACATATAATGACATACTTGAGATACATTGGTCACATAGTGATGACACCGGATGCAACATTATGGTATATAACTTTCTAGGTTCACTGTCTGCTAGCAAATAGATAGCACGAAAACTAATTTGATATCGGCCAACACCTTAACCCATCATAGGAATCTCTCTATATACCGGCAATGATATGAGAGGTCGTAAGAAGCGCCTCACAGTGGTTTAGGATAATATAGAAGACAATGAAGTCTCACTTTAAGTAAACCTATTACAGTTGACAATTACCGTTTGTTATAATCCTTCCATCACCTAGCGTCCCGATTGAGCGAAAATCATGAAATGATAAACTCACAAACTTAGTAACTATGTGTTAGTCTTATTAAAATGACTAGATGACACTTCAAGAAACACTTTTTTTGATGATCAATCTACCCTGGTCATGGATTGTCCTAACACACTAACAGTTGATCACATAGGACATTCACCCTATTAATACAACGAGAGTGATAGATCGTATCCTTGACACCTATTTCTATATACCAACAATACATAATAACGTAGATGAGCCTCTGCATCTCGCAATTGGATGATTCGGTCCATTAGCAAATCCCACACACCAATATACAAGATAATCGTGTCAGTTCAAGTCTAAGGATCAGTTATACTATTTCAACTAGACGTCATAACCATTATCCATAAAGCCATATTGTCAGTCATCAACATCACATTCAGTGCGTTATTCTCTATCAACCACCCATAAATTTACTAGAGATATGTTCATGTCATATAGCATGTGACTCACTACCTTATCATCAATAACTCATACAGATCGAGGTAGAAAACTTTGTACTAGTTCATACTTGACTAATCAGAACCTGCTACGTGTCTCCAAAAGTCGTTCATAAATTTCTTGGTAAACAGAACCTGTTTCTGAGAGAGACCCCAAAATTGCTCATACATAGTAAATCTGAATACTTGGTTAACCCGGCATAGGTAATTGATCACCATTTCATCTTGGTGCTAGGCACCCCCTATACGAGTGAGCAGCTCATGCTCCCAAGCTAAAATCCAGCACCTTACGGCTCGGCTCACCGGGTTCCATATTAGTCTCCAATCTGCACACTAAGACATTTAACAAATCATTAGAGAAATAATCCCCCTTTTTTTTCCAAACTTAAAGGTTCCTATACTTCTTAGCCAAGACTAGCACTCAACGATTAGACATCCCTTAATCATTACCCGACACCTATACGTGAAGAATCACCTCCCTTAAACTTGCTCTTATACCAAACTGTAACGGCTCGTCTCTCGGATCCCCCGTACATCAAGAGGAGCTGTGAGAGGGTCATTATTTGAATAATATCGAACAATAACGCAACTACACTCACACACAACCCTTATTAAAACCATAACCTTTTTATCATATAACATCTCATAATCATCATACATAACCATTCACAACATAAGCCCACTCGGGTTCACATAACAAACATCTGACTCAAAAACATAGAAGCATTACCCTGACCCACACACATAACACCTAGGATCTAGTTTCGGGAGAACTCTGCACTTGCTATAATAACTCAACGATCCGAACCAAATCCTGTCGGACGCGCCTGTGATCTCAGGATACTCTCACCTAGAATGATGGAAAGCAAACGTGAATCACAAGACTCAACAAGCTCTAGAAAGGAAGGCTATAGGTTGAAGACAAAACTCTTCTCATAATACCCCATGCAATTCATGTCAATGCAACGTCATACCATGCCATGAACCATACTTGTTTCTACCTTGAATGCATAACCTAAAGTATCTTTGCACATAAACGGTCCTTAGGACCCACATATGACACACATTGGCATCCAAGTCCCACATAAAAACCTGTTGCGCCCTTAGATAGGCTACCATATCATCATTCCTGACATGTCTTTTCCTGTCCTTCAAAGCCTTGCACTCCCTGGCTAATCTTGTAGGTCCGTGCCTCATAATCCACCCATATCATAGCCTTGCACTCCCTGGCTAATCTACCAGGTCCGTGCCACACTCCCCGGCTAACCTACCGGGTCCGTGCCAACATCAAAATCACTCTCCTCACCATGCAATACAACACATAAGAAATGCAATGGCATTTGTAGCATAAACGTGATGTTAAGACTCCCATAAATCAAGCATCAGGCCATGCTACGCCCACATAAGAATACACACGTGCGAAATGCTTCTAAATGCACTAGCTCACCCAGGGAACCCAAATTAGCTCTTAGACCAACCAGGTCAGGCAAATGCTCACACATCCCATCACATGTAAAGCATGTTCTCCAAATGAATGCAACCCAGTCCCTATGCAACACACACATCATGATATGCACAAGCCAAGGCATGAATCTGGCAGTACCAGCTCTTCTGATCCGTCTAGCGCTTATTGTAACAGCTGATGACTGGCGCCCATACATCCAGCCATTAACTGCCACCACCCACGGTCGACAGTCAGTGGCTTTGTACCCGATACCCTTAAGCCACACATGATCAACATTTAATTCATAACTTTTAAACTTAATATTACATAACTTTTCTCCATAACTCTTCACGTTCATAGCCACATAAACATTATAATACCGTTCTCATTCTTATTTCTTATCATGTACAAGAACCCATCTCCTCATTCATAATAAATCATTAACAAAGTCCCATAATCTTGACTATAGCTACTTTCTAAGAATCTAGCTTCAACGAGTTTGGCATCATTCCCAAGGAAAGCGGAGTGATACGAAGCTCCGTAACGGACGAAATGAACAACACCAAGACATCATTCACATAATTTATTTTATCTCCAATAAGCTCATTATTAACATATAAGTCATGGAATGGTTGCCACGTAGATTATCATTATTAATGCGTGGTATCGAGTCACGGTGAAGAAGGGTTTAAAATACAAGAAAGCACGAAGACTTTCACAGAAAATAAAGAACATGAGGGAGGGGTTAGGAGCTTGCCTTCCAATAATGGATTCCAACTTCCTTGCTCAACCGCTGCAAAATAATAACTTTTTACTAATACTACAAAGCCATAGTCTAGATACTAAATCTATCAATCCAAAAATTAAATCCAACCACATAGTATCTAATATACTTACTTCCCACCTACCTGATTATATATACGCCAATTTAAATCCAAACTTCTTCACCCCAGATTTCTCCACTTCTTCGTTGCTGCTCGTTGTTCTCCTTCTTCAATCTTCTCCTCCAATTTTGTTCTCTTAATTTCCCTTTCTTTAATTGGCTTGACTTGCTACCCACGTTGTGCATCTTCTTCTGTTACCTTCTCCCCTCTTAACATAGATATATTTATATACATGGATAGCCACTAGAAGGCTTAGCAGATGCAAGGGAGGAGCAGACAAATAAGGTTGTAATTTTATTTGCACCCACAAATCAATTTAGCAATGTGGAGGTTAGATTTTCAATTGAAATTTCTTAGGAGCATCATTACGCCTACCTTCTTCTATCCAATCCATTTGACCACACTTGATAATTTTCCCACACCCAAAGTATGCATGGCCATCCCTTCTGCCAAGACCATCACTTCTAACATTAGTTTGCCTTGACTTGCTTCATCTTTAATTTTATTATAATATTTGCTAATTTAAGTTATCACACACATCTTATATATGTAAACATAAAGCGAGCTCGGCAACCGCTCACGCCCCCTCTCCCCCCAGCGGTTGCTTCACCATTTTATTTTCTTAATTTTTGACTTTTCTACAAACATATCCCTTCCTTAATTGCCATCATTATACACATTTAATTCCTCTAATTTCCCCTTCTCCAATGCTAATCCAAGCTTCCACCACCATGGCTGAGATTAAATTAAAATTAGAGAGTAATTGCTTGGCCCAAAATTAAATTAAAATTGGTGAGGAGATAAGGCTGGGCGGACAAGGGCAGGAGTGTTGGACGCGTGGCTGTTGGCAGCTTTTGGCTTCAATTTGGGCGCCCTAAACGATGCTGTTTTGCAACAAATTGCTTGCCAAAAAATTTCCAGCAAATTCTCCAGAAACAAGCCTTCTCACTTAATCACTTTCGTGAGCAACCACCTGGCTGCCACCATTTTTATTATGTCTTGCCACAATATTAAATTTTAATTTAACTAAATGTCCAAGTTTTATATTTAAACCAAATAAATTCCTTAAATATCACCATACATTATATTAAAAATAATAACTCATCCAAGTACCGCATTTCCCAAGTTAGTTTCTTAAATTCTCTCAATTCTCAGGAGATCATACATAAATTACCTTAAACATGGAAACTAAATGTTTACTATTATTTTTCTCAAAATAACAGGAGGTTACATTCCTCCTCCAAATTTGTTTTTTTTTTCTGAAAATGTTTGAAATAATTATCATAACAAGTGTTTAATTACTATATTATCTTATTATAGTGTTAGAATATCAACACTAATATTATTTATTGTTGTTATAGAATTAATACTTTTGCTGCATTATCTCATGTTATAATTTAGAAATATTATTACTATATTAAAACCGTAAAAAATCAGATTGATAGTTATATAATTAATTTTACCAATACAATATTTATTCATATTTTCAATATTACAGATTAATTATAAATATTAATGTTGAAATCAATTAAAAATTTTGCTTATTTCTATAACCTTAGAAATTTTATAATGTTAATATTTTTGTAATTAATCATGCATTTAATATTTGTAGCACCTTTATTGTCAATATTATAAATAGTCAATTTGAAATTCATATGTTTCTATTTATGTTATATTAATCTAAATGCAAATAGTATTAATTTTGGTAACTAGATTAATTAAAAACCTGTTTTTCCTAATAAAATAAAAAACAAAGAAGAGAAAGTGAAACAAGTGAAAAAAATATATCAAACTATCTATATATAGTCTGGAGAGGACTCAAAGAAGGGAAGTGGGCCGCATTAGGGCAAATAACCAGGCCAGCTACCTTATAAGGCCCAATACAGAAACAATGCGATTCCCCTACCCAAACCCATTGGGTTAAAGTTTGCAGTTGTGATAACAGCTCAACTCTTAGCTCAAATAATCAAAGTTAAATATACAATTACAACTATCCAAGAACATTGTACAATTCATCATTTACGTTAACCACAAAGTCAAATAATCTAAATTTAGTAAAAGGCATCCAACAATACCAATTCAATAAAAATCAAATCACAAATAGCATATCAGAAGACCCATTTGTATCCCTACTCACCCTTAAAATTAGTCTATCTAGTCTGAAAATGGATACATACCAAAATGGGCAATCATCCAGTGTAGAGCTTTCAACCCCAAGAAAGGAACAGGTGTGAATATGAGAATATTATCAACTTTACTACCGGAAGAAGGCTGGTATTATGCGGATGCTCTTGACTTGGTGGAGAAGCTTTCTCTTCTCTTCACCTCATGCATGCATTGTTTATTCTTCCTCTTTCGTTAATTTGCTTTTGTGGATGAGTGGATATGACTAAAAGCTACCTATAAATGTATATGTATACGTACTTTGGGCACAATATATACGTAGAAGAACATGTTCCTAAAGTAGTTTGAGAGTGATGATGATCGCGCTTGTACTTGAAGACAAAATAGGATTAATGCTTGATTGGCTTGTGGCTTGTGCATGATATAACTCAACCATGCATCCTCTCTTTGTTTAAGTATTCTTTTCTTCCCAATTTAACGTCACCTTTATTCTCTTTTTCTTCTCTTTTCCATCCTTAAAACCACCATGCAAAGAACAACCTACTACCTTAACTCCACCTTCATGCAAAGCTAGCTAGCTAGCTGCACCCAGCCATGCACCCAACACAACCAAGAATGGCTACCGCCAGGGCTTCTGTCAGCCTCATGGACGCTTATGCCGCGGCAGCAGATATGAAGTCGGAATCAGTGGCCAAGCTCTGCGATTTTTTGAGCGGGGAGGGCTGCTCTCTTCCCTTCGATGAGAGAGGCAACACCATCCTCCATTTCCTCGCCATGAACGGCAATACGGTGGCGCTGAAGGAGCTCGACGACAAGAAACTTATCCTTCCCGACCAAGATCTCTGGAAAGCCAACGACCGCGGTGACACCCCAATTCACGAGGCGGTCGGGTTCGGCAAGGTTGAGTTCGTGAAGAAGATGCTGGAGCTGGACGGGAACTTGGTCTCGACGCGCAATCTCAAAGGCGAGACGCCTCTCTACGTTGCCGCCAAGTGTGGGAACGAGACGGCCTTCAATCTTCTCAAATCCAAGTCCCGTAGCGACAGAGAGCTCGTTCGGCGCGACGGCCGCACTGTTCTTCATGCCGCTGTCAACGAAGAATATTACCGTAAGTATATTTGTTTGGAATGTTATTTTCACACTCATTTATTAATTTACTGTATTTGTTTTACATCAATATAAATATATAAATGCATGAATATTGCCACGATATTTTTTATATTTATTATACCCTATTTATCGACCAACTAGAGTTGGTGAAATAAGATTATCTTTCGCTGACATTGGTGGTTTACTGTTGGATTCTCTGCGCTTGAGCGAGTCACCATGCTTAGAATTGATGTTGATGCAATAAATATTATACTAAAATCCTGAGATACCGCACCTTTATATAAGCAGATTGAAAGGTCAGTATAGATCAAGATGAGAGGCCACATAGATAATTGAATTTGTTCTTCCAGCTGATGAATTGATTCAGCGACCTATAGGCATGGGCTTCAGCTTGAGCTCGGCCACAAACGTGTCTTGGTATCTCTTTGCGTAGCCTTGGATCAGCCTTTTGGGGAGGCCCAACCATCAGGACCTCATCTAACTTGATTCTATTTTTCGTTTTAAGAGGTCAAAACAATGAATAAGGGAGACATTTAAGCATATTTTATTTAAAAGTAACATGAAATAAATAAATAAATGCAGTTTTAATTTGAATAATTATGGGTGTGATGGACAGATATTGCGATTAAGATATTGTTGTTGCGACCGGAACTGGCGAGCGCAAAAGACGTGAACGACAAGACGGTGCTCTATCTACTGGCCCAAAAATCGTCGTTGCTTCAAAGCCAGTCCTATTACACGCTCAAAAATCTTGGCTACTGGACCTTTTTTCCCGCTCAGCTTCTTGCCATTCTCATCTACATCTGTAAAGTCGTCATAGTCATTTTTAGTGATAATTATAATTATTATTATTATTATTAGATGATTCCGAGATAAATACTAAAACATGTAGAGCCATTTACTAATTAACTTGTACCTCTAATACCTAGATGATTTATTTGTGTTTACAGGACAAATTTATTTAGTGAATTGAACAAAATATTAAAATCATATAGTGCTTAATTGATAGAATTAATTAAAACTTCAAAATGAATTAAAAATAAATAAATTATCTCATTTAATTATATGTTTGAGCAGGTTTGCCTACAGTGACGGCTTACGACAAATTTTATAGCACAAGGGAGGACAAAATTGGAAACCAACCACCTTTAAGATTAAAACTAATCACAGGTATGTATTTATTTTATTATTTATTAATAATTTGCTCCCCAGTGCTATAAAATTTGTCGTAAGCCATCACTGTAGGCAAACCTGCTCAAACATATAATTAAATGACGAATTTGTTTCCTACTGCAGCGTTCAGACGCTTCATCGCAGGTTGGTGACATTGTAAATCTATTATAATTATTTTCTTGTTTGTTGTGGGATGATGATGATGATGATATTGATTTGAAATTGAAGTGTTTCCATGGCTGAGAAAGTGCGACGAGGCGAAGCAGAGGCACACCTGTGCCATGAAGCTGGTAGAATGGCTGATTTATTTGGAGGACGACTGGAGCAACTACACCGGGCAGAGGAACCCTCTGATAGACGCCGCCAGGAACGGCATCATCGAGCTGGTGAAAGCCATCCTGGCCAAGTTCCCCTTCGCTGCCTACACCTTGGACGGCGACGGCAAGAACATTGTCCACATCGCCGTGGAGCAGAAAGACAGGGTTCTCTACGACTGGTTGACCTCCATTACCGCCCACAAGGGCATGCTCACGGACATCGACAAGCACGGCAACACTGTCCTGCATCTCGCCACCAATGTCGGCTCTAGCCCCGGAATGCTTCTCAACCAGATGACCTGGGACGTTTGTTGGTTTAAGGTGAATTGATTAATAATGCCTATATATATATATATATATATATCGTGCCAATTATATATGGACTCAACAGAATCTTCCTATTCTTCTTCTTCTTCTTCTTCTTATCCGGTGTGCCCCCCGGCAGCGAATACTCCACGTTTCGCCGCCTGATTTCCTGCAATACAAGAACGAGGAGGGGAAGACGCCAAAGGAGATGTTCAAGAAAAATCACTCGACCCTGCGAGAATCGGCGGCGCAAGGCATGAAAGAAATGAACAACGGGTTGATGCTGGTGTCGACTCTCATCGGCACCGTTAACTTTGCCGCCCTCTTCACCCTCCCCGGCGGATACGGCCAGGACAAGAACGTCACTGAGACCTATGGCAAGCCGGTGCTCCTCAGCAAGGAGGAGACCAAATCCGACCTTACCAACTTAATGTGGTACCTCTTCTTCTCCCTCTTCTGCTTCCTGCTCTCCATGACCAGCATGCTCTCGATCCAGTTGTCGCGCTTCCGCAGCAGCGACTTCGAGTTCACTCTGCCGCTGAGGTTCTTCGTCGCCATGACAGCGCTGTTCGGCTCGGCGTGCTCCACTTTCTTGGCGTCGTTGCAGCTGTTTAGGCTGGATCACCTGGAGTTAAACGAGAATTTATTTATGTGGCTCGGCTGTAGCGGCATGGGGCTGTTGTATTGGAACGCTGTCAGCATCACTGTGATGTACATGTCTTATGCTTTGCTTAATTCGGTTCGAGCCAAGAGGCCAGAGGTCTTGGACCTGCTTGTTTGATATTCAAATGCTTGGGGCAGCAATCAACAACATGTGCAAGGAGAATGGTCTAATCTCATCATTTTTAGGCAACTGTTGATTAGAAGAGAGACTCGTGACCACTTTGTTGTAACATAATTCAATCCCTCCATACATCTTATTTGTTTTGTTCTATTGCGGAGTGTGTAATTTTCATTTTCATGTAACCAGTAAGTCTACATTAGCAAAGCAAAGTATATATATATGTACGTGAAACATGTAAAGAATCAATATAAATAAATAATGAATGCGTCACAATCATCTATGTATTATTTATATGATTCACATACCCACATAGTTCTTTGCATTGTATCATTAATTCGTAATATCTAGGCGATGTTATTAATATATATATATGCGTAGGGGAGTCTCTTGTACTCATAATTAAAAGGCGTTGTGCTTGGGTTATTTAATTGGATAAGTACCAAAACCAAGAAATCAAGTATCATTTCAAGAAATCTCTTGTGTTATATCTATAAAATTTTGATGGGAATTATTTGCTAATGAATTATTGGCAGAAATTATGTCATCAGAAAATTCCTTATTAGTAAATTTTGTCTATGGATTAAGGATTTCTTTCTCCATTTATCTACAAAATTAGTGATTGAATAATATTTCATCACAAAACCGATAAAAACGTTTTAGCGATGAATTTAAAGACGACCATTGTTGTTGAAAATTTCTCACAGTATTTCATCCCAAAATCATTCCAAATTTTTTTAATTTATTTTTTTGAATAAAATAATTAGCAATGAAATACGGTCCCTAATCAGAGACAAAATTATAAGTTGAAAGTTAAATTCAACAATTTCTTTGTTAATTCTGTTAGGAAAAGTTTTTTATTTTGAAATAACTAATTAGAGATTAATCTCGATCAATAATTAGAGATAGAATCAATAGTTAAATTAAGTTAGATATTTATCGATCGATTTTGATTAGAAAAAGTTATTTTAATTCCTTTCTTTCAATGGACTTTCTGTCCCAAATCCATTGAAATTTAAAACCAAAAATTTTTATCATTAAAAAATCATCTTTAAAAGAAAATGATGCAAATAAACAAAATGATATTTTGATAAATCAACCAATAAGATTTTGATCTTAAACATAAGATCATATAAAAATATAAATTAGTTGTAACCAAAGACTCAATAACTAGTTGTGTGGGTTGGGCATCATTACTCTCTCCCTCTTCGGTTGGGCCCTTACTAGATTCTTGGGACGAAGTTGTTTGTTGCAATGTTTGAAATTCAATTTGCGAAAGTTATGTATAGCTAATCAAGAATAGTACTATAATTAACATGGAAGACGATTCTGGAGAGGAGTTGTTGAAAATGCATGCGGAGAGGATTATCCAAGGGGATTTGGATGAGACTTTGCTATGAGAGACGATAAGTATGGGATTACTTACATCTTAGATAATCCTAGGCCTTACCTATCGCTTGAAGAAAGAGAGAGAGAGACCTTATTCCTATTATCCTTTAGCGAGCAAGGGAAGAGAGTGGTAAGGCTACTTCTTGAAACATAGTGTAGGCTTCGGGGGACTATGAGGATACCATCCGGGAACCATCTCTGGTGGGTGGCACCTCGGTGTCCTTAGGAGATGAAGTCATAGAGGAAGCCAGGGCTTCTTTGCCATTTTTTGATTAGGGGTATTCTGGGTCAGAGACCTCTGATGAGGACTCGGAGGGATAGGTGATGGGTTGTGAGGGTCAAGGCTTGGGTTAGAAGGCCCACTACAATTAGTGTTTAGTGGCGAAACTATTTCATTACTAAATTTTTTAAATATTTTTTTATTTTAGGGATGAAATTAGTGATGGATAACCTGTCACTAAAATTCACAACGAAATCAGTGACGGCCAGATCCATCACTAAAAAATAAAAGAAATTAAAAAAAAATAAAATTTAACGATAGAGAAAAATCCGTCACTAAAAAATAAAAAAAATAAAAATAAAATAAAAATTTAGCGGCGGGGCAAAACTTGTTGCTAAAAAATAAAATAAATTAAATAAAAAATTTCAAATTTAGCGACGGATACAGTCCCATTGCTAAAAAATAAAAAAAATAAAAATTTAGCGACGGGGCAAAACTCGTTGCTAAAAAATAAAAGAAATTAAATAAAAAATTTCAAATTTAGCGACGGATATAGTCTTGTTGCTAAAAAATAAAAAAAATTAAAATTTAGAGTAATCTTTACTTTTTATTATTTTAAAATTAAAAATTTCACTTTGTATTATTTTACAAAGTTCTACAAATTCTTTAAATATAGCATCTTTACTTTTTTGAAAAGCAATCCATCTATACCTAGAGTAATCATCTACAACAAGAAAGATATAAAGTTTTCCTCCTAAACTATGTGTTCTCATTGGTCTAAAAAGGTTCCATGTGAAATAGTTCAAGAGGTCTAGATGTGGATACTATGTATTTTAACTTAAAGGATGATCTTTTATGTTTTCTTTTCATACAAGTATCACAAAAATTATCTTTATCAATGTTAATCTTAGGAATCCCATTCACTAAATGATTTTTTAAGATTTTAGAAATTAAATGCATTCTTGCATATCCTAATCTCTTACGCCATAATACACTTTGATTATTATTCATGGTTACAAGACATGCATCATTTGAGATTTCTCTTAAATTTATTATGTACACATTTTTATTCCTCTTAAAAATTTCATTATTTGAAGTTTTTTTTATTACATGGCATTCATATTTATTAAATATGACATTGTAAACCTTATCACAACATTGGCTAATACTGAGTAAGTTATGTATTAGTTCATTTACATAAAAAATATTAGAAATAAAAAGTTTGAGAAGATGTATCTATATTGCCTATACCTTCAATCCACCATTTGGAGTTGTCACCAAAGGTCACATAGCCTCCTTAATGTTGCTCTAGCTAGTTGAATAATCTTCTATTCCTTGTTGTATGTCTTGAGCAGTCACTGTCTATGTATCATTTGTCCCTCAAACTTTAGGCTTTCAAGCATATAGACTGCAAGCACATAAGAAATAAAAACTGGTACCCAAAACACTTGGGTCCCCAGGATTAGTACCCTAATCCCCGACAAAGTTCTTGTTCTTTACAACCCAAACTTTCGTTTTGACAAGTTTGATTTCATCTTTTGGAATCCACGCCTTTTTATTTTGTAAGGAATTTTTATTTTAATTGGAAAGAATATGTCCCTATATCCATAATTAGTACAAAATTTACATTTTAATCCTATTTTCTATTTAGCTTTTAACTTAGTCATTTTTCCAAAGTTTTTATGGAAACTTTATTTTCTCAATTAGAAAAAATATGCATTTTTTGTTTTCGCAATTTGGCGTAACGCCTACGTCTGCAGTTAGAGTACATCAACATTTTGTTTCGGCAATTTACCGTTTTGCCTACGTCTGCAACCAAAAGATGTGCCAAGACTGAAAGCTAGTTTGGTGAATAGTATAATGGCTTCAAGGGATGCACTTTCCTTTTTCCTATGCTGTTGAGAGATGTGGCGGTGCAAAAATTTTAAACAAAAGAGCATATTGTTAATGAGATTATCACATATGTGTAATGTCTTTTTTCGCAATTGATTTGATTATGCTTCATTTGACTTGAGATTGTGTGAGAGCCTTTGTAGTATTTTTTGGCATTTTGGACGCTTCTCATAGACGGTTTCAATTGTTGTTACCGAGATACAACAATGAATTTATTTGGCTGGAAACTTTATCGTCAAGCCTCTTAAATTTGCAAGAAAGAAAACAATAAGAGGGATACTAATGCTTAAATTAGACACTGAAAATGATGAAAACTGTATTGAAATCAGTATTAAAGACGTATTTTTTTAAAGAATGAGAGCATGTTTATTTATAGAGGGTTATGGAGTAATTTGAATTAGTTCATGATTAGGATTGTTATAGATAACATCTTTCTTGACTAATCCTAACTCTATTAAGATTAAGATTCTTATTAATGATATTTATCCCAACATTCTGAAATCCTTTTAGAATTATAATTTTTTATGAATAATTGTTCATCTATTTATTAAAATATTCAAAGGGATTTTTGAATGTCGCAATTATCTACTTTGCGTGTTTGTGTGAGGCCCCACCAGTTATGGGGAAATTTATACCTTTAGCCTAAAAAATTATTTTTCACTTTTGGGATTTTTTGGCTTTTAATGGGCTTTTGGCTAATGCAACAACTTTATTTTTATTTTTCACAAAAAACTTGAAAACACATATATTGATTGAAGATAAAAACTTATTTTCTCATCTTAAAAAAAGTGTATGAAATTGACAATGAAACGAAAGACCAATCATCACACATCCGCCTCAAATTGAGTACTTGTAACAAAAGGTAGGGCTGACTCCCCCGATACTCAAATTAATATAGTAAATAAGTAGTAAAAGCGTATTGAATGCTTATAATTGCTTGGCGGGTCTATGACCCTTATATATAGATGGTGTGAGTCAAAATACTCAGAGTTATCTCTGAGATTCCTAACTTGGATATCGCAATAAAGGCAAATTGGGACCAAATAGAGATGGCATGCATGCTCTTGGGATAGAGCTTGGTTTTCCTGTGGGGTTTGTAACCCTTGTATAATTAGTAGTGCAAGCTAAGATACTCGAAGTTATCTTCGAAATTTCCAACTTAGATATTTTGAGTTGTAGGCAAATTCGGACTAGATAGAGATGGTATCATGCTCTTGAAATATTCGAACTAAATAGATATGGTATTGTGCTCCTAGGGTGTCCAGATTGGATAGAGATAGAAATGACATGCCCTTCTCAAATTTCTCAAGTTTGAGATGAGTGAGGTAAAGAACGTGTTGATCCTTACTAATATAGAGAGGAGATAAGCCAGATAGAGATACAACCTCTAGATTACTTAGCGATGCAATGAATCAATAGTTATTTATTGGTAATTGTCCTTCAAATTGAGATGGGAGGAATGTATATCATCTCTTGTCACATTAGGTTTATGTTTTTCAAGAATAGCTTGGTATTTTTAAGTCTTCTAAATATTTCCTCCTCCAAATAAATTTTTTTTTTCTCAAAATGTTTGAAATAAAATTCATAACAGGTGTTTAATTACTATATTATCTTATTATAGTGTTAGAATATCAACACTAATATGATTTATTGTTGTTATAGAATTAATACTTTTGCTGCATTATCTCATATTATAATTTAGGAATATTATTACTATATTAAAACCGTAAAAAATCAGATTGATAGTTATATAATTAATTTTACCAATACAATATTTATTCATATTTTCAATATTACAGATTAATTATAAATATTAATGTTGAAATCAATTAAAAAAATTTCTCATTTCAATAACCTTATAAATTTTATAATGTTAATATTTTTGTAATTAATCATGCATTTAATATTTGTAGCATCAATATTGTCAATATTATTAATAGTCAATTTTGAAATTCATATGTTTCTATTTATGTTATATTAATCTAAATGCAACTAGTATTAATTTTGGTAACTAGATTAATTAAAAACCTGTTTTCCTAATAAAATAAAAAAACAAAGAAGAGAAAGTGAAACAAGTGAAAAAAATATATCAAACTATCTATATATAGTCTGGAGAGGACTCAAAGGAGGGAAGTTGGCCGCATTAGGGTAAAAAACCAGGCCAGCTACCTTATAACGCCCAATAGAGAAACAATGCAATTCCCCCACCCAAACCCATTGGGTTAAAGTTTTCAGTTGTGATAACAGCTCTGAGCTCAAATAATCTAAAGTTAAATATACAATTACAACTATCCAAGAACATTGCACAATTTAATTTAGTAAAAGGCATCCAACAATACCAATTCAATAAAAATCAAATCACAAATAGCATATCAGAAGACCCATTTGTATCCCTACTAACCCTTAGAATTAGTCTTTCTAGTCTGAAAATGGATACCAAAATGGGCAATCATCCAATGTATAGAGCTTTCAACCCCAAGAAAGGAACAGGTGTGAATTTGAGAATATTATCAACTTTACTACCGGAAGGACGCTGGTATTGGCCGGATGCTTTAGACTTGGTGGAAAAGCTTTCTATTCTCTTCACCTTATGCATTGTTTATTCTTCCTTTTTCGTTAATTTGCTTTTGTGGAAGAGTGTGGATATATATAACAAAAGGCTACCTATATATATATATATGTATGTATATGTACTTTGGGCCCAATATATCTATATCTAGACGAACATGTTCCTAAAGTACCTGAAGACAAAATAGGATTTACGCTAGCTTCTAATTATTCAATGCTTGATTGGCTTGTGGCTATAGCTTGTGCATGATAACTCATGCAAAATATGATTTACGCCGCATCATGCATCGGACATTTGCACTGGATTGGATCCTCATCCATCTCTATTTGTTTAATTAGATATTCTTTATTTTCCTGCCAAGCTAACATCGATGACCTTTATTCTCATTGTTTTCTCTTTTCCTTCCTTAAAATTCCACCTTCATGCAAGCAAGCTAGCTGCAGCCAGCCATGCACCCAACACAACCAACAATGGTCAGCCGCTCGGCCGCTTACGACATGGCGGCACATTTGATGACGCCGGAATCAGTGGCCAAGCTCTGCGATTTTTTGAGGGGGGAGGGCTGCTCTCTTCCCTTCGACGAGAGAGGCAACACCATCCTCCATTTCCTCGCCATGCACGGCAATACGGTGGCGCTGAAGGAGCTCGACGACAAGAAACTTATCCTTCCCGACCAAGATCTCTGGAAAGCCAACCACCACGGTGACACCCCAATTCACGAGGCTGTCAGGTTCGACAAGGTTGATTTCGTGAAGAAGATGCTGGAGCTGGACGGGAACTTGGTCTCGACGCGCAATCTCAAAGGCGAGACGCCTCTCTACGTTGCCGCCAAGTGTGGGAACGAGACGGCCTTCAATCTTCTCAAATCCAAGTCCCGTAGCGACAGAGAGCTCGTCCGGCTAGACGGCCGCACTGTTCTTCATGCCGCCGTCAACGAAGAACATTATAGTAAGTATATTTGTTTGGAATGTCATTTTCACACACTCGTATTAATTTACTGTATTTTGTTTTACATCAATATAAAAAATATATATAAATGCATGAATGAGCAAGTACCAAAAAACCGTCATCGTTTAATCTGAATAATGATGGGTGTGATGGACAGAATTTGCCATTAAGATATACAAATGAAAAATGCTGCTTGCACAAATAGGTTTGGGTTTAAAAAGATTTGAATGACTATTTTGCTCTTTTTTTTCTCTTTTCACAATGATCATTTTATCCCTTCCTCTCATCTCTCCTCTCTCTCCCCTTCCCCCTCCAACACCGCCTCTAACAGTCTTTCTTTCGTTGCCTGTCACTACCTCCCACTCGTCGCTCGCACTGCATCCTTGCCTGACTTACTATTGATGCCTGTCTCACCCTTGCTGCTCGTCGACCGTTGCATCCTCGCTTGGCCGATCGCCGCCCCCTTACCTGTCGCTCATCGACCGCCTCGCTCTTGCCGCTCACAAACCCCTGTCGCCCACTACATCCTCACCTAGTTGACCGCCGTCGCAAGAGACAAGACACCCAAGCGAGGATGCAACGGGCGGCTAGTGATGAGGGCAAGGCGGGCGGTGGTGGTCGATCAAGCGAGGATGCAACGGCTGGCAACGAGGTGATGTTAGAGGGGGAAGGGGGAGGGGAGAGAAGATGAGAGAATATTGTGAATTAATCACAATAAATTCTCTAATTTATCATGAGAACATGAACCCCATGTAAAATTCTTCCTATATGAATAGCATGACTCTATATAAATGCATGAATGCCACAAGCCCGTATATATATATATATATAAATACAGGTTTAATCTGAATAATTATGGGTGTGATGGACAGGTCTTGCGATTAAGATATTGACGTTGCGACCGGAACTGGCGAACGCAAAAGACGAGAAGGGCACGACGGCGCTCTATCTTATGGCCATAAAACCGTCGTCATTTCGAAGCGGGTCCTCTTACACGCCCAGAAATCTTGGCTGCTGGTCCTTTGTTCCCTTGCAACTTGTTGCCATTCTCATCTACATCTGTAAAGTCAAAATCATTTTTAGTATTCTTTTATTTTTAGTGACAATTTTTATTATTATTATTATTATTATTATTATTATTAGAGTTACAAATTAGATGATTAAGAGATAAATACTAAAACATTTAGAGCCATTTACTAGTACCTCTAATATAACTAGATTTACTTGTGTTTACAGGACAAATTTATTTGGTGATCTTCAACCAAATATTAAAATTGTAGTGCTTAAATATTTATAGAATAAAATTTCAAAATGAATTAAAAATAAATGATTTCTCTCATAATTTATATATATATTTATATATATATATATATTGGAGCAGGTTTGCCTACAGTGATTGGTTACGAGAAATTTGATAGCAGTGGGGGCAGAAACCAACTCCCTACCACGTTAAAGCCGTCTTTAATATTAAAATTAATCACAGGTCTGTATTTATTTTATTATTTATTAATAATAATTTGCTTTCCTTAATATATTAATTAGTCTTTAATTAGTGACGAATTTGTTTTCTACTGCAGCGTTCAGAGGCTTCATTGCAGGTTGGTGACATTGTAAATCTATTATAATTATTTTCTTGTTTGTTGTGGGATGATGATGATGATGATATTGATTTGAAATTGAAGTGTTTCCATGGCTGAGAAAGTGCGACGAGGCGAAGCAGAAGCACACCTGTGCCATGAAGCTGGTAGAAAGGCTGATGGATTTGGAGGACGACTGGAGCAACTACACAGGGCAGAGGAACCCTCTGATAGACGCCGCCAGGAACGGCATCATCGAGCTGGTGGAGGCCATCCTGGACAAGTTCCCCTTCGCTGCCTACACCTTGGACGGCGACGGCAAGAACATTGTCCACATCGCCGTGGAGCAGAAAGACAGGGTTCTCTACGACTACTTGACCTCCATTCCCGCCCACAAGGACATGCTCGCGGACATCGACAAGCACGGCAACACTGTCCTGCATCTTGCCACCAATGTCGGCTCTAGCCCCGGAATGCTTCTCAACCAGATGACTTGGGACGTTTGTTGGTTTAAGGTGAATTGATTAATAATGGGTACATACATACATATATATATATATTTATATATATCGTGTCAATTATATATGGACTCAACAGAATCTTCTTCTTCTTCTTCTTCTTCTTATCCGGTGCCCGCCGACAGAGAATATTCTACGATTCGCTGCCGCATTTCCTGCAATACAAGAACACGGAGGGGAAGACGCCAAAGGAGATGTTCAAGGAAAATCACTCGATCATGCAAGAATCGGCGGCGCAAGCCATCAAAGACATGAACAACGGACTGATGCTGGTGTCGACTCTCATCGGCACCGTCAACTATGCCGCCCTCTTCACCCTCCCCGGCGGATACGGCCAGGATAAGAAAGACACAGCGACCTATGGCAAGCCGGTGCTCCTCAGCAAGGAGGAGACAAAATCCGACCTCACCTACTTAATGTGGTACCTCTTGCTCTCCCTCTTCTCCTTCCTGATCTCCATGACCAGCATGCTCTCGATCCAGTTGTCGCGCTTCCGCAGCAGCGACTTCAACTTCGCTCTGCCGCTGAGGTTCATCGTCGCCATGACGGCGCTGTTCAGCTCGGCGATCTTCACTTCCCTGGCGTCGTTGCAGGCGTTTACGCTGGATGACCTGGAGTTTAACAAGAACTGGTTGATTTGGCCTGGGCTCAGCGCACTGGCGCTGTTGTATTCGGACACTGTCAGCATCACTGTGATTTACATGTATTATGCTTTGCGTTATTCGTCTCGAAACAAGGGGCAAGAGATCTTGGACCTGCTTGTTTGATTCAAATGTAAAGGGCACCAACCAACAGCTTGTGCAAGGAAAATGGGCTAATCTTATCATTTTTAGGCAATTGTTTATTAGAAGAGACACTCATGACCACTTGGTTATGACATTCCATCCCTCCAAACTTATTCGTTTTGTTCTATTGCGGAGTGTGTAATTTTCATGTAACCAATAAGTCTACATCACAAAGCAAAATTTATGTGAAAAATGTAAAGAGTCAAGCATTATATACAAAGCATATCAAGACTTCCCAACCAAAAACTATTTTATTTTGAGATCATGTATTTATATGGTTCATGTACCCACATAGTTCATTGTATTTTATTGGGGAGTCTATTTTAATTATAAAAGGCCTTGTGCTTGGGTTATTTGGATAACCAAAACCAAGAAATCAAGTATCATTTCAAGAAATCTCTGGTGTTCTTGCTCTAGCTTTTCCTCCCAAAATTATTTATTTCTAACATCACAAACATTTTTTAAGTAATATCAAGACGTTCTGTTGTAGCACAACCCTTCGGGAAAACTGAAGGCCGAAGCGGGAAGGTGCCTTCCGAAGGCATCTGTTGTGCCATAAATTTGTCAGGTGTTTCTGGACATATTTTTAATGAATGAATGTAAGTGAATCATTTTTTCAATAATAATAGTCAATAAATAGTGAAGGAATAATTAATAATATTAATTCTTCATGATAATAAATGGGCGATGGTAAAATTGTCCAAAGGAAAAAAAAATGACAAATCCCCCTTTAAATAATACAGTAAAATAAATAGTAAATGGTGAGGGACTTTTTGGAAGCACGAGGAGAAGAAGAAACAGGAAAATATAATATGTTGTTCCCGGAAGCTGGGACTTTCTTCTCGGAAGCTAGGATTTTCTTCTCGAAAGGCAGCATGGCAGCATGTCTCTTCCTCCTGGAATCTGGAGTTTCTTCCTGGAAGGACAACCATTTTTCCCGGATGCTTTAACTTCCCGGAATGTCCCTTCTTCCCGGATGCTTTTTCTTCCCGAATGCTCTTCCTCCAGAGTAAGGCCTCCTTCCCGTATTACTGCAATTCTTCCCGGATACACTTTCTTCCCAGTGTTGGAGTTAGCAAACCAGGTCTATCTGTTTGACTGGGTCTGTAGAAAGATGGAAGAATAATGCCCTTGTTTGTAGGTGATCAACATATTTTGCACTCTTATTTACTTGTCCAAGCTTAGCATTTAAGTATTCAATGAACATGATTGCTACTCATTTTTTGCTTAACTTTGTCAATATAGGTACACATTACATACAAAGCGGACATGAAGCAAAAAGAGTGATTTTAGTGCATAATGGGAGTTGAAATAAAGCTTAGAGGCATGGTCAGGTATAGATTCAAAAGAAAGCAAAAGAGTATCGAGAGCAAAAAGTGAAAGATGATAAAACAAGAGGCAAAAGAAGAAGGTTCACCGTCTTACAGCGGAATGCATACCACTGTAGGGCTGTTGTACAAATTAGTTTCTGGAGCTCACGGTCTTACAGCGGAATGCATACCGCTGTAAGACTGCTTTACGAATTAGTTTCTAGACCTCACGATCCTACAGCAAAATGCATACCGCTGTAAGACCGCTTTAGAAATCACTACAAGAATTTCGGGATTTAGCGATGGAATATTTTCGTCGCTAAATCCAAATATCCGTCGCAAAATATCTTTAGCGACGGATTAGCGACGGAATTAATCCGTCGCTAAAGACTGCGTCGCTAATTTATTTTGCGACGGATCCGTCGCTATATTAGCGACGGAAATAAGTTTATTTTTTTTAAAAAAATTGCGACAGAAATTTCCATCGCAATATTTGAAAAAAAAATTCTTTTTTTATTAGCGACGAAATTTTCCATCGCTATTATTTTAAAAAATAAAATATTTAAAATATAGCGACGGAATATTCCATCGCTAATAAAAAATAAGAATTTTTTTTAACTTTTTTTTTTAAATATTGCGACGGAACATTCCGTCGCTATTTTTTTAAAAAAAAATAAGAATTTTTTTTTTATTCGTGACGGAATATTCCGTCGCTATATTTTAGAATTTTTTTATTAGAATAATTTTCGAGAAAGAATTTATAATATTTCAAAAAATTTTATTAAATTAATTATAGCGACGGAATTGTCTGTCGCTAGTATTTTTAGAATTTTTTTTAAAATTAATTATAGCGACGGAAAATTCCGTCGCTAAGAACTTTTTTGAATTTTTATTCAATTAATTATAGTGACGGAATTTTTTGTCTCTGATTTTAATTAAAAAAATTTTAAAAAATATATTAAAAATTTATTGCGACGAAATAATTCCGTCGCAATTTATTAATTTTTTTTAAAATTTTAGCGATGCAAGTTTTTTCCATGGCTAAAAGTTATTTATTTTTTAATTTTATTTAATTTATTATTTAATTTTAAAATTTATTTATAATTATTTATTAAACAAATTATATAAAAATTCTAACAAGATACTAATAATTGTCTATTACAATATAAAAATTAATTGTCTATTACAATATTCTAACAATAATATTTATAATTATATATTATATTTATAATATAAAAATTAATATTCAAACAAGATATTAATAATTGTCTATTACATGCTAATATAATTGTTTGTTACATACCAATCGTTTCATAAAAATAACTACAAAAACTAGTCATCTAAATCATCATCAACATTAGGTGAGTCCGGTTGATAAGTCGATTGTGGCTGAGAAGAAGAAGAAGAAGGAACAATACCGCAAGTAGATGCAGTAAGTTGTTCAATCAAAAATCACATCTCAAACATCTACCGTCAAACATCACTCAGCTCACAAGCCTGCGAATTTATCTGCTCCGCCTGTGAATTTATCTGCTCCGCCTGCAAATTTAACTGATCAGACTGCACTTTTAATTTCTCTGTCATTTTTTGTATAACTGGATTTTCATTAAGACCAGATGAGAGAGAAGATGAGCTACCAACGTCAGAAAATTTTGATTGGGATAAAGATCTCGTGCCATAAATCCTCTTCTTCTTATTTTTCCCCCCAGCAGCCTGGATGAATATCTGATCGCAATCTGGCTGTTGAGACTCCTCAGACCCTTCATTTGGTTGAGTTGCCTGCTCTAACAACTGTCCATACATTTCCTACAACAGTTTAATGAAGAAAATAAAATAAATCAATTATGAATATTAAAGTTTATGTTAATTATAAAAATGATATTACTTATAATTAAAAAAAACTTACAGCGACACTCGAAGAACGTCTGTCGACATACACCATCTGTCCTTCCTCAGTTTTTTTAGAATGAGTTCGTTCAAACAATTCAATCAGTATAGGCTCTCTCCTAAACTCATGTGTCTAAAAAAAATGATATAAAATTAACCATGTTAATAAAAAAAATTAAATATTAACAAATTAAATAAATTAAATTTCTCACCATTCGTCTTTTATGCTCTGCTGAAGATATAGAACCCCCAGTATGGCGGGAAGGACCAGCCCCAATGCCACCTGTCTCACTCAAACGGTTCAGCGATGCTTGTGCAGACCGTTTCTTGAAAGCTTCATCTTGTTCCTATTTCTGCATCCAGCGATCCCAAACATCATCTGGCACAAACATCGATTTTCCATTGGCATGCCACTTACGAATGTTGTCGATGTATCGTTTCGCTGCTTTTTGTGCCCACTCTCTTCTCACTAATGCATCAATTGCAGGATCCCACTGAAAAATTTTCTGTAAAAAAAAAAAAAGACTAAATAATTTAAACATTTCTACATTAATAGTTGAAATATATTTATATTATTAATTTGAATTTAATACTGCAAATTCATCCCAATACATGTCTTTTGTCTCTGATGGCACTTCTTTCCAAACATGACCTTTCTTTTGAAGACGTTTCTTGAAGATTGTCGATATAATATGGGAGATATTTATTGTACGACAAAAGATGCTCCTGTATACAAATAATAATAATTAATATAAAAATTAATACATGTCATAATGTAAAAAAAAATTAAAAAATTAAAATTACCCATCTCCATCTTGCTCTATAACATGTAATGGTTCAGATGTAAAATGACTGGCAGTCGAATGAGATGATGGATGTACTGGTGACTCTGCAAGAATGGTCGGTGAAGAAGTAACTGCAGGGGCAGCAACAGGAGATGCTGATGGGAGGGAGGCCGGTGAAATATCCCCCGAAATATGTGGTGCTACAGTAGATGAGGTGGAAGCAGCAGTAGACCCAGACGAGTTAGGTCTAGAACCATTGCGTCCTGCACGATATCGTCCTCTAACACCTGTCATCTATATATATATATATATATTATAACGAAAATACCGTCAAAATTTTTTCCCGCCCATTTCCACTTTCTATTTCGATATTTTATTATATTTTATTTATTTTTTTCTTACCCAAAATGAAATTTTTATAAATCATTAATTAAATATAGGTTTGTGGAAAACGTGTAGTTCTTGAAACCTGTAGATGGTTTTTTTTCATAATTAAACAGTGTTTGGAGAATGTATAAATATGTTGGTATATGAAGAAGTAAGATCTAATCAATATTATTAATTTTTAAATATTAACATAAAATTTTAATTAAAATAAATTACAAAAAAATGAGATTTTTTTTAAATCGACAAAAATCTTGAGATATCAGGAAATACTGCCAAATACCGACTACCAAGTAGTTTTTTTAAAAAAATAAATTTAATTTTTTATTTTATTTCCTATAATTTACCTCTCATTCTCTCTCAATAAAGCCACTATTCAAAACTCTAAAACCCTTAATTAATTTCAGAACCATGCAAAAAAAATACAAATCTTATATATGTTTAAGTTATTACTTAATTTTGAAAAATAATTAGTTTGTAGGTTATGTTAAATTAGTTATTTAGGTAAAATTGAATTATTTTAAAAAAATATTTAAGTTATTTTGACAAAATTAATATTTGTATAGGCTATTTATATTTATCATATGTTGTCATGTTTTTTTTGAAAATTTTATTATATTTATATTTTAATTATTTATGTTGCTAATTTATTATATGTTATCATATTATTTATTATTTTGTATAAACTATTTATATTTATCATATGTTAAATTAGTTATTAGTTTGTGAAAATGTATAGTTCTTGAAATTTGTATACTGTAGATAGAATTTATGATTGTAAGGTTGCTAATTTTAAATAAATTCAATATATATGAACTTTCGTGCATCGCACGGGAGGTGAACTAGTACCTATAATGAAATAAATCAATTAACAAAATCAATATCATTAATAATTAAACATAAGTATTTAAATCATAAAATTCACCTCTAATCACTATCATACAAGTCTACATCTGTGTCATTAGATTCTAAGTCGTCATCAGAATCTAATTGAAGAACTTGTTCATCCTCTGATTCAGAGTCATATTCAGAGTCTAATCGCAAGACTTGTTTATCATACGATTCAGACTTATCTTCAGAATCAGATCTCAAAACTTGCTCATCATTCAACTCTGGAGCTTCATCAAATTCTGATTCCATAACTGGCTCATCATTTAAATCAGCATGGTCACCATCATTCACTATCTCAAGGATTTGGACATCATCAACTGCGATATCATGTAGTTCCACGTCATCCTCTTGGTAAGGCAACGCTTCACGTGGAAGGGTCGCCTCTTGATTATTAAAAGATTGTGGAACCTCTACCATGAACCTTGATTTGACTTTTGTTACAACTAACCAATCGCTTTTGTTACGCCTCAGGCTTGGATATTCGCAAAAATATACTTGAATCGCTTGAGAAGCTAATACAAATTGCTCGTTTGTATTCCATTTCTTCTTTTCATTGACCTCGATGATCTTATATGCATGATGAATCTTCACCCCCTCATTCAAAGTTGGAATAAACCAATCACCCTTGCACAATACAACTTTCTTGAATGACGATACTGAAGGATACTCGAGCTCAACAATCTCTGTTATCCGACCATAATAGTCCTTCTCGGGATCATCGTAGTTGGATCCTTCAACGCACATGCCACTATTCATAGTGTCTTTATTCGAACCATGGCTAATTGTGTGAAATTTAAATCCATTAACAAAGCAGTCAGGGTACGTTGTAATAGTGTTAAAAGGTCCTTTTGCGAGATCCCTTATGTATGAATTGGTCACATTGTTCGTAGGATCGCGAGCCTATTAAATAAGACAGATATATAAGAAATAATTATATAAGAAATTGAATGGAATTAATATTTTAATTAATCAACTTAGATAATTATTGAACCAAGAAGGGAATTCCTTATTTGTTAATTGTTCAATGATGTGGCCGCAAATGCCGAGATTACGTTGCCTTAGCTCAGCATCGTAAATTCTTGAAAAATTTTAAAAAAAAATGAAAATAACTACATTAGACTATTAAATTTAAATATAATTTAGAAATTAGCAACAATTAATTAGCAAAATCTTACTGCAGATACGGTTCAACTTCTGGACAATTCATAAAAATATATCTGTGTGCAACATCATATTCTTCACCGAATAATATTCGTGACTTTTTACATCCAAATGGTCGACAAGGATGCTTGAAAATTGATAACTTCCCCTCCTGGTCATCCCCTTCATTTACAACACCAGCATCGTTGCGCGGCACTCGTGTATACCTTGTAACAACATGGTCCTCAAAGTAATGAGAACACAACAATGACGCTTCTTCCACAACGTATGAATTAGAAATAGAGTCTTCCACTCGAGCTTTATTTCTAATTGTTTTCTTCAACTTTCTAAGGAATCTCTATAAAATGTATATAGTAATTAGATAAGTGAACTACAAAATAAATATGTTCTTTATAAAATAGGAAAAAAAATATCAATCTAATAAATAGTACCTTTCAAACGGATACATCCACCAATATTGAACTGGACCTGCTATCCTTACTTCATAAGCCAAATGGACTGGAAGATGCTCCATAGAGTCAAAGAAACTTGGAGGGAATATGAGCTCCAACTTACACAAAGTGATGGGGATGTCGTTCTCTAATTTCATCATATGCTCACTTTTAATAGTGGTTTATGTCAAATCTTTGAAGAAAAGACTCAACTCAGTCAATGCCTCCCATACTTTTTGCGGTAGTAATTCTCAAAATGCAACGGGCACCAACCTTTGCATGAACACATGACAATCGTGACTTTTCATCCCAAACAACTTAAGTTTCTTTGTGTCAACACATCTAGCCATGTTCGACACATACCCATCAGGAAATTTTAGATTTTTTACCCACGCACACAGGACAGCTTTTTTCTTTCTTGTTCAGAGTAAAAGCTGATTGAGTAATGCGACAACAATATTGATTAACCTCTTCTCTCGACTTCACCGTGTCCTTAGTTTTGCCCGGTACATTCATCACTGTATTGAACACATTTTCGAACACGTTTTTCTCTATATGCATAACATTCAAGTTGTGTCAAATAAGTTGAGTTTTCCAATAAGACAAATCCCAAAAAATGCTCTTACTCTTCCAACCACTACCATGACTGTTATCCGCATTAGTCTGTGCAGCATTGGGTTGTGTCGCCTTCACTAAACCCAACTCGTCCAAGGAAGCAAGTATCTCAGGTCCAGACAGTACAGGAGGTGGTGTCTTTTTTACCAAAGTATTTTTGCGAAATCCATACCTATTCCGTCGATACGAATGATCTCGATGCAAGAATTTTCGATGGTTATCAAACCATGAAATCTTTCGACTCTTTGACAGGTAAAATGCGTCAGAGTAAAGCGTGCAATAAGGACATGCCAGCTTTCCTGCTGTGCTATACCCTGAGAGCATTGAATATGCAGGAAAATCACTAATGGTCCACATCAAAGCCGCTCTCAGTTGAAAATTTTGTTTCAATGAGATATCATATGCATGCACACCAACATCCCACAAATGTTTCAACTCTACAATAAGGGGTTGTAAGAAAACATCAAGTTTTGCCTTAGGATTCTCTGGTCCTGGCACTAGCACCGTTAAGAACATTGTTGTATCCTTCATACACATCCAGGGTGGTAAATTATACACCGTGACAATGACAGGCCAACAAGAATATTGTTTCCCAGATTGACCAAACGGCTAGGGGTGTACATGGTGCGGTTTAGGCAGTTTTTGGCCAAGAAAATGCGCCAAACTGCATATGCGGTTTGCACCTATAATCAAACCGAGAGGTTTGATTTGGTGCGGACAAACCGCACCGCATTATGCGGTGCGGTTTCTGCGGTTTGCTGAAACCTGATGTTTTGTGCAATTTAGGTACGGTTTGGTGCGGTTTGGTTTGGTTCGGTGCAATTTTTGGTTCCAAAATGATAACAAAAAATGATTTAAAATGGGACTACTAGTCTGCTATAAAAAATAATCTAATTATTTTATATATTTCATTTTTTATTTTTTATTTATTTTAATTATTAATATAGTCGGGCGGTTCGGTTTGGAACCGAACAGCCAGCGCCCCAAACCGCATAAACCGCGATTTGGGTATTTTTCAAACCGCACCAGACCGCGTCCTTAAAAAATCGCGCGGTTCGATGCGGTTTGGTTTTGTGCGGGCGGTTTCCGCAGTCTACCGGTTTTTTTGAACACCCCTACAAACGACTGAAACCCATCAGTACAAAGACCAAGTTTGGCATTCCTTTTCTCGGCAGCAAATTCCCTATGAGTCTGGTTAAAATGAATCCACACAGGGGAATCCGACGGATGACGCATGAAGCCATCTTCGACCACATGATCTGCGTGCCACCTCATTTCTGTTGCTGTTGAATTGGATGCATACAATCTCAAAAGCCGAGGAGTTAAAGGAAAATAATGCATCTTCTTATAAGGAACACAAGTTTTTTGTCGTTTGCTACTGTTAGCTTCATCAACTTGCTTGTACCGATTCTCATGACAAAACTTGCAGACTGTTAAATCACTGTCATCAGCCCAAAAAATCATACAGTTATTTCTACAACAATCAATTTTCTCAACAGGAAGGCCCAACCCTCGAACCAGTTTTTTAGTACTGTAAAAATTATCAATCACCGTATTAGGTTCAAGAAGAACCTCCTTAAGTAATTCACAAAGTTGATTAAATTCCCTCTGAGATAGATGGCGTTCTGACTTAAAGCTAAGCAATCTAAAAACAAGCGACAATTGCGTATACTTTCGACAACCAAGATATAACTCTTTTTTTGCAGCACTAAGCATGTCATAGAATGCTTGAGCTTCCGGATTTGGAGGTTCCTCTTCCATATTCGGATTGAAATTAGGCCCGGCAGCATCCATTACCATAGTCTCAAATAAGTTGCTTGGCTTTGCTTCAAGCGTTGATGCTGAGTAAGACATATCGACCGAATCTACCGTAGCAATAACTTCCCCATGAAGTGTCCACTCATAATACCCTGGTACGAAACCTTTGGTGAGCAAGTGACTTGTCACGGTATCCTGGTCACGAAAGGCCGTGTTCCTACACTTTGGTCGATTACAAGAACATTTAATCTTATTCCCATCCATCCACTCTGGTTGACTCTTAGCAAAATTAACAAACTTCTCAACACCCTTGATAAATTCCGTAGAAATATAACCATCATCCTTACGCCTGATATACATCCACTGACGATCTGATCTCATTTTTTTCCTGTACCATTAAATAATAAAAAATTACTAAATTATAATTATAATATTTTTTTATTTGAGTTGTTTTAATATTATTCCACTGAACTACTCCTTATAACTCCTTAAAATTTGAAGGATAGGACCTATCCCATCTGAAAATGAATCGTGATATGACCACTAGCGGACGCATTTACTCACGATACGAAATTTCGGCAGCATCTTAGCACAGTTCTCCAGATGCACGATAAAGATTATGTGTTGATTCATACAAATTAAACTCAATTTGAGTCAATTGCATGAATCAAAACGTATTCCTATATGCAACCGGAGAACAACAAGAGATGCTACTGAATTTTCGTACCATGCATGAGTAAATTAATGCGTATTCGTTGGGCACACAACACGATACCAAATTTCCAGACTGTCCAACTAGACAATTCAGTGATCTCCTCGCTCCATCGAGGAAGTCACCGAACGAGAATCTAAGGTTAAGTTCCAACCAATTTAATTAAATACCTAAAAAATATTTAATTAATTATATTTTTTATTTAATATAATTTTTAGAGAAAATTCGACAAAGTCTCCCCTATAAATGGACTACACCCTATGTAAGAAAAAAAAAACACAAAAATTTAACACTTCAATATATGCAACATCATCAATTCTCAACACATCATACACTTCATAATCATCCTATAAAATAAATAAATTCGATAAACGAGAACTAAACAAGTTTTAACTAAAGCTTAAATGTCAACAAGGGAAAATAAAATAATATATTGCCTTGCCTTATCCCACTGTATGATAATAATATATTATTTTAGAAAAAAATCATTAGATTTTATGATCAGATAAACAAGGAAAAATAAAATACCCTTTATAAATGCAAGAACTTATAATTATTTGTTAGCTAGCAAGGAACATGCATAAGAGTAATGAGTAAAAAAGACATTAAATGTTGGAAGATACATAAAGCAAAATTTTAGTGAAAAGTGGAGCATGAAATTACCCAAAAGCTAGTTGAGGTGAGAAAGGTGGGTGCATATTCCTCCTTGTGGGGTCATTGGAGAGTACTTGTGTGTATCAATTTGCATGAGCCAACCAGACCGTCATAAGGTTTACGTTCTCCCGAAAGACTCCCTAGATAGTTTGGTCATTAGGGAAGGATTTCTCTTAAACCCGTCTACATGCTGCTAACTTGCAGGTGCACCCATGGCCCCTCGTAATTTGGATGTGGTTGACTCTCTTTGGTAGGTCCAAGTATGACCACTTTATATTCATTCATGGTATTTTTTATCTGTTTATTGCACTTCTTTCCTACTTATACTGATTTAAACATCAGAAGGCATACACGGGTAAAGAATCCCTGCGTATCTTTTAACTTGTTTTTGTGAACACAGTTAAACCCTAAGTGTCCGAGGGGCCACTGTCTAATAGAGCAATTTAGTACCGAAGGTCCCCTTAGAGTCCCATCTACGACCTTGGCCAAGATATCGCAAACCAAACTATCCAACGCTCAGCTCTACTAGTAAACTTTTGCTAGTTGTCCACCTCACTCTGCTTCGACTTCAACTCTCGCTCACTATAAATTTCAACAGTTGTATTATGGAAATAAGACAAACTATTGTTGGAAATTTTTAAAGAATTACTTATAAAGGCCAATGGGTCTAGTTTTATAGTTAATTTTAGTTATTGTTCTGTTCTCGTGGTAGGGTTGCTTGCTTAGAGAGAAAATATTATACAATGTGTTATTAGAGATATGCCATAGTGATGTATGGCGGATATTTCATGTTTGGGTGTTGCTTCATTGTGAGTGAAAATTGGTCCATTTCTTAAAATTTTTTGAGGAGTATAAATGTCAAACAAGTCAAGCTGCACACGATATGTGGTCACTAAAAATAATCTTTTACGAAATTTATTACATTAATTTTGATAACAATTTTCTTATAAGTTAAAACATAGTCTAGTTTGAGACCATTTTTTAATAGTTATGTAGCTAAAATTTAAGATATACAAAATATTTTGATTTTAAATATGCCCATCAAGCTTATGGGTTGCTAAATTAATCTAGTCTAGTGTAGTATAAGTTAATTTAAGAGGGCTAAATTAATTTATTTGACATCTTTAATAAGGAGCAAATTAACACTAGTTATTAAGTATCCATGCATGTAAAACGATGAATGAAATTGAAAAGTAAAGTAAGTTTTTTTTATGTTCTAAGTTTTTGGTAAGTTCTAATTTTTTTTTAAAATAAACGGAGGCAATTAAACAGAATTTTTTGTTTATAAAATTTTAAAAACGAAATACAATTAAATAGGCACTAAAGTTAAAAAGACAATGCTGTGTTGCCTTCAAACTCGTGAGATGACGAGAAATATTAATTGAGTATAGCTCATCCCCCACCATGGGTGGTGAAAATTGAAAAAAAAAGATAAAGTGCAATAAATTCATTACTTTTAAATAAGATATATGTATTATATCAATTTGTAACTTCAACATGTCTGAACTAAATACATGAAATATTATTTGGATACTCATTTGTGATCTACAATGCATGAAAATGCTCATCTTCGAAACATTTCATGTATTGAAACATCGAGAAACACCAAAAAATCATTTTTGGGTTTGTTTTCTAATTATGAAAATATTTTTAGATTATTTTATAATATTAAAAAAATATCAAAAATATATTTATTATTTGAAAACTCATTTGCGTCCACGAAGTTAGGTTATACTTCTGTCTCAAACAAAGTTATGTTTAATTATTTTTTTTAAATTTATTATTTATTTTTAATCAATAAGTTAAATATTAGAACTTATATTTATGTTTGTTTATTTTATTTTTTATTTACTCATTTCTATTTCTTGTATTTTAAAAAATATTATTTTTTCATTTTTGCATTTGTTTCATAGAAACCATTTTCATACCATCTAGCTTGTGACACTTTAATACATTATATATTAATATAATACAAATACAACACATTAATATATTGATATAAAATATATCAATATTTTATATATTTATATTAATATAATATAAATACAACACATTAATACATTGCAGAACTGTCGCAAGTGAGCATTCAAATATCATTTTCATTAAAAATATAAATAGTAAATTACATTACTAACATATATGTTTTTGTCATTATATTTTCATTAAATATAAAAATACAAGTACTTAAAATTAACGATAATAATTCTGTTGTTTTCTTTTAACTGAGATTTTAAAAATGGGCTTCTAAATCCTAATGTATATTTAAATTTTATTTTTTATAATAAAATATTAAAAAAAATAAATATTTAAATCATATCAAAAAATAAAATAAAAAATTTAACAATTTTACCATGAACAATTCAAATATTCAATCACATTCAACAATTTCAGCCACAATTAACATATCTCAACCACAACAATTCCTAACTAAGTGAAGTAGTCAATTAACAATTAGCAAAAAACCTAAAGTCATAATTAATAAACTCATCATAATAGATATTAAATTAGCCAAAATAAAATAAAAATACACATTAAATAGAACATAATCAAATAAATTAACTTACCTCTAATCTTTTGATCTCTAGAGTATGAAGGGATGTCCACTGGCCACTGACTATCTGCCAAGAACAAGAATACAATACCAAAGATTGAAACAAAATAATTTTTTGTCACTAGCATTGAATTTGAACCCGAATAAAATACAACACCAAAGATTGAACCAAACCTCAAAAGACTGAACCAAAGTGTCCCAATGTCAATGCAGAGTGGCGAGTAACCCAGTCACCCAGCGAAAGCAAGGGCGAGGGAGAGAGAAAGGCAGCGAGATGCAACCTCCCCAACTACCAACCGAGACGCGAGGGTGAGCCGCGAGAGGCGAGGGAGAGGGTGAGCTGCGAGAGGCGAGGGAGAGGACGAGGCAGCGGGTGAGGGCGAGATAGTGAGAAAGTGAGCGAGGGAGGGCTAGCCAGTGAGCGAGGGCGAGGGAAAGGGCGAGCTGCGAGAGGCGAGAGCGAGGGCGAGGCAGCCGGTAAGGGCGAGCCAGTGAGGTCGAGCCAGTGAGCAAGGGCGAGGGCGATGGCGAGCTGCGAGAGGCGAGAGCGAGGGCAAGGCAGCCGGTGAGGGCGAGGGCGAGCTGCGAGAGGCGAGAGCGAGGGAGAGCCGGTGAGGTCGAGCCAGCGAGGGCGAGAGCGAGGGCAAGGCAGCTGGTGAGGCAGAGCCAGTGAGCGAGGACGAGGGCGACGGCTAGCCACGAGAGAGAGGGAAAGAGGGTACGCAGAAGGGAGAAGAGGGAAAAAGGGAGAGAGGGGGCGCGGGGCAGGGTTTTATGGGGGGAAGGGAAAGAGGGGAGGGAGGAAACCAGGGTTTTACGGGGGGAGGGAAATTAAGGGCGGGAATAAATTTTTTTTATTAATAATTTATATATAAATGTATATAATATTAAAATTATTAAAATAATTAGTATTATTATTTAATTAATAAAATTTATATTAATGTAAAATTATTAAAATTATGATAATTATTAAATAATTTTATTAATAATTTATTATAATCATTTAAAATATCATAATAAAATTATTTAAATCATTGCATTTTAAATTAATATTAATTTAAAAAATACTTATATTATAAATCTAATAATTATAATAAATTAATTTGATATATAATAAAAATTACTTTAATAAAAAATTTATAAAAGATAAAAAAAATTCAAAAATTTTGTAACAATATTCTTTATATATTTTGAATGTTGATTAGTCTTTAATTTTTTAAAGAAGAAAATTTTGATTATTTTCTCTTTCATATATAAAGAGTTTCCCTCAATTATCGAATTATCGAATTAATCAAATTAATCAAAATTAACTAAAATAAAAAATTCATTAAATTTAAAATTCAAAAAATTAATTAAAATTGAATTAAACTAATCAAAAATCAAATTGTATTGAGAAATTAAATTGAATTAAATTGAATTTAGTTTAATCAAAATAAATATATTCATTGAATTAAATTTCAATTATCGAATTAATCAAAAACCAACAAATTGAATTGAAAAATTAAACTAAACTAACTTGACAGATTAAACCCAATAAACAAAATTAACTAACAATAAAAAAAATAAATATAGACTACATAAACTAAATCGATTCAATAAACCAAACAAACACATAAAAAAATTAATTAAAATTAACCTTCTATAGTTTTTTTATAGTATAACTATCAAGGGAGAAAACCATTATTCCATATTTTAATCTAAAAACTATTTCAGACTTATCTTCATACTTATTTATCCTGCTCATTTTAACAAGCGCTACATAAATATTTTATTATATATTTTATTTTTTATTATTTATTATGAATGACTTAATTATACATTTAATTATTTCATTTTTATATAATTCTCCTAATTATAGAGAATAAGACATTGATAAGATAGCTCATAAACTCTTTTCTATATATGTAATCCCTCGATATTGTTTTATTTTTATTTTTATGCACATGAAATATATTAATTGATGTATTTAGAATTTAGTAATATTATGATTTTTAAATTTAATATATTTATCTAAATTTTATAAATTAATTTTTTTATATTCATCTCATGTTTAAATGTATATTTAATTAAATATACATTAATATATTTAATTTCTTATAGATTTTAATATTTATAAATTCATTAAATAATAAATAAAAATTAAATTTAATGACGGATTGAAAGTTCCGTCTCTATTTCAGCAATGGACTCGGTCAATCCGTCACTAAATTTATTTATTTATTTTTTGTTATTTGATTCCATATTAAATTTTAATTTGTTATTTCTAAAATTTACGATAAAAAAAACTTTCCATCTCTATATTTGAAAAGCAAAAACATTACAATTAAAATTTAATTTTCTAGCAATAAAAATAGTTTTGCCTCGCAAAAAGTAGTGACAGAATTTATTATTTTTTTTAATTTAAACTAATATTAATTTTTTTTATTTTTAACTTTAGGGACATAATTTATTTTCATCTCTAATATTTGCGATGGAAGATAAATTTTGTGGCTAAAATTAACGATAGAAAATAAATTCTATCTCTATCTAAAATGTATTTTTTATTTTTTTTATTATTAAAACTATTATTAAAATAAATTATCGTCTCTTGAATTTATTTATTTTAATATTTTAATTATATAAAAAATAATATAACTTATAAAAATAATATTAATAATTATTTAATTAATAAAAATAATATATTTTAAATAAAATTTTATTATCAAATCATTTTTTAAAATCTTACTGTAATTATCTAAAATGTGATGATAAAATAATTTAAATTATTGTATTTTAAATTAATATTTATTTAAAAATTAATTTAAAAAATTAATTTGATATATTGAATTATTTATTAATTAATTTTTTTATAAATAAAAATTATATTAAACGAAATGTACATAACATCTATAAATTTTTAGGGTAATTTTCGAGTTTCATAAAAAAATTTAAAAAATAAAAATTCAAAACATTCACCGAACTTAGGATTCTCAATTATAAAATAGAACAATACTAATGACAGAACCCATCTGATCAACATAGTAAGTTTTTGATTGTTAAATTTCATCTATAACTCAGAGACAAAATTAGAAAGGACAAATAATAAATAGATATATATATTTTTTTCTTGATCAACATTAATGTTTTACACATAACACTTATATTAGATAGTGACATATGATATTGTTATCAAGTATAAGATATAATGTCGTCCATATATTGGCCCCGTTTGTTGCAACTTAAATAAATAAATTATGGTTTATAATTTCTTAGATTATAACTTTTAAAACTTAAAATAAGTTGTGAACTTCTCAGAAAGATGTAGAAGTTGTAGAAGATGGGGTACCCCAACTTTGAAAAAGTCAGCTTCTACAATTTCTAAAAACTAGTAAAAGCTATAAGTTATAATTCTACAAGCTAAAACAAACAATATATTATCACTTTTTTGAAGCTAGAAGTTAAAAATTATAGCTTTTAAGCTACAACAAACATGCCCATTATGTTTTGTTTTTAAACTTTTTAACTTAGCAAAAAATTCTGATATTTATAAAGAGAAAGAGATTGACAAGATAACCCCTAGACTCATTTCCATATAATGTAATCTCTCAATATTTTTTTATTTTTATGATTTCTAAAATTTAAAATAATTTTTTTTAATAATATTATGATTTTTAAACTTTTTATTTATTTTTCAATTATAGTGTTTGTTTACATTTTGCACACAGTTAATAAATATTACAAACAATTAATTTTTATACATTTAATTGATATAGTTAGAATTTAGCAATATTATGATTTTAAATATTAATATATTTATTTAAATTTTATAAATTAATTTTTTAATATTCATCTCATGGTTAAATGTATATTTAATTTTTTATAAAATTTAAATATTTACATATTTAAATATTCATTCCAAATTTAAATATTTATAAATTAATTAAATAAAAAAATAAAAATTAAAAATTAATGCCAGCGATGGATTTGGATAATCCGTCGCGGATTTAGAGAAGGATTTGAATAATCCGTCTCTAATTTTATTTTTTTAATTTGTTAACTTAAAATAAATTTTTATTTTAAAGATAGCGACGGAAAGATATTTTTGTCGCTATATTTTAATAATAAAAAAAATTAAATTTAAAATTTTATTTTAATAATTTAAACTAATGTTAAAATTAATTTTTTATTTTAAAATTTTGAGACGGAATATTTATCCGTCGCTATATAAAGATTTAATTTTTATTTTTTTATTATCATTAAAATATAACGATGAAAATTTCTTTCCATCGCTAATTTTAGTGACTGAAGTATATTTCCGTCGATAAATTTTAATAATAAAACAAATGAAATTTAAAATTTTATTTTAATAATTTAAACTAATATTAAAATTAATTTTTTATTTTAAAATTTTGCGACGGAATATTTATCTATCACTATATAAAAATTTAATTTTTATTTTTTTTATTATCATTAAAATATAACGACGGAAATCTCTTTCCATCGCTAATTTTAGTGACGGAAGTATATTTCTGTCGGTAAATTTTAATAATAAAAAAAATGAAATTTAAAATTTTATTTTAATAATTTAAACTAATATTAAAATTAATTTTTTATTTTAAAATTTTGCGACGGAATATTTTTCCGTCGCTATATAAAAATTTAATTTTTATTTTTTTATTATCATTAAAATATAACGACGAAAATTTCTTTCCATCGCTAATTTTAGCGACGGAAGTATATTTCCGTCGGTAAATTTTAATAATAAAAAAAATGAAATTTAAAATTTTATTTTAATAATTTAAACTAATATCAAAATTAATTTTTTATTTTAAAATTTTACGACGGAATATTTTTCCGTCGCTATATAAAAGTTTTATTTTTATTTTTTTATTATCATTCAAATATAACGACGGAAAATGATTTCCGTCGCTATTTTTAGCGACAGAAGTATATTTTCGTCGGGAAAAAAAATAATTTTTTATTTATTTGTGACGGAAAAAATTCCGTCGCAAAAATCCATTGCTAAATAAATAAAAAAAAAAAATTCGCAATCCGTCGTAATTTCGTCGCTGTTCCGTCGCAAAATAGCGATGGAAATTTCCGTTGCTAAATCCAGAATTTCTTGTAGTAAATTACTATCTGGAATTCACGGTTCTGCAGCAACAAACATACCGTGGTAAGACCGCAGTAGGGTTCAAATCTTCGTGAAAAGGCCGTTTTAAGCCCGTTTCAATCCAAATCAAAGAGGGATAGACTCCTTCAAGGGGCATGACTTTGATAACCTAAATAGGACTATATAAAGACTTATTCTTGGGAGATTTGGAGAATTTTTTAGCATGGGAGAGAAGCAGACGGAAGATTGAAGACATTACTATTAGGTTGTATTTTTCTTTTCTTTCTCAATTTTTTGCTATGAATTCCAACTCTTTTCTTTTTCTTTTGATTGCAAGAATGCATTGCTAAGTGTTTATAGCTAGGGTGAATGATGAAACCTCGACTTCTAATGGTTTGATTTAAAGTTATTCGGTTTTCTATTTTCTTATCCATTCGGGTTGATTGTTTGTTATGTTCATAATGTTATTTTGATGCTTGATCACCATTGGAACATATTTGTGATTTGTATTGCTTTTGAGAGATTTAATATGGATTAGACATGGTAGCAAACAACGTAGGGTCCTATAATAGGTAGAGATATCGTTATGCCCTATGAAATCATTTTGTGATGATCTCCGTGATTGAATGCATGTTTTTATGTTCGAAGGTTGACTAGAGATAGTTAATCTCATATATATATATATATACATAGAACTGAATGACTATCGAAGGAGGCTTTTGGTTGTAATTGGATTATCGATTTTCAACCTAAAATAAGGAATAGCAAGACCTGAGTAATGAATAATTGAATCATAGAAGACCGACGGTGGATTCACAAACCCTAGTGCCTTAACTTTGAGAGTTTTTGAATCAAAGAAATTGTTTTGTTTGCATCTTTTATTAGTAAATTAGTTTTCATTACAATTGAAGTCTTTGTTAATGTGTGTGTTAGGTTAAGCTTAAATCAATTAGAGTAAATGTGAAAAGTTAGGTTCTCGTGGGTACGACACTCTATTCATCACTGTATTACTTATCATGATCCATCCACTTGCGGGATAGAATAGGCAGGACAAGTTTTTGGCACCGTTGTCTGGGACTAGTTCTTTTGATTATTGCTTTGATTGATATTAGCTTTAACTGTCAAATTTTGTTCTCATGGCGTCGTGAACAGAGAGCAATGAGGGAAGAGCCATTGAATAATATGGGTGACAACGCCAATCAACTCGTTCAAATGGTGCAACCCGTTGAAGTTAACGAAAGAGACATTCTAATAGGGGACTTCATGATGCCCCTAGTGATTGAGAACCGATCAAGCATAATCTATCCTCCCTAGGAGCATGAAAATTTTTAGTTGAGGCCGAACGTGATCAATCTCTTTGCCAACAACATACCATTTTATGGAATGAGCGAGGAAAATCTGCACTATCACTTGTCTCGATTTTTGGAATATTGTGAGAATTTCAAGTATCAAGGAATTAATGAAGAGGCACTCAAGATGTGACTTTTCCCTCACACTCTAAAAGATAGGGCGCGAGAATGGTTAGATTCATTACCACCGGGTACTATTACTATATGGATAGATTTGGTACAGAAGTTCACACTCAAATATTTTCCATAGGCCAAGATTAACAAGCTTAAACATGAGATTTCAACTTTTCAGCAAGCTGAGTCTGAAAACTTTCATGAAGCATGGGAGAGGTTCAAAGAGTTATTGAGAAAGTGTCCGAGTCATGGCTTTCCACTACCAGCTCAAAATCACTTTTTCTATGCTAGACTCACTCCTCAAAATCGCTCTGCAGTTGATTCTACAGTAAGAGATCTATCTGAAATAAATCAGTCGGGAAGCTTCATGACCTTTTCGAGATAATGATTGAGCAGTTAGTGATGTGGCCAGATAGAAACTCACATAAAAGAGTAGCTGGAATGCATGAAGTAGATGTTAACATGTTAATGTTGGCCAAGATTGACACACTATCAAAGCAGATGGAAGCCTTGAAGTATTCTTCAAATGTTCATATAGTGCAAGGATCGCTTCCAATATGTGCAACTTATGGAGCAACTCATCCATCGCTTGAATATCCGTTGCTCCTAAATCCACCATTCATGGAGTAAGTTGCCTATGCTCAGAATTCTCAACGTCAGCAATATTTCCAAAGGCAACCAAATAATCCATTCTCTCAAACATACAATCCCAGCTGGAGAAACCATCCTAACTTCTCATATGAAAACAATTAGAATAGTCAAAATCCATAAAAAAATGGCAAGACCACAAGAGGAAAAAGGAGGATGGGAAGAAGCAGTTTCAAAGCTTCAAGAACGAAGTGACCGGACCGACGCAGCCATTAAGAATATTAAAAATCAGATTGGGCAGCTAGCAAAAATCCTAATGAAAAGGAGTGGGCAACCGAGCATATGGTTGAGCAATACAGAAGTTAACCCAAAGAAACAAGTAAATGCAATCACAACAAGGAGTGGGGTGCAACTACCAGAAATTCATGTTAAAAGACCATGTGTGGTAAAAGAAAATAGTATTGTTCAAGAGGCAACAGATCAACTTGAAATGCCTGAAGTAGTAGCTGAACAAGATAAGGTAATTTCACCTCCGGTTCAGCCATATGTTCCTCCAATTCCATTCCCTCAGAGGTTGCGCAAACACAAACTGGATAAGCAATTTGAGAAGTTCCTAGAGGTATTCAAGAAGTTTCACATAAACATTCCATTTGTTGATGCCTTAGCTCAAATGCCCAGCTATGCGAAATTTATGAAAGAAATTTTATCAAATAAGAGGAAATTAGAGGAGCACGAAACTGTTATGCTAACGGAGGAGAGCAGTGCTATATTGAAAAATAAACTACCATCGAAACTTAAAGATCCAGAGAGTTTTACTATTCCTTGTACCATTGGTAGTTTATTATTTGAACAAGCTCTATGTGATTTGGGTGCTAGTATAAATCTAATGCCCTACTCTATTTTCAGGAAGCATGGATTAAAAAAACCAACACCTACCACTGTTTCTCTTTAATTAGTTGATAGAAGTATCAAATATTCAAGGGGAGTAGTGGAGAATATTTTGGTAAAAGTGGATAAATTTATTTTTCCTGTCGACTTCTTTGTTCTGGATATCGAAGAAGATTATGATATGCCCTTAATTTTAGGAAGACCTTTTCTTGCCACAAGGAAAGCTTTGATTGATGTCCAACAAGGAACACTTAGCCTTAGAATTTATGATGAGACGGTTACGTTTAATGTATTTAAGGCTATGAAATATTCTAATGGCAATGAAAAAGAAGTCTTAATAAGAGATGGCATTGTTGATTTAGTAAAGAAACCTGATGACCTGATGACTCTAAAGAAAATTACATTGCTAACGCTTTTGATCAGCAGGAACAAAGTTTGGATGCCAAGAACAAGGTTATGGTCGTGAGTTCTTTGGGAGAGAAGCAAAAAAAATTGTCCATCCAAAAGAGACAAATTATGTTTTTTGGATGTTTCTTCTTCTTCAAAAGCCAAGCCACCAAATCATGAAAAGGAAAAGTTGGTAAGGGTGTTGAGGGAGCAAAAGAAGGGAATTGGATTGAAAGTTGCTAACTTTCAAAAAATAAGTCCATTAATTGGCACCCACAAAATATTGATGGAAAAATGATTCAAGCCTCCTTAAAGATGGAGACAAAGTCAAGCTAACGACTTTAAACAAGCGCTTATTGGGAGGTAACCCAATTTTCTCATCCTTTCAGTTAATTGTCATTCTGCATTTGTTTTTATTTTCTTGCCTTAGGTTTATTTGATTTTGAGTTGGGTTAGAGTGTCATTTTTTTTTAGGAATTGTTTTGTCCACAAAAACAATGTTGAGGTCATCATAACAGCATGTATACTAGGTGTTTGATAAAATACTCCAACCAATGTTCACCTACACATTGCACCTTAAGTTTAGGATGGGATGGTTCAAGTTTGGGGAGGGGGGAGTTTTGGGCAATCATTCAACTCTATATAATTTTGTATTCTATATCCATGTTTGAGATCTCATATTTAACCTTGTGCAATATAGGTATAATTCCAAGCGCGAGAATGCTACCAAAGACTTGTAATTTGCCAATCTTTTGCAGCAGTAAGCTCCACCACCTCTCGAACACCATTGACTCACTCCGTCCATCCCTGCACCAATTCTCCATCCCAGGTACCTTCCTTCCTGTTTAATTCTTTTCGAACCTTTTGGATAATGGCTTATTTTAAGTTTGGTGAAGGGTTTAGTTGGTCCAATCATGCATGATGGTTTAGCCTACTTGGTTGTAACTCACATAAAAAAATAATAATAATAATGGTTGGATAGCTCTACTAGCAATGATGAAAACTACATGGTCCTTTTATGATTCACAGAGTAGTTGATAGTGATGCCCCTCACATTGTTTAAATTACTCATATGTTCATGTGATGACTTCTATTGAGCACGTGTGTTGGGTTACACATTGCATAGGTTGAAAACACTTACCTAGATGGCTAGTGGACTCTCCCCTTCGACCTTGTATTGTAACTCATTAAAAAAAAAAATGTTTGGCAAAGGTTAAGTTGTGGTAGTGTCTACTAAGGAACGTGTTGATTTCGTGCGTATTTAAAATTTGTGTGGAGTGTGTAGACAAACTAACGGAAACTAAGCAATGACCAAAGGCTAGAAATCTTATCCCCCTATTATTATATCATGCACACTATACCAATCATCTTCGCTATATGTTATGCACCTCTTTTAGTAGCCTAGTTGAATTGAGTGATTAAGTCCGTATGGGTGTCTCAACACCTAGTGCCCTAAGGTTATCTGACTTGGGAGTCATCGGCTGAAAGCTCACTACAAGGTTTTTCTAGAAAGCTTAATGGGGAGAGGTTTGCTAAAAAAAAAAAAAATGATTGTGCTGACACCTATATTGTGGGGGATGAAGAAAACTAGTGGGTTTGACTGTTTGATAAAGGTTGGAATGTCAAAACACTCAAAATTAAATAGAATCTTCACAGACTAAGATAGCATTATCTCTAGCTAAACCCAACTAGACAAAAAAAAATAGCTAAGAGTAACCATAGGATACCTAGGGATAGAATAAAAGTATTAAGTTTGGGGATGGAGTGCAAGTCATAAAAGGGAAAGGAAAACATAACCATTGAAGGATTGGGTAGTAACTGTAATGCCCCGTTTTTCCGAGCGTTAAATAACTTGGAATTTCATGAATGTTTTTTTTTTTTTTTATAAACCATCTCCCGACATTTCCGTTTTACCTTCTCAACTCACTAAATAAGAATCAATAAGCTAAGACAGGTAATTATCATAAATGTGGAAGCTTAAAATCGAAACCTAATATGGTACATAATCAATTTCACTTTATAACCGTATAAGAATTCATACCATACATTAACATCATATGCTCAATATTGAAATACATAAATACATGGAGATTTCATAATGTTCTAACAAGGCTAATCATCAATAAAGCATCAGCTAAAACATATCTGAGTTAGTTTGTTGAATCCATCGGCCACGCCATCACGTACCGTCTCATTTCAACCTAGTCCTTGCCTAAGCTGCAAGTCTAAACTGGAACGTTAAATGTTTCAGGGGCATAACCCATTAGAAGATGAATCTTCTAGTGATGGTTTAAAAACATAATACATGAATATATGATGCAATAACATAAACAATCATATGCCCTAGTGTAACTTCTCTGGCCTACCAGCCTGGCACGGAACCCTAGGCATAATCTCGAACCTCTGCAGGATAATCCTAACGTTGTCCCATCATTTCCTTTGGGAATTACGGCTACACTCTTAGGGCGACATCCCCATCCCATGCATAAGTATCAATATGCCAATAATATCGTGCTATGTAAGAATAACGTCTTTCCATGCAATAGAAATGATCATAACTTCAATAAATATCATGCATAATGAAGCAAATGTTTCATAAATAGGTTCTCGGGATAAAACCACTCACCTTTAGACGTAAACTTGAATTTTCTCGAAAAATGAGCATCATTTCGTTTTGCGTGCCAACCTCGAAAATAACATAAATCATCAAGATCCATGGCCAAATCACTTCCTGGCCAATCATTTCCAAGTAAAATCATTAATCTAATTTTTTCATACTTTCTCCTTATTTTCTCTAATTTTTTCTCTATTTTTCATAGTCATAATTTCTTTCAAAATTAAAAATAAATACCTAATAAGGTAATTTATTTAATTTATCTTCATGAAAATTCTTAAAATAACATTTCTAATCTTCATACATTTTCTGGAAATTTTTTGAAACTTATTCCTATTTTTTTCTAATTAATTTTCCTTTCAAAAATTCAACATAATTACTTTCTCACGAAATTTTCCTAATAAAAATTCATAAAGGTAAACTATTCATTTTTCTTGTATTTCTGGATATTTTTCCAGAATTTTACCCATCTTATCTCTATTTTTACTCTATTTTTCTTTATTTTTAGTATTTAAAAATAATAAAAATTATCTCCAATCATGTTCTCCGGCGTCGGCACACCGGAAAATTAATCTGACTATACCAAAAGATAGCTTACCTTGAGTTTATCACTCTGGCTAAATTTGAGGTGGAAATAACACTTGAAAGACCTCCCTCCGAGCAAAAATCAGTTCAGCTCCGGCGAGATTTGATTTTTCCGGCGAATCTCCGATCACCCCTCAAATGAACTCCAAAATTCCTCAAACTTTTCAGAAATGACCCTCACCTCATGGGCAACAAAATCCCTATGGTTTAGTGCCTCAATTTGTTCAAAAATGAGGTCTATTTGAAGCTCAAATCTTGCAAAACTCTAAGCCACCATATCCTCTATTTATAAGCGATTTCGGGCCCTTAAATGACGGATCTTGTAACAGCCCGCTTTCTCAGGGCGTGTTATACCTTAAGAAATTTGGTCTATATATATATATATTTTTTTTAATCATTACATTATCCCAAAATTCCCTAAGGCCTATCTAGTGTTTAATTTACACACTAGAGATAAATACAATTTACAAAGCGGAAGCTTAATCGAACCTGCTCATGGCAATATATACATGATTAACTAGACTCATCGAAATTTCTATAAAATTAATTTTTCGGTATTCTAAACTCATCGAAATTACGTGGCAACTCCATACGAACATGGGGTATTACATTCTCCCCTCCTTACAAAAATTTCGTCCTCGAAATTTGCCACATGCCCAAAATCTCAAAATTTCATCATTAACACCTGACCGATCAAATAACTAAAGAAGATCGAAACTTGTGAATACCAATGCGCATATCAAAATTCGAACCCTTGATTTGACCATGCTCCTCAACCCATCGACAAGTTCACTTGTCAACAATGCATTATAATCACATAACTTGGTCCTTGGGCAAAGAATCTCCGCTCGAGCTCATATCTAAGTCGGTACTCACATCATCATAATGAGCCCGTGACTCTCATATCTACATTTTTAATTTTCTTAAGTCATCATGACATTTCTTTAATTTTGATTTCCTACGACGTCATTTATTTTGAATCAATCATGCTTTGACAATTTTCCAATCTTGACGCGAAGTCCCTGATCTTGATACATTTTAACTTTTATCGAATCGATCCTCAAAAAAATTTTTTTTTTTATGTCATCATGCATCACATATCTTGTCATCACGAAGTTGTTTCATAGGCTTCCAGACTGCCATAACAAGTCAGTGTTTATCACATGTCCTCGAAACTAGCTATGTCTCACCTTAAGTCATCATTGCTTAATCTTTACTTGTGCTAATCTATTCGAGATTTCTGTTGTTTCCTCGCTCTTATAGGTATTCATTTCCCGATATAACCTCAAGTTTCTGACAATTGACCACAATTATGCACAATAGATTCTATCTGTCTCCAAAACTTTGACTGAAATTTAACGTTGTCTTCTAAGTCTAGCAATACTAATTTATTTGCATCGCTTGTTCCTTTGTTACTTGGTTGCTAATCTAATACCTATTTATCCATATACCCATAACTTAAATAACTCCTCGAACTTTTCGAAGTGATCCTTAAACAACATTTTATATCATCAAATTAATCATTTAATCCTCAAATTATTCTTCTAGTAATAACGTTTTATGTCAACTCATTTCAATCATGCTCGATCCTCTTGGAGCTATTTACTCAAGTTACTGACTTTTGCTTGAACCAACATCCACTCAAAACATTGGGTTCGTCTCTTGAAACCTACTGGACGTCTGACTTTTGAAACTTTCAATCCTCGACCTTGATTTCACGTTCTTGACACGGAGCCTCATGCTCTCATCATTTCTTTCTCGATTGGCTCATGACCTAGCAAGTCTTAGTCTTAACATCTATCGCAGCGTTCCCGAACCTTATTCTCAATGTTTCTCATGTGTCTCCCGATCTGAGGAGTACACAAATATATCCTCGATAGACACGATTACCTCGTGACTTCAATGCAAATGGTACTTTGGTCAAATCCTCAAATCATGATTCCATTTCTGATTTTTGGAATGTCTCATCCCTCGGTCGCACATCAATCGCAATTACTCCAGCCTCTTGCAACTGTTTATAATTCATCAAATTTGAGGTAAGGATTTCGACTCTTAATTATCACCTCTTTCAAAGCTTATAAATTTTACGTCCTCATTCCAGCTACTAAGCATCTAATAACCTCAAGCTATTTATTGACAATTAAGAAATATTCCTATTAAATCTTCCGAGAGCACATTCTGATATTTCTCTTACTTCCTCAACTTTCTCACGGCTTTTCATTGACCACAAATGGCCATACCACATATTGACAAGCTCCTTATTTTCATAACTTGCTTACATCACTTTAGTGATCGTCTAGCTACACATCTCCTAATTTGCCTATTAAGGTTATCTAAACTAACCGCTTAACCCAACAGGAGTTCCATTCTCCCAAATCGAAAATTCCCGATCTCCAATTTAATAAGAACGCGGCGTTTCCTACTGCATCCTGCCAGCTTGGCACATTTGCCATTACCTGTCTCTCTCAAGCATGCCAAAGATTCTCAAAGACATCTATCCATAATCATCTCCATGGTATCCTAATTTTTACTAATTCATCAATCTCTATTTCCTTAACGAGATTATCAAGGACCTTCCAATCTTTTCTCCTTTTTTTTTTTTTTGAAAACTTTAAAGTCTCATCACACGTCCTTAGATTCTCATCCCTTAGGGGAAAATTCATCGAAAATCCCAAATCGATTCATCTTTGAAGATCCCGGACCAGATCGCGTTAATTGGCTTTAATCATTTCTTATAAAGAGCCGAACCTCAAAAATTTCCCGGGACTCTTTACCTAAAGATACCTTAAACCTCAAATAATGATTCAGGTCCCCATACTGATGCACAAGGCATGACTTATCTTCAAGACTTTCGATTCCTCAAGCCTACTTGGCACATTGAATCGAGGTTGCTTATCTTACTACTTATTGTCGGGGCCTTGAACTGGCCATGTTGTACTTCCCAAAATCTCATTTATCGAAAATTTACTGACCCTCACATTTCGATCTTTAGATCTCGCTGACTATCGACGTACGACCATTCGTGACCCCATTGTCATACTAGGTATCGAGGTATTCAACTCCTCAAGTCTCGTACTGTTCGTCGTGTCACCCTACTCCCAGGACGACCGTGAATCCTAATATACTTCTTTAAATAGGACACTTAGTTCAATTTCATTTTGGGTTGATTCCCTAGGCTATCGGCCTCTTTTAACCTTAGGTAGTAGCACACCTCGCACCCTATTGGGGCCTAAACCCATACAAGGTACAGATCCTACTGGGCTGTCTCAAATCTTTAGCATCTGATCATTTCCCAGGCAATCTGATATGATGCTTCGGGCTTTCCGTATCTTATCGCACGCCATCCATCAACTATCTGCATGCGAGTCCCTAGATCCAGATTTGAACCAGTAGTACCGTCATGTTGCTAGAATTCCTTATCCCGTCTTTGCTTGACACATCGGTCATACTACTGCCAGCTCATTGATTGACTCAACTTATACGCCATCATTTGACCACCTCCGGCCTCTTGCTTGACCCAATCCATTGGATCCTTGATCTTTATATCTCATTTTCGAGACACTAAATAATCCTTGAAAAATTATTTATCGTTTGATCCTAACTCTTTAACTAGGTCATGTCATATCAGACTAATTATTCATGATCCAATCATTCTTGACAACTATAGTTATCCTATCTTATTATAGAGATTTCAACTAACGACCTCAAATTGACAGTCTCTAAATCTCTTAGATCCACAATCATGGTTACCGAGTTAACTTTAACCCCGAATCATATCATCAGATCCTAACTTCAAGAGCTAGATTATTTTGACTGGTCATTCTATTGCTTAGCAAGATTAGATTCTCAAATCAATAACCTCTAAGACTTCAATCGATTATTCTCAAATCTCCAAATAGGGATTTCATTTTATGAACCCTTAATTTCTTTTCTTTGAGTCTCTACTTCGGGTTCCTACTAACTGACTCTACCAGGTTCTCTAAAGTCTCCAAATTACTATTCCCTAAACTATCTGAGTCATTTAGGGCTTCCAATAATCTTAAGCTCTGATACCAACTGTAACAGCCCGCTTTCTCGGGGCGTGTTATACCTTAGGAAATTTGGTCTATATATATATATTTTTTTTAATCATTACATTATCCCGAAATTCCCTAAGGCCTATCTAGTGTTTAATTTACACACTAGAGATAAATACAATTTACAAAGCGGAAGCTTAATCGAACCTGCTCATGGCAATATATACATGATTAACTAGACAAGTACTTATTACAAACGTTGTTACATAACTCTCGAAACGTAAACAAATGTACATAATCCTTAACTATTCATATCATTACATAACATGGCACATTTCCTTGTTTCCTGACGTCTCGCGTCATCACACATCATCCACCTCAAAATCATCTCTGCAAGTCCCGACTGGAACGTTGAATGTTCCAGGGGTGAACCCAAGTTAGATGATGAACCATCTAAGTAAGGGTACGTAATGCTATGTCATGAGTGTATGCAATGTCTTTCCTCGTAGGTGTCAACTGCACCCTCATGCTACCCACCATTTTAGCGGCCACCTCTTTCGAAACCGGGGTGTATGGGTGCACCCTTGGTAAGGCAGCGGTGCCAGTTCGTTCTCCCTACGGCCTCATATGCGTGTGATCAATGACATCAACGTGTAATCATGCATTTCATAGTCATGTATGCATTCTACGTGATAGATACATATCAGAGCATGTCAATATGATGAAAACATTTTCGAGGAAGTACCACTTACCTTTTAGAGCTTATCGGGCTACCTCGTAATCTGTGCCTTGCCTCGATTTGCGTGCCAACCTTAAAATTCGCGCCAAACACCTCATCTTTGACCTCAAAGCATCCTAATCATCATAGGTATTTAAATAAACATTAAACCTATTTTTCCATAATTTTTGGCATTTTCTATAATTTTTCCTCTATTTCTTCCTATTTTTCCTCAATAATTCCAAATTAAATATTTCTAGAAATATTTTCTCAAATATTTCACTACGATAATTCATAAAATAATATTTTGGAATTTCTAAAATTTTCTAAAAAATTTTACTTACCTTGGCTTAGCATTTCCGATTTCCTCGATTTGCGTGCGACATTCCCGAAAAGTGTACCCGAGCCGTTTTTCTCACCAAAATCTTCAAGATATCACCGAAACATAATTTCCTATTTTTCAAGATTTTTTTCAGAATTTTCCCCTTATTTCCTCTATTTTTTCTTCTTTTTTTCTTTCTTTTCTTTCTTTTCTTTTTCTTTTCTCTTTTTCTTTTTCTTTTTTTTTTTTCTCTTCTTCTTCCTCCTCCTCTCCCCTGCTTCCCACGCATGCCTGCAACCTCTTTTCTTCTTCCTCCTTTTCCTTCTTTCTTTCTTCTTCTTCTTTCTTCTTTCTTCTTTCCTCTTCTTCTTCCTTCTTTTCTTCTTCTTCTTCTTCTTCGCATAGCCTCTGCCGCCGCTGCCCACGCACCAGCTGCCGACGCCGCTGCCGCTGCTGCCGCCTCCCTCGCTGCCCACGGCGCCTCCGCCGGCCTCCCCGGACACGACCACGACCACCGTATCGCCGCTAGCAACAGCTTGCGGCCGCGGCTGGTTGCTCCTCGCTACAACCGGTTGCGGCCATGGCTGCCGCGACTTGCTCCGGTTGCTTCCGACTCTCTCTCTCTCTGCAACTCTTTGTTGCTTGCTCTGCCCAAATCTCTCAAACTCCCCTCTATTTATAGCCAACGCCAACCCTCAGCCCATTTCTCATAGCATGTAAATCTAACAAAATTTTGCAGAGACGTGGCTGATTATAGCAGGGGTATGGGCGAACCTTGCAGAGACGTGGCTATTTTCTTTGCGTGAAAGTCTTTCTAAATGTTGAAGGATGTGGCTGATTGCAAGGCATGGTTGATTACAGCGAGGTATGGACTTAAAAGTTATAAGGCATGGACTTAAAGTGATCAATGCATGGAGATTTGTGGAGGTATGAAGGTTGCAGCGCTATTACGTACATACATATCAATTTATATATATATATTTTGTTATATATTTTATACTATATTAATAATAATTTTATACATTTAAACTTTAAATTTTATCATAAATTTATTAGAATAATTCTCTAATTACAATAATATCCTTAAATTCAGAATTAATTCACATTATAATACCGAAAACTCAAAATTAATAACTTTAAAGTTACTCAATTTGGACAATTTTGTCCCAGTGTCCTCACCGGACTATTGTTTAATCCCGAAACCACTGAAGGGTTGATCTTTACGCAAAATCGGGGCCCCCTAGGGTTCCGTTGATTTTTCGGGAGTCTTATACGACGATTCGGTTTTACAGCCTAAATGACAGCTGTATTTTAGTTGTACCGAAAATTATTCTGAATTCGATTTCTTTCGATACCATAAATCCTATCTCAATACGCTTGTCGAGACCATATAATTTTATTTAGACAATTTCACTCTGAGGTATTCCTTGCAGTTGATTCAGTACTTGAAATTTCTATAAAATTAATTTTTCGGTATTCTAAACTCATCGAAATTACGTGGCAACTCCATACGAACATGGGGTATTACAGATCTCACTTCAATCAAGGCCTCTGATGTCCCCTATTGCCCTTAACAAGTCCAAAATCCACCGAAAGAGCTTCATTTTAGTGATCTAAGTGGCCAAACTTTCGGCTACTTTTTCTTCAATTTTCGGCCATTCCATTGCTTGTTGTCGGTCAAGTCCTTTACAAAAGATGATCCCTGAGCAACCCTCGTGCCATCCCTGTGGCCAATTTCAGTGATTTGATGGGTTGGTCGGCCATGGTTGTTTGGAGGCTTTCTTAAAATTACACTTTGACCCCTCAAACTTTGGTTTTCTCACTTTGGCCCATTTCACCAAGCCCCTCAACTTTTGATAATTTCTTTCAAGACGCTCAAGTCCTAAAACATCAATTTGACCCCTGAGGATTCCGAAAAAATATCGTTTCGGCCTCTCTTGAGTAATTTCGAAAAACTGCACTTAGACCGGAATCTCCGTTTTGGCTCTAAACCTCTTCGTTTCTTCCTGAAAGCACTGAAGGGTTGTTCCTTATGAAAAATAGAAGCCCCCTCAAGCGTCCGTTGACTTCTCAAAAGTCGTCTATAACGATTTGGTATTGTAGCCTAATTGGTAGCTGTATTTTAGCTGTACCAAAAACTGTTCCCGATCCAATTTCTTTTGATACTATAAATCATATCTTGGGGTGTTCGTTAATGTCACATCATTTTCCTTTGTCATCTCGGCTCCAGGGTGCTCCCGGCAGTCAATTTAGTCAATTTTTCGGACTATTCAAATACCAATTTTCTCTGAAACCCCATTTCTCTAATAAATTGCTTATTTTTTTAATTAACCCAAATTTCTCGGGTATTACAATAACAACCTGGTGCGTGATAAAGAATCCGACTATGCACACACACACATCAAGCATGGAATGAGTCCAAAACTATGGTGGAGCATTACTTGATAACTCATTGTGAATTTTAAAAGATACCAAAATCTGAAACTAATGGTAAGGCTATCCAACATGTGCGTGAGTGATAATCTTGTTCGGGACGACCAAGAGGCTAAGTTTGGGGGTATTTGATCAGCATATTTTCCACTCTTATTTAGTTGTCCAAGCTTAGCATTTAAGTATTCAATGAACATGATTGCTACTCATTTTGGGCTTAACTTTGTCAATATAGATACACATTACATGCAAAGAAGACATAGAGCAAAAAGAGTGATTTTGGTGCATGATGGGAGTTGAAATAAAGATTGGAGGCATGGTTGGGTATCGATTCAAAAGAAAGCAAAAGAGTATCGAGAGCAAAAAGTGGAAGATAATAAAGCAAGAGACAAAAGAAGAGGGCTCACGGTCTTACAGCAGAATGTATACCGCTGTACGGCCGTTGTACAAATTAGTTTCTGGAGCTCACGGTCTTACAGCGGAATGCATATCGCTGTAAGACCACTTTAGGAATTAGTTTTTAGAGCTCACGGTCCTACAGCAGAATGCATATCGCTGTAAGACTGCTTTAGGAATTGCTATCCGGAACTCACGGTTCTACAGCAACAAGCATACCGCGGTAGGGTTCAAAGTTTCGTGAAAAGGCCATTTTAAGCTTGTTTCAATCCAAATCAAAGAGGGATAGACTCCTTCAAGGGGCATGACTTTGATAACCTAAATAGGACTATATAAAGACTTATTCTTGCGAGATTTGGAGAGTTTTTTGGCATAGGAGAGAAGCGGACAGAAGATTAAAGACATTACTATTAGGTTGTATTTTTCTTTTCTTTCTCAATTCTTTGCTATGGATTCCAACTCTTTTCTTTTTCTTTTGATTGCAAGAATGCATTGCTAAGTGTTTATAGTTAGGGTGAATGATGAAACCTCGACTTCTAATGGTTTGATTTAAAGTTATTTGGTTTGCTATTTTCTTATCCATTCGGGTTGATTGTTTGTTATGTTCATAATATTATTTTGATGCTTAATCACCATTGGAACATATTTGTGATTTGTATTGCTTTCGAGAGATTTAATATGAATTAGACATGGTAGTAAACAACGTAGGGTCCTATAATAGGTAGAGATACCGTTATGCCCTATGAAATCATTTTGTGATGATCTCCATGATTGAATGCATGTTTTTATGTTCGAAGGTTGACTAGAGATAGTTAATCTCATCTATATACATAGAACTGAATGATCATCGAGAGAGGCTTTTGGTTGTAATTGGATTATCGATTTTCAACCTAAGATAAGGAATAGCAAGACCCGAGTAATGAATAATTGAATCATAGAAGGTCAATGGTGGATTCACAAACCCTAGTGCCTTAACTTTGAGAGTTTTTGAATCAAAGAAATTGTTTTGTTTGCATCTTTTATTAGTAAATTAGTTTTCATTACAGTTGAAGTCTTTATTAATATGTGTGTTAGGTTAAGCTTAAATCAATTAAAATAAATGTCAAAAGTTAGGTCCTCATGGCTATAACACTCTATTCATCACTATATTACTTGTTACAATCCATCCACTTGCGGGATAGAATAGGCAGGACAGTAGGCATTCAGCAAATAGTTTGGTTGTTAGCAACGTATTAATTTGTTTTGATTTATGCTTTATTTCCTTCTTGTAATTTGCATGTAATATCCCTATAAATGGGTTTTGCAAGGTTTAGATTAATAACACAACATATAGTCTGTTATTATTTTGTTTTCCTTTATTCTTGTACTTGAGAGTTCAACTTGGTGAAAAATCCAGATAGAAAAAACCAACAAGTGGTATCAGAGCCTTTCACGATCTTGGGAGATGGTGTCCAACTTGGTTCAACTACAAGTACCTAAGTTAAAGAAAGACAACTACAACAAATGGTGCATTCAATTCAAGGTGTTATTTGGTTCCCAAGACCTGTGGGATATAGTCAGCAATGGCTATATTAAGCCTACTGCCGAGCAATAAAGTAAGTATACTTAGGAGTAGAAGAATACTCTAAAGGATCAGAGAAAGAAAGATAAGAAGGCCATGTTCTTAGTTTATCAAGGACTAGAGGATGACACGTTTGAAAATATCTCAGAAGCTATCACTAGCAAAGAGGTGTGGGACAAGTTGGGAATCATCTACAAAGGTGTAAAACGAGTGAAGAAAGTATGTCTATAGACGTTGAGATGTGAATTTGAAGAAGCTCACATGAAGGAAGGTGAAACTGTGTTAGATTATCACTCCAATTTGCTTGGAATTGTCCATCAAATGCGATGAAATGGAGAGAAGCTCAATGATAGTCGAGTGAATGAGAAGATGTTACGATCATTAACATCAAATTTTGACTATATCGTAACGGCAATAGAAGAGTCAAAAGACGTGGAAGCTATGAGCATAGAAGAGCTGCTCAGATCACTTCGAGTACACGAGTTACGCATTTGAAAAAATGAAGAGGGCACTACTATTGAACATGCTTTGAAATCAAAGCTTGTCCTCAATGGTACCAGTGGAGAATGAGGAAGGGGATGTGGAGGCTTCTCTTATCGAGGCAAAGGAAGCCGTGGCAGCCTGGTGCAGGCAAAAGGGACTCAGTATGGTGAAAAGAAAGTGAATGTACAATGTTGGAATTGCAAGCAGTATGGGCATTATGCCTCTGATTGTTCAACCGAGAATGACAAGATGTTCAATTTTGCTACAGAGTCAAGCAATTCTTTGGCTTAATACATAATTTAGTCCCTGAACTAATCAAAAAAATGGCTTTAAGGATATCAACTAAATTGTGCCCACTGTTCATCCCTGGACAAAATAATTTATACACTTTTAGTCCCTGACTTAACCGACGTTAACTGCGACGTTAACTTTGCCACGTCACGCTGCCACGTCATCGACACGTCACTCCTCAGTACTGCCACGTCACCACGACTTAATGTATTTTTTAGTCCCTGGACTAATAAAGAAAATGACTTTAAGGATTTCAACTAAATTGTGCTCACTATTCATCCCTAAACAAAATAATTTTATACACTTTTAGTCCCCCACTTAACCGACGTTAACTGAGATGTTAATTTTGCCTCGTCACGTTGCCACGTCACTCATAATATTCACGTCTGTTATCCATATTTTTATTAAAAAAAAAAAAAATCAACTTCAACACATACCCAGTCGTGGCTGCCGGCGGCCATGGGGAGCCATTTTTCCCCCTTCTCCCTCTTTCCTCATTTTGGACCGCTCTTGCCTTTACACCTGTCGCCGATTCAGCCATTGCCGGTCGCCTCGGAACGACTGGGAGTCAGGGACCCTAAACCTAGCAATCAGGGAACGGTTAGGGGCTGGGGACCAAGATTCTGGGATTCCCCGACCCCCAACAGCTGACAACCATGGCGGCTAGTCGCCCGACCATTAGGTTCCCGGTCTTAGTAACGGTTGGGTCGAGGAACCCAGCCTCCCCATAGTCGTGGTCGGGGAGCCCAACTGTGGAGACGTTATTATATTATTTTTTTTATAAAAATATGGACAATAGAGGTGGATATTATGAGTGACGTGACAGCATGACGAGCCAAAATTAACATCTTAGTTAACGTCGGTTAAGTCAGGGACTAAAAGTGTATAAAAAAATTTTGTTCAGGGATGAATAGTGAGCACAATTTAGTTGAAATCCTTAAAGCCATTTTCTTTATTAGTCCAGGGACTAAAAAATACATTAAGTCATGGTGACATGGCAGTACTGAGGAGTGACGTGTCGATAACGTGGCAGCGTGGCGTGGCAAAGCTAACGTCATAATTAACGTCGGTTAAGTCAGGGACAAAAAGTGTATAAATTATTTTTTCCAGGGATGAACAGTGAGCACAATTTAGTTGATATCCTTAAAACCATTTTTTGATTAGTTCAGGGACTAAATTATGTATTAAGCTGCAATTCTTTTGATGAACTGACATTACTGCTTGTTAAAGGATCAAACATTCCAAAGGAGAAGCCAACGTTACTAGTAGTTGGAAGTGAGACACTCGAAGAAGGTAATATTTGGTATCTAGACTCAGGTGCAAGCAACCATATGTGTGGAAGACGGGACTTCTTCATAGCGTTGCAAGAACTTGTAGGTGGGATTGTCAGTTTAGGAGATGGATTAAAGCTACAAGTGGCTGGTATGGGAAAGGTAGCTATTTATTATAAAGATGCCTCTACTGCACATATTTCCAATGTTCACTATATTCCTAAATGAAGAGTAATATTTTGAGTCTTGGGCAACTACTTCAGAAGGGATATGTGATCCATATGGAGGGGAATTGGTTGGAGTTGAGAAATGTTGAGAAACAACTCATTGCTCGAGTTCAAATGTCTCATAATCGAATGTTTCCCTTACATTTAAATATAATGTCAAGAAATTGCCTTTCCACCTGCCTTGAGAATGAAACCGAGAATTGGCATCTGCATTATGGGCATCTTAATATGCATGGCCTACAATTATTACACAAAGATGGTATGGTAAAAGAACTGTCCAACATTAATGAGCTAGATCATGTGTGTTCCATTTGTATTCTTGGGAAGCAGACGCGACAACCCTTTTCTACCAAAGAAAGATAGAGAGCTACAACACCATTGCAACTTGTCCATAAAGACTTGTGTGGGTCGTTTGAGCCTATATCAATTGGAGGTAATATATTACTTTCATTAACGATTTTAGTAGGAAGATTTGGGTTTATTTCCTTAAAGACAAATCTGTTGCATTTGAGGTGTTCAAAAATTTCAAAACTTATGCTGAAAATGAGAGTGTCAGTAAGCTTGTCACTATAAGATCAAACCGAGGAAGAGATTACACCTCCACTATTTTCCAAACGTTTTGCAGGGAAAATGGAATCAAGCATGATCTTACTACTGCCTATACTCCACACAAAATGGCATTGCAGAACGGAATCACACCATTATGGATATGATCGAAATTCTACTCAAAGAAAGAATGTTGCCAAAAGATTTCTGGGCGAAGCTGTTGCATATGCAGTATACTTGCTGAACAGATGTCCTACGAAGAGTGTCCAGCACAAGACCCCTCATGAAGCATGGAGTGGAATCAAGCCTAGTGTATCATATCTTAAAATTTTCAAATGTGTTGCCTATGCTCAAATACCTGAGGCTCGACGGCACAAGCTTGATGATCATGGAGTGCGATGTATATTTGTGGGTTATAGTGAAGACTCCAAGGCTTAAAAATTGTATAATCCACTGACAAAGAAGTTTCTAATTAGTCAGGATGTTATTTTTAATGAGGTAGCTGCATGGGAGTGGGACAACCAGGAGTCAATGACGGAAATAATTCCACTAGCAAATATTGAAGATCACCAAGGTGCGAAAAAGACACCAATTGTAACACCAATTGCAACACCATCACCGGCTCAGATTTCTCCACAATTAGCAGCTGATGGTGTCATTTCTCAATCCAGCTCACCACCTCCTTTACGTACAAGAAGTCTAACAAACTTATATGAAGTGACTCGCAAGATCAATTTTAATGAAGATAGTGATTCAAATTTGTTGTGTTTATCTGTTGACCATTAGCCTCTCAATTTTCATGAGGCAAATGAACGAGAATGCTCGAAGATTGATATGAAAGAAGATATTCAAGCTCTTGAGAAAAACAACACTTGGACACTCACTAAACTTCCTCCACATCACAAGGCAAATGGTGTAAAATGGGTCTACAAGATTAAGAAAGCTGCAGATGGTAGTATTGATCGTTACAAGGCAAGGCTAGTAGCAAAAGGGTACCGACAAAAATATGGAATCGATTATGATGAGGTGTTTGCACCAGTAATTAGATTTGATACTGTGAGACTTATTATTTCAATTACAATAGCTCAAAGGTGGAAGATATATCAACTTGACGTTAAGTCAACATTTCTTAATGGAACACTTGAGGAAGAGGTGTACGTAGGTTTTGTGTACCAAGAGAGGAGAGTAAAGTTTATCACTTGAAGAAAGCTTTGTATGGGCTCAAACAAGCTCCCAGAGCTTAGAAGTCAAGAATAGATGGGTATCTCAGAAATGATGGTTTTGAGCAGTGTACATATGAGCATTCAATGTATACTAAAGAAGTCAAAAATGGAGAATTAATGGTGGTGTGTATCTGTGTGGATGATCTACTGTTCACGGGAAATAGTGAAGACATGTTTTATCATTTCAAGCAGAGCATGTTCCAAGAATTCAAAATTACCGACATTGGACTTATGTCTTATTTTCTAAGTATCCAGGTACATTAAAATGATGCTGGAATTTTTCTTTCTCAAAAGAAATGTATGGGAGAGATACTCAAAAAGTTCAAGATGAGTAATTGTAGCTCAGTTAATACTCTTATTATGACAAATCATATACTATCCACAGAAGGTGAAGAAGATACGGTCGATTCAACACAATACAAGAGCTTAATTGAAAGCCTAAGATTTTTAACAACAACAAGACCTAACATAGTATATGGGGTGGGTTTATTGAGTCGTTATATGGAGACACCAATGGAGTCACACTGGCAAGCTACAAAGCGAACACTAAGGTACATCAACGGAACCTCGAACTTTGGTCTTTATTATGCATGTGGAGAAAAGTTTGAGCTGAAAGGATACTCGGATAGTGATTGAGGATGCGATCCAGTAGAAAAGAAAAGTACCACAGGGTATGTATTTTTTTGGATCTTCAACTGCTTTCTCTTGGTCATCAAAGAAACAAAGTATTGTAGCATTATCCTCGTGTGGAGCAAAATATATTGCAGCTGCCTCTACAGTATGTGAGGCAATATGGTTGAAGAATTTGTTGGGAGCATTAAAGCATCCACAACAAAATCTAGTTCAAATTTATGTAGATAATGTATCAGCAATCAAGCTTACCAAGAATCTGGTGCAACATGGTATAAGCAAATATATCGATACCAAGTTCCATTTCATTCGAGATCATGTTAAACAAAGAACAGTGGAGTTAGCTTACTATCATATAGTGGAGTTAGCTTATTGTCACACTTTTGAGCAGGTTCTACGAGCTGTCATAATCTTCTAATTTCCCTCCTTAGTATTATATAATATATTTATTTACATAGTATAACATATACTATTAATATAGTTTTATGTTAACACTATAAATATATTTTATATACGTGAACATACTTATGCTCATCTACCACTTCCAATTTTCCAATTGCTTTATTATTATTTTATTTTTTAATATATAGTGTAAGCTACATACTGAGTGTTATAATAATTTTTTTTTTCACAATCACTTAAGGAGAGTTAGTCCTTTTTTCTTAAAAACTTCAGTATAATCACTCAATAAATAAAATACAATAAGACTTCATCAAAATGACTTATGCACATCAATGGGTTGTTATAGGTCCTCTAGCAATCTTGCTAGGAAAATTAAGAATGGTACAAAAAAAAGGATATAAGAGTAGATACTCTTAGGTATAAGATCTCTAAAAATAAATACAAGACTTGAATAAAATAATACAAATGACAATCAAAACATTTAGAGAGAAAAATGAAGAATAGATAAATATTTGAAAGATGGGCCACTTGAAAGCTTGTAATTAATTTTCTTGCCCTCTCTTTATAGAACTTCACGAGATATTTCAAGAATATAATCATTGGTAGTGGGAAGATCACTTTAAATGAGTGGAGAAACTAGCCGTTGGAGGTTCTTGTGATAGAAACGATCAACAGATGAAGAGCATCGGTTGACTGGTTGGCTAAAATTTGAAAATCGATCGACAGTTTCATTGTAAGGGTTCTATCGATCCCCAAATTGAAGCAAATGGTCGATAGTTGCAAAAATACATTTTGTTGATCGACGAATGAGAGCAAATCGATCAATAGATGCAAGGAAATTGGGATTCAGTTACTATATAATTAATTTGTGCACATGCATAGGTGAGAAGTGTTGTAGTTGGAGTGGTTGTGCATGCTCACATAGGACCCTGGGCGCGATTGGTGTTGAGGGTTTGAGCCTTAGGGTAGTAGTGCTAGTTTTATTTTCAAGCTCTTTAAAAATAGTTTTTTTTTTACAATATTTTTAATCAAATAAAAATATAATTTTTCAAATATCATCAAGAAATTTATCACAACTTTTTGGGCACATTTTTAATCAAATAAAAACATAATATTGCAAATGTCATCAAGAAATTTATTACAAGATTTTTGACATTGGAATGTGTGATGAAATTGATTTTAATTTTGGTGTTTAATAAATCATATAAAAGTAATTTGAAACACCAAGTTAATAACCATTAACAAAATAATTTCATTTTCAAAATAAATATAAGTTATTGCAAATTTCCATTTAAGATATATATCAATATAACTCGATTTTAACTAAATATATGAAATTGATTTTTGTTTGGAAACCATATACTTGACTTATGACTTATAGGGTGTAAATCAATTTTTTTTTTCATCATCAAAACTAAATACAATAGTAAAATATCAAACTTTAGAGATGAAAATCATTTCCGTCTCTAAAATTGGCCTTCAGAGACAAAATTTTTTGCATATCTGATTCTCAGTTTTGTCAAAAAGGCCCAAAAATGACCTAAAATTGACCGCTTCAAAACCTGTTAACAAGTAATATTCACAATTCCTACACCAATCACACCAATAATCTATAACATAATAATTAACAAATTACTCTAAATAAATAAAGTTTCATTCAAAGTATTCAAAGTAAGTAACAAAGATCTAACAAAATTTATCAGAAGTCATGATCGAACTCATCATCATACCCATGAGTGCCGTCTAATGGTTCATGATGAGTATTTGTGGTCGGATTGACTTGGTTAGTTGGAGCGGCTGACTAAGGTGGAAACTCTTGAGGGATGGGTGCCAGAGAATGATAACTTTAAGATATCTATGTGATCTTTAAGTGTTGGAAGAGTGTGTGTATAATCTCTTGATGTGATTGCACCTCCATTGTCAAGCTAGTGATCATTTGTTGCATAACATCCATCTCAGTCGAAGACACATCTATATTAGTTGAAGGCACCATATACTTCGAATATGCTGTCATGAGGTCAAATACGCATCCCTTCTTATTCCATCCTCCAACCACGTTCATATAAATGTTGTTGTCAGAGGTACTTGACAACTTACCTCCAGAATTCCCCTCTATAGATGTTTGTGATAAGTCTCTCTCCTTTCGCTACCTATTAAACTCATCATAAAAGAAGAAATTTATACGCAAGTAAATTATATGAAACAAAATTGAATTTCATATTACAATGACTATATAAATGTTAAATTGGGTTAGAAAATTAGTACTTACAACAATATCTGCAGCTTTTGAAGAGACCTAATCATCTTTGATTTTCTAGTGTTTGATTCGTGTAAATAGTTCAAAGTTAGTTGGTTTCCTTTTCAACCCAATTTTCTACAAAAGACAAAATATGCACATTATTTTAATTGAATTAAATATAAAATTTTATCATGTAATGTAATTGAATTTAATACAATAATTTATTTACTAATGATATGTAAATAGAACTTATCAATCTTTTATTATGCTCAGCCACAGATATGCTATCACCTATCTGGATTGAGAAATCTTATCTAAAGCGTTTATTTTAGATATTCTTTAAACTCTTCTACAATCACTTAGGGTCTTGCCATTTTTCCTCCAACTCCTTCAGAGCATTTTTACTTTAAAAAAAAATTTAATGCATAAGTCTCTTGGAAAAATATATAACATACATATATATAATATATATACACATACAATCTGTTCAAATGTGTATACATACATTACATACAATATACCTATAATATACACATAATATACACATACAAATACATACCATATACACATATATATACATAATATATGGGTCGGCAGCTTCCGGCAACGGATGTGGGTGGGCATCAATGGCGACGATGGCAGTGGACGGTGGTCGGCAGCGCACGGTTGTAGGCGATGATAGCAACAGGCAATAACGACGACAGATCAAGCAACAACGATGGTCGCATGGGTGGATTTAGGGATTTTGCTTATTTTACACTTCATCAAAAAAGGAAGAGGAAGAAGAAGAAGAAGGACCCAATCGATCAGTTATATGTAATTTAGAGATGAAAATTTTCATCTTCTGTCTCTATTGACAGAATTTTCTGTCTCTAATTCCATCCCTCATAGAAAAATCTGAGAGACAAAAGATTTTTGTCTCTTAACGAAAAAAAAGGTTGCAAGGAAAATTTTTTTGTCTCTGAGTTCTCTGATTCTGTCTGAGACTCAGAGACAAAATTTTCATTTCTAATTTAGAAATAAAAAATAAGTAATCTTTAAATCCATTTCTTTTGTAGTGATCTTGTGTAAATCCATACATCCGTTACTATACGTGGCTATTACAAAATAATAAAAAACTATACCCACTTAAGTTGGGCCAATAACCAGTCTTATCACGAACCCCTTTGGTGAAATAAGAAAGAGAAAATAGGGATAAAAGACCTTGCAAGCTTGGCTAGCTGCTGGCAGCCATGCTAGCTTGGCCCGCTTGCAACAAGAAGCTCACAAGTTAACAAGAAGCCATGGAAGTAATGTAATGGCTGCAAAAATGGCTTTTGAGATGGCGAAGAATCCAGTAGGTAGGTAGAAATATTGAAACAGATGTTGATCTGAATTCAAATCCAGATCATCAAAGGAAAGCAATAAGAACCATTAATCAAACAATTATTACATATTATTTATTGTTATATAGCACTGTAAAGATGGAAAGGATGAACAAGACAAAGCTCTCAGACAAAATATAAAATTAAAGTAGCTAGCTAGGTAGGTGTTGCAATCAATCAAATAAGATCTAAGATTTCCTGGCCTTTCTTGTAGAAGGAATAACGCAAGGCACAATACATGTAAACCACGGTCATGCAGATGGTGTCTGTATAAAGCAGTGCGATGGCAATGACGCTAAGCCACAAGAACAACTGACTGTCGTGCTCCAAAGTGTCTAGTGTAAAGGCCAGCAAGCAAGACAAGATGGTGTATAATGCTGCGCAGAAGAGGGAGGTCATGGCGACCAGGAATCTGAATGGCAGGGCCGTGTGGAAATCGCTGCTTCGGAAGGGCGACAATTGAATGGAAAGCATGCTTATCAAGGCCATAAGAGACCCGAAAAGAGCCAAGCAGATGTACCATAAGAAATAGGTCAGGTTGTCTTTAGTCTCTTCATTCTCGTGAAGAACTGGCCATCCGTAGGTTTTAGTAACTTTGCTGTCCTGATCATAGCCTCCCGGGATAGTGAAGAGGGCCGCGTAGTTGACGGCGCCAATCAGAGCAGCCACCAGCATCAGCCCATTGTTCATGTCTTTGAGAGCTTTCTCACATGTTTTCTGGAGGGGTCCATGGCTTTCTTTGAATAGTTCTTTTGGTGTTTTCCCCTTCTTGTTCTTCATGTTCAAGAAATGGGGCATTGAGTCGTAGAACACTCGCTACAAAAAATTCTCAGATAATCTTAATCAAATACTCGGATGATGATTCGTTCTAACTAAAATTTGCTAAATTAAGAATATATCATCATTTTCTTAATTTGACAATATATATGACGCCTAGTAATTATATATATTTCAAGTTCCAATCGATGGAAAAGGTTGACAAGAAGACGTACCTTAAACCAACAGACGTCCCATGTCATCTGGTTGAGGTTTCCAAGAAGAACTCTAGGACTGGTTCCAAGCTTGGTAGCAAGATGCAAAACTGTGTTGCCATCGTTATCCACATCTGCTAGCATATCCTTGAAGGCAATGTTATAACTCAAGTGGTCATACAGTGTCTGATCTTTCTGCTCCACTGCTATGTGCAGTAAGTTCTTCCCAAATTCATCGAAGGAATATGCCACGTAGGGGAATTTTTTAAGGATTTCCTCCACAATCTCGATGATGCCATTCCTCGATGCTTCAATGAGGGGGTTCTTCGAGCTCACGCAGCCGCTGATCCAATCTTCCTCTTGTTGCATCACCAGGCGCTTCACTAATGTCACTGCCAAGGTGTGCTTTTGCTTTGCTTTGTCAATTCTTCCAACCCGTGGAAAGGCTTCAAGAAGATACAAGATCGATATGGCAAGAAGAAGAAGAAGAAGAAACAAAAACAACAACAAACATGTTCGTATTAGCATGTTTGGTTCCAAAGCATAGTGAAACACTATAATTAGCAGACTTCTAGTTAAGCTTTTCTTTTGAATCTATATATATATATATATATTATGGAAATGTTCACAGATCCTTTTGCAAAGTCTCATCTGTGTAGCCATAATTAATTAATTAAACTTAATCCTGTTTGATGATAATGTATATATCAGTGGTCTTATATATGATCCACGAGCAGAGCGACAAACCTCTCAAGATAGCTCCGAAAACTGCAACAAACATAGAAATTGAAAGGCTTCTGATCAGTAATTACTGATGATCTTCATAGAATTAGGTGAAATATATAGCTAGCTAAATAATAATTAAACAGAAAATGGGAAAAATTAACAAAAGAATGCAAACCTGACACTAGTTTTGATTGTTTGCAGATATGTGATTCAATTTGGCGGTCCTGATTCTCCTCGTCGTCTCTACTTCCCTCATAGGTTTCCCGCGTCGGCAAGCCTACTCAAAAACGACTAAATATATTAGCTGACCGAGTACAAGAATATATTACGATGCCACAAAATGTAGGGCATTGCAACTAATAATTACTTACACATATAGAAAAGGATTCCAAGAATCTGAAGGGGAATAAAAGGCCAGCTGCCAAGGTTTTGGCGGTAATAGGAAGAGCCACTGAAGAAGGAAGATGGCTTTCTGGCGAGCAGATGCAAGGCTGTGGTTCCCTGTTCATCTGCTTTGTTAGCAAGGCCTGGGAAGCAATGCACGATGCGAATGGCAATCGCTGCAAAGCATGCAACATTCATCAATTAATAGATCTACTGCGGCATCAACACAAATTTAGTTAAGTTTCCTTGCATATATATATATATATGTACATATGGTTTGCATGTGGAGAAATATTGTAATGATATTACTTTAGCTCGGCACTGCTTTCAGCTACTACTAAACTAACTAAGAATGGGGTGATATTAATATAAATAGCGACCGGACTTACTATAGTATTCCTCGGTGACGGCAGCGTGAAGAACAGTGCGGCCGTCGAACCTGGTTATGGCGCTCTCGCTCCTAAAATTCTCGTAGAAGAGACGGAAAACATCCACATGCCCGAACTTGACCCCCACATAAATGGGCGTCTCCCCCTTGTGGTTGCGCTCCAGAACCAGATCTTCATCCTTATCGCGCAAGATCTTAGCGAACTCCTGCCAGCCCAGCCGCGCCGCCTCGTGCAGCGGCGTGTTGCCCTTCTGGTTGGCTTTCCGGAGGTCCTGACTCGTCAGAAGCCCCTTCTCCAGCAGCCGTTCTAGCGCCACCGTGTTGTTGTAAATCGCCAGGAAATGCAGCAGCGTGTTGCCCCTCTCGTCGATCGCCCCGCCGCCTTGCTGCCGCCAGAAGTCGCAAATCGTCCGGAGCGATTCTTCCGAGCGTTTTCTGTCCAACACGGCGGCGTAGGCGTCGGCGCTGCTGATGTCGGTGAAGACTACTGTTTCCATTTGATTGAGTGATTGACTTCTTCTATGGCAACGGTTGATTAAGCTTTCATATATTCTCCGATCGAGCAAGCAACTAGCGATTGGGCGCCATTGGCATAAATTGATGAATTGATCGTATTGGTGACGCGACGTGAATTTATTCAGATAAAAGGGGACCCAAAAAAAGAGAGGGAATATATAAAGGTTTGGATCAGTGTTGGAAGGAAAGAATTTGTTGAAGAAAAGTGGAAGTACTTGGCTTGTCTGTTTAACGGCTGCCAACCGCTCTACATACATGCTAATTGTCTGTCGAGTATAATTGACTCAAAATTATATTATTTAAGTATAAAATTAAAATAATAAAAAAAATATATAAATACAAAAACTAAAATACATATTTGGTCAATGAAGTAATTTTGGTTAGAAAATAATATTCTAACAAATTTTTAATAAAATTGATATTAATATCCATCGTATTTTCGACTCCTTTTGTATGAAAATTTTTATTTATTTGTAAGCAATAAGTGCAAAATACATGCGATCCTAATGTTACTCTTAAGAGTATAATTATAAAAATTAAGAAATAATAATTTGTAAAATGAAAAAGGAGTTTTAACAAAAGAAATGGAATCATAAAAATTGTTGAAGATGTTGGATGACGCGTTCCAATGATATATGGTAGATAGATATAATTGACACGTTCCGATGATATATGGTAGATAGATATAATTGATAATTAAAATCTACAGACTTAAATGAGATTGAAATCTAATATTTTATTATTATTATCTTAGACACATCATGCGTTATAACAGCTCGTAGGCATAGTGTTCACAAGACACATGTCAAGTGGCTTAGGACATAAGTCAAGTGATTGAATCACGATAAGATAAGATTCGCACCAATAGGTCATACGTTTGATTTCTTGTCCTGTATAGTGAAGTAAAATTTTTGTCTGCGATTTACTTTTTTTGTCAAAATCGAGGACACAAACAACGAGAGATCACGTAAAGACGATAATGCCAAACTTACAAGCATGACATGGGCCTACAGATACAGAATCAATTCTGTTTTGTCACTTTTGATTTGGTGACAGATTCTAGCTTCAAGCAACCAACATTCTCTCTTTGAGGTGAGTAACACTGAAATCACGTGTAACAAAGTCTAATTCTAAAGCCTCATTGAACACAAAGCAATGTTGGGCCGCAAATTCACATTTCTGGACATTAGGAAGGCCGAAATTCAAAACTATCACCCAAACCCAATAAACCATCGCAGTTTACATGTGTCACATCAACAGTTTGTTGGGCCGCACCACTCCCACCATCTCCAACAATAGCCATCGTTACCGTCCTACCCACCGCCACTGCCACCATCTATCTAGCAGCATCTGCGGCCATCCCACCGCCGCCGGCCACTAATTCTTTTTCATGGTCTTGTTGCCCCCATTCACTGGCCGCGAGTAGTAATACAACTGCCACCGTCGGCCCCTTCCTCTGGATCACAATGTCCCGTGCATCAAGCAGCAATTTACGAGTGCTATGGTTTCCAAATCCTCCTCTTCCTCCTACCGCCACCCATTTCCACCGCCGCCGATTCCACCCTGTTTCCCGTGCATCAAGCGAGCGATCTCAACTTTCGATCTTAGTTTCGCCTATTTTCCTTTTAATTTCAATTTTTTAATTTATATATTGAAGAATATGAGCCCAAGTGTGTATATATATATATATATATTTAGATATGTATTTTTAATTAATATATAAACATTAGTAAATATATCCTTCGTGATTTAAATATATATACTTTTTGATTTGAAATTAGCTTTTTCAAACATACTTTTATAATCAATGGACAAATTGATCGTTGGTCATTTTATGGCAACTAATAACTCATTTATATTTTCACGCACACTAAACATAAAACAAATTACGTACCATCTAAGGTAAGCCCTGAAAATGCCAAATGTGAGACAAATATTTATATAGTCCCTCACTACTACATTATGGACGAAGAACCAAACGGCCCAGCTAGAAACCAGTAGTAACAAGACGAGCATAGAAGCAGAGCATGAACCAAAATGTTGATGGAAGCAGCAAGGATAAATTAACTAATACCTCATTTGGGACTTCGTCGAGAGTGTTGGGACAGCCAGCCAGCCATCTGCCTCAATCGAGCAGATCCGACACAGCCGTCCTCCTAAAAGCATCGACCAGAACCAACTGCGAAGCCAGCGACTTGCTGGGGAAAATATTATCCGCCTTCATCCTTTCTCGGATGCCATAAGCCGGAGCCTTGGCAGTAATGTAACACTGCACAAGAATGTGGTACTGCCGGAGGCGACCCGTATACCCAACTTGTCTCATTCTATGAAACATCTTTTCACAGTTGTGTACGTCGCCTCTCCGGGCATACTGCTCCATAATGTTCACGTAAGAACTGAACATTGGCTTCACCTGATTCTGCTGGGCAGCCTTCTGCAGAACCGAGTCCGCCTTTTCTACCTCCCCTGCTTCCACGTAAAGCTTAACGAGCGCATCCCACGTCAGCGGGCAAATTCGGCAGCCATTTTCCGCCATTCGCTTCACCAGATCCTTTCCCTTGGCCAACATCTTGTTGTCTGCATAAACTCTCAGGAGCGCAGAATAATGCTTTGAATTTAGCTTTTTCCATGTTTTTAACATCCTGTCAAAGACCGCCTCTGCTTCTTCAATTCTCTTTAATTTCCCCCAAGCTTCTACGGCAGCCATGCACTCCTGGAGTCTGGGATTAGGCTCGCAAACCTTCCAAATTCTGCCCACGTCCTCATCCTTCCCAAGGGCAGCATACAGAGGAAGCAAAGCATGGCAGGCCCAGCGATTCTCTTTTACGTTGCCTTGTTCCATCTCTTTCAGAACAGCCTCGGCCTTTTCCCTGAGCCCACCAGAGACATAGTGCTTAGCCATTAGGGCTTGCGTGCTAAGGTCAGGTTCAATCCCTTCAGCTTTCATTGTCTCAACAATCTGATCCATTCCAACTATGTCATTCGATTGGCCTTTGGCATCTATCAGGACCTTATAAGTGAAGGCAGATGGTTTCAGGTTCTCTTTCTCCATTAGTAACAACACATCTGCTATTTTCTTCTTGTCATTTCTCTTATATAGGAGGAGTAACTGATTGCATGCAAAGCTTGTGAGTGGGAAGTTAAGGTCCCTCATTTTGTTAAACACTTCCTCGGCTTTCTTTACATTGCTGGCACTAACACAACTGGCCAAAAGAGTTCGGTAGATTACTTCTCCCCTGAACGATTCTGGGATCTTCTTAATGTAGGCCTCAGCCTTGTGGAGACCATGTACCTTACTGATCAAACTAAGGTGAGAAGCATAGTCTCTCTCAGCAAAATCAACCCGTTTGGTTGATATCAGCCACTCAGAGATCTGCAATACCCAAAGAACCATGATTTTGGAAAAGAAAAAAAAAAGGAAATCGAAAAAATAAAGCATAGAGAGTTGTGATTTTGCTAGACTTGTAGTCATACAATTTTAAAAAATAGAAGATAAGTGACTGTCTCAAATTTATATCCTTCAGTAAACTAAATGTAGAAAGTGAATCAAATAAGTGCATAGGCAATTAGGCACCTAAATCCAGGTCACGCAAACATCCAAATAAAAAATGGCTATAGAAGATGTTTGTGTACTTCCGATGTAGCTTCAGTTCTCAAGTGCCTTCTACCATAATTCAAGTTTTAGAACTCCAAAGTGCAAGGGATGGTCATTTTTTGTTCACTGCCTTGCCCTTTACAAAGAGGAAGTTTTAGGACTCCAACTAAACCAAAACAAGTGATAAATAACAATTTCTAATTAAACAGAACAAGAAATCATAGATTTGCACAAGTTTGTGAGTTGGGATACTCACCCTCTATCCAGAATCAATATTTCTGAATTTAATAAAGCAATATGCTCTATTGGCAAAGAAGTGCCATGTCAGACCAATGCACACAAGGATTAAGCAGGAAAAATAAAAACTGTTGGTTTAAGTTTCTAATAAACAAGCTAAGCCGGTAAGAGAGAAACAAACCATGAAGTTTGGAACATGCTCCCCGTTAAAGAGTCATGAAACTTGAGATTCACAAAGTGAATCACAACCACCACAGGCCTCAATCCCAGTACGGTGGATCAGCTACATGAATTCTCGACCTCCATCCATCTCTATCCATGGCAGATTCACTAAGTTCACTACAACATAGCAAGCCTTAATCTCACTGGATGGGATTAGGTACATGAATCCTAGCTCGCCAATCATTTATCCTTATAACCCATATCATAGTTAAGAGTCTCCCACCAAATTTTTCTTGGTTTTCTTGTACCTCATTTTGTTAAAAACTTGTTCATTCCATATTCACTAACTTTTTTTTTTTTTCCCGGGGGGGTGGCAAAAGGGTCCAGAATGTACGATAGTAAGCATCACAGGGAACACACAGATGAGACACATTAGAAGCATGTAGAAAATGACTACCATCTAGTATGGTATCAAACTTGGAAATCAGAAGGCAACTTCTGTTGTGCTTACCATATCTGAAAATTTCTCTCAACAAATCATCAAGGTTATTTTTGAAAACATTCATATCTCATTTATTTTCCTCAAATACTTCTAACATTTTTAATTTAATATATTATCAGGATTTTCATGTATTTTATGTATTTGTGTTTGTTACTTTGTTATATATAAGTTATTGTGTTTGTATCACAATTGAAATTATTTAACCAACATTAAATGAAATTAAATATGTTTAATCACAATATATAACAAATAAGATAGATGTTACCAAATTTATTATCATCTAGTCGCATTTAATTTAATAACACTTAAAACACATGTTATCTGGAATCATTCTCATTTTCTAACACAAAATGAAAGTGAAGCTAGAACATGAAAACTAAACATAAAAAGAAAAAAAAAAGTAACATAAAATAAAAACATGAAAAACAACAATTTCAAAGTAATTGAACAAACAGAACTTTAATGGTGTTGTCGCTTGAACACGACAATAAATTTATAAGACGGAAACATCGTCATCAAGCAGTCCAAATTTGCAAGAAAGAAAACAATCAGAAAGCACGAGGAAGTCCTCACACAAATACTCCGATGCTTATATCAGAAACTGAAGATGTTGAAGGCCCAAGAGCAATATTCACACTAGTATCAAAAATGTACCTTTTCTGGAATGAGAATCTATTTATTTATAGTGGAACATAGAGTAATCCTAAGTCCACTAGGATTAGGACACTTGCAGATAATGTTATCTCTTAAAGATGATGTTTATCCTCTCGGAGAAATTTTTGAAGGCCGGAGTTATCTTGGTTTATGCGTTGCATGGGACCCCTATAGGGAAATGGTTTGGCAATCTTTGGTTAGCAATCTCAAGTGCGTAGTTTTGTGTCAATGGACCCGGCCGCAACAGTCTCGATCTTTCACCTTGTTTAATTAAGGTCTCCCGCCTCGTTTAATTTTCGAGAAACCTTGCAAGGTCTCCCGCCCCCTTGCACATTGCCATGCTTCCTAAGCCTTGCACCTCTATTTGCTTGCTTCATGTTTTGCATGCCTTCCCCAACTTCTTCTCTTTATTTATTATATAAATATATATATATGCAATTTGTCGCCCATGCCTTCCTCTTTACTTTAATTTATATATTATTATTCTTATATAATATATATATATATTAGTGGAACGAGAGGGTAGCAAGTTGTTGCCGCACATGCTATAATATAATATATATATATATGTCGGTGGAAGAGAGAAGGCCTCCACTTGTGACGACACAATCTCTTGCCGAGCCTCTACCTTGCTACTAGTGGAAAAAATTGCCTTCGTTGGAGGGGGTGGTACCTCCTGCCTGTCATGACCCTAGGAGCAATAAAGGGACATTATTATAATAGGGTATAATAGTTAGTTAGGGATATTTTACAAATTATTAGAAGCACATGAGTGCTGTTAGAAATTACTTAAGCATCTAGCTATGCCTATAAAAAAGACAATTGCAAGTGGAGAGAATTTATGCTTGAATTGATATTGAATCTCTCATTTTCCTCTCTACATTTCTCTCCAAATCTCCCTCTCGTGTTTCTCTGTTACTCTCCCCCTTTCTACTGATTTCTTCCCTCATTTCCCTCTCTAATCATTCTGTTCTCAGTTCTATTTCAATTCTGATTTCTTTCCCAATTCAATTCCTCCCCAATTACTTCTTAAACCTGTTATGAACCCTAGGTTCATGACACCGCCCACACTTTCGACACTAAAAGGGGCAGGAGACCACTCCCCCACCTGCTACAGCACATGCTCTCGCCCAGCCTTCGCATTGTTGCTAGTGGGGCGAGAGACCGAATGTCTCCCACCAAAATTGCCTTCGTTGGAAGGGGCAGGAGGCCTTCAACCCACCGCCGACACTTCTGACGCCGATCCCCTGCCTGACTTGTTTCCATTGAAAGGGGGCAGGAGACAAAATGTTGTTGCTGAAGCGGGGTGAGTCTCATAGCGGAGCTAGTCACTGACTACAAGGCGACCGACCTACTGGACTGGAGGTGGTCAAGAATGTTATGTCAAAAGGACCAACGACAATGAAAGAGGAGTAGTAGGATGGAATCGAATCCCGCCCCTTTCGGTGACGAAAGCATGGGCCTCCCACCCCTTCCAATGAAGGCAATTTCGACAAAAGTGATTCAAAAGGCAGAGGCTAGGCGAGAGCATGTGCAGTAGCAGGTGGAGACCTTCTCCCTCTCACTAACATATATATATGTTATATTATGACATATATATTATATTATATAATATAATAGTATAGGCGATGCAACTTGCTTCCTCCCATTCCACTTATATATATATATATATATATATTATATAACCATGGAAACCCACTAAATTACATGTATAAGTATAATAATATATAAATTAAAGTAAGAGGAAGGCATGAGCGACAAGTTACATATAGTTATAATAAACAGGGGGGAGAAGTTGGGGAAGACATGCAAAACACGAAGCAAGCAAATAGTGGCGCAAGGCTTAAGAAGTGTTGCAAGGGCAGGAGACTATGAAAATTAAACAAGGCAAGAGACCTTAATTAAACAAGGTGGAAGACCAAGATTGTCATGCCCGAGGCCGTCAACATGAGACTACCGCGTCTAAGACCGCTAACCAAAGACTACCAAACCATTTCCCTGTACGAGGCATCCCACAAAGCATGCAAAATAGGTAACTCTGACATTCAAAATTCCTCTGAGAGGATAAATATCTGTCATGACCCAAGGAGCAATAAAAGAGTAATATAGTAATAGGCTTATGATAGTTGTTAAGAGATATTTTACAAGTAGTTAGGAGCACATGAATGCTATTAGGAAATTAGTTAGTAGCCAGAAATGCCTATATAAAGGGCTATTGTAAACGGAGGGACATTATGCTTAAATGAAAAATGAATATTTTCATTTTTCTCTAGAATTCTCTCCCAATCTCCCCCACGTTTCTCTCTAGTTTCTTCCCCCCTTTCTCTTAATATCTCTCCCTCAATTCTATATGATATCTTCTCCCATTTCTATCCAAATTCCCCTCTAAACATTTTATTCTTAATCTTAAGCCTCTCAGATCCTTCCGAATTCCAATATAATCCTAGCTAAACCCTAGGTTCATGACAAATGGTATCAGAGCGGTCATTCTTCGACTGTGGTTCATGTAATTTTGGTAGTTGATTCCGACAACTCTCGTCGAAATTGATTGAGCAGAGATTTATGGACTCCCGCGAATTCGACAGAAACGGTGATTCTAGTGGTGAATTGTGGCATGAGCGAGATCTAGATTCGAAGCAGAGCGGGTAGATCGCGACGAAGGTAGTCAGTTATAGAAGTGATCTTTGTGTTGAAATCCAGGTGTCTTGGAAGCTGCGAAATCCATGGCGCGCCACCTAATTTCCACAAACCACAGCAGTGAGTCGCAAAGTAGATCCGAGTTTTGAAGACAAAGCGGTTGTTGATTATTGGTTGCGAAATTTAGCTAGCGAGGGTTGCGCTAGAGTTGATTAACATATTAGAGTGGCGCCGATTGAGTAACAAAACCGATCAAGGAAGGCGAGCAACCCAGGCGTTCGTGAATAGGCGGAAGTCCGTCGAAGGGCTACGCAAACAAGGTGTCACAGCCATTATCAAACACGACCAGTGAGTAGGCAGAACTAGAGGAGGAAGACGCAAATCTCTCAATTCTCATTAGAGCGAGGCCCAAAGTTAGGCCAAGAAGTTGGTCAAACAGCGATTTAGACGGAGCTTAAGGCATCGAAGAGAAGTAGATTGGAGCGATCGAAGCCTACCACGATCGTAATTTGATTCTGAGGACTTCTCGATCAAGGCGAACTCAAGGAGTGCGATGGTCCTCCAACTCGTGGTCGGTGATTGGGTGAGAAGGAGTTGGCGGGAGGCGATCGCTAAATCCGCAGAAATCGCAAGCAAAGCCGATCTCGGCCATCCAAGCGAGTTTAGGGAGCGACAGCAGAGATGGTGGTGTTGGACGGTGATTGGGTAGTAGCTTCATGGTTGTGGTTTCAATACGAGTTGAAGGCAGGGAAATCCGTTTCAGTGATTAGGTCCAAATTAAGAAGGCTTTAAGGCGACTTGGCTGGGCAATATTTCCAGCGACTACGGACATAGGGAAATGTGGGAATTTGGATGGAAAGAGCTACGAATTCTTAGTCTATTGCTTTTCTAGCCCGTGAGATTTCATCCAGAAGAAATAGTGCACGAATGAGACCAATGGAGTCTCAATTGCAGCAGAGGGATGCTGCATTTTCAACAGGGTGTCTTGCTTGTGAAGCCAAGGGAGGCAATGCACCCATGATGCAATTAGAGCCTCAATGGCAGCAAGAGCAGCATTTTCAATTGGAAACAACAGGAACCATGAGCAAAAGTTAGATAATGAGTTTAGCCGAATTGACAAGGTAACCAGCAGTGGGATACATGGAACGTGCAAGGAATTCAGTCGTATGTTACACGAACAACTGCAGGAGTTTGCGATGATACTAACTAAGAAATATTATTACAGATTTCCAGCGAAATTTTTCAAGGATTATCGCGAAAGTTTTAATAAAGAGCACTTTCTTAAAATGGAGCAGCCGAAGGAAAAGTCAAGATTATAGAAGAGCGATTCCTTGCTTGCTTTAGATTTTGGGCAGAAAAAGAAGTATTCTAATTTCAGCAACAATGACAAGAAGGATGACTACAATATCGAAAAGGAATTGGTAGTGAAAGGCATTATACAAAGGGAATCGGTAACAATCAGGTGGATAGGACAGTAGATGCAAAGGGACCATCAAATATTTTTGAAAACATTCATATAGAACAAAATTCCATCAAACACAAAGAAGAAGATGTTGACAGACTGCCGACATGGAAACAGGGAATTCTGATAGAAAAAGTAGTTAAGGTTGTTTTGCAACCAAGGGAAGAGTTGATAAATTTGAATGTGCCTAATGAGGGTTGGCAGGTCACACTCGCGAAAAAGAGAGATGTTGATTTCTCTTTCATTCAAGGGAAATCTTCTACGAGTTATGACTCTAAAAGTAGTTCTCTCCACCTGCAGCAAATTCAAAGTGGTGAGGAATTTTGAAAGCCGATGGTAGTTGGGGAAAAGCTAAGGGAGGTAGCTGAAAAAGTCAAAGGTGTTATCGAAGAGAACAAGACTCCCGCTGTTGTGTTGTTTCTTCCTCCAGTTGGCAAATTCGAATGCATGTCTATTGAACTGAAGGATGAACAGATGGTTGGAGAACTAGTTAGTCAATCATCTGGATTCAAAATAGCCAACATTGAAGATGATAAGAAGAGGGAAACACATGTGGTAACACGTCGATTGGGTGAATTTTAGAATGAACATCATTTGACGGCTTTAGGGTTGTAGGTTTCAGCTGCCACCTACAACAGAGAGAAGCTAAGTCATTTAAGGCATTTGATGTGGACATATTGACAGGTTTCGGCATCATATTGGATCCTCAGACCATGGGTAACAGCAGCCTTAATTTGGTAGCTATTGCAAACCCAAGGGAAATGGTATGTTATTCCTTGGAGGTAGATGGAGTCTTGACTGAAATGATCATCATTTTTGTTTCAGTTGATGAGAACCTAAGGACGAAGAAGAAGAGACCTAGAAGGAGAAAGAAAGAAAAAATGATAAACCAAATAGAAAATGTTGGAATTAGATGAAAAGCCATGGCTACTTGCTGCAAGTTCTTGGGGACAATAACTCTCTCAAGAAGGGGAGAATTGTCATGACCCAAAGAGCAATAAAGGGTAATATGGTAATAGGCTAATGATAGTTGTTAAGAGATATTTTACTAGTTGTTAGTAGCACATGGGTGCTGTTAGGAAATTAGTTAGTAACCAGATATGCCTATATAAAGGGCTATTGTAAATAAAGGAACATTATGCTTGAATGAAAAATGAATATTCTCATTTCTCTCTAGAATTCTCTCCCAATCTCCCTCACATTTCTCTCTTGTTTCTTCCCACCTTTCTCTCAATATCTCTCCCTCTAAACATTCTGTTTTTAATCCTAAGCCTTTTGGATCCTTTTGAATTCCAATCTAATCCTATCTAAACCCTAGGTTCATGACAATATCATCTTTAAGAGATGATCATTATTTATAAGAGTCCTAATCCTAGTGGAGTTAGAATTACTCCATGCTCTACTATAAATAAGCAAGCCCTAATTCTAAAAAATATATGTATTTAATACTGGTGTGAATACTGCTCTCGAGCATTCAGCATTCTTAGTATCTGACTTAAGCATCGAAGTGTTTGCGCGAGAACCTCCCCATGCCTTCTGATTGTTTTATTCTTTGCAGACTTGGACGGTTTCACGATGATGTTTCCACCTTCTAAATTCATTGTGTTTCAGTGACAACAAATAATTTACCTCATAAGTTTTGCCCACCCATGAAAATTTGTTCTTCCCACCAATTACATCTCAAAAATTAGGAAGAGATTAGGAGATTCAAGTTTCCCCAATCTCCACCTCATTTTGATCAATCTTCTAATCTATTAGCAACTTTGTATGTAAATGAGGATCTCACTATTATAAGGTTGGTGCAAATATATTTCTCAATACCACACAAAATCCTTGAGAATCGAGAGAAAGTGAAAAGTGGGGAGGTTAAAGTTGCACCAATGAAATATGTATACAACTATCTAGTGCTATAACTTAGCTAAAAAAAATAAATAAATAAATGATACCCATTTTTATTCTTTTCTAGTACTTCTCAAATCAACAGAAGGCTAAAATCCAAGACCTCAAAATCTAACAGATGAATCAAAAGGTTCAACTCTAAATCCACCAAGAGTGGATATACAAGTTGAATGGATGCCTAAAAATGCACAATCATCCAACCATTGATGCTTCTAGCCACCAACAAGGATAATGATCTCAAGTAGCTTATAAGTTTGAATTATTGGAAGTATTGATGAAACCCAAAAAAACAAGAAGAATAAAAATCCATTGTATGAAATTTAATGATTGAGCTACAAAATATTTTCTCAAATTAAACAAAAACAAACAAATTGTGAAGAAAGAAAGAATGAATTACTATATCAAACCATGCTTTATATCTTTGATACAGCCCATATTTATAGGGTTAGAGATTTACACAAATAGGAAAGATTTCATATGTACAATAATAGGAAAGATTATATGTACAAGAAATAGGAAATAAATCAAAGTAATCAGGCTGGTAATTTATCCCTAAAATCAGCCTACAAATCAGGAATGATTTCAGTGAATCATTCCTTATACTTCGGATGGGAATCAACACAAATACATGAGGGCGAGCTTGAGTAGCAGCAATAAAGTTGCTCTTTTGTTACTGAAAGGTGACACTCTTTGCAAAAAAGTAAGGTGAAGGTTGCACATGAATACGGCTCTCCATCAATTCTAATAATTTTTCAAACATTAAAATGGCTATACTTTCCAAAAATTATTTTCCTTTCAATGATCCTCAACCTAATAAAATAGCCCCAACTGAATGCGTGTAGATATCATGCCTCACATTCCAGTTCAGTTTATTTTACATTACCACTTTTCCATTTACAAAATCTCAACCTGTCAGAACCTGTCAGATCCAAGAATCTGACAGGAAGTTATCGCTGAATTGGTGAGAATCCAGTTAAGAAATTAGAAAGAAATGAGAAGAATTCCAGAGGGACAGGGAAGATAGAAAGATAGGAAGGAAATCGAGAGAGAGAGAGGGGGGAGAAATCAAAAGTTTTTGATTAATTTCTTTTCTTCCCTTTACATTGAATGCAATCAGTAATTATATACTGATTGTAGCTAGCTTTTGGCGCCTAAAGGGCCGCCACTTTTCAAAGTTATAGTTTTTCACTTTAGAAAATTAGAGCTTTCAAAGTTTTGCAACTATCTAACTTCCTTCTAAAAGAATGACCTTTCATCTGCCCATTCCATCTACCCAAGAATGTATCTCTTCTTAGTTATTATGTACAAGACACAACCCTTTGGAATCTCCTATCCTTCAAAGGCCTATTTTGACAAATCCAAATAGAAATTTTTTATGGACTAACTTATTGCCCAAGGGGATAAAAGAAAAAGAAAAAGAAAAAAGAATATAACCAGCTCCTAGTAACTCTTCATACTATTTAAACCCCAATAGTGATTGTCCTTCTAGAGTTTAGTAAGACCCCCAACTCTAGCCCTTTGTTATTGTCATACAACCCAGGATCTCCATAGAGTTTGTAAGTTTTTTACCACATAAAATGAGTATAATTAGCCCAACAAAAGCCTTTTTGTCATCACAGTAGAGCTCTACATTGTTCTGGAATTATGGCTAATGTGAAGACATTCCCCCATGCTGGCCATGCTTGACACTTCTGTAATATCCCACATCAAGTGATAGGAAGGACTGAAACAACTTATCTTGATAGGCCTACGTGAACTTCCCAGGGGTCACTCATCCTTAAGCTTCCCCAGGTCAAACACGCTTAACTCGAGAGTTCTTTGAATGTAAAGTATCCAGTTGGTGTTGTTTCCTTCCTTATTTATCCTTGATATATACTACCCTTCTCTGAGCTCTTGGAGTATTACATTCTCCCTCTCTTGAACACATAACGTCATCGTCATGCGACTTTACAACTGGTTCCAAATCTTCTGCCCTTTGAGGGCTACCATTATAGAAGCCTGCCAAGAGCCGCTCCTTGTTCAGGCCGTCGCGCCCCGGCGCCACTCCCCGTCATCATCAGACCACCTTCTCCAAGGGTCAGCTCAGATACCACCTGTAACATCTCGCATCGAGCGATAGGAAGGACCAGAACAACTTACCTTGATGAGCCTACACGAACTTCCCAAGGGTCACCCATCCTTAAGCTTCCCCAGCTCAAACACGCTTAACATGCGAGTTTTTTTCCTACATTTAGCGCAAAAGGTATCCAACTGGTGTTGTTTTCTCCCTTCCTTATCCTCGATATATACTACCCTTCTCTGGACTCTTGAAGTATTACAACTTCATTTGACCAAAAGCCTAGAGATAGAAAATGTACAAACATAATATACAAATGCCAACATATTATGTGAAGATGCAATCAAGCACGTACATTGAATTCCAAGTTTACCACAAGGACAAGCCTTGGAATCTACAAATAATTTCACAAGAGCTTGTAATTGGAAAAAATGAAATCAGTAATGAGCTGAAGTAAGATTTTGAAGCAGACAATTCAGAAACCACCTTGGAGTTCAACACCTTGTTAAAATGTACAAACTAGCAAGGAAAACAGGAGCACGGCCACAAAGACTTAAGAGGTAGAATCTCAAGATCAAGGCATGCAAGAAATAAGTTCCATTGTGCTTTGGGACACTCTTAGTTCAGTTATTGAGACCACAAACTTACAATGTCAAAATAAAAACAATTCAAAAGCAGGCATAAAGTTGAGGAATTTATTCCCCAAAGTTAGTCAACTATAACCAGTTAACAGTATGTAAAAAGATTAATGTCTAGAAAATGCAATAATATGCATTTTCTAGGCATTCACATTCTATCATGACCAAAGTCCAACTGGGAGAAGAAACATGAAAACCATAGGACTCAACATTAAGGCACTGCTAAGCCAAGTTAGCCTATACACAACCCCTTAGGAGGGTACGTTTAGTGTAGCATTGAAACATAGAATCTTGGTAAAATATACTAAGAGATGTATAGTAATTTTCTAGATAGAAAATCTTTCAAGATCTTTGATCTTTTAAAAGGTTTTGCTGTCCTTGTTTCATGACATAGGGCCAAACTACATTCCAAAGACAAATTAATAAACAATCAATGTAAAGGCTGGAAAAACATCTGTATGCCTAACCACTAGAGAAATCTGTATACAAACTACTAGAACTGGAAAGAACGTAAAGATTTGAATATTAGCTCAGATTAATCACATGCAAGAAAAGAATCGAGTCAGACCTGTAAGGCCTTTCCAAACATCCGCCACTTCCGAAGGTTGAGCATGATAGACCATATCACTTCCTTTGTCAAGTCATTCCCCTCCTCAACCCATTTAATCAAAGCACTCTGAACAGAGGAAGGTGGAGCTTCAATGATAGCCTTCACCAATCGTGAAGAAGCTCTCTTTCCTGAAGTTTTTTTCTCATCTACATTTCCCTCACTATCAGATAGTTTTAGTTCATCTTGAGGTTCTCCAGCATCATGACCATCATCTTCTTCTTCGGAGAGCTCTGGTTCAGAAATCAGCTCATCTTCATTTGTTTCATCTAGATTTTTGTTTTTAAACACATTAGCACTAGCAGGATCTTCAAGCTCAGAAAACCCATCCTCCAAGTCATCTTCTTGTGCACTGTCTTTTGTGTCTGCCTGTGATGAGAAACTGCAGTGCCACATAAGGAATTTCGGAGAAGCATGGGCCCCATAAAATCTCTTCAGTGACATGCATCTGTCAGCTATTACAAAGCTGGAGTCACTATTACTTGCATTTCCATCTAAGAAAGAGTTTGCTACTTCTGCTTTAGCAACACAGGCTTGAGAAGTTCTAAAAATGAATCCTTGATTCCTGAATAACAAAGAAGATAATCAGAAATTCAAAGTTTTAAAAAGACAATACCAGACAAGGATATCAAACCATTATTTTGGAGAAAGTATCCCTAAATTAGTTGAAGAAATATTATGTATGACCAAACAAGATACGCACCTAGCAGCATAAACAGATAGTGATGCAGAGAATCTAGTAGGACACAATGTTAGCATTCTCAAAGAACTTCACAAAGTAGTCTAATGCTCAGGCCACCATAACAAGAAGAACGCTTGGTTTATTGTTCATCATCATATCAAATTACCACTCATTATTCGTTCCAAGAAATCAATATTTTACAATCACATTAGAAACTAATGCACCATAGTATTGCTGTCATAATTAAAGACACAGAAAATAGCAGCATTGCTGTACTCTAGGGAAAATAAATGTTGGATTAACCATAATCATCATTATCTTCCAATGTCAACAACAACAAATTATGAAACCAAGTATTATCACTGAAATGCAAACCAACACAGTAGAAATACAACAAAATGATATTCAAAACCGCATTAGCTCTCGTTTCTGCAAAGTTGTTGAAGAGTTGGCGATATCTGAAATCTCTGCCTCCGCAATTTGCCCACTTAAGATTTAGTTTTCCTACCTAAAAATATATATTAAATTGAAAACGGCCCAATTTTCCCCTTTTAGGCGAGCTTAGGGTTAAAAATTAGCAAGATAAACAATTTAATACTTCTCCTGGATAGCAGTTATCACCGCCTATAGCTATCGCTTTTATTGGGTTAAAACCAGTAAGGCTATACACATAAATACATGTATATATAAAGAAAATGCTTTTGATGCATGTGCATCTCTAAGAGTAGTAACTATTACATGCATATGCGCAAAACTATACTAGGAGATATAACAGGAAGCAGAAATGACAGTATCCTGAGTATGTATACCCCTGAAAAAAATCCGTATATGCATATATATATGTGTGTGTGTGTGTGCGGAGAGAAAGAGAGAGAGAGAGAGAGAGGAGGTTGGAGTTACTTGAGAGGATTCGAGGCTCGACGAAGCGCCCACATGGTGAAGCTGGGCTCGCACAGAGGAAATGGAGAAGCTCCAGAAAGCAGAAATGAGAGAGAGAGAGAGAGAGAGAGAGAGAGAGAGAGAGAGACAGAGACCCTAACAGTTGGAGGGAGAACTCAGTAAAACCCCAACCCGCCACTCTTGAACCCTAAAAGCCCCCTTCTGTTGTCGCGGCAGCATAGAGAGGCAGGGTCCTGGACTTTCTCATATTTCACTACCTCCCCCATCAGTTTCCAGTATTTCAGTACACGACCACTGAAATAGACAATTACACCTTACCCCGTCGCCAAATTATGATTCAACCCTTCACCTCAAATTTATCACATTCTTACTTGGCCGTTTGAGCAATATTATTTAAGTTCTCAAGGTGTAGGTGTAGATTGAGCGATCAAATAAGTGATATATTAATATTAGTCTGATGGATCGTGAATTCAGTTCTCGTCTTATACAGTGAGGTAAAATGTCACACTTATAATTTACTTCTCCTAGCGTAATTGAGGACACGAATATCGAGAATTGTGAAAGAATGATCATCTCAAATAATATTATTTAAATATAACAATTAAATAATTATTTATTGTCACTTGATATGTAATAAATAATTTATTTTTAAGTTTTAATTAGTTTTACCAAAACTTTCAATAATTTAAAAATATTTTTAAAGATCCTTATAATTTAATTTTTGTTTTTCAGTACCCTATTTTGTTGACAATGGCATGTCAAACTTATATTGATTTCATTATTCTGTTAACAAATGCTCTTAATTGATTTCAGTCCTCTTTAATTGTTGTTTTTTTATAAATGCTGTTAACAAGAGTGATATTTAGATGATTTTAGATGTAAATCTAAAATCATATTATGAGTATTTGATGACAAAATTATTATTCATTAAAACATAATTAATAGGTTTCTATAATGTTATTATATATAAAAAATTATACATAATTACACATAACTTTGGTAATATATATTGTGAATTTATTGTGAAAATATATTTAAAACAGTACAATGATATTGTTTGTATCAATAATAATTATTTAGGTACAGACATATAATGCACCTTTATATATTTATTACATTATAGTCTTAAATAAAAATGAACGATCCGATTACTATAACATAGATGTAATAACATGTTTTTAGTAAGAGATAAAAATATGAGTTTTGGCTTCATTTAATATAAAAACATGCTTTTTTGGACAAAATCTAGCCTTAATATTTATTTATTTCTATAAATATGTACTTCATCCCTGTAACATTTAAAAAAAAAACAAATTATTCCAATCTTGGTAGATTTCATTATCCTCGTTTGAAAGAGAACATAGAATGAATGAATGAAATGAATTTTTTTTCTTTTTATTTAGGATGGGGTAGAATAAAAAAATAATATAAAAATATTTCTCTTAACTTGGAAAGCAATTAAAATAAATGAAATAAAATAATATTAAATAAAAAAATATTTTTAATACCAACCCTGATAAACACACATATTGTGGTTCATCTAGAAATGTAAATATTTTGGTACTAAAAGATTTTTAGGAGTTAAAAATAAATCATCTAATTTACTAATACAAAAAAAAATGTCATCTAATCTCACTTCATAGTCCAAAATGCCCTTAAATTAGTTCTTATTACTAAAACTAAGACAAGGACATTTTTGCATTTAATCTGAAGTTGAGAGGATGCAAGGAAGCACGAATGTAGTAGATCAATAAAAATCTCACAACATTTTTCCACCACAAATCAAAGAGAGCTTTAAACTTAATAAAAACAAGACTTAATATATAGATATGTATTCCGGTAATTATATCGACAATAATACTTAATGACCACGATATATTAAGCGTTAATCTCGCTAGATAAGGTCAATTACATTAATTCTAACTAATTAATCATCTTTTATCTATGACAATATCATTAACTAGAAGGGTTTGAAGTGGATGTACCCACACAATTAGAAGATAATAGATCTTAATGGGTCAGAACATTTGGACAAAAAAGCAGAAAAGGAAAAGAAAATTTTATCCTAACAAGAGGAAAAGAAAATCTCCAAGAATAGAAATGATATTGGCATTATTAAAGTAAAAATGCAGGATACGTAGTTTTCTGATGGGCAGAAACAGGGATAGAGAAATTATAATGGCAAAAACTTGGAAGGGAAGAGTAATCTCTTCTCTGGTTGCAGGGGTGGAGATAGCAAGATTTACTCTTAAGCTAGCTAAAATAGAAAGATTGAAGTTATATCCAGCAAGAAAGGGGGGAAAAGAAAAAGAAAAAAAAAATCTTCAGCAACAGGCAATCTGCATAACATCTAAGTTAAAACTACAAATTACAAGATTTAAGACTCCTTAGTCATGATGTATAAATATAAGTCACATTCACCCTTTTCCATGTCCAATTCCAACACCATCACACCCCAAAAGAAACAAACCAACCAACAGAAGGGGTACCAACTATAAGAAATAGTGTATATATTCTCACACAAAAGATCTGTGCAACAGAAAACCAAGTCTTCCAAGCATATGCATGTGAAATTACCAGATCATGTGACTTAACCTGATACCATGAACATAAGAAGGTCTAGCCATCAAGCTTCACTTTATCCATGCTGATTGTCAAAAGAGCTCATGCAAAGAACAAGCTCAGAACAATAATAGGTTCTCACACATCCATCACTTTTTTTCCCTTGTAAATTCTCAACCTAAAAATTGTGTTCCAAATAATTGGTAACACGGTTAAGGTCGTTACTAGATAGATGCTGAGTACAGAAAGATGAAACTCCCCCAGGGCATGGTAGTAGGCTAGTAGCCACGTCTCTTTCGGCTGGAAAATTACTAGACAGTACTAACATCAACTCGGCCTTTATGTAGCTGAAAGGCCGGGGTAATCCAGCTACCACAACTGCATTGGATGCCTGACCAGTTGAAATAACCCAAGCGAGCTTCACAGTGCGCACATAAAAGCTTGCCCTCTAATGCACCTTCTTGAACTGGTGACAATGAAAACAAGAATGAATGACACAAATTTCGAAGCAAATTACAGTATACATGCAACAAAAGAATCCACACACCCCCCCCCCCCAAAAAAAAAAAAAAAACCAACTGCAACGGAAAGAAATGGTTCCCACTTTAGCAAATATAGATAGCTTCTACAACATGGATAGAATAAATGAAATATGATTGAATAAATGGTTCATATCAATTCATAAGTTAACAATATATCTGTCAGTCATCAATCAAATCTGGGCCCAAGGACACCAAATCTATGCCCACCAATTATTGCTTGTTTTGCAGTGTTAATTTATATCTACAGCATAGAAGATATTCGTATTTTGTACCTGTTGTCATCCAACGTAAGGGCTCAACGAAGATGGATGAACACTCAATTTCATCATATTTGTTGAAAGGGTTACCACTTTTCCTCTTATGCCACCCAAATGATGTCTCTCCTTCACCTGGAACATGATCCAATACATTCTCTTGCAAAGCAACAACTCTCCGGCATTTCTTACAGCGGTATGCAGGAATAGAAACTTCTCTGCTCCCGGTTGTTCCTATCTCAGACGAGATTTCTTCTGTAGGCAAGCCAGGATCAGCCCCAAATTTGGAACTATCTATTCTTTCTCCGCGATTGTAAGAATCACCTATCATGATTGTGAAAAAAGAAAATTCATATGAAATTTGTAAAAGTCCAGAATCCAATATACCCGTATAATATACACCCCCTTATCATTATAAATGTACTTAATACTAATTAAACATATGCAAGCAGACTTTTGTTTTTCTCTTTTGATGTGGATGCACAACATATATTAGGATAATGATATTTTATAGCAACAACTATTAATAAACAAAAAATTTGACGATAACTATTAGCCCCAAAAAGTTTTTATAAAACTGAAGATTTAATGTTAGGCTTGTGAACATGGTTATCTGATCTTTGATTGCCCCTAAGAGACTATGTTGTTTTCCCTTACACACCCATGTCTACTGGCTAATACAAGGGTACGAGATATGTTTCCACTCTTATCCAAACTGGATACTTGGTTCTTCTCATTTTTAACAATGTTTGTGAAAAAGTAAATCTTAATAAGAGGGAAATTTTTCAAAACTCGAACATTGGTAAGTGATAAAAATCTCTTCTTTTTTTCCTCAAAAACTTTATTAATTGAAGCACATTCCAAGACAATACTAGCATTTTATTCCAGAATATTATGCAACACCCATCCCATTTAACCATCTACCAATGAGCGCACATAATGCCCATACCAATACATATTCCAAAATCTGAAGATTAGGATTTAGGAAACTCTGACTTGTCAACACACGTGCAGCTAGTACACATCCTGAGTCCAAGAGGCGTAGCCCTAAGATGCTCATATCAACGCAATACTACAAGGGTGAAGTATGGAATATATGTCCAACCTAATATCCAGCATAGGTAGGTTTACCATGAGCTCCAGATGTGTTAGGGAGTGTCTGGCACGTGTTGACATTCTATAAGTTCCTAAGATGTTGAAATTCTAGGCAAGGCAACATGACATCTTCTACATGTATATGTTCTCAGGCTCACTACCTAATTTTTAATTTCAATAAAATTACAGTGTGTTACAAATATTTGATAACAAGAACAGATTAAAAAAAAAAAAATCATTCTGGTGAACTCTTATATTTCTTCCTTCTCATATTTTTCTTATCCTTTCCTACAAGCCATCCAGAACTACACCTGTGGCCACCCAAACTTCCCATCTAACCCCTAGCTACCCCCAACCCAGCCCTTAGCTTGTCATCATTGCCCAACCTATCTCATTCTCCCCCCCCCCCCCCCCCGCCCACCTATAACCCATCCAATCTACACAGATGCCAACTCCACAACCCACCCACATTGTCCACCCAACTATCAACTCCTTGTTGCAATGCCCACTCAAGTCCCGTCCCTTTAGCTAAGCCAATGGACCATGAAGGCTCATGATCCAACATCATGTTCTAAACCAAAATGTATTATTGCATTTCTTCAAGGAAAAAAAAAAACATGGGCATGGGGAGTTGGAATCTAATGGGAGGTAACAATGAGTGGAACAGCAGTTGGAGTTTCTATTGTCATCTCTATACTGGCCCATTATTTAACTTTTTGATAATGACAATGAAAAAATGAAAAAGGTCTAGAACCACAACACTAGGGTGTGCAGTGTCTCATAAACCTCATGTGGCTTCTGTTCCATTCTTCTGTTTTTATGTCTACCCCAAAGGTGGTCTTTTGCATGTGATCTGCATGTATATAATACTTGTGTTTTTCTAGGCCCGACATATACAAACACATTATTAGGGTAAATTCCACCCATCCCCCTAGCAGTTTAGGTCATTTTTTTTTTTCTGTAAATAAGAAATTCATTGAACAAAAAAAGCGCAAAAGTGTTTACAACACAAAGCTGGGGCATACCCTGGCTCAGAACAAAGAAACAAAACATCAGCGCACTAGAAAAAGTGGAAAGCAAGAAACCACAGCAAAGCAGGCCTCAAACATGCAAGGCAGAAACAAACACGGTGAAGAAAAAACAAAATACTAAGGAGGACAGCAAAAACAGCCCCAAAAGGAAAAGGGGCCAGAAAGAACAGTAGAGTGGCCCTGAGGGGAACGGGCTAAGCCAGAAACCACCCACTGCTAAAGACAACCCCCATTCCACGATGAAATTTGAAGCAAAAGCAAACTGCCAAAATCCACGATACTAGGCTGGAAGCCCCAACGGAGGACTGAACCTAGACAGCCAGAAACCACCAAAGAACCACAAAACTGCCCTGAGGGGAAGGAGGAACTGTCAATTCCAAAAACCTCCAACCACCCAAGACAACCTCCTTCTGTGATGAAATTTGAAGCAGCCCCTTCCATTAGGTCAAGCTACCAATGACGTGAAAAAAGGGTAGGGTAAATTCTACCCTTATGGTTTAGGTTTAGTTTCTTATAAAGACCCCTTGTGGTTTTAAATTTAGCATTTGACATTTATTAAAAACATCATTTTCATAATTTGTTAACGCCATTAAACTCCAAATTAATAGACAGGGATGTTCCATAAAAAAAGAAAAAACATAACCCAAAGGACTTCAAATACTAAATTTAAACCATAATGGGTCTCCATAAAAATAACCTAAACTACAAGGGGTTTGGGTGGAATATTACCCAAAATTATTACAGTTCTTTCCTTCATCAATATTAAGAATCAATCATTCCACACAAGTTAAGACAACAAAGTTCCAAGAAAAATATTTAAAAAAAAAAAAAGGAAGGAGAAGAAAATAAAGAAAGATATAACAAAAAGAAAAGGTGTTTTTGGTAATAAAAAAAATCAAAAGAAAATATCAATGTCATGCAAGTGATTCTCTCAATTGAATAATAATTTAAAGGGTTGTTATAGTTAATATAGATACATTACAATGAATTGTAATGTGGATGTTGCCAACAAGATAAAAGAAACGTCCAGACAATGATAAGGGCCACTAGAGTTCAATGCGGTAGATGTAGTTGTCAAGGCAAGTTCATGCAAGAATGAAACAAAAGATTAGTATGCATTTATGAGGAACTGATCACAGTTGTAAAGAACGTTTGCCAATGAGCATAAAAGACTAATGCTTCAGCATGAATGAAAATTCATCCTGTCTGTCATGCCACCCATTTCAAGCCTTACTGCCTTGATGTGGAAGGCAATCTCACAACATGCCAATGCAGGAAAGTACTACAGTCTACAGCCAAAGTGCGGAAGAAGAAAGTTAAAAAGAAAATCTCTTAGATCCAATGTTTACCCCTTTACAGAAGACCTATAGAGAGTTTCTCATGAAGTGGAAGAGATTTGGCAACAAAAGAGTTAGCTAGGAGACAGAGCAGACTTGGTGGATAGTTGAGAGAAGTGCAAGGGCCATGGTGACTAATGGTTGATAGGAAGAGAGAAGGAAAGAAATAAGGTATTCTAGACATTTTAAGTTCAGTTAATTTACAGGAACGTATAATGTTGGCTTTTTGGTTGCTGCCAAATGGGGCTTTAGCATCACAAAATGATTTTCAAGGGCACCACGATTTTGCACACAACCTGGGGATTGTAATGTACCTTTTCCAACTGCTCTAATTTTGAGAGCACGAACAAGTTTTTGACACTAATACCAAACAGATCTTCAGACATTACTGCATGGATTTAGGAAGGTGAACACATGCTACAAGTTAATCCTTGGTAATAGAACAGCAGTTGGTAAACTTACCAGGTCATGACATTTCAATTCAGTCCCAAAGCCTACCAAACTTAATGTATTAAGTTTGGTTTAGGAACCAACCTCGTTGCTTAAGAAAAAGGTAAGCTTACCAGCTGCTGTTTAGTTTGGTCCTTTTAGTTTGCATAAAATAACCAACCATTTTGCTTAAGAAAAAGGTAAAAACAATTTGAAAAAAAAAAACAGAATTCCTGCCATCATCCTACATGGCTTGACATATCATAGTGCTCCTTCCTTGTCACTATAATTTAAGAATTCTGCTGTACTAACATGTTGGCCCATCATTTAAAGCATAATAAAATTTCTCAAGTGAGCAGATTATAGAGTTGAAATTCAAAATTAAAACCAAACAGCAAACTAAACGAACAAATCCTGGAGCATGCAGAATATATACACCTCTGACAGGGATAATCATAAAGATAAAGCAATTAAAGACAAAAAAAAAAGAATAATATAAAGGTAGTAGTACTTGAATAAGAATCAGACCTAGTACTTTCATACGAAAGCGCTTGTATATAGGGCTAGTATGATCAACCTTGAAACCCATTTCTTCAAACATTTTCAACTGCAAAAAAGAAAAAATCATCTTGAACCTATATGAGCCACAAGCATTGAGAAGTCTAAATAAGATGACTTTGGAACACTATTCACGACATACTGCCTTCTATCACCTGTTCCAGAAAGCCATCGTTGGGACAAATAAATTCATAGCTTTGCCTTAAAGATTCAAGTGCATCTGAAGAGAAAAAGGAAAACAAAATAATAACCAAACATGAGTAACATGATTGCAACAGTCTTTATAACTAATCTGATTTTCATACCCAAAAAAAGGCAGCTCGGAGCAAATTTGATAAGATACAAGGGCATCAGAAAAAGGATCTGCTCAAACCTTCTTGAGATAGTTGTTCAGTTCTCATCAGGTACGCAGTAATAATAGCTGCACTGTAACAAGCCCACGCAAAAAGGGTGTAAGCACAAAAACTTGATAAAGCAGAAAACTAAGTTTATTAGGAAACGTGACTTCTATGGATTCTATCTTTACATTAATCAGACTGACAATAGAATAAAGTGGTCAGTAGACTTTGGAAACATCTAATTCACCAAAGAGGAGCTATGATTAGTAGACAAAGCCTCTGAAATTAAAAGAAATTATGTAACAATTATTTTGTGCATGTAAAATAAAGCACCTTCTACTCCTGTAGAACCAAAGGCTTTAGAGAAATGTAACAAGTTATACAATTCAGGATTTGGACCAACACGGTTCAGGTTTCAGCTAAATCTTGATTTGATTAAGCTCCATGGATAAAATGTCAAAATTATGGAGAGATTAAGGACTGTCATTGTGCCATGCTAGGATCCAATTCCCGTTTTACTGTGTTGTTTTAAATTTTTAATTAGCTTAAAGAGAAATGTTTATCGACATGAAAATATAGGGGCTCAGAAATATATTTGGATTTGAAAACATACAGAAATCTCTGCAAACTAAATTGAATTTGATATAAATATTTATGCAAGCTCATCAATTAAAAGCTCAAACATGTCTCAAGGTCTATACATCTCATTACATAAAAAACACAAGCAAATATTCAGAAGCAACTATAATGCACACCAAGTTTTAGTCAACTATCAAAGAATAAAGTCATTACATTTAAACTGATGATAAGAACATAGAAAGGAATGAGAGTTAGAGGCAGATGGGAGAAAGGAAAAAAAAAATTTGAAACTTGGTTTCAAAATACTATGGAAAATGGGAGATTGAATTATACAACATTATTAATTTAATATAAATGATATCACAAAGGTGAGCCTTGCTAGCAATGGTAACGTTCCTCCTTTGTGACTAAAAGATCATAAGTTTGAGTTATGAAAACATATATTCGCAAAGTAAGGGTAAGATAGTATACAAACACAACCCTTGTAAAGTGGGAAGCCTTGTATGCTTGAGATGCTATTTACTATAATTGATATCACAATTGACTATATCCAGCACAAGAATATACAATCTTAATTATGCACTGCAACCAAATAAAATTAAAAAGAAAAGTTGTAAACATAAAATAATTACAACCTTAATATTAAACATAGTTCAAAGTGTTCCATGCAGATGCTCCCTAGCGGAAACATAGTTTATTTTTCTTTTCCATAACTGCATAAAAATTGACAATCAATGAAGGACAATACGACAACCCCAGCAAAAAAAAAACTACAACAATCACAAGCCTAAGCCTCAATCCCACTATGTGGAAATGAAGGACAATGAATACTAAAATTATTCTTAATTTGAAGTTCCATTGAAAATATAAAGAGTAGAATTAAGAAAAGAGTTTTATTTTTTAGCATAAGTACCTTTTTGTTATATATCTTCCTTGTAACAAATAGAACCAAAGGATTTTTCGTAGCAAAAGAACACCCCCCCCCCCAAAAAAAAAATAAAATAAAATAAAGTAAAATAAAAAATGTATTGTAAACCCCACTCCTCAATAGAGTTAATTGAACTAACGTTTAGGTATTTCTCAATTTTTATCAACAGATAGCTATAACCTTGCTGAAACACCATTTTACTTCATAATCTTTATTTGTTAGGAAATCTTATTTAGAGTAAGGATCACAAAAGACCTAGAGTTTGATATTGTCTTAATTTTAGTATAATTTCTTTTGGTTTGTATTGACATTTAGTGCCAAACTGTGTTCTTGTCCCCTTTATGCAAATGGACTAGTGGACCTTCTATGTGTTTTAAGTATTAAATTATTACTTTAACATATATATCAAAAATGGGGTAATTACATCCAAACCCTTGTTGTATGCTACTAGTACATCCTCCTCTTTAAAGTATGGATAATTACAATTACCCCTTGCCAGAGGTCACCACTTAATGGCCCAATAGACTAATGCAGACAAGATTATTTTTCCCCATAAACCAAGCTAAGTTTTCCTTTAAAGACCATCAACTAAACCCAAATGCTTTTCAATCCCTACATGCATATAAAATAACATGACCCACCATCATCCCTTGTCCTCTTCTTACACTTCTGTCGACCTTCCATCATCACCATAAATTATGCCATTCCAACACTTTTTTTTTTTTGGTTGGAATTCATACATGTTTCTCCATATATCCCTACTTAATGTTATATAAAATATTTATATTTATTCTTTTTTCAAATCTTGTATATCATCGCTCATCCATCATATATACCTCTCTTCCTCAACATGTGTTATCTAACTTGCAATCCTAAATTAACAAATCATATCCCATTCTTGCTCGATAGAAATGCATCAAAATCCAGCATTTTGGGTACATTCACATTGAAGTGGTCACAATGGCTTCTTCCAGTAGAAGATCCCAGGCAAAGGCAGTTGCTAGTCACTGGCACCTTATTGTAGTCCAGAAGCCCTCATTTAACAACTCATCCTTTGCCCCTCTATAGTCGCCCCCAGAAATGCTCCTATATCCTCTTCAAACTCCAAAATTCATGTCTTTCCAATTTGGTATGCTTCATTACTCACATACCTTATCACCTTTTTGTGGCTGAGTTTGAGCACCACAATGGACTTTATTTATTTATTTATTTTTAATTAATGGCGCTGACCTTGTATTGCCTCTTGATGTTTGAGTTTTGAGTAATACCGTGAACAGCTCCAAAATCCAAAACTTTTCAACTATGTTCGCTCAACACTGACCTATCTTACTGCATCTTTGTGGTTGATTTTATAAGCACCCCAAAAAAATTATTTTATTTTATTTTATTCTATTCTATTTTGAATTTAATGGCATGGAAATTTACTGCCCCTTGGTGTTAGCGTTTATGAGAGCCACCACATTAGCTTTGAGTCTTTGACAATGGGGGAAGCCTTCATACATATAATAGGCCAAGAGTTTGGTCTCTAATTATGATTGTCTTCAGTTATAAAAAGAATACTATTTAACCATACTTCTTTCATTGTCAATTATCAAATATTTAGATTACCAAGCACCCAATAGTAAATTAAAAAGGTAGCGTAAAAATGAAAAAAAAAAGATTTATGGCAGTAGTTTATAAAATTTAATTGTCAAATTTCAAGTTAATTGGATATTTTCCTTAGTAAATTTATTTTATTAAGGAAGGGTGAGCTTAGCAACGACAGTAAAGTTTCTCCTTTTTAAAAAGAAAGTCACAAATTCGAGGTGTGGAAACAGCCTCTTTGTGAATACGCAAGGGGAAAGCTATGGAGAAATACGATCCTCCCCAAGCCCAATGCTAGGAACCAGGTGCACTAGCGACTCCCCTTTAATATTCTATTAAGGCTAAAGCAACTCTTATCAAGTGTCATAACAGTTGACAACAGGTAACAGGAAGGGAGAGGCTGTCCCCAAGGTTTCCCCTACAAGGAGGGATGTTATTTCCAAAATATCAAGGAGGGAGATGTCTTAACCTTACAACAACATATCCAGCCGTTATCCCACTATGTGGGGTTGGCTACATGAATTCTAGACTTCTATGTGGGTTACATCCCAACAGATAGTTTGTCTAGAATTCATATTTGGATCCGACTAGGTTTTACGCTGGCTATCGGCTACCTAACGCAACCCTCCTCCTTTATCCGGGCTTGGGACCGGCAGTGGATAATATCCCCTGGCGGAGTAATGATGAAATAAAGTTTGAACACCATCTTCACATGGAGAAATTTCATGAGATGGTGGTGAATGAGGATAATTGATATAAGGGGTTTAAATGTAATTTACAATAGATTTTCAGTATAAGATTGCATATATACTTATAGACTTTTGCTTTTGAACTTAAACGTTTTCTAGCTTCTATTTGTTTGTCTAATTTTTAGGATAAGCTTCCATCTTCAATCTATCCAAAACAACACTTTGAGATGAAAATCTAATCCTTCAATGTATTGTGTGGGTTTCTAACGAGAGCAAGCCTTTGTTAGGCCATGTTCCAAAATTTTGTTTTCTTTGTTGCTAATTTGAGAGAGGAAAACAACAAAAATTTCAAAAACACCTGATTTTTGTGTCAATTCTTGCCCTAAAAAAAGAGTCTTGGAAACTTTAAGACAACCTTTCTTGGTTCGTGAAATGGGAGTTCCCAAAAAATTTACCCAAAAATAATTTTAGGCAAATGTTTAACAGATACATTCTTCAACTTGTTGTCAGAAACATAAACAGAAAGTAGGTTTCAAAACCACGAGAAAATGCAAAAGCTTCTGGCAATTTTTGCAACTACGTTCATTGGTGCTGTGAATAATAAATCATGGAGTGTTCCTCAAGGTGCTAGGGCTGAAGAAAAGGACAGCAAAAGAATAAATTATAGGGCCCTTCAGGCATCACACTTAGGAATGAAAGTCTAATGATACAAACCCAACCAGACTTGAAAGACTCCACAAATTTATCTAGAATAGACATATGATGAATTGGAGAAACAACTAGGACTTTGACAAACAATTTTAAAACAAAGAGTAAATTACCAAAAAGACATTGAACTTTTAGCTTAGTTTCAATTTTAGAACAAACGATTTAATTTTGTTTCAATAGTGGAAATGCGATCACCATCGGTTAATTTTTGCTATTAAAATGATAACATGGCACCGAGAAAGTGCAGATTGGATGATGAGGTGACACATAGTCGTCACTTCATCAATCTCTTCTCTAACTCTCGTTCTCTTTCCTCTCTCAATATACAGAAAATATACACATGGCGGCAACAGCAGCGGACCACCTTCACATGCCACAATAGTTGTTCCTCTCCCTCCCTCTCCAACCCCAGCGACTCGCCTACTCCACCATGAAAATGCAAAGGTGTTTAAGTTGCCAACTTGCACAGCAAGAAGATCATGGCAGTGTATATGTGATAGCCCATGGCCACCTCCACTCTGCTTTATGCTCGTGGGTAATGTCACCAAATTGAGCACTAGTTTGTGTCTCAATCTCATGGGGTACTCTTCCTCCCTCCCTCAGCTCTACTCTCACGAGCAATGCCACAAAATTAAGCACTAATTTGTGTGTCAACTTCATGGGGTATCCCTCCCTTCCTATCTGAAGGACAAAATGAGTTACATGTTAATCTCATACTGATATTCCCACTAATCTTGTGATATTTCTAGAGTCTTGTTTGGGGGTGGATTATAGCTTTTCTTGATTTTTGTTGATACTTTTTTATAAAAAGGAAAGGGCACTGAATTTTGAATTAAGCTTCATGGTCTGACTGTTCTGGATCTGCTGATGGATGAAGATGCAAAAGAAGGGTCTAATTGTTGGGTGGTTCTGGTTTTTTTGGTTTTGTTTTGGATCTATATTTCTCAGATCGTAGTGGGTCACACAAATGGTTAGTTTGTTGGGGTACTTAGTTTGACAGAGAGCTGTCAGTTTGATGTTCAAGGATTTAGTTTGCAGAGAACCCATAACCCCCATTGCTGAGGGTTGGATACACACACAAATGAGAAGGGAGGGAGGAAAAACCATAGTCGCTGCCAGCCGCCACCTCCATGTGTATATTTTCTTTATATTGAGAGAGAGAGAGAGAGAGAGAGAGAAGAGGGTGACCCATGTGAAGAATTTGGAGAATAATGAACATGACTCTCTTCCTTTGATTGAGTAGTACAATTATATAGAAGTAAGAACTTCCAAATATGGCTTAGGAAACTACAAAATATGGCTTAAGAAACTATACAACTTAGGAAAATATACAGCTTAGGAAACTATACAGTTTAGGAGACGGCCAAAAAAAACAGAAGGTTGACTTTGATCATTAATTCCATAGGATTAGAAAATCATCCCCAATTCCTAAATTAGGAAATATAGCACACTCCCCCTCAAACTGGGTTATGTATGTCAAGCATACCCAACTTGGACTTCAAATTCTCAAATGCATTTTGTGGGAGAGCCTTAGGATGTCAGCAATCTAAAAAATAGTTGGAGTATAGATCAGTTTGACAATCCCTCCTTCAACCTTTTCTTTTATGAAGTGTTGATCCAATTCTATGTGCTTGGATCAATCATGAAGCTTATGGTGGCCTTCTTGTCACAAAGTAGTCTCATAGAGGTGCTAGATCGAACCTTCAATTCCCCAAGTAATCTCATAAGCCATATACCTTCACAAATTCTACGGGACATAGCACGAAAGTCTGCTTATGCACTGCTTCTAGAGACCACTGTTTGTTTTTTACTTCTCCACAGTGTTCTAAAAGGCGCTAGGCGCTAGTCGGGCGCCCGACTGGGGCCTAGCGCCTAGGCGGCGACTTGGAAAATAGTGTTTTTTTTTTTAAATTTTTTGATGCAATTTGATATCAAGTAAACCAAAGTTGGAATAATAAGTGAAATAATGAATTTAAACATTAAAAAACTTTAAAAACAAACTATTGTAGATTAGTACTGAGGTCAAGATGACAAAAACAACAATAATACAACATAAACATTAAAACATATATGAAGAATCTAAGTAATATCTAGTTATCTTAGTGGATTTCTTAAAATCATAGATGATGGTTAATAAATAGTTTTAAATACATAGTACATACTGTTAGTGATGCTTGAAGGCGGCGGACTGAGAGAGAAAGGGGCTCGGCGGTGGCAGAACACAGAGAAGAGGCGATCGGCGGCGAGGGACGCGGCCGGTGAGAGAGGCGGTGCGGTGGCTGGTGAGAGAGGCGACCAGTAAAAGAGGCGACCAGAGAGGTTGCTCGGTGAGAGAGGTGGTGCGGTGAGAGAGGCGGCCAGACATGTTGCCGTTCCAGCGAGCAGCGGCGGCGGGTCCGGCGACGGCGAGGAGGGGAGCAACCGGCGACGCACCAAGATGAGACAACGAGAGGCGAGAGAGAGAGGAGGGGGGGAAATTTGAAAACGAAATGAAATGTAAACCCTAAAAACGATCTACGCGCTAAGCTGAAGAAAAGTGTGGGGGGCGGTGGCCGCCTAGGGCTGCGACTGGCGGCTAGGCGGCCGCCTCGGTCGCCTAGGCGCACCTAGAACCGCCTAGTCGGGGGGCCGCCTCCCCCAAAAGCGCCGCGGCTGGCGGCCGCCCAGCCCGAGTTTTAGAACACTGCTTCTCCATGTAACGAGATTTCCCCAGACGTAGGAACAATACCCTATGAGTGATCTTCGATCTGTTATAAACTAGCCCAATCTACATCAATGTACACTTCTACATCTCCATTTGTAGTTTTCTTGAGGTAGAGGCCCTCTCATGGGTTCTTTTTACATACTGGAGGATGCAATGGACGGCTTTAAGGTGAAGTTTTGTAGGATTATTCATATTTTTGCTTACCATACCTAATGCAAATCTGATATCAGGTCGAGTGTGGGAAGGTAGATGAGTTTCCCCATAAGCTGCTGGTATCATCCTTCGTCTTTGAGTGAGTCTTCTTTGGTTTCACCCAATTTGTTTGTTGAGTCCATTGGAGTATCTCTCGGTTTACATCTAATCATTCATGTCTCTTTTAGTAAGTCCAAGATATACTTCCGTTGAGAAACATAAATTCCCTTTCTTGAGCACGCTACTTCCATCCTAAGGAAGTACTTGAGGAATCCCAAGTCCTTTACTTCAAACTTGTTGGCTAGGAGTTTCTTTGTATTACTAATTTCTTCACTATAATCTTCTGCGATTATGATATCATCCACATACACAATGATGATAGTCCTCTTCCCCTCTTTCGAAAATTTTACAAATAAGATATGATCAAATTGACTTTGTTCTTGCTTTCTTCCTAGTGAATGTCTGAGAAGGCTTCCCGGACGCTAGGAAGGGGCTTGATACATAGGATTCTTCCTCTCACATCATCTAGATCCTTGTTGAGCCCAATAAGGAACTGGTAAACTCGATCTTTTTAACCATTTCCTTGTATTGTTAACCATCTTTTGAGCACTTTCATGTCAGGACCCTAGGATGTATAATAGCTTATGGTGGGGTTGGGGGTTGAGTGTATTAGATTATCCCTCAGGAGGAGTAGTTAATTCTGTTAAGTTGTTGGTGGTAGTTATTTTGTCTCTTGTAATTTATGTTAAGTTGTTGAAGTAGCTATATAAAACTACTAGGGCTATTGTAGATGTATTATCTAGAAATAAATCAATTGAATCTTCTAATTGACCTCTCCAAACTCTCTCTCCCTCTCGGATCTGTCTCTTTCTCCCCCTCAGCTTCTCTTCCTCCCTTTCTCCCTCTTGATTCTCCCTCTCAATCTCCCTGTTTCTTCTGCCTGCTTCTGCTTTTCCCCCTCTTTCCCTAATTCTTCCTAAAATATGCCCTAATTCTTTGCTGAAACCCTAGGACACTGACAATTTGGTATCAAAGTTGTCAATCCTCGATTGTGATTTAAGAAGTTTTAACTGCTGACCAAGGAGATTTCTAGAAATGTTTCAGACAGAGCTGATCAAAGCAACACTACTTGGCTATGATTTATGCAAAGTCACTTAGCAGTTAACCCCAACGTTCTCAGCAGCAAGCTAGGTTGTAATCTAGGTAGAACTCAGGCAATCTTGACAACAACGTAAGGCCAGGTGAATTCCAACGATTTTTGGTGGAATTGATTGAGCAATGATTCAGTGAGTCCGATGAATTCAACAGAGTCAGCAAATTCAAGCATTCCAGCGAGTTCGATTGGTCTTAGTTGTTGAAATCAAAGACCAATCATAACCGAATAGGAGGAGCAACTCTTGACTTGGAAATTGCAATTGGCTTTAACGGAGATTCCAAACATTCTTACAATTGATCAAGGAAGGCGAATTCAATTCAGCTAACTTCCAATGGCTCTCGATTGGATTCTGGAAATTTTTAACAGTTGGTTCACGGTCACTATAGGTGACAACGATGAATTAGTGAAGCTGATAGAGAGGTGACTTGCAATGACTGTAACAAACCAGCTGGCCAGAAATTCTAGTTCGACTTTTGAAAGTGAGCAAGCCAGGTGAGTCCGAAGATTATTCCGGTGACTCTTAAAGTAATTCCAGTTAATCAGAATTTCAAAACGAGCAAGGCTATCCTCCAAGTTGATCGCAAGAGAATTTCGAAGAAGCTACAGCCGAGGTGATCAATTTAGGAGGAGCGATATAGGTGATACCTATAAAACTAAGCGAATTCTGACAAGTATAGGAAATGGTTGCAGCAAGCGAGTCAGGAGATTCTATAACCCTTGGCAATTGCAGTAGGCTGTGAGAAGGCGGAATCAACGGTCGAATTTCGATGATCACAATAATCGACAATTGAGATTGAATTGTTAAAACTTCGAACCTTAGCTTCCGACTTTCAATTGGACATAGGAAGCAATGGCAGATAGAATAAGAATGAAGCAAATGGAGGCATAGCTTCAACAGGTGACCGCGGCTATGTCAGACATGCCAAAAGCTGGATCATGAGTTCTCTTGTATACGCGAGGAGATGGCGAGCCAAATTAGCGAGAAAATAGGGAGTCAGATCCGAGAACAACTATAGTTCTTCATGTTGATGTTCATGGGGCAAAATCAAGTTAGACTACCAACTTGCTTGCTTTCTAGAGAATATTATGATCCAGCTAGCATAAGGAAGCGACCAAATCTTGTGATTGGTGGAAAGTGAAACAGAAACCTAAGGCACAAAAAGAAACTCGCGAGAGAAGAAAGAAAAGATCTCACTCAATTTTACTGAAAATGAAATATAAGACAAAGTTACATAAGGGAGAATGTTAGAATGTTGTCTCTGTTGAGAGAGAGTTTAGGAAGAATAAAAATCCTCTCTTATTTATTCCATGCGTATGAAACCCTATATATACAAGGAGTATGCTAATAAATCTCCTAAAAACTAGGAATGGATAACAGCCTAATAAGTAGGAACTAGATTACAACAATCTTCTATAATTTACAGATTTATACAAAATATTAAAACTTAAACTTGATTTATCTTCTTAGGCTTCATGCTTCCTTATCTGCTTTCTTATCTTCTTATCATTAATCGGCGCTCCTTATCTTCTAGCTGATAAGCTCCTTTAACCGTAACAGTCCCCCTCAAGATTGAGAATGGATATCATCCATTCCAAACTTGCTAATCAACTTTTGATACACAGCTGTAGGCAACCCTTTAGTGAGAATATCTGCAAGTTGTTCACAAGATGATATATATGGAGTACATATTAGACCACTATCCAATTTTTTCTTAATGAAGTGTCGGCCCACCTCAACATGCTTAGTTTTATCATGTTGTACCAGACTGTGAGCAATACTTATTACTGATTTGTTATCACAATATAGTCTCATAAGTTCCACCAAAGTGATCTTCAAATCATCTAACAAAATTTTCAACCAAAGTAACTCACATACCCCTAATGCCATGGATCTGAACTCTACCTCTGCACGTGACCGGGCCACCACACTTTGTTTTTTACTTCTCCAAGTTACAAGATTACCCCCTAGAAAGATACAATAGCCAGATGTAGATCTCATGTCCACCACTGACCCTGCATAATCTACATCAATATAGGCTTCAAGTATCATACCCCTTCCCCGTTTGAACATAATGCCTTTCCCTGGTGTCCCTTTCAAGTAATGGAGTATTCTAAAAACTACTCTAAGGTGAGTTTCTTTCGGACTATGCATAAATTGACTGACCACCCCCACTGCATATGCAATATCTGGCCGAGTGTGAGCTAGATAAATTAGTTTCCCTACTAGCCTTTGGTAGGATTCTTTATCCACCTCTTTATCTTCTGGAACCTCCCCCAATTTGTGGTTGAATTCAATCGAAGTAGTAGCAGCCTTACAACCTAACAGCCCGATTTCTATTAGCAAGTCCACAATATACTTTTGTTGACAAATAAAGATGCCCTCTTTTGAGTGTGCAACTTCTATGCCCAAGAAGTATTTCAACCTCCCCAAGTCTTTAATTTCAAACTCTTTAATTAGGCATTCCTTTAGTCTAGTCATACATTCTTCATCATTTCCGATCACAACAATATCATCCACATATACTAATAGGACTGTTACTCCCCCTATGGCCGAGTGATAGATGAAGAGAGTATGGTCTCATTTACTTTGTTCATGCCCTAAGGTAAGCATCACATGGGTAAACCGGCCAAACCAGACCCTAGGAGATTGTTTAAGGCCGTACAATGCTTTTTTCAGTCTGCAGACTACCTGCCCGCGAGTATCTGTACTATAACCCAGTGGTAAGTCCATGTAAACTTCCTCCTCTAAGTCTCCATGCAAGAAGGCATTTTTTACATCATATTGAATTAATGGCCAGCCTAGGTTAGCAACTAGAGATAGGAGAACTCTCACTATATTTAGCTTTGCAACCGGGGCAAAGGTGTTTAAATAGTCGATGCCATACACTTGGGTGTATCCCTTTGCTACTAGCCTTGTCTTGTACCGGTCTAGGGTCCCATCGAATTTGTATTTGACTGTATACACCCACTTGCATCCTACCATTTTTTTTCCTTTGGGTAATTGAATTAGCTCCCAAGTGTTGTTTTTCTCAAGGGTTGCCATCTCGACTTCCATGGCATTCCTCCAATTCTCATCCCTTATTGCTTCGGAAAAATGGTGAGGAATTGGAATGGTATGTAGGCTGGTTAGGAAGGTTTTGTGTTGGGTAAACAGTTTGGAGTAGGATAGGACCAAGTGTAAAGGATGCTGAGTGCAGGTCCTAGTGCCTTTTCTGAGGGCTATAGGCCATTTTAGATCACTAGGGGAGAAGGTAGGATCACTCTGAGGTGTAAGATGTTCAGTTATATATACAGTGGAGTCAATAGAAGTGATAGAATTGCTACCTGCTGGTGTCACAAGAGAGTTGTTGGTGTCAGTGCTAGTAACAGGTGCAGGAGAGGAATTTTAGTCAGTTGGTTTATTGTAACTCACAACCCTATAGCCTATAAATAGGGATCGTGGGGCAAGACTTTCTTGCGTGTTGTATTCTGAAGAAGGGTTGTGTCCTCTGTGTTTCTATCTTGTGGGTTGGGATTGAGTGAGAGATCGAGAGGAAGACTGGGAATAAGTCTTGTAATCTCAGGAATCCTGGTAGCTTTTAGGGTATATGTGTTAGGTGGATTTGAGAACTCTTTGTAATCATTCTGAAGAGGCACTTCACTTTGGATGTAATTCTCATTTTTTAGACCAAATCAGGATAAATCTTGTATTCTTTACTATTTTTATTATCCTTGTTATTTTCGCCCATATCGTTTGTGTTCTTGGGGAATGGTGAGTGATTTCAGTGAGTAATTGGGTTGAGAGAATCAGTGGGATTGTTGTGTTCTACTCTAACACAGATAATAGAGAACTTTCAAAGACAAAGAAAATAATATTTGGATCTTCTGAAGTTGAAATTGATTTAGTCTTTTGCAATGAACAATTGACATGCAGTGATTTGAAGGAACCAGTTGCAACTGTCAAGACTAATGATGTGCCTAATGAGAGGTTCCAAGAGGAAAATGAGAAACTGTTAGGCGGAGTGGTAGAGAAAGCAAAGTTTATTACATCATCCCTGGTGCCAAGTCCATTGTCTGAGGGACTGGTTAATGTCTTAGATTGGGACCTTGGAAGGAATGGTTATGGTAAAGGAGGTCTACAAAATATTGTTCTTATGCCTATGGCTTCTTTGCTTTTGGTAGAGGAGAAGGCTGCGAGAAGGTCTCCTGCTCGTTCTAATTTGTACAGGAATTCTCTCATTGAGGAACAGATTCAAAGTTTCAAAGTAGAAATCGCTACTTTAAGTTGTAGGAGTTCATCCTCAGCTGAGATATCTTCTAATGTTGTGAAGGTGTTTGGATCTGATAAGTAAGGAGACAACATGTAATTGGAGGACAACTACGGAAAAGAACTGAAGCAAGCTTTACGATTGGTAACAAGGTTTTGCATGTGTTGGACAATTCAATTTCTCAAGAAGGGTTATGGTATTTTGTGCCAATAAAGAAAAATACAGTTCTGGAGATGCTAGAGAGCATGGCTTCAACAAATAAATCTCTAACAAGGTTTCAGGTAAGGGAAATAGTTAAAGAAGCCTATGGAGAACAAAGCTCCTACTGCTTTGTTTGTTCTTATCCTAGCTGGCCAATTAGGATTTCTGTCTACTGTATTGAATGATGGATGGATGACTGGGATTGGTGTCGGAACAACTCCTAGTTCTAATGCTCTCATACAGCTTTTGTCTAAGTATCTGAGACAAGTTCACATTTCTCCATTACTACATCTAGAGGTTATTGCAGATATTTTTGCAATAGAGGATGGTAGTTGGTTTATCTGGAATCCATCAATTGCCACTAAGGATGCGTGTCTACCATCCTTAATGTCCCTAGACGGTGATGAAATATTAAAGGAAGTTGATGTCACAGCTAGCCAATCCTCTGGACTCAATCCAGCCCACATCGAAGGAGTTGTGATAGGGAAACTTGGTGAGAACAGTAGTCTGCAAGTTTCATCTACTCACTATGACCCACACAGAGTGATTGATTCTGGTTGTGTTCCAATCGAGGTGTAGAAGAGAGCTACTGCAAATTTGTTATGCATTCAAAGGACGATACTTCAAAGACCGAGTTCTCGCCTTCACTAGCCATGGTGGCTTATTTGGACAGGATCAATGGTTCATATTGAATTACTCTGATACCATAAAGAATTTGGAGAATAATGAACTTCACTCTCTTGCTTTGATCGAGTAGTACAATTATATAGAAGCAAGAACTTCCAAATACAACTTAGGAAACTACTAAATACAACTTAGAAAACTATACAACTTAGGAAACTATAAAATTTAGGAAACTGCCAAAAAAAAATGGAAGGTTGACTTTCATCACTAATTCCATAGGATCAGAAAATCATCCTCTGTTCCTGAATTAGGAAACAAAGCAGAGCAACCAAGATTCTACACCACGAAGTGCATATTTTTTGTACATTGAGAGAGATAGAGATGAGGATGCAATTAGTTGCCACCTCATCATCTAGTCAACACTTCTTTAGTGCCACTTCATCATTTTTAATGGGTAAAATAAATAATGGTGATTGTTATGATTATGAGCTCTTTTGACAACTCAAGCAATGTTTACAAGTGTCAATTCTCTCAACTCTTCACCCGAAATCAATCCAAAACAACAAAAATAAGAAAATGAAATTGAAAGAACAGAATTAAAAGAATGAAAACAGAAATAAAAACATTCAAACCACAAACGAGACAACAGTTTATCGTGGTTCTGATTGCTTGAAAGCAACCCTACATCCAACCTTGAAATCACCCCGAGAGCAGTCTTGATTTATTCAGAAATCAATTAATACAACACTCTTTCCTTCTTCAAGAACACCCATACTATTCTCTCCCAAGATTACAAAGTGTTATCAATCATCCAGCCTTTTCTCTCAGAGAATATATGCACTCGACAAAATTCCATCTTTATAAATGACTCCCTCCGCCTTCTATTTATATCAGAAGGCGGACATTCCAATGAAGACTTTTAGATATTTACAGTTTAACCCCCAACTATTACTAATTATAGATTGGGAAATAAACTTATATTTAATTCTTCATTGGCCCTCAAAGTGCACTGCTTTCACTGATCTTCTTATCCCATACTCGAGACAACACTTTAACAGCGATGACATTACACGATTGAAAAAAAAAAGTTTGGTGTGTGAATTGAAAAAATTAAAAGTTTGTTTTAAAATTGAAACTAAGCTAAAAGTTCAACATTTTTATTTTTGGTAATTTTCCCTAAAAATACTTAAAGACATAAAAAAAGATTATTACTTTCCAACCTCATACAAAAAAAGATGTCAACAAAAACCACTTCTTATGAAGATGTCAACACAAGAATGTGGATAGAAGTTGAAGTATAGGCACAACAAGAAGTTGGAGCTTTGCACAACAAAAACCACTTTCTATAAAGATGTCAACACAAGAATGTGGATAGATAAAAAGGATGTAGGTTAAGAACTTAAGATAACTACAGTAAACTTTCTGATGCATTGTAAATCAAGAACTAAAAAAAGAGATGGAAATTTGATTTTTTATTCAATGGATGAGCATTGGTTATAGCAATAAGGTCGCTTCTTTATGATTGAAAGGTCACAAGTTCGAGTTGTGGAAATAGCCTTCTTCCGAAGCAAGGACAACGTCATGTACAGAAACAACCATGTGAATTAAAGTATAGGCGTACCTTGAGATTATGAATTTTTAATTGCAAAGATTTTATAATGGTTTTGTTCCAAGAAAAAGGGAAAATGTGTACTATATCAAGAAAAGCAAAATAATACATGAAAAGATGGAGAACATGGAGAAGAGCAACATACAGATTATAGGAAACCCAAGGAAGATCAAATCTTAGGCTTGATTTAATTTTCTTTTCATTCTCTTTTTAATTCAGATTGCTTCTTCATTTGGATTCAAGTATAGGCTTACTAAAGATCATGATTTTGTCCATGCAACAATGAACCAGAGTTTAGTTTACCTCCATATGGGTGTGTATGTGTCTTCCTTCTTTTTCTTCTCTCCTTTCTTCCCTTACCTTTCTCTTCCCCTTGTCTGCCCATCAATTCTGCCTCTGGTTCTGCAACTTCCTTAGAACATGTGCATTGAATTGAAGATATTGCTGAAACTTACTATTTGCATCTTTAAAAGTTGGTTTTTAGTGATAGCTTAGGAGACAAATCGTTTTCGTGAATGAAGATTCTATACAGGCTATGAAGGAGGGTTATGGCCATTACAACCCGGAGCTATTATTTCCAACTGTCAAAAAACTCATTCATTGAGAAAGCTACAAGCATAGATTATGCATAAAAGGACAATATTGCAACCTAATTACATGTATACATATATATTCAATCTATTCTTTCCTTATTATTTATTTATCATTTCTTGATGATGCACTGGGACTATCAATTTTTTGGCATAACTAGGATCAAAGTTTTTATTAATTAATTCTCTCTCTCAACTATCTATTCTTATTCTTCCTTTGTATTCTTCCCATTCTTCTTACTCGCAAAGCAAGTTTAAAAAGCAGAAAAGAGCACAAGATATGGGGATATTAGACTGGGGGTCTGTATTTTCATAGGCTTTTTATGGTATGATATTAAAGCAGTTCTACTAGCACCTGCAATGCAACATGTTCCAAACCTCATTAAGTACAGTATTAAATGATCAAGTAGTCAGCATAATCCTAGAATAAAGCACATAACAACAGAAAAAGAGAAAGCAAAAAAACAAAACAAAACAACGAAGTTAAAGCCTACCTGATCATTAACAATAAAGAGACAAATCCTTAGTTCCGCAAAAGCATCAATGCAAAGAAGCCTCAACATGACACAGCCATAAAGTAGAAATAGACATACCTTCTTGATACACCAGCAAAGCAATGCACCAACACAGATCCCTCTTTTCTACTCTTCTCGATAAAATCTATACACACATCCAAATAATCCAACAAATTCTCTCCCTCCATATCTCTAAGCGGCACTGCCATTCTAACGAACTTCAAGTCCTTTCCAGCATATTCTAGCACGTACAGAAGCTTATCTGGTGACAAAGAAGTCTTTGAAGTGTCACCTGAATCATCCTGGGGCCCCACGCTCCCAGCATATACCTTCCGAATCTCTTTAGAAGGGATCAAAAGACCACTTCGCCATTCAGAAAAAAAAGATATTGATGCCGAACTAAGGACTGACAGTAAATGAGTGAACTCCCCACCACCGTTCTGAAGAACCTCTGCAGCGTCACTAATGTTGCCAATAAACAAATTTTCACGCACCGGATACGGCATATCACACTGCCAATGAGTTCTAAGCGGATCTCTATATTATCTTTGCCTGTAAAAGTTCAAGGAAGAGAAGAGAGAGAGAGAGAGAGAGAGAGAGATTTTCTCACTGTCACATTATCAATTCTGGTCTAAATTTTACATTAAAAAACACTGAAAATATAGGAATCAAAGACTTTCCTCCTCACTGAAAATTTCCAGCGAAAGCTAGTCCATTTAAATGAGGAGTTGACTTAAGTCGACATGGGAATAAGGAAAAAAGAAAGAACAAGAAAAGAAAAGAAAATTATGCCATCGTCCTAGGTTAAATTGTACTAAAATTTTGTATTAAAACTGATAATATACAATCACAGATTTGCAGCGCGTTCATAATAATGAAACTTCTCAAATTAAACAATTGCAAAGCTAGTTCAACTCCGTCCGTTTGGTTGATCAGAAAAATGGAAGAAAAGAAAAATCAAATCTCATGGGTCAGACCTCGTAAAAGGGTCGCCAAAACAATTACGAAGTTCATCTGATTGTTTTATCATTTCCATCGAGATAGAAACCCTTGAGATTTAAATTTCTTTTACGTACATATGCCTCCTCCAAACCAAACACAAAAATGGTATCTGTATCAAAAACAAACTCTGAAAACAACAGAGAGGATCAAAATATAAATCCCAACCTGAAAATCCGATTTCCCGGCGAATGGAACCGCTGTCCCCGGCGACTTACTCTCTCACTCTCTCTCTCTCTCTCTGCGCTTTGCCATCATCCGCGTGCGCCTTTATAGGTGTATAAAAGATGCTATTACTGCCAGGGAAATTACAACTTTTACCAGAAAAGAGAACGGCATTAGGAATGCCTTAAAATTTGTGATTTGCCTGGTTAAGGTAAATTTAGGAGTGGCTATAGGAGCGCCCATTGACGTGGCTAGCTATGTGGGGCCACTAATATTTTTATCAAAAAGATAAATTACCATAATTTAGGTCATTTATATAAAAATTTAATATAATTAAAAAATATTTTTAAAAATATATTTTTGCCTTTCTATTTTTATATTTTTTTTATTATTATTCAAACTTTTTGTTATTTCAATTACGTTATCAAAACTATATTTTTTAATTAATTTAACTTTTATCTTTTTATATATAAAAAAATAATATAATATGATAAATTATATGTCACACTCTGTTTAAATCAAAGTAATTAATTTAAAAATATAAATTTAGAGATATAATTAAAATAATAAAAAATATAAATGAACACATAATAAAAATATAAAGAAAAAAATATAATTTTAGTCTTAATTTTTATGTTTAGGCACTCTATTGATAGGCATTTTAAATTAACAATGAGTAATCATATAAAAAGAATAAATCACAAAATACTTTTTAATTATAAAAAAATTATATGCAAATAACTCAAATTATAAGGCTGCAATGCAATTTATCCAAAAATTATGTTCGGGGACGTTTACATAAATGTTTTAAGTAAAAATAATTTTATTTAAGAAATCAAATAATAAAAGATTTAACAATATTTTATTATGTGTCTTAAAAAAATAATATTTTATATATATGTGTGATTGATTGTCAAAATAGTAACAATAACTTAATTTTGATATCAAACCCAAAAATGACTTGCGAGCACAAATTATTTTTATCTATTTTTGGCCATGTAAATATTAGAAAATAAATAAAATATTTTACAATAATAAAATAAGCAAAACTTAAATATCAATTTACAAACAATACTTTCACCAATTGAAAAATAAATAAATAGACAATTGTTACTATCAAATTTATTACATCGCATTATTAGTCGCTTTCGAGTGATAAAGAACCTCATTCTACTTGTTGTCATTCCATTCGACTCTCAAACACAATATTAAGAAACAAAGAAAAAGACGTAATACAACTTGAGATTTGATTTTTTGCTCGCATCAGGCAACAACAGAGGAGTGTGGTGAAATGGGGTAGGGTAAGTGGGTCCCAAACCCCTATCCTCCCGCTTCGTCCTCCCTGATTGTTGTCATGACATGACACTCAATGTTTAATAACAAATCAAATATATAATTATAACTTTACTTAAGTGATTGAATCATGATAAGATGAAATTTGTATTAGTAAGTCATGAGTTTGATTTTTTACCCTGCGTAATGAGGTAAAGTCTCCACTTACGATTTATCTCTTCTATCGAAATCAAAAACACGGATGGTAGAAACTGCGTAAAGGCGATAATCTCATGAATATAAAAAAAATTAAAAAATATTATAAGTTTTTGTTAGTACACTTGAGATCTTTATATCTTATGAAGAACTCGTGAGAATGTAATTAGTCTCGCACGTAAACTCATGTACTGATAGGAAGATTGGAGATTGATTTGCAGCCTCAAGCTCTCGATGTGATTGTTCCCACGTGGCAAGGAGACATTTGATTTGTGTTGATGAAAATGAAACGATGGAGAAGCAAATTAATTGGTGGAATATGGCTATCATGTGGTGTCTGCCAATCAAGATGCGCCTGCTCTGCCCTTTGTCTTCTCCTTCTTGATCGTCAACATTGTCATGGCCACAGCAGAAGAAGAAAGAATAAGGAAGAATATACTCCACCGACATGGCTCATCAATAAAATATGTAAAATTTTATAAAAAATATTAAGAATTAAATTTTATGATGAAATTTATTTTATACGAAGATATGAATTGAATATCTTATTTTATGTATGTATAGGCTATAATCACATTCGAGAGGAAAGGCCATCCATCCTTAAAATTAATCTGATGAAAATCGAAACTTGAGTTATAAAAAAAGATATATATATATATATATATATTAAAAGATCAGTCGAGAAACTAATAGAAGCAAATCTAATCATATTATAACTATATATATATATGTCAATATTCTAAGGTAGCTACAAAAGTTGTCCAAACTCATGAAACAAAAAATCAATCAATAACCCACAAATTTTGTGCCATGTCTACACTAAAAATATGTCTCATCTTTATATATTTCTTCAATTCAATGTCTTTTCAATATTTTTTTATTAATTTAATTTGAAATGATATATAAATGTGACATAATAAAATGTTTGTTTATCTCAAAGAATATTGATAGAATATAGGGGTCTTCATTCTTTTAGACCCAAAGTTTTAAAATTTTCAAATTAAAGATCAAATCAATCAAGAGTGGACTAGTTCGGTTTAATCTTTATCTACGTTGATGTTTTGTTCTCTTTTAATATAAAATTTTGAAAAAATATGCATATATTATATACATATTTAAACTTTGATATATCATATATTATATGTATATTTTTAATAAATAATAATGTTATATTAATTAAAATTAATTTTTAATTTTATACTTGTCTTAAACCAAAAATCGATCGAACCCTATAGGTGAACGAAGACTAAACCAAAAATCGATTGAAGCCTATAGGTGGATCGAGAATTGAATTAGAATTTAAACAATTTATAAGTTTTTACTTAAAAAAGTAAATGAACAGAATAAGTACAAGCAAAAGAAGTAAAATATAATCCAACAAAACTTGATAGAAATACTTGAGTTATTGATAATAAGGTCATTAGAAAAATAATGGCAATATTAAAATAATCACAAGTGAACTCGAAGCAAATGAACCAAACCATATGAAATTAGAGACAATTTACCTCTTTTTCGATTGTTATTTTATAAAGAACATCCTCGGTACTTAATCTCCATTTCCCTGTGGGAATAACCAAGAAGATCAATCAATATGCCAACCAAAACTTAATACACATGTAGCTCAAAGAATCAAACAATTGAAATCCGGAAACTTCCTGTGTATATGTATACAAAAAGAAAGTATCTCGCAACATAATTTACACCATTGGCAAACCTCTCAATCTTCCCACGCAGAGCTCACGGTTGTTTTCATATCTATCCAAAGCTACAAGATTCGGGTTTCTCGAATCAATCCATCCTTGTTCAACTTCTTGAAGAACAAGAGAAATGGAGCAAGAAAATTGAGCAAACACAACATGGAAGGTGATGCACAAGAATCTTAGAAATATGGCAGCCTCTTGAAGAACTGCAACTAGCAGCTTTCCCCATCCATGGTATAAACAGGAATTTGCCACGACTTTGTATTTTTCTTCGGGTCGTCAGTGAGGCCTAGATCTGTATCGTTTTCCTTGAATGTTCGTATAAGCGTTTTGGCTCCCATCATAATAAGCCTTTCTACCATGAACAGTTGGTAGTTGTTTTCAATCAATGGATCTAATATACTGCTATAGTTTGACGAATATGCCAGCTTATACCTGCAAACATTCATCAGACTCAGCCCAAAACTGGAAATTCAGACGATACTCAGGCTAGAGCACAGTCCAAGCAAGTTGGAAGTGGATTATGATTAAAAACTGCCAGAAATTGATTTACCTGACAGCAAGAGGTGAGAAGAATCCCGGCATCCTCTCATTTGAAGCGATGAAAAGTGTTCTTCCTGGCTGTACCCATTTGGAAATTCTACAAAGGATAAACTCTGGACGGGTATCCCGATCAAGATGGGGATGCAAGGTCCTTGCAACGCCAAACCTATCCTTCCTGGTTTTCAACTTATCACCTCGACGAACATGAATAGCATCGTAATCACCAAGGAGTGTCTTAATCTGTGGGTCTGATGATATTAGTTCATGAATCAGATGTTGACAACTAAGTAATCATGTATTTTCTGAACATCTATACAGATTTACTCTATTATGCAAATAATCCATCATGAAGTGACAGATTACTTTGGAATATGAATGCAAAAATATTTTTGAGAATTCACTAACAAAGTATATAGCTACTTGGAAAGTCCATATTCCCTGAATGATCCATCTGTAAGTTGTTTTCATGCCTCTTAATCTAAAATTATGCGACAAGTAAACATGAACCACATTTGATAAACAAGTGCAGACAGAACTGCTGTGGATCCACTCTGTATCAGATTGTTGATATAGTACCAAACTAGTGTCACAATGAATAGCAACTAACTTAGCTATCAATAACCATCACTTAGTTTGTAGGGCACCAGTTTTGCGCTCAGCAACATTTTCCTCTCATATGGCTCCCTTGCTGATTTTTTCCCCTCACAGCAACACTGACAAACCCAAAACCTTAAAAAATAGGATGTTTGTGGTAGAAAAGGACAACCACCAGATAAGCATGATGATTTAGGATGAGTGCATTGCCAAACCCAACACTGACTTTTAGTTTTGGCAATTGCAAACTTACACTTGTTAAGAGCAATGGTCAAGTCATATACTGCTTCCCCCTGAAGCCAATATTGCATTGACAATAGAGCTGGCCAGTTATCTAGCTTTGTGGACCTAATTCACATCAATTGTGCTCCTGAAAAAGGGTAATCTTCCAAAGAGTATCATGGAACTCACATTAGATTGTGATCTGATTTTACAGCTAGCCTCCAAAGGGGAATGTGGTTTGACCTGTTTCAAGGGCAGAGAAAATTTGGGTGGAAGAACGTGTCATGAATCACACATGGGACAAAAAATGGGTGATAAAGAGGGTAGGCAGTGCCACCTAACAACCTAAAACTTTGAGCCTGTGTATATCATCTTCTGCAGATTGAAAGGACAATGAGGGTGCATTTGAGACCACAGAGTTTTTTAACTCAAGCAAGCAACACAAATACACACACACATATAAGACTATGCTACTATGCATCATTCCAAGGAGTCACTGCATATCATGCCATGTCAAATTATGAAGGTTGCGAGTGAATAACTGCAAATCCATAGCACTCTTCACTTGCAACAGGTATGTTTTGCACTTTAAAATAATTTTGACTAGGTTCAATTTGAGCTACCAGTGACACAAGTTTAACATCGATCTTTGTATTCTTCCCAATGCCATTTCGAACTACTAGTATCACAAGCTTAACATTGATCTTTGCATTCTTTCCAACAATTCACATGGAAGAAAGGAGTTTAGAGGAGGTAATTTTGAAAGTGAACCCAACTGGTCACAATCAGCTAGAATATAAACAGATCTTTAAGCATACAAGTGAGATACATAAAATGAAATTAGTAAAGAAAAAATAATACTGTTACTTATCAAATAAATTATTAACTGAAAAAAAGAAAAAAAAAAAGAAAGCAACTTGTTCTCTAAACTGATAAGGACTGAAAAATCATGTCAAGAAATTAGAATTTAATAATATTTCACTTATCACAACAGTGAAATTGGCCTTCTGATTTCCATGAATTGTGTCTAGCTTGAAAAAATAAGTATTCCATGATTTCATGTTGCACCCAACTACTTTAGCTTCATAGGTGGTCAGGCTGCATCTTTTAAATGATTCTGAGAAAAGAAAAGTTAAATCCTAAAGAAAATAAAGAAACCAATCTAATATTTTAAAAGATTCTGAAAAAAGCATTCGCTCAGCTGGTAAGACAACCCCCTATTATTAGGGAACAAAAGTACAACATAGGAAAGGCAAACAATAAGGAAAGGAAAGCTGTACAACATACAAAAGTCAAAGATACAGAAATCAAGAATAGGAAGTATGTAAATCTGGAAAATTTCTTTCTAAAACACTGTGGATTAGATCAGTGTTAAATCAAGGAAGATTAGACTAAGAAATCCTAGTCCAATCATCCCAATATTCTCGTGAATCATTCAACAATAAATTAAAAATGAATTCACATTTTGTGTACGATTTGGTTCATATCCAGCCTTTGTCCAAACCTGAATTTTCCAATTCCACCATTATGCTATGCAAACTGCTTCCATTGTCCATCAAAAAGTATCCTAGATATTCTAGCAAACAAAGGGAATGACCAGTATCATGTGGAACACACAATACAAGTAAATAGGAAAGCTTAATTACCTTAAACGTAACTGTTCTTTTTTCAAGATAGGAAAATTCAATTAAAAAGGTGGTCAGGAGGCCACAACTCGCATATGAGAGACCATACAGGGAGAGCTGCGAAAAACCAAAAGCAAAACAGGCATTAGCCAACAGCCAAGAGCCTAACTACTCCAACCCCTTGAGGAAGTTCCATCCATCTTTTGCCATCTTTCAGCTTCACAGATTTCACCAGCTCAACAAAATCATTTTCAAGCAAGACATGGGATTCCATGAAATCTAGGAAACCCTTTAACTCACTTAATAACACACTCCAATACCCAGGACTCATCAACAAAATACCCCTCCTCCACTCCAGTCTGCTATTCCTTCCCCAGCCAATAAATGATTGCTGCATGCTTCCAAGAACGTCCACCCCCTTCTCTTTGTACCTTAATTCCACAGGGATTACGCCCATCTGAGCTTCCTTACTCAAAACCAATGAAACATTTTGATCAACGTTACTTAGCTCCTTTTCTTGAATCAGCATCTCTCATATGTAATAAGGTTGGAGGGGTCTCTACTGAATATGAAATGTGAGTCATGATTAAGAAGGTTTGCACATGTGAGAAGAAGACCAATAGGCAACTAGATGAAATGATGGAACTTTGTAGCAAAAGAGGGAGAGGAAAATCAAAGAAACTTAGTAGGAAACTCTTAAACATGACATAGGATATAAGGGCCTTTTAGAGGATATGAACATGGATAATGATGGTTGGAAGGCTAAAATTCATATAGCCAACCCCAACTAGTGGGATTAAGGCTTGTGATTGTTGGTGTTGCTTCTCTCTTTCTATCTGTTTCTCTGGATTATCTTCTTCCTTCTCTAAATCATAATCTGGAAGATACTTTGAGAGAAGAAGAGTTCAAATAGACTCATGGGTTCCTAAAGCCCTAAGCATTGGCCCAATGGCAAGACACACCATGAAGTACTCCTTCAAAAAGTCCCTCACCAGGGCCAACTCATAAACCAAGTTGAAAAGAGTAAATCCCAAGTCTGCTCACTGAGTCCTTTCTGTGGATGAATTGCAACAGCTTTCAGAAACACCTCCCCAGTGCTCCCATGTTGCCAATCAATCCCCAAGCTCTGAACTGAACTGAACAAATAGGCATTGGCATATTATTGATGACCTTTGGCATCTCCACTCATTCCCCCACCATTTCAAGACCTCTAAATATGTTTTCTTCATATTTTACTTTGTAGTTGGTAACATTAAGAAAACTTAATTATTAAAAAGATACATTTATTACTTTTATCTTTTTATTTGATCTTGTATTATTCAGAGAGAGATATCCGTTGGAAATATTTTAAGCTTTGTTTTTTTTTTTTTTTTTTTTTTTGGGGGCGGGGGGGGTTTCTAGGCAGGGTCCTGGTATGTCCCTCCTATTTTCTTCTAGACACTTTAGTAACTGTTTTACAAGTTATTATATATACCTCTAGACAGCCACCTTTGGGAACATAAAACCCTAATAAATCTGTTATATTCTCTATGTTGTGGTCCTGTAATTCTATCTACAGACCATAGAATATCCTTTCATATGTTTCCACCAACCATAAATAGAAAACCAATAATTTCACCCTTCTACAGATAAAGAAAATTCAGCCTTTCTCAATCATGGAAACTCATAACACTTCCATATTAAACTCTAGACCTTACCAGCTTCCATAACCCTAATAGACCCTCCCAAATTCCCAGTAGAATTATCCTAACTTCTGTAACATCTTACATAAATCTCACATCAGATCTTGAAATGGATTGCACATTGATCTTGTTCAACACTAATTTGTAGCTAAGCTAAAGAATTGACAAAATGTTAATGAACCAAATGAGTGGACATATACCTGAAGATAGCTTAAGAGTATATGATGATCTATTTTAGTCACTCAAGAAGAAGTAAAGAATAAAACTGAAACTAGAAATCCTAATTGTGGAAAAAATAAAAGGTTGTTCCCAAACTATATGGCCATTGATCTTTTTAGTTCACAAATATTTTATGGTGTGGACTTCTGGGTACTGTGCTCAGTGCTCCTGAAAAATAAATTCTATCTCAATCTGCTTCAAGACTTCATGGCTCCACATGGAAGTTCAAATCATTCATATGACAATGCCGACCTCAGTGAATAATGTTACAGAGAATTGCAAAAAAATAGGAGCAACATACAAATTTCATCTGGAGCAGAGCCTAGTTGGGATCTTGTGTAATTAAATTTGATTTATTACAGCCTTATTAATGTTTTCTCATATTTGTGAGACATTGGTTACTTGTAAGTTTAGGATTTGTTGAACATACCCCTTGGTGGTGCTCCATGAGTCATACTGCAGGCAGAGTTGTATTGTTGGGCATTTCATGGGGTCTTTGCAAGTCTAAAACCTTCTTTCACAAAGTCTATTCACTTTCCCATCTAGACTCATTTTTAAATGAAGTTGAATTTTGGGTTTATGAAAAGCTTTTGGGCTTCCTAAAGAATTATAGGAAGGATTTCAAGCTTCCTCAGATTTTTCTTTGATTCTGCTTCTTCAATAAATAGTTAAGAGTTATGTTTACAACCTTATGTAGGGGGATTAAAGCTTGGGAGTGGTGTTATCATTGTATGTTTACAACCTCCATACGGCCCCTACTGTTTTATACTCCCAACCGAGGTGACCTAATTTGCCACCCTAGGATGGTGAATAAAAGATTAGTCAATTAAAAGACTTCAAATAAATCCACAAATTTTATTCAATAAAAATCCTATATTTAGGATAGGTAACAATATGTTGTACAAACTAGGTTCATGCCACATACACCTACCAATTCAATGCATTTATTGAAATGTTGAACTCATATTCACAGGTTTTATTTTCCTAGAATAAAGCTAACGCTGTGCATATTTGCACTTCCTAAATATTTTAACTTATCTATCACTATTAATATTTTACATACACAATTTAACAGTGGAAACTTAAATACTTCGTGTAAAAAGGGTAATCCAATGGAAAAGACTCCTATCATTAAAGAGTGTCTAAAGAGGTCAGATGTAGGTAACATTACCTTTGAGTGAAAAGAGATCAGCTAGGTGGTTTGTACTCATGACCACTAAGTCACCGTTCATGTAAGAATTATATTCATTCATGATAAACATTTTACAAGTACACAAATGCCATAGAAATCAAAAAAGGGTTTCCCCAATGCACGAGGCTTCTCTCTTCGGAAGGGTCAAGGGAGAGTCATTTTTACACGCAGGCTTACCCCTTACAAAAATACTATTTCCATAACTTGGTGAAAAACCCTTAGAAATAACATAGGATATAAAGGCCTTTTTGAAATTTCAAATGTATTTATATTTATTTACATATATTGTTTACATAAATAAATTTAGATGTTATATTATCCTCTTGAAATTTGAATCTAAAATTTAAAATCTCAAAAAAATTTAGATTTAAATTTCAACCTAGTCTCATTTTTGTATGCAGGCTTACCCTTTACAAAAATACTATTTCCATAACTTGGTAAAAAACCCTTGGACATGACATAAGATATAACAATCTATTTGAAATTTCAAATGTATATGTATTTATTTACATAAATAAATTTAGTACTTATATGATCATCTTGAAATTCAAATCTTAAATTTGAAATCTCAAAAATTTTTTGATTTAAATTTCAACTTTCCAACAGGGGGATGAAATTCTCAAATTTGAAGTATGAAATTCAATTTTCAAATTTTGAATTTCCTATTGAAATTTCAATATTTCAAATTTTCAATTCTAAAGAATCCTTAAACTTGTTAATAAATAAAATACATGATACATCTTTTAAACTTAAAATACATGAAACTCGTTCACTAATTTCAAAATAAAAAATATTTTAAAACCATAACAATTATTTCTAAAACATAACTTTTCTAATTTCATAACAATCCTTTCTAATTTCAAAACAAATTTTTAAAAAATAACTTTTTTAAGATGGTTAAGGCTGAGGGCCAGCACCCCTAGGCATAGCACGACCCTAGTTGGTGGGTTGGGCTTCGAGCAGCCCAAACCAATTGGCACTTCAAAGTTGACACCCCCGCCCCCTCCCCCCCCTTCCTCCCACACAAACAACAATTCTAGAGGGATTAAAACTTGTGATTGTTGTTGTTATTGTATAGAAAGACTTAAATGTGGATATTTTTATTAGTATAATATGTAAAATCATAAAAATACAATGAGATGCTCTAGATTCCATAAATGTTGAAACTTCAAAGTTGGTGGAACCATAAAAATACAATGAGATGCTCTAGCTCCTTTATACAGTTGATTACTTAGCTAAAAACAAACTACTCTTACCATTTCCAAGAAACAAATCCTTTTATATACCTTTGCTCTTCTAGTTCAACCAAAATCATAAAATAATTAACCATAGACTTCCCATATATCCAGAAACTCGATCTTTGCAAGTGTGGCTAATTCCAGTCCCTCTTAGAACCCAAAGAGCTATTGCCTTCCTTACATCTTCTCAAGCATCAACAGTCTCAACTTTCACACTCCCAACTCACTATGAACTCCATTTGCAAGTAGCATGATCCTAGGTTTGCTAACCCCAACCTTGCATCAATAAACAATGATATAAAACTAAGATTGATAAAAACCAGCACATATCCTGAGGAAACTTCCAAATATTAGGATCAAGGAGTCTTTTGTTTCTTTCCAATCAGATTTTGTGGAGAATAGTGGATGTGTGGGGATCATATACAATGCTTTTTCCTTTTAACTTAAACTCAAACGGATTGTAACCACCACAAACCATTTTCAATAAATTTTTCTGTGTATCAAAATGTAAATAAATAAATTCATAAATGCTTTCCTTTCTAAGGGCCTTCTGACAAACATCTTAACTGGTTTTGCTGAACCACAAGTTGAAAAATAGATTCCTTTTAAGAACAAGTATTGAACCAAAAACTGGATTGAAATGTACATCTAATAGGAGTCAATTTTGTGGCATCTGGCTGTCCACTTGTTTAAAAGAAATCAACCCATCGCCTCTCTCACTCTCACTCTCACTCTCACTCTCACTCTCACTCTCACTCTCGTGTTCATAATAAATTCACAAATTTTTTTATGAGCTTGTAATGAAGCTTTAAAACCTCAAAGACAGTTCTGATGCAGCACTTTCTTTTTCTACATAAATGATAATGTAGAATTACCAATATCAACTGTTAACAATGCTTCCAGAAGTTATTGTTTGTTGCAGCTGCCACTCCACCACCATCATATCCAACATAATTCATTTTCTTGAGTCAAATAAAAGAATAATTATTTTTGTTTTGAGCTAAATCTTCCTGAGATGATATGAAATTTATCAACTACAATGGTTTTTTGGTCTATCCTCTCTTTACATGTAAACCATATTAAACCTCGAGTATTTTAGAATTTTAAAAGTAAAACTAGCCATCAATTTTTGAATATTTTGGTTTGAGTTTGGTTTCAAATCTTGGTTTGAACACAAGTGCTATGCATGCTGGTTCGACTGGGACAATCCACATCTCAAGGTCAGGTGTTGATATGGCTTAGATCCCTTACAGTAAATATATAATAATGCAATTATCAAGGGCATGCTCTACCACAGATATTAATGGCCTGTTATGCAAGCCTCCAGCTAAGGGATCAAGCAAGGGATCAATTCTTCTTTCAAATGAAGGTCTTCACTGTTAGCCAAGTAGATTGAGCAGGAAAGAAAATGAATAAACAAAAAATTGGTGCAGCTTATAAATGATCTAGAAATCCAAAAACATAATTGATGAAGATCAGAGACAAATATTAAGGAAAACAATAATTTAGGTGTAAAAATAGAAATTAATAAAATATTGTTTTATTAGTTTCTTCATTTTAATTTGTTTCCTAATTTCTTTTGATTTCTCAAAATCCTAATTCGATTGGGATTATCTTTATAATCTTAATTAGATTGAGTCAAGAAATCCTAGTTAGAATAGTTCTTTATTTATTAATTATCTATAAATAATCCTTTAGACATGCATTGTAAAGCAGACTTTGATGAATAATATTGAATATTGATATTAATTTTGAGTAATTGGGATTACTCTTATTTCTTCGGTTTCGGTTATGTATCAATTAGTATCAGAAATGAAATTCCTGAATTGATTTTGGGGATTTTCTAAAATTTTCTGGAAAAATTTTAGAAAATTCAGTCTTTTCATCGCCAATTCACAGCCATTCGTTCCAGCAGACACAATCTGCATTGTTGAAGTTCTTCAAGCTTTCAGCAAACTGCACCATCAGCTTTCTGCCATTGAAGCCACTTGCTAAAGTCAACAGCAGCAGCCTTCTGCCCTTTTGGCAGAGCCGTAGCCAGAGAAGTCAGAACCCTAATCAACAACCGCGCCAGAATCCACACATCCTTCAGCTATCATCAATGAAGGCGATGTTGCACTTGTCTGCCCCCATCAGAATCATTGCCGAAGCAGCTGGTCAGTGTTGTTGCCACAGTCAGAAGTCCTCTGCTACTACAGTTCCTTGCTGAGATTTTGTCAGAAGCCCACAAAGTCACATCCTTTTTGCTGCCTGTTGCTTTCACTGTAAGCCATTCTTGCCCAATCCCTTGCCCAATTTCTCAACCCAAACCTTAACCCAATTTCAAAACCCAACCACCCAGCAACCTGACCCAATTTGGAGGCCCAGTTATCCAACCCATTTAAGCCAGTAATCTGCCCAAAGTTCTCTTATTGACCCATTAACCAGCCCAACCCCATTGCCACCACACAACCCACTTTGCTGTGAGCCCAACCACTGATTAGCCCAAAGTCCAGCCTAATGCAGGAATAATTTCTTCTAACCAAAATTAAATTCAGCTTTGCTTTGGTAAGGTATGCTCTTCACTTAGAAAACTTAATTGACATTTATTTATTGGGTATTTTTTGTAAATTGGTTTTAGGTCCATTTAAAAAAATTCCTTACCCTTTGTTGCATCTTGAGCATTATTTTTTTGCTATTGATATTGTAATTTAATTTAAATTTCTCAGTTCTATTTGTGCGTCCTAGTAGGTTTCTTGCCTGCATTTAAGTTGCAATTTGAGTCTTCCCAACATTCACTTAATTTGTTGCATCACTCGTTGGTCTTCTCCCATTAATATTTGTTTACTTGACCATAGCCCCCAACAAACACGAACAACCTTCTCCCATTACACCAACTGATCTTCAGTCATTACAAAATTCCATAAAATCCATTGAAACCAGAATGAAAAATCTTGAGTCTTTCGAATATAGTGGGAACACTTGCCGAACAAATAGCACAAGTCCTCAAAATACTAAGTAAGCAAAGGATAGGAAATGATTTTGTATAGTCTCCCCATGTACGTGGTGCACTCAATACTTCGAGGATACAAATTGCTTCCAATAACATTCCTTACTCACATGAGACACTGCCTCCTTTTGAATCTAGGCAACCACATGATAGAAGTACACATTATGAAGCACCTAGGTATGACCGCAAGCATCTAAACCTTGAAAAACCTATATGTGGCAATCCTAGAATCAATGCACATCATGAAAGGAATCTAGAAAGAGAATATAGGCAATCATCTCCAATCCATAGGAATAGACAAAAAGACAATAGAGAAAACAATAAGAATGCAAAAGTGGATGTTCAGGAGTATGACGGTATGTAGTGACCCGTAAATAGTAATTAAATTAATTATTGAATTATCGTGTTAATATAATTTAAAAGAAATATTAAGATAACTTGTTATGGAACACAACTATATCAATTATCTTCATTCACCACCATCTCATGAAATTTCTCCATGTGAAGATGGTGTTCAAACTTCATTTCATCATTACTCCGCCAGGGGATATTATCCACTGCCGGTCCCAAGCCCGGATAAAGGAGGAGGGTTGCGTTAGGTAGCCGACAGCCAGCGTAAAACCTAGTCGGATCCAAATATGAATTCTAGACAAACTATCTGTTGGGATGTAACCCACATAGAAGTCTAGAATTCATGTAGCCAACCCCACATAGTGGGATAACGGCTGGATATGTTGTTGTATTAAGATAACTTGTTGTTATTAAATAAAAAAATAAATTATGTGATTTTAAGAAAATAAGGAATTAGGATAATTAATTATGCTATTTTAGAAAATTTCTGGAATAGGAAAAAAATTAAAATAAATCAAATTGTGTGATTTTTAGAAGTTTTGGGCGTTAGCGTAATTTATAAGGGGGGCGTGTGTGCGATTTCCAGAAGATGTGTGGGGGGGGGGGGGGTGCTGGTGCATTTATGGAAAAAGGGACCGAGGGTCCCCTTATATATTAAAGCGCGCGTTATATATGTAAAGGCAGGCGTGGGAGCGGGCATGCGGGCGCGGGCGAGGTCGCGGGTTCGATTCACAGCGGGCGCACGCACGAGGGTCGAATTTTAGGCTGATTTTAATCAGCCAAAGGCGTCCAAAAACGACGTCGTTTCGTCTATGGCGATGGCCTCCAGCGCTGGCTCCGCGGCTGCCACATGGCCGCGCCTCAGTCGTTCGTTTTGCCCTTTTTTAAAGCCCAAATTGGGCGTTTTTAATACTCTAAATAGTGAGCAAACTCCAGGGAAAAACCAGCGTGCGCGAGAGCAGAATTTGGAGAAATTTGGTGGAAAAATCCAAATTTAATCAAGTTTAATTCAAGTTTTAATTAATCAGGTATGTAGCCTAGCTAGTAATTAATATTCTGTACGGTCAGAATTTCGTTTGGAGTCCGATTTTGTTAATTTTGGAAAATAATTGGGATATTGCAGTTTGTATAATTTTTGTCGCTTTTGAACCAAACGAGCCTAAGGATATCTCTGTTAAAGCAAGTTCTTCTTACCTACCTTGTCGATTATTTCACTATCAATTTATTGGACCTCCCTTCGTTTGTTTTGGCTATTAATTAATTATGGAATTTTTAAATGGTTAGTTTAAGATTTAATTTATTAAACGGGTCTCATGGGTTTTATTCGTTGGTTGCCTACGGGGGTTTGTGCCACCCCCCCTTCCTGTTGGGAATAATGACGTACTCACCCGGGACTAGGTTCTTAGTGGTTCGGGTATTATTATTAGATTTTTTGTTGTTATAAACTAGAGCGGTTGTGCAATGGGGGCAAGGATCGGCGGTTCGGTGACGGAGTGACCGTCGTACGATCTATCTTAGGCCACCGGCTGGTCTCTCCTACCCACTGACCGTTGACCGGTGCCAAACACTGTTGACTGGCTCTACCGCTACGTGATTATAGCATGACTGGTATCATTTATTTATTATTGCATGTTTTGGTATGCACATGGGTACGGGCTGCATGTCGGGGCTTTCATGATCTGGTTATGCTTGGACACGGACATCCTAGTTTGGTTAGGATGCATCCAGCACGGGCATATGCATTGCGTGTGGCTTACTATATGGGCGGAGCATGGCCTGATGCCTGGATGTATGGGCACCTTGTATCACGTTGATGCTCATTACGCCATTACATTTTATGTGCATTGCATGGTTACTGGTAGTATTTAGTTCTCGGACGGAAGTACCATTCCGAGGGAGCCTATGGCTCGGTTGTCGGTAGTATCGACGTGGATACGGGTAATGGGAGTACCGACCTGGGGCAGTGCGCATAGGTTTGTGAGGATATTTGTTGCCTTCCAAGACAGCGGCAGGTTGGTACGGGACTTGGGTGCCAGGTGTCTTGTGTGGGTCCCAAGGACCGATATGTGTTTTATTATGCTGCACTGTCGTGTTGTAGCGTCTCATGGCTTATGTGTACGTGCGGGTCTGTGTTTGGGGCGATCTCTTCTTTTATTTATAGCCTTTTATTCTTATAAACTTGCTGAGTCTTGCGACTCACCTTGCTTTCCATCATTCCAGGTAAGGGTAAAACGAAGGCCGAGGGCGAGGATCGTTCCACTTAGCAGCCGGCTGTGTTGGTTCGGTGTACAGTTAGCCGCCCCCATTATCTCTGATATTTTGTTGGTATTTTTGTCTTTCATTTTTGACTGTGCCGGATTATTCCCTGTATTTTTTGTTTGTTGGCACAGGTGTCTGTATATTTTTATATACTCCTTGATCGCTGTTCCAGCGGGGTACTTGTGGGCATGCATGTATATCGTTTGCTTCCGCTATGGTATTTTATATGTATGCATGTCAGGGTGTTTTTGTCTTGTGTTTGTTTCTCTTCCCTTAGGTAAGCGCTTCCGTTCGGATAGACCGAGTGATTGGGATATCTGGATGGGGGTGCTTACACAGTAGGTTAGACCCTAATGTGTTTTTAGATTGGTTGGATAACATGGAAGATTACTTCACCTGGTATAACATGACTAATATTGAGAGAGTTTGTTTTGCCAAAAATGAAATTGATTGGTTCTGCAAAAAAAAATGGGCAAAATGCTCAACATAATTTTGAGAGATTAGGTGAGCCTCCCATGACCCATCACCCAATGGGCCGTCATGAAGCAAAAGTTAAAGGACAAAACCCTGCCCTCCCTCCATAAGGGTCAGTTAGAACAATAACTGCTAAACCTAAAACATTCATATTTAAGTGTAACTAAATACTTGGCACAATTTGAAAATCGTCTCATTTGTTGTGATTTAAATGAGGATTCTTTCTTTACAATGCAAAGGTTTATAAATGGATTGAGAATGGACATCTAGAAAGAGATTTTGTTGCAGTCCACTGAGACTGTAGAGGAAGCCTATCATAAAGCCTAGAAAATAGAAAATTACCTTAAAGCCCCTCCTACTCATTGAGTGTCCACACAATTATCTAACTCTCATCCATTAAGGTCCAGTCCCTTGCCTTCCCCTAGAGATACTAATGTCAGCAAGGGAGTCTCTTACTCAACCTTTAGGGATAGCATTGTTAGAAATAGAAATTCTCCTTCCAATAATTCCCAACCTAGTACTTTGAGTCCTCATAACCCTTCCATTCAATGCCACCATTGTCAAGGGTCACATAGTTGCTCATTATCCTAAACATGCCTTAACCCTAGAGCAATAGCAAGAATTTACTAATCAACTTGAGGATGAATATGGAATGGTTAATCCGCTAGATTCTTTTAGGGGAGAGGAATAGGTTGATGAGGAACTAGATTTGGAAAAACAGGTTAAACATTGTGAGATGTATACCGAGTGAAAGTGTCCATGATAATGAATGGAAGCGGCAAGCAAACTAATATTTTTTAGACATGCATTAGGAGTGGTGAGAGAACTTGCATGCTAGTTATTGATGGGGGTAGTACCATGAACATGGTTTCTAAGTCTGCAATTACTCAACTCAACCTTAAGGTATAACCACATCAAAAGACCATTTAAAGTTGCATGGGTGAATAAAACAATTCAATTGGGTGATTTCAAAGATGAAATTTTCTATGATATTTTACCCATGAATGTTACCCATATCCTTTTAGGTCGCCCTTGGCTTCATGACATGAGTGCAGTTTATTATGGGCGAGAAAATACCTATGACCTATATGTCACGACCCTAAGGATAGGGTAGTAATTATGTATTATATGTAATTCTTTTGGTGGTTGTATTTGTTGTTATAGGAGTTGTACCTTTCAGTTGTGTTGTAACTGAGAGGATAGGAAAGTCCATAAATAAGCCAAATTAGTTAGAGAATGTCATAGATGAATGATGATTAACTTTTGTTTCTCCCAACATTTCTAATCTCTCTCCCAATGCCTCTAATTCTCTCTCTCTCTATTTTGTCTGCATTTCTCCCTCTATTCTTGTTGTTATCTCCCTATCGTTCAGTCTAATTCTCCCTCCAATTCTCTTTGTTCTAATTCTATCTTCTCGATTACTTCCAATTTTCCTATTCAAACCGTAGGCAAACCCTAGGAACATGACACTATAAGAGTAAGAAACTCACATTGATCCCTACTAAATCTTTTAGTAGATGCACTAGGAACAAGACCAAGCAAGCACCACCAATCCCCAATAAAAGGCACATCCATCTCATTTTCCTCAAGGCATTTGGAAAAGACTGTCAAGAAAGTGGATACAAGTTAGCCATCATAGCTGAAGAGTCCATTTTGAGTTCCTCTGAGAGCTGAGAGTTTCCATCTAGTATGAAGCCATTGTTAGAAGAATTTTCTGATATCATGCCCAATGAGCTCCCTAGTGACCTACCCCCTATGAAGGATATCCAGCATGCCATTAATCTAATTCTCGGGTCTCAATTACCTAATTTTTCCCATTATAGGATGAACCCAAAAGAGCAAGCTGAATTGAATAGACAAGTGGAAGACCTTTTGACTAAAGGATTTGTCCAACATAGCTTTAGCCCGTGTGCCATAGCTGGCCTTTAACCCCAAAGAAAGATGAATCTTGGAGAATACATGTGGATAGTAGAGCCATTAATAAAATCCTCGTCGAGTATCGTTTCCTATTCTGAGATTGGAAAATATGTTGGATATGTTGGTTAGTTCCAGTTGGTTCTCTAAGATGGCACATTTTCTTCCTTATAGTAAAACAATAGATGCTTCCCATGTTGCTAAATTGTTTTTTAGAGGGGTTGTTAAGTTGCATGGTTTGTCTTCTTCCATTGTATCTGACAAAGATGTTAAATTTGTTAGTTACTTTTTGGAAAACACTATGGAAACTATTTGGGACAAGTTCGAAATTCACTTCTGCCTTCCATCCCCAAATTGACGGACAAATTGAAGTTGTGAATCACAATTTGGGAGACTTGCTTAGGTGTCATGTAGAAGAGAAGCCTGGTAATTGGGACTAGTTTTACCAACTGCTGAATTTGCCTATAACAACTCTGTTAGGTCCACTAGTAAAAGTCCTTTTGAGATCGTTCGTGGTTACTCCCTTCACACCCCTATTGATCTTGCACCCTTACCCCCAAATGCCCAAATTTCTAAGTCTACTGAAAATTTTGCCCAACAAATCCATGACCTAAATGCTAAGATTAGAAGGAAAATTGCAATGAGTAATGTTGACTATAAATTGGCTACTAATGTACATCTTATGGCTTGGGAATTTAACAAAGGTGACCATGCCATGGTTTATTTTTGCCCCGAGCACTTCCCTAAAGATTCCTTCAAGAAACTGCATGCTCAAGCTAGTGGCCCCTTTCCTATCATTCAAAAACCTTGACCTAATGCTTATTTACTCAACTTAGCTAATAATATCAATATTAGTCTTGTTTACAAAGTAGAAGATTTAACTCCTTAGCATGGCACATTTGAGCCTCCTCTCTTACCTACTAGTGTTCCTGCAAGTCACTAGGTTTCATTTGTCCCACGCATACCGCAACAAAAGGATGTGATTTTGTTATGCTTGACAATGAGATTGTAGCTTCTTCTTGCAATGGGGGTTATCATCGTTTTCTTGTCAAATGGAAAGATAGACCAAATTCAGATAATACTTGGATTACTAAAGAGGATTTCCAAGTTCTAGATCCTAAGCTCTTGGAGTGATATATCTCGTCCAACCCATTAGAGCCAAGTTATTTTCAACCGTGGGAGAATGATGAAGATCATAGAGACAAATATGTAGGAAAACAATATTTAGACGTAAAAGTAAAAATTAATATTGCTTTATTAGTTTCTTTATTTTAATTTGTATCCTAGTTTCTTTTGATTTCTTTTATTTCCTAGAATCCTAATTTGATTGGGATTATCTTTATAATCGTAATTAGATTGAGTCAAGGAATCCTAGATAGAATAGGTTTTTATATAAATAATCCTTTAGTGATGTAGTAAAGTAGATTTTGATGAATATTAAATATTGATATTAATTTTGAGTAATGGAGATTACTCTTGTTTCTTTGGTTCGGGTTCTGCATCAAGAATATTTAAGTCATAATGCCAAGAAATATAGAACCCACTTCAACTCAAACTTATTATTGGCTATAGAAAGGAAGGATCGCTGAGAATAACTCAAAACTAATTATTATTAGTGAAAGTTGTCAATCCCCTCTTCTCTAGTATTTATTCTCCCTCTCATCTTACATCAGTCAATCTATTTGATCTATCCTTTCATTTGTTAAGGTGGAGAACTAAACCAAGAATTCTCTTCCTTTTTCTTGTTCATCCATCATTTGACAATAGTGAAGATTTACAAGAACAAATGAGATATTCAAAATTGTGAAACTTACAGAAGGATCAAGTTAAAAACCATACAATGAAACTTTGAGAAAGAGAGATTAAGCAAAGGTTAAGAAGAGAAACAAATATTCCAAAAAACCTAATTTGATTTCATGTCTAGTAGGTCAGCATTCAACCGTGGAAGCTAACTACTTGCTGATGTGTCTGATTAAGAAATCTAAGAGATTAACAAGAAGATTTACACGTGGTACTTACAAATTTGGAAAAAGCCTAGGTTAAAACTTTCAAATAAGTCTTGTGAGAGTTTTGATTATGAGAGAGAGAGAGAGAGAGAGAGTCCAAGTTGTCTATATACAAGCTATTGAAAATATGTATTATATAGGCATTAAGCTTGTGAAATAGATACTAAGTCTTTTTAAATTATAATTGAATTTAAATTAAGGATCCACACTAAGTCCTTACATATTTACTCTAATGATAGATGAACTCACAAAGCATGTCCAAAAAGAGTTGTCTTGGTGTATACTATTGGATGAGACAAAAGAAGGCATGAATGCTGAGGTGGTATACTTTAGAATTAAAAGGCTTCAAGTTGAGTAGGTCGAAAAGCATGGAATATAAGTTTAGTGAAAATAAAAGTATAGATGATGTAAGACTTGAATCAAGTTAATTCAAGAAAAAATCATTTCAAATTCTTGGATCAATTATTCCAAAAGATGAAGAGATTATTGAAAATATTATTCACATAATCATGATAGGACGGTTCAATGAAAAAGGTGCTTCTAGCATTTTATGTGGCTATTATATCCCTTTAAACTTAAAAGAGAAATAATAATGAACGCATAAAGACTAGCTCTAATGTATGGCATGAACTGTTTGGCAGTTAAGCACTCAGGTGGTCACATGTACAAAATATGAGCATAATTAAGATGGGGATGTTATGGATGGAGTCATAGAGATGATTAGCTAGCTAGAATCCATACAGCCAGCTCGTCCTAGTGGGATTAAGACTTGGTGCTATTGTTGTTATTGATGATGAAACTACTCAAATCTTCCAATTCATTCCCAATAAATCCTACTTTCAAAGAATAGATTCATGCAGTCAAGTGCAATAGATGAGGAAAGTGTGAAAACATCACACTTTGAAAATGGATCTCCCAAACTCATTACATTTTGAACCAGTTTGCATGTTTTTAACATGGACAAAAGGGTCAGGTCTTTTAACTGAGACAACTCAAAAAATAAGATTCCAATAGAGGCCCTAATAGATGAGCTGCATAAAAATTTTGTGCATGCACCTATGACAGTATTTATTATTCATTGAACTGATGATAATAGGTCCATTGAAATTGAACTATCACTATATGACTGAAACATCTTTAGGGATCATGCAGACACAGTCATTGGATACAAGGTAAACACCATGAAAGATATGCAACATCATAAGAAGAATGTCTATTTCTAGCAGACAGTAGATCACAAAAACATAGTGAGCGGAGAACAAAATGGCAGAGGATTAAGAAAAGTAATTGAGCAGATAACAAACCACCTTTTCAGCAGCATTCCTTAGTTTCTTGGCAGCCATTGAAGGTAGAAATGAATATGGCAACATTATAGCACTTCTATTATTTCGATCCTTGCACTCCATAAACCTGAATGATTATCATGATTAATGGACAGACAAAGAGATCCAGCAAGATAAGAAAACTCAATCCAATTTTTTTTGTTTAAAAAGGATAATGTTGCATGCTTTATTATGTGCAATTATTCCTTACAAAATCTTAACCATTTTTAGATGGTTTTCCTTTTCACCACAATCTCTATTGGTTTTTAGTTCTGGAAATCAGTCAAGAGTCTAGTGAAACCTTGATACTGCATCAGTCAATATCAACTAACATATTGGGTCAAGGGGGGTCCAGAAAAGCAAGGAAATTACTATCATATAGCAGTATTGAGTTTACCATGAAAGAGGGCTAGCAGTTCTGTTAATGAGCAAGATATTTGAGTATTGACTTTTCTCTTTAAGATCAGCCCGACTAACTCCTTGTACATGGGCAATCCCTCTGTCCCCCAGCTTCATACCTGTCGAGAGAATATGATGCCATGATTCCGAGTTGTCCAGAATTACAGGGATAGTGTTGGATATGAGATCCAGATCGTACAAAGAATCCATGGCACAGGAGTTAGCTGTCCACCTAATAAATAAAATAGAGCAAATATAAGATGAATAAGACAATTCTCACCTTAGTTATTTCTCTAACTAGTATATGATTTTTTGTAATAAATGAAGTGAATTACAAAGTCATAGTGCAAAAAGGACAGTCATGCTTTTTAATTTTGGTTGCACACCACAACTTCACATGACCAGAACCACTCAAAGTGCAGCATGCATATTATGGGTTTTGTGAGAAGAAAACTGGAAAAAACATGATATGCATGTAAGACATCTATCATGATTCTATTTTGTTCGACATAGTGAGCCATGTACGTCAAAAAATTTTGTACTAAGAAAAAGGAAGTCACAACCAGAAGGAAAATTACTCAAATTCTACAAACAACTTTATTTAAGACAAAAGAGCGTCATTGTTAAGCTTTTCATTGCAATGAAGGGTGAATTTGCTAACAACATAAGCCAAATGATACTTACGTCTCCTCTGAAGTCACTTTGCCAGACTGATGAAGAATCCCTTTCTTATTGTGTATTGGATTAATACATATCCTAGAAGGCATCACAAAAGTCCTGCAACAAGAAAAAGTAACGAAATCAGAAGCTTTATCACCAAGATCATAATAAAAACAAAAAACTTGGTTCAATTCCACTCCTTTATGGACTTTCAGGATTTAATTGAGACCATCCCAGATTCCCAATAGCGTCCTATGTAACTTATTTCAGATCAACTAATCAATCTGCTCAAAATCATGAAGAAACAAGGCTTGTTCAACATGACCTTGGAGCAAAAATTTCCAACTTCTTAAATAGGCCAATTTTACTAACCAGTTCCATTACAACATGACAGCGATTTTCTCCCTTAAGCCAGAAGTGATTCACCCACTTTCAAATAGAAGCACAATTTAGCTATACCAAGTTCACGTGCCACTCAATCATCTTAACATCCCAGCCTTACATATTCTCAACAGGTAAATATGAAATGAATGACAAGTTGATAACAAAATCAAGCATAGTGATTACAAATTATCACTAAACTACTAGCAAATTCACCAACAACCCAAACAAGCAAATCTGGCTAAAATGAGGCTCGCTTAACCGCACAAACTTTCCAAAGTTTCTTCACGCTTCATCCAACAATTCAATTTCCAAAAGCCTTTCAAAACAAAAACCAAGAAACAGAGATGAAGTCCAAAGATGTGGATACCTCTGAAGAAAGAGGGCTTCTTCGAGGGCACACCTGAGGCTGGACTCCTGGTGGCCCAAACCCTCGCAGGATTCGCAATGCTTTCCAGGACAGTCGATTCTGTTTCCCCAATACACGTACTTTCCGGAGCCATTGAAGGTCGAGCGATGGTTAAACACAACGCTTCCCGGGGCTCTTCCAGAGGAAAGTGAGAATCCAATCGCAGAAACCAGAGAAGAGAGGTAGTATAAGAGGGAAATTGCTGCGATGGAGAGTGTGAGCGTGATGATTGGGGATCTGGGCATCTGTTTGCTCCTCGGGGGTCTCTGGATCGCCATTGACGTTGCAGAGCCAAGTGCAGAGTGAATAAAGGGGAGACGACTGTACTATATACTCTTTGGACGGTGAAGAAGAAGAAGAAGAAGAAAAATATGGCGAGCAGTGGAACCGAATGGATCTACGATGTAAGATTTTATTTATCTTTTCCTTTTCATTACATACTTTTTATGGGATTGTTAAATGTACATTAAAATAACGGTAAATTTTCTTCTGTTTTCATGTGCTTTGGGTTGTTTTTATAATTTAAAAGTAACTCTGTTGCTCTCCATAATTTTCATTTTTAGTTTGTAGACTCCTTCCCTCAATAATGGTATTATTTAAAATATAATACCATTGACCAGTCGAAAAAAAAGTAAAAAAAAAAAAAGAAACTAATCCACGATGGCTCCATTGACCAGTCTGGTAGATGGAATCCATTATTGATAAGCCATTGACAATTAAACTAGAGAGAAGAAGAAGGAGAAGGAGGCAAAGAAAAAATAAACACCTCATCAATTTTGATCCATTCTAGATTTCAGCAACCCATTGACGAAATCAACAATGAATTCCATTGCAAGAATGGTGGTTTGAGGAAATAATAGAGTTAAAAAAATAAAATTAGGATAAGATGTTGTGATTGTGGCATTAAAAATGACAATAAGAAAGAATAGTAGTGACTAGCATTTTGTAAGTAAGAGAGGTGAAAGTGTTAATCGAAGGGAAAGGGATCAGATATTAGAGATGGAGAAGAAAAAAAACTAGTTGATATGGGAAAGTGATCGATTTAGTTAGGAGAGAAACAAAGATAGGTAAGATAAAGACAAATACAACTAATGAAAGAGAGATGAGGAGATTAGAGATAATAGGTGTAATAGGCTACCACAATCAAAGACGATGTGTACAAAATGGGGTGCACATAATAGTATGCTCGTCAAAGATGATGTCTAGCATGAGATAATGGTGCTTACAGAGGTGTGAGAGAAAAAAAAATGGTAGTAATACAATGGTCGACAATCAACAGTAGTAATGAAAATGTGTTATTGGTCATTTGCATTGATTCCAAGGTCGAAATTAAGGGGTTGTCAGATCCTGATTTACCTCTCCCCTCATAGTGGGGCATCAGGAGAGGCGCCAATGATTGGGCGTAATCTAAAAAGGTGTTATTGGTGTCGAAAAACAAACCATGTTGTTTAATATTCATTTCTTTTAATTTTTAAAAAAAAATTTGATTAAATTTAGTATTTGTTATTGCTTCGATACAATAATTAATTTATAGTGCAGGAAAATGAGCCTCAATTTAGAATGATCTCAAGAGTTTTAACTCTAAACTCAAGTAATCCCAAGACCTGTAGGTCTGAATGCAAATGATCAAGAAACCGTAAGTTTGGATGTGGATGATCAAGAGACCTATAAGTCTGAGTGCAGAGGATCTTAAAAGTCTTATGGATGATCGGGTGCCCACTTGATGATCAGATGCCATGACGACCGAGTGCCTTACTGAGAAGAACAACTAGTTAGTGGGGCAAGTGGGTGTCCCCATGCAAACCTTACGATGCTTAAATTAGTGAAATGTTAGAGCACAAGAATGAAGTTTGAGTACTCTAATGACCTTACTTGAGTGAGGAGATGACCCTTCTATTTATAGAGAAGGAAGAAAGAAGACATGTGGTAGCTTGCCCGCATTTTTATGAAATCAACTTGGTGGCATCTTTGAAGCATCTTGGAGGATTCTCATGGGCCCCATGGAGGGTCTTGAAGAGAGGCTCCTGAGTTTGGCCTGATAAATAACCAGGGAAGGTCTCTCGAATATGAGAAAGGCTCTCGAGGGTGGCCAACTACATGCTGAGGCTTGAGAGAATGCAAATGGCTGAGTAAGGGAAACATGACTGAGTGGGTGGAGGTCATGCCACTCAGTCATGATTGAGTGAAGGCCAAACCATTTAGCTTTTGGGGCTTTTTGCTTTCCCTTTTACTTCGTCTTCCATCATTCCTTGTCCCAAACTTTATTTTTGGCAAATCTTTCTTGCAAGTGATTTTCTTGTAAACTTGAGAAAGCAAGGTCACTCATGCTTCCACTTGGTTGTGATCGAGTGGCTTTACTTCTATTCAGTCATGGCTAAGTTCCTAGCTTGCCTTGGCTTCCTTTAGCTTTTGGCCCACTTGGTATTCGATCTCCATGGTTTTGGTTCATAATATTTGACCTAGATTTGTTACTTGAGCCTTCGCGTGTCTGAGCTATTTTTAGGGCATAACAATATTAATTTTATTTAATTAACTTAATTTAATATTTAAGTAACGAAGTTACTAACATAAGAGTTGTTTAAGCAAAAATTTAAATCACAAGAACCTTTAAAACCATTTTTAAAATATAAAAAATTCTCAATGCAAACAACACAAACACATAAGATTTGGGTATAATTTTCATTAAGAATAATCCTACAAAGATGCAAAAAATAATCATCTAAATAAGATGTGTTGTCACTTGAATACAACAATAAATTTATTAACTAAAAACGTCGTCATCAAACTGCTTGAATTTTACAAGAAATAGAACAATTAAAGAGTGCAAGGAAGTTCTTGCATAAATATTTTGATCTTTAAGTCAAACACTGAAAACTTGAAAGATGTATTAAAACTAATATAAGAAATGTATCTTTTTTAGAATAAGAATTCATTTATTTATAGAGGAGTATGGAGCTTTCCCAAATCCCCTAGTATTAGGATTCTTCCAAAGAATGTTTATCCTAATATTCTAAGATCCACTATAATTAAAATTTTTATGGATAATATTTATCTTGACATTTTGGGATCCACCAGAAATAGGGTTCTTATGATAATGTTTATCTTGACATTCTAGGATCCACTAGAATTATGATTTTTATGGATAAATAATGTTTATCCTAATATTCTGTTATCTACTAAAATTATGATTCTTATGGATAATGTTTATCTTTTTCACATAATTTTTGGAAGGATTTTTGAATGTTAGAGTTATTTTGGTTGCACTTTATTTGGGACCCCCCTTCCCCGTCAATCAAGAGAAATTTACAAATTTTTAGCTCAAAAAGTTATTATGAACTTTTGGACTTTTTTGATCTTTTAATGGGTTTTCGCCTATGACACATATCAATTTCTCTCCACTTTTTTATTCTAGTTTCTTGGAGGAAAGAGTAGACTATGTTATGGCTTGGCCTTATTGTTAGTGTATGCCTTATGACCTAAGTCAATATAGGCTTAATGAATCAAGTGTGGTGGTTTGATAAAAGATACACAATGATTGTTGCAATGATAAAATAAATTAGACACAATTCATCATTTGTATTTAATTGTATATAAATGCTTAAGGATGAAATCTCGAAGATTAACTTGTGTGGAGAGTGGTTAAAGTGTGACTTTAATTGTAAGAACAGTCAACACATACACCAAAAAGTTAGCACCTTAAAACATAGTCCTTGATTAATGTATCATTAGGAAATGATATCAATGATGCATGCGGGACCGGTATACATGTTGCCTTTGTTTTTAGAAAGACAACAACCAATCTTATAAGATTGGTGGTGTGGGATCCAAGGCAAGTGTAAGGTGCTTGCTGGAGAACAAATTTACTAGACATGACTCAACATGAGATTTCATAAGGTTTACAAGTATCTATGGAAACCCTGGTGGCAGTTATGTAAAGTCATCATTTAACTTGTGGTTGCCATAGTATTTTGTATGTGGATTCGCATTCTTTGACTTCATTATTAAAGCATCTGGTAAATGGTGTGAATTTAGCAACGATTGGGTATATCATGAAGCATATGAAGGTTATGAGTGATTCAAAGAGAATTCATCAACCCTTAATGGGAGAATGTCACTTGAGCTCATTTGATGAAAAAGTAACTGTTAAATCTATGTGCAGTGGGAGTTTGATTTGATATTGGATCTTAAATCAAATAATCTTAAAGTTATCGTTTTGATATATCATATATAGAAAAACCAAACTTAGAAAAGGTGACACCTAATCCAATGCTTTATTTGGTTGAGACACTTTAAATTGATGAAGGAATAACATTATGCATACATGGTTGTAGCCTCCATTAAAAGATTAGTGATCACATTTGATCATTCTACTAATTGGGGGCCTTGATGGATTGCTATATCTCATTCAAGGTCTATGGTTCTTTTAGGAAAAGAATTATTGCCAACATATGTAGAAGCCTAATGGGTTACAAGTAATAGGACAACATGATGAGGTAATTGTGGGTTAGATAGATTTTGTTAGTAAACCTAAGTATAAGAGCTAGTATTTTCTAAATATTAATGAGATTAATATAAATAATAATCTAATAACATGTGATTAAATTCACTTAATGTCCTTGGCAAAGATGCAAATCCTAACGTGGATATAGATCCTTATTAAACTTTAGGGTTTGGTGACTTTTTACCTAAATTATTAGTTAATCTTATTTGCTGCTTACTTAGGGTTAATAGTCTAGCTTAAGGAATTTAATATGGGTTATTGGTTGATTTAAAATGTTTAAATAAAACCAAACCCAATAAAAAATGAGCCACATGCATGGACTTAAGCCTATGCAAAGTAAGGTTTCATCAAAGGTCTATATATATTTTTATTGAGAGGCAAATATGAGTGGAAAAATTGTGACTCTCGAAAACCCTAGAAGATAGTGAGACCCTTGGCCATCCTCTAGTTGTGTACCCTGTTCCCTTTAAACTCCACCTTTTCATTGAGCAAACACTCCATGATACCCTATGATAGTCGCTCCCTTTTTGGTTTTAATGTTGAGCCAACTTGCTTATTTAATTTTTAATTAAGTTTTGATGACTAACAAAAAGTATATTTTTAAGAATATACAAATTATAGTGCTTCGATAATTAACAAAAAGATTATTTTTAAATATATAAATTATAGTCCCCAAGTATTTTAGATTAATTTATAAAACATTTATTACATAATGTATGTATTATCAAAAATATTATTTTTTATTAAAAATATTTTTAAGTCTATTTTTTCTTTCAAAATCTAGATTGAAAAGTTGATTTTTTGATCGTTTCTACAGTGTTCTACAGTGCATTACAGTAATCGAAACGTTTGAACATTAATCCTACTGTTAGTGAACAGTGTGCTAAAATGATAGTGAACAGTATTTTTCAGAATACCTATAAATAGTTCCAAATTTGTTTTAGAGATCTTCTATTGTGCATGTTACACATCCAAAATACTCAAAAGCTCTCGAAAGATCTCAAGCTAATTTTCAAGCATTTCAAGGCCCTTAAACCTTCGTTGCATATCCACCGAAGAGCCACAAGACAAGAGGAGAAAAAGAGATCGCAAAGCCAAATTCGATATTCTCCATTCAAACTGAGGTCACAAATTATTTATTTATTTAAATATTATTACTTTGTATATTTTGTTCGTAATTACTAATTTATTTGTGTCTAAATATGGATAAATATTTGTATCTACATAAACACTTGTTGTGGATTGTTTAGGTTTCCTAGAATTGTTAAAATCTAAGTGAATCTAGTTTTCAAGATAAGATAGGATGAAAATATTGGTATAATGATTGCTTAGAACTCATTGTAATATAAGTGTGCATCTAGTTTCTAATGTGAACTAGTGTGAAAACTTTGTGAAATTAGTTTAGTGGAACCCCAATGGTGGTTAGACCTCGGGAGAGTGGAATAGATGTCTGTGGAGACACTGAACTACTATAAATTGTCTTATACTTCATTTTATTTATTCTTACTATATCTTGTGTTTTACATTTATTATTAATCTCAAACATCATTTAATATATTTTTTAAATATATATTCTACAATAAAATCATTAATCAATAATATTTATTAAAATTGTGAAAAACTTTAATCACTCAATTCACCCATTTCTTGAGTGGCCATACCCTAAGAGATCTACAATGTTATTCGCATGGATTACATGTTAGGGGTTGATCATTTGTGCAACTAAAGGCGATCATTCTTTTTTAGTGACTTGCGTTATAAAAGGTAACATCTTAACCTTCCTTTGAAATCTATTCCCTAAGAGCCGATCCTCTAAGAGAATCCGTAAATAAAAATTTTAAAATCTTGCTACGTATATCTACATAGATTCCTTTACTTATTTCTCTTTATTGATTCCAACATCTCGTTGTCTTTTTAGTCTTTCTATGAAAAGTACCTTAGTCAGTTGCTAAGGAGTTTATCATTTAGTGTTGATCCCTTAGGGTATAGCTACTTAAGAAGGGGGATGAATTGAATAATTAATTTTTTTTTAATAAATATTATTTATTAATAATTTTATTTAAGAATATATATTTGATAAATATAATAAATTATATTTGAGATTAATAATTAATCCAAGTCACAAGACATAATAAGAATAAATAATATGAGACACAATATAATTTATAGTGGTTCGGTATTTCCACATATACATAATCCACTCTCCAAAGATTTAACTACCATTGGGGTTCTACTAAATCAAATTCACTCAAATTTTCACACTAACTCACATTGAAAACTAGATACACACCTATATTTGTTATACTTTTTAGTATGTAAAAACACGTTTTAATTAACAAGAAGAGTATTTTTTAAATATATAAATTATAGTCCCCAAGTATTTTAGATTAATTTATAAAACATTTATTACATAATGTATGTATTATCAAAAATGTTATTTTTTATTAAAAATATTTTTCTAAATATTTTTTAAGTATTTTTTTTTTCAAAATCAAGATTGAAAAGTTGATTTTTTTGACCGTTTCTACAGTGTTCTACAGTGCATTACAGTAATTGAATCGTTTGAACATTAATCCTACTGTTAGTGAACAGTGTGCTACAATGATAGTGAACAGTATTTTTCAGAATGCCTATAAATAGTTCCAAATTTGTTTTAGAGATCTTATGTTGTGCATGTTACACATCCAAAATACTCAAAAGCTCCTAAAAGTTCTCAAGATAATTTTCAAGCATGTCAAGATTCTTAAACCTTCGTTGCATATCCACTGAAAAGCCACAAAACAAGAGGAGAAAAAAAGATCGCAAAGCCAAATTCGATATTCTTCATTCAAACTGAGGTCACAAATTATTTATTTATTTAAATATTATTACTTTGTATATTTTGTTCGTAATTACTAATTTATTTGTGGCTAAGTATGGATAAATATTTGTATCTACATAAACACTTGTTGTGGATTGTATAGGTTTCCTAGAATCGTTAAAATCTAGGTGAATCTAGTTTTCAAGATAAGATATGGTGGAAATATTGGTGTAATGGTTGTTTAGAACCTATTGTAATCTATGTGTGCATCTAATTTCTAATGTGAACTAGTGTGGAAACTTTGTGAAATTGGTTTAGTGGAACCCCAATAGTGGTTAGATCTCGAGAAAGTGGAATAGGTGTCTGTGGAGACACTGAACCACTATAAATTGTCTTGTACTTCATTTTATTTTTTCTTACTATATCTTGTGTTTTACATTTATTATTAATCTCAAACATCATTTAATATATTTTAAATATATATTCTACAATAAAATCATTAATCAATAATATTTATTAAAATTGTGAAAAACTTTAATCACTCAATTCATCCCCTCTTGAGTGGCCATACCCTAAGAGATCTACAATGTTATGCGCGTGGATTACATGTTAGGGGTTGATCATTTATGCAGCTAAAGGCGATCATTCTTTTTTAGTGACTTGTGTTATAAAAGGTAGCATCTTAACCTTCCTTTGAAATCTATTCCCTAAGAGCCGGTCCTCTAAGAGAATCCGTAAATAAAAATTTTAAAATGGTCTTGCGTATATCTACATGGATTCCTTCACTTATTTCTCTTTTATTTGATAGTTGTGATTTTTCTGAGATTTCTTTGTTAGATAGTCTACTTTATTGATTCCAACATCTCATTGTTTTTTTAGTCTTTCCATGAAAAAGACCTTAGTCAATTGCTAAAAGGAGTTTATCATTTAGTGTTGATCCCTTAGGGTATAGCTACTTAAGAAAGGGGATGAATTGAATAATTAATTTTTTTTCTTTTAATAAATATTATTTATTAATGATTTTATTTAATTATATATATTTGATAAATATAATAAATTATATTTGAGATTAATAATTAATCCAAGTCACAAGACATAATAAGAATAAATAATATGAGGCACAACATAATTTATAGTGGTTCGGTATTTTCACATATACTTAATCCACTTTTCCAATATTTAACCATCATTGAAGTTCTATTAAATCAAATTTACCAAGTTTTCACACTAACTCACATTGAAAACTAGATACACACCTATATTTGTTATACTTTTTAGTATGTAAAAACAAGTTTTAATGAATTTTTTTTTTAAAGAGCTCGAGGCTCAAGCTTGTTTAATATGATAAACGAGCTTTTAGTGAGCTGAATTTAAGTTTAATAAATTCTTAACAAACTCAAGTTCGAACACATTTTTTAGCTTGAATCAAGCTCGAGCTTACCAAAATCTTAACAAGCCTTTTGCTCATGAAATAAATATTTATTATTATTATTATTATTATTTTAATATTTTGTTATTTATCATCACATTTGTGATAAGATTATTTATGTTTGTTTGAACAATATTATTGTATTAATTTATACTTAAATGTGTTCAATTTTTTTGTTAAGTAAAAATAAGTTTTAATGGTTTTAATGAAAAAAAAATTTCTATCGAGCTTGAGCTCGAACTCAAACTCAATAAATTGTTAATGAACTCGAACGTGGATACATTTTTGAACTTAAGTTGAGATTGAACTCGCCAAAATTCTAACGAGCCATTTATCAATTAGCTTGATCTTGACCCTATGCTACAATCATCATAAGGATTAGGTTTATCTTATTCTCTTATCCTCCTTCCCCCTTCTCTTTTTTTACCCTGTTTCTTCATTTCCTTTATGCTGTGTTTGCGGTAGTCTGACAGTTCCATTCGACCACTTCTTCCTCCTCCTCGCATGTCAACTGGCTTAGTACCATAGAATTTGGCAGTATGCTCATGCACCAAATTTCATTGTTAAATGGGGTTGCCTCCATCTTTGGTGGATGGAGGTCATTGGAATTGAGGGTTCCCCCCTCTTCGTTTTTCATCCTCGGGGCTTTTTGGAGGTTTATAGTGGGTCAGCCTTCATCTTCCACATCAGTTGCCAGCCTTGTTCAATGGTTCTTCACAGTAGGCCACTAATTCACATTTCATTGGGGTATGAGGGATGCTTTCACGGAGAAAGGTTTTTGGCTTAGATTTTCTCTTCAGATATCGTCCCATGTTCTCTCAAACATTTACCACAATGGAATGCTTGTTGCAGTTCTCCCATAATTATATGCTATCTCTAGTTTATTTTCTCTGTCTCACATATTTGAGGCTATTTTATATTGTTTTCCTTCTCTAATGTGAGTGTTGGCCTGTATCTTTGTTTTTTAGTAGCTATGCCCCAACTTTTTTTTCTTGTAAATGCTTGCGTGTTTTTTTCTTGTTAATATATTTTTTTTACAGAAAAAAAAACCCTATATGCTAGTTATAAAATTAATAATTAATTTTAATAAATCTTAGGCTCGACAATATTTAATAAAATTTTAATTTTCAAATGGAGCTGTAAATTATAAGGTATTAAGGTTTGACTTTTTTTTGGGTTAACTTGCGTGCGGTTTAGTTTTAAATTTCTTAAATTTTGATTTTTTATATTGAAATAATCGAAATTTATGATTATTTTCAAAAGATGCCCCTAAATTTTAGTCTCTTTATGAAACTATCACTAAAATAAACATACGCTAAGGGTGTGTTTGATTGCACACTTTTTCTATGAAAAATGACTAATTTCTACCCAAATTTTAGGTTTTCTGGTATTTGATTAACCAAATTTTTCATGAAAAATATTTTCTCACTTTAGCTCACGTGACCCTCATTTTCCACTTTTACTGGAATTCATTTTCCCATGGGGAGGGGGCTGGAATAGATTTTCCAAGCTAAGGAGAGATGGAGCGATTTGGCAAAGGCAGAGGAGAAGAAAAGTGGCCGAACAAGAGGGCAAGTGAGAGGCAGCGGCCGAGGGGACAACGACAATGGTGATAGGGGAAGCTCGACAACGGCAGATAGTGATGACGACAATGGCAACGGCGACGACATACTGAGCAAGAGAAAAGGCAAGCGAGAGCGGTGGCAACGGCGGCCAGTGACAGTAGCGACGACCATTGAAGGCAGCGATGGGGGTAGCGATAACAACCAGTGACGATGGCCATAGGGGCAATAGTGGCCATGGCATCCTCAAGCTGTATGTATATATATTTGATTTTTTAAATATTTTGTGTAATATATTTGATTTATTCTTAGACAATTCTTTAAAATTCAATTAAGTCAATCAAACATATTCAATTGATATTGTTACGGGTATCTCCCGTCCTACTCTATAAGGGCTGGGCCCAACTTGTTGGGCCGGTCCAACTATCAAAGGAGCCAATAGGCTTCAAGCTGAGCCCCTCAAAGCGAGCTCGCACATGGCCAAAACCCAGGCTAGTATAATATCATCTAGACGAGCTCCCCAACCATGCTCCGAACGAGCTCCCAGCGACCTCGCTGGTTACTGGCTCAGCCAACCAGCTCGCGTAATGAAAAGGCTAAAGTCCTGATGCGTTAACAGGCCAGGGGCCGCCCCCAGCCATGTGGTTCAGGCCCATTTCTTCAGCCCATCTGGCTAGTCCATACCAGTCTCATCTTGGTCTTTTCATAACAACATCATTACCGCCTTGCCTGGATTTTCGCGCGTCCATCCCAAATCCCATCTTCATTAATGACGGGTCCTCTCGTCGTTAATGACGAGTCTCGTCATTATTAATGAAGGTTTCATCGGTACCTTTCTGCTGCATGGACATCCTTCGTCGGCACTAGGTATTCTGTCCCATCTCCTAGGGCAGACATGCTACACATAAGGAAAAACATCCCTCGATATATATGGGCTGGCTCTTTGAAGAGGGGGTAAGACACTTTTTTTCAATTAAGACATTTTCTCTCTTCTCTCTCTACATACTCGCTTATTGACTTAAGCTTCAGAGTATCTTGCAGGGACGGACCCGAGGCTCGAGAGATCAAAATCAGACATCTCATATATATTTTTCAGATCCATTGCATCAGGCGGGCCAAAAAATTATAGTCGACCAATTCTGAACGTCGACAGATATTTTTTCTGAAATTTAATTATAGGTAATTCAATTCTCTAGAATTCATTTTTTTTCTACTCAAATTCTACTCTTATAATCAAATGCACGCTAACATCTATAATAATAATAATAATAATAATAATAATAATTATTGCACACACTAAAATGCCTTAAATTTCTTTTACATTTTCTTAATATCAGTTATTTTGATTCATTTTGGTTAGATTAATTTTTTCAGAAATTTAATTCAATTTTATTTTACTATATATAAATTCATTTAATTGAATTTGATTTCTAAATTGTTTTCAATCTTAATTTTTCAATTTTAATACATTTTTTATTTTTATTTTTTAAAAATTAATAATTTCTAAATACAAACATCATTGAAAAATCAATAAACAATCTACCAAACAGTAGGAGAATAAAAGGTTAAAACATCATTAAGTTGTGGGGATTAGATTAACCTCTCAATAGTATTAATTAAGTTTAGAGTTGTCTTCCTTTAATTAGATCCCATATCTCTCACTAGAGGGGTTGTTTATTTGTGAAAAATATTTTCTGTTTTTCATATGCAGTTTCATTGTTTGTTTTTATTTTTGAAAATCAAAGAAAAATAGAAATATGTTTATTTTTATTTGATATGAAACAAGAGAATATGTTTAAAATTATGTAAAAGAAGATATGTAAAAATTAATAACAAAGAGATAGGCGAATGATTAAGATGTCCTAATAAAGAGAAGAAGAGCTATCACCGTCACATTGGCAAAGGGAGATGTAATGGTGTTGGTTGAGAAGTAAGGACACCATGAGGAGAGAAATAAGGCGGTGGGGAAGAGGGCATTGGTGGTGTTTGTCGTGGCAATGGTAGATGGTACTGTTACAGTGACAAGAATAAGGATAGCAAAAGAAGAGGTTGGTTGTGCTCAGAATTGCAATGGTAGAAGGTGACAAGGAAGAAGAGAGGAAGGTGTGATGAGTGAGTGGATGGATGCAAATGAAACACTAGAAAAAAAAGAAGTAAAAAGGAAAAAAATTATTGCTAATGGGAATCAGAAGTGAAGCTCAAATTAAAAGAATATGTTTTTCTTAGATACTTTTGTTAAAATGTTTTCTAAAATCAAATACAATTTTAGAAAATAGAAAATTTGTTTTTTATTATTCAATTTAGAAAAAAAATTGTTTTAACATATTTTTTAATTTTTTTTTTATCTTAGTAGAGATATTTTCTAAAAAATTACTCTAGTTTTTCACAAGAAACACGCTCTTAACTTCTGTTAAAAATATAATAACAACAAATTGACAAGGGTTTTAGGCCAATCAGTATCTTATATATGTTATAATCATACTTTTTTTTTGTTCTTCCTAATCATGAGAACTAACAATCTTTGAGTTTTAGTTTGTCTAGACTGATTCTTTCTACAAAATAAGGATAAGTCCATTGATAGATTTTTCAATACTTAAATCAGTCACTAAGTTTAGAAATGATATAGTAGAAATGTAATAAATAACTAATAAATATCACACTTGACTATTAGGAGACGACTCCTTTATATAGGCAAGCTTTAGATGTATAGGTACATGAATAATTAGATTTGATCTTTTGGGTGAATTAAACGAGCCAATTATAGGTGTAGGCTTAAGTCGAACCATCTTTTATACTTCTTTCTTGTGGACCTAAAATTTAACTGTCGGCCTTGAAAATTCTCTTATCACTAATTAAATAAAGTGGAAAAAAAATGAAGAAGTAAATATTGAATTCAATTGACCTCATCTCATTTTGTTTCCTATTATATTATTTTTCTTTTGTTTTTTTTTTTTAGTTGAGGTCGAATCCTTTTCAATTGATATGATTTAATGCAACTGGTATACAATTTAAAACACTTCATAAAAAAGATTGTAAGATAGGAAATAACTTAAACATGTTATTTTAATTTCTTATTTATTTGTTTATATAACGTTTGTTAAACAATATATAGATCCAAAAAATTAAAATATGAAAAGTATTTCAGATAAAAATATTTTTCATTGTATCTATTGGATTTATTTGACAACCCATTGAAAAGAAATCATTGTACTTGTTAGATTTATTTGACAACCCACTGAAAAGAAGTCATGTAACTTTTTATTCAAAATTTTACGGATAAGAAAAAACGACCTATATGCTCCATATCTCATAAAAGTGCAATTTTCAGTGGATTTCAAAAAATTTAACAAACAATCTGATAAAAATCTTAAAATATTTTTCAACCTTATATTGACTATTTCTTATTTTAATTTAAAAAACATTCAAATCTTATTTTAATACAATCTTATCTTGTTCATTTTAACATATGATATCTTATTGAATGTCAATATATTACCAAGGTTTAGGGTTATACTTGCTAATTGATTTGACTTTTATCTCAATTTATTTGTGTTTAAAGTTATGTAAATATATATGCAGATAGTCAACACTGCGCTTGGCTGTCATCTAGGGGTGAGCGTTATTCGGTTAAAATCAAAGTTCTGAACCGAATCAATTAATTTAGACTAATGCATAATTAAGGACAGCAATGACATTGCTGTAGCCTTGAATAATCCAACAAGAAGAAGCTAACGCACAACAATATTCAATTAGGTCAACATCTACTCATCTGTAGGTATCAATAATGCTATAATGATGGAAAGGGTCACCACTGGACCACCACCCTATCCTAGCAAAAATGAAACTTCTGTATCATTCATTATTATATCCACATGCATGGGGAGATCAACCTCCATGTTCAACATCACAACACATCGAGGTGGGGAAGCTGGCATTGGTCCCCCTTCATTGTTCAGATTCACCATTGCTGCTAACACTAAAAACTGCCCAGAAAAAAATAATAACCAAAACGCTGTTTCCAGTGCACGAGAGTCCCGATTTGCTGGGCTCAGGAGAGTCTTTCAGTAATTGTGGTTCATTTTGAGGTGTTTTCCTTCTTCACACACTTGTTGATAGTTAACCAATAGTAACAGTGAAGAGTGGTCATTTATAACTGAAACATCAGAGGTTCAAATTCGACTCTCTTCTGACCCTCAAGCGGGGAGCCTCGTGCATCGGGATGACCTTACTCTTTTGTGTGAAAACAATGTTGGCTATGGAATGCAATAAGAAAGTAGAGAGAAATTAAAACTTTGTAGATCACATTGGGAAATCTAAGGGGAAACCAGGTTGTTCAATGGGTACACAAGGGAGATACCCAGGGCCAGGAGACCCAATTCAGTCTTAAAGACTCTTTTTCTCTAATCCTAAATCCATCTTTGTGATCCACCCCTCTTCTGTACAATCCTCTAAATCTCAATGGCACCAAACACTAAGAAACAAAAAATTATATAAAGAGAAAACAGAGAAGAGAAAAGAAAAGAGATTTGAACAAAACATACTGTCATGAAGGAACATGCCGCTGGTGCAGCTTCTGGCAATATGTTCGACTTGGCAGCAACACTGTTTGCTTGTTCGGGATGGCTCTCGAGTTGAGCAGGCACTTTGTCAGCCCATCGAGAGACCATGGTTCCAGGACGAGGAGGAAGGATATAATTAGGCATTCGCATGTTGCCCGCCTTTATTTCAAGCTTTCTGAAATGAACGGGAAGAAATTCCGTGCAGAAGTCTGACAAACCCCAAGAAACTAAGTTTTCCATCTGAGTGTCTAATCCAGTCTTGGAGAACCACATGAACTGGTACTGATGGACTAAGTCCAAGTTCCTGGAGGGAGCAGAAACCATCATTGACACGTTAGAAGATCTATTTTTGAACAAGTAAATGCGTGTGTGACAGCGAAAAATAGATTCAGCGAACAAGCTTTTTTTCATTTCTTTTCTACTGTGATCTTAGTCATATTTTTCAGTTGTAGCTTGACACTAGATGATTTGGAGACGTACAAAGGTAAGAAAATTGTAGGATGAGTAAATGATCAGAATTGTTCTTTTTTTTTTTTTTCTGTCAAAATTTTGAATGGAAGAATTTTTCCTACAGAGTGACAACAGCTCTGTGTTCGCATGAAAAGGAGAATCCTTTTAACTACAACCATATACGACGTGTATATGTATTATTACAACTAAATACATACTCATAACTTGTATACTACGATAAAGAATGCGCATCCACACACATTACTCAAACCAACGATTAAACAAGAGAGGAGAAAGAGTATACCGAGGCCAGCTCCTCTATCATGATAGGCCTATTACCATCCTTCTCAAAAAGTTCATAGGCAGCGTGAGCGTGCTGCTCCCAGCTTTCCATTCCTTCTAGCTGATGCACGCTAATGGCTGCAGCACAAAATTCCTCAAAATCCAATTTTCTATATTGGAGTGTGCTCACCTACAAAGTACACTCCACTGTTAGTCGTATCCTTTAGCTGTATTCATATCATCAACTGCACCTTATTCTAACCAAGTTAGAGTCGGTGGCAAAATGTAAGATATTAAAAATTGACTAAGCCTAAGAGTATATTACCGTGTAAGCATAATCGGAAACCCGTGAATCCTTCATGGCATCAGTGGAGTTCTTCGTTGCAGCCTGGTTAGTTCAATGTTGTTTAGAATGACTTGGAAAACAGCGAAGAGAAAAGGAAAAAGAAAACAAAGTGGAACAGAGAGAAGAAAGAGGGGAGGAGTTCAGAAAGCTAACCGTTTTAAAGTTTTGCAGAGAGATGAACCCACTTTTGTTTGGTCCTAGCAGAGCAAATTGTTCACGGTAGTAAGCAAGCTGGGGCACAGTAAGTGTCCTTGCAAGGGCCTGTCAAGAAGGTGAAACTTTCATCAGCACGCTTAATTTGCCTATCAACACGATGGTGTACAAATGCATTGGAATAATAAATTTCACAGAGAAGTAGGACAACACATAAAAACCCCACCAAGCCTTAATCCCATTAGGTGCAGAAACCTCGGACAACACATATGTCAAGGGAATGTAAATGTACGCATCATGCAGATTTAGAGACCCTAGCATTCTGTATCTCTGTGTACAGATCTACATAAATATAATTAATAGCATCCGTCCTCCAATGCAACTACTTCAATAGAAGTTCTCATGTTTTCTGGTTTGGTGAAGGCATCTGACAGTTATTATAGACCCCTTATTTGACTTTCACTCCAAAAAAAAAAAAAAGAAGTTGATTTAAGTATAAAAAATCAGAAAGACAGAAGGAGCAACTTCTTTTTAGAAGTTTACAACCTTATGAAGTTACCAAGGATCGTGCAAAGAATTTCTGTGCTGAACATAATAGGAATAATTGAAATTCTTTTTCTCAGCTGCTGGCAGTTATAAAAAAGGAAAGCTGTATGGAGCAATTACGGATAATTTGAATTCCTTATATTCTATAATCATGGAATACTTTGTTAGTTAACTCTTCGACAAAGTTTCACCATATGAAATTTATTTTCTAAGGGCAGAATAGAATACCCCCAAAGCTGCTTTCCTTAGTGAGGAAGAATATATGTAGGCTTTCACAAGCTTGTATATTATCATATCCAGGGGAATCTTGACATCATGATAATTTGCCAGCCATGGATGACCTGAACACGAACATCAGACTCCAAACATTAGAACTGCAGAAAATATTCCATTTTTTTACTTGAAATAGTCCATAATTAATGATTTCGAGGCATCCATCCTAACAAAATAAGGAAGAAAGGGGGAATGAAGTGTTATTCATCTTTTGTTTCTTCAATTGTTTATTTGAACATGGTTTTTGACAATATGAACTTAAGACTCTGAACAAAATAAGCATGGCCCTTGTGCCCAGAGGCAGTCATTTTTGTCCAGAGCAAGTAACTTACTGAGAGCTTGAGCAGCTGTTAGCCTCTTACGGTAATCCTTGTTCAATAATCTCTTCACAAAGTCTATGGCATTGGAAGACAATGAAGGCCAAGGGGCTTCATCAAAGCTAGGGTCTGCTTTAAGCACAGCCCGAAATATACCAGATTCTGTCCTGGCCCAAAAGGGACGACTTCCACATAGAAGAATATAAGCAATTACGCCTATACTCCACATATCTGCTTCTGTTCCGTATGATCTGTGCAGAACTTCTGGAGCAACATAATATGCACTTCCTACAATATCATTCAGCCTCTCATCTGCACAAGTGCCTTTACTATCAGAGAAGATCCTAAGTCATCCTTTCTAATTCTAGCCATTAAGGAAATGATCTTACCTGGCTTTACATAATCAGAGAGTCCAAAGTCAATTGCCTTCAGTGGAGAATGTTCATCTTTGGTAGTGAAGAGAAAATTCTGAAGCAGGATTCAAAGCCTCAACATTAACCAAAAACAAAAAAGGAAAACAAAAAACCAAAAAGGAAAAAAAAAAACAAGAAAAAACAAACAAGACACAATGATACAAGTGACAGAATTTTGGAAGCAAAATCAAAATAAACTATTTATCCATCTTGGAATAGACTAACAATCTGCACAACCAACCATTACTCCTGTAGTTCAGAAAATTTTGCATATAGAAAAAAATACATCGTCCAATTTATGGCATGATATGAGCAACAAATTCTTAGTTATAGTTTTAATTTTCATCTCTGTTGAAATGAAAAATCAATTACTAGGAAAATTTTAGAGTCTAACAGACATGTTACTTCATGTTATCTAAACCTGAAAACACAGTAATGAAAACATTGTAATCATGCCTTCGGCATGAAGTTCAATGAACACCTGAATACATAAAAAAGAATCTCCAAATGCTTGTTTACTTTTATGAGGAGATGTTACTGTAATTAGAATCACCACTCTGCTACATGGATTTGCTACCACCACCAAACTTCTTTTACAATGAAATTAAGCATTAATACTATATAAATTATAGCAAATGCAAATATATGAGCTTAATCATCAAAAGAAATAGTTTTAGTTTTGATGCGGCACATCAAATCAAATTTAAATATTGACAGCTGCATGACTGGTGACAACAAAGAGAATACTGCATAAAAGACTCAACTTGTGGATCATATCCTAAGGCTGTACGGATTTTTTTTTAAAACTTTAATTATATACCATAATTTCAGTCAAGGAAACAATATCAGAAAGAAAACCCTCCATGACTTAAAAGGCTTTTGATCCAAGAAAGAAGAAGATAGAAAGAGAGTTAACCCCATAAAATTCAAGCACTTTTTAAGAACACTTAACATGGTGATGCAATGACAAAACAGACTCAACAAAAGCAACAGAGTAGGTACAAAAGCATGACATAGCACCGTAGTTGGAGGATTTAGGCCATACTGACACAAACCAAAGGATGAAAGCTCTTTCATGCATCACCAGTTCCAAAAAGGAACAGTTCTTAGTCCAAATAAATGCCTAGGACATACATTACTTTGCAGGGTTTTAAGTTTTGTAAATTACTAAGAAGAAAAGGAAAATGTCCAAGTTCATTACCTCAGGCTTGAGATCGCGGTGAACTACGCCTTGTAGATGACAGTAGGCAACCACACTCAAAATTTGGACAATAACAGCCTTTGCATCTTCTTCTGAGTATTTTCCACCCCTAGAGAACAGAAACCAAAGCTCAGTTGGCCAGAAGGTTGTGGAATGGGTCAAAGATTGCCACAAAGGAAAAGATCTATAAAGATAGTACCTGGATAATATCCGATCCAATAATTCACCTCCTTTGCATAACCTGAACAACATGAAACATGAAAATGAGTAAGATTTGGAACTTCAGAAGTAAAATAATTGCTGCGATATTTAAGACAATTTTAAAGTGGAAATCTCTATGATCAGGACATAACAAAAATACAACAGAACATGCACATGCTACCAACTGCTACTCCTCGTGCCCTCACATCTCGCCTCATTCCATGGGCGGAGAGAGAGAGATTATTTTTTCTTCATTTTTTGGGTTTGGGAGGGGGGGGGGGGTTGGATCTGGGGAGGCTGAATTATAGAAACCAGGCTACATGGTAAAAACTCTCCGAGCTATGTTTCAGTTTGCAAAGTTGATGTCAAGATTCTGCTGTTTTCTAGTTTTGACTTAAGAAGAAAAACACTAAAATCAAGCTTGAGTACACAGTTGCCATTTGTACAGCAGGATGAAACTGTAGCATAGATAGCAAAAAAAACAGAGAAAGTTCAAAGATATTAATAACTCTCATAGAAACTTAATATATATAATTTCTTTTGCCTTTTTTTTTGGGGGGGTTGGGGAGGGGGGGGGGGGGTGGGGGAGAAGGGGGGTTCATAATTGCTAATCAATAACACCCTTAACAAAATCAGGTGTGCTAAAAAAAACTGAGTCTTCACTTACTCCATCACTGCATAAACATTGTCATCATCTTCATAGGAGTCATAGAATTGCACTAGGTTCCTATGCCCTGTTAAAGCCCGTAATATTTTCACTTCTCTTCGCACATCTTCAATGGCAATTGCTGTAGTCATCTGCAAAAACATTGTTGTAATAATTATCATATAATGAAGAGTTCCTCAGGTTTCCAGTTGCAGATTATATATATATATATATATATATATTGATGATTGAAAACATAACCATTTACAAGATAAGTTTCTGATAATAATGACAAATACCCTAATTTCTCAGAAGGAAAGAATCTTTCTGGTGTGAAACCACATGAAGTAAAACTGCCAAGAGTTGCCCAAAGATTGAAGCATTAATACACAACCAAGAAAACTGTATTAATAATTAGATCATAAGTCCAAATTAGGTTAAAAGCAGGTGCTGGATTGACTCTGACTGTCTTCAATCTATGGAGAACAATTAATGCTTGTCCATGTAACCTTCTAAACTGTCAAACTGACCAACTTTTCCTCCACATAATCATGCATGTATAACTTGTAACATGTTATTACAATGAATTTCCATTATAACACAATAAAGCTATCAAGAAATCAAATATTAGAAGTCAATGGGAAACAGTGTTTTCTATCTGTCCAAGATCCAGAAAACACAAAACTTGACAGAATGCTCTGAACCTAGCAGCAGAATAAACAAGATCCATTAGAACCACTATCATAATCCTAACTCAGGAGTGCATTAAACAGTCCACTTGGGATCCAAACAGGAACAAAGGCCAATCCGAGGAACAATGTTGCAGAAGCAGATTCCACGGAATCAGCAAGAAATTCCCAATAAAAAATCTAGCACATAGTAAAACCACATTGGGTTCAGCTCCATCATGGCATTTCCCAACTATACGGTTAGAACAACAGACATAAAATAACACAACCATAAGGAATCGTAGAACAAACAAAACACTTAGCACTCTATAATTCTGGTCAAATACTCACTCATCAACATTTTATATGTCTATGCAATGAAGAATTCGTAAATTGCATTTTTGGTTATATCCATATGGCAGGAATATCAGACCTTGGATTTTGGTATAACCTTGACAGCCACATCCTGCCCCTTTAAGCTCCCTTTCTTTCCCTTAGCTGAACAAGTATATCCAAAATGCCCCCGGCCAACCTCTTCTCCCATCTCATAATGAGCCATGAATTGCTTTGAGTACCCAAAATTCTTGTCCAAACCCAAATCAATTTCACTTCCCTCTGGAATAGAGGCCTCATTAGGCTTGACTGAGCCATGCCGGCGTGCGAGCAATGCGCGAATGTGCTTCGCCGGAGAAGGCGGGGGAAATGGGCGCTTAAAGAAGCGCAGAGGGGTAGAACTGACACTGGAATTGGCAGGTGAGTTCTTGAATCCACTTGGCAAGGGGCTGGGGCTATAAAAGGGGAAGTTTAGTGATTTCCCAGTTTGGGAATTCAAGGCTGGCTCATCCCTTTCAGGGCTCGTAGGGTTTTCAAGTTGGGTTTGTGAGTGCTCAATGGGTTTTCCATGACAAATTCCCATGGAAACAGAGACCCAATTACAATGGAGTTACAGAGACCAAGTGAAAAGGAGTAGAAAGAACAAAAGTTCGGAGCTTGGTACCAAGAAATCTCGGATAGTTAAACCATTGAAAGGAAACGAAATAGAAAGACAAAAGAAAATCACAAATTCAGGGAATCTAAAGCTCAACAGGGAAAGAAAATATCACACCGGAACTGACCCTCAAATCTTGATATCAAACAAGACAACCCAGCAAAGATCAGCAGAGAATTCGGCGGATAAACAGCTTGGAGAAGATTAAGGAGGCTATAAAGAACCAATCCGACTACTAAAATAACATGAAAGCTCAACAGAAGAAAGGAATTCAACTTTCTGATCAAACAAACAATGCCAGGCGGATTAAAAAACCCCTCACGAAACCGGCATGGATTGCAGCTGAAGAAGGCAGGGGAAATAGGGCATCACAAGGAAAGAAAGCCAACAAATTTCAACCAAGCAGGTAAAGAATGAGGAGAGTGAGAGTAAAGAACAGAAAAGTGGGAAAAGAAAAGATGCTTGGCAGATGCTGCAAGAAAAGAAAAGGGAGGGGAAAAAGAAGCAACCCAATGCCCTTTCCTTTGCCTGCTTTTTGAAGCTTTTTTTATTTTTATTTATTTTTTTCTTTCCTTCTTTCTTTGTTCTCTTGGTGGAAATGGTGTTTTTTTTTTCTTTCTTTTATTCAAAATAAAAAATAAAAATAATATATATATATATATATATATCATTAGTTTTGTTCGAGGACCAAGTGTTATATATATTATTAATTATCAACAACAGCAACAATTATGGTAGTGGGGTTGGTTTTTGGATCCTTCCAGCCTGTCCTTATTGAGAGAGAGGTATGTTTTTTCATATCTGTACATTTGCCAACAATTTGCTCAACACTGTCTCTGTAGTTTGAGCTTTGACTGAAGCTTTTCTGGGGATTTGAACATTTTTTTCCTCTCATCTAATCTTTCCCTTAACTTCTCATTTCCAGCTAACTCTCCAAGCTCCCTGCCCAAAAGCCCTTTCCTCCTCCTGTGAACAGAAAGAAATTTGGGAAAAGTTTTAGCGTTCCCAGTTTTCATCATAATAATACAACATTTAAGAGTAATGAGAGTATGTTAGTGTAAAATCGGTTTGGTTAATGTAAGGTAATATAAATAGGTCGGGAGTTGATCCTCATTCTTTTACGTGCAAGTAATCCCTTCGTTTCTGGCTGTTGGCAACATATTTACGAAATAATTGAGCTTTTGTAATGGAGATTAGGGAGTACTAATGAACTGAAATCAACCACTTGGTGTGAATTTCACTTCCCGATTAAATCTGTATTGAACCCACCAAATACAGAAACTTTGGTTAATTGTTAATGGAGATTGTAATTGATTTGATCCCCTTTAATTTGTAGGGTATGCTGGCTTGGTAGTAGGTGTAGCTACTTGCAGTAATCCTTGATCCATTGATGGTCTTACAAAGACAGAGTTAACGTCACCTTCAAATGTACTCCCTCAAGACCCAATCGAAACAACTAATCTCCCCCCCAACAGCTGCAATTAATCTCCATGCACCAATTCTATCAGCCCACGTGTTAGATTCTTCTCTTTCTCTTTTAAATTATAAATTTAGCTCTGCATTTGCCTCATTCGCACATAATTAAGAAAATAAACTCGTTTGTAGTAATAATTTTTATTCGTCACTTACTTAAGTATACTGAATTGAGTGAGAACAGGAGACTTTTAAGTTTATTTGTTCCTCATTACTTAAAAAAAAAATTATAGTCAATCCCAACAAACCGGTTAGCTACCAGTTGTAAGCCATATTTTGGTCCACAAAATAGCATGTGTGCAAAACACCATGATCAATTAAAATCTTTCTGAACAATTGAAAGTTGGTCACTTCTTCGAGTTGGGTAATCCATATATATATATATATAACCCACGAGTTCATGCCTTTGAATTAATTATATATACATATATACATACATATTTGATTTTGGTTTAATGTATAGTTTATTATTCAAAGTATGATTGATGGTGTATCAAAGAGTGACATTGCAATTAGGAGGTGTTCACACTTGTGGATTTGGATCATCTGGGAGAGTGGGGAGTTGAAATGACTTATGAATCTGGGGGCTAACTCTGCCCCAGTTTCGTTTCTGAATTTATCCGCGATACTTAGTATTAATGATAAAAAAATTATCAATAATTATTTATTATAAAAATAATGTTTGTTAATTAAGATATAAACTGAAAAATATAAAATATAGAAAACATTTTAGATTTTTGTCATTTTCAATATATTTGTTAAACTTATTTGACAACTCTTGAAAAAAAAATCATGTGATTTATCTCTCCCTTCTCTAGGCATATCTTGGATCTTTTTTTTTCTTTTTAATGTAGGAATCGAGGAGTTTCACCTAGCGGCGCCTTTGGCGCGAGCGTTGCTAACCTTATAACCTACGGGCTAACCCAAACCAGACCATCGAGCCAGACCAAGGTAAGTCCAGGGAAAACGGCTTAGATTTTTGGATGAAAGAGCGGGTGATGGCAACGCTAATTAATTATATCTTCAACCTAACCATCTAATAACAGCATGGGTATTCAAACTCCCAACCAAAACATCATGAAAACTTCCACATTAAATTAAATTATGGCCCCTTGAAGTTGAAGGAAAGTGATATTTTTGAACAAGAGACGCCGCTAAAATGATGCAGACAGTTTCATTTATATAACAACGAATCATTAGTTTAGTAGGTATTTTTCTTTATTAGTTACTACTAGTACTGTTCTATAAGTGTAGTCTATTATAACTAAAATTTAGGGAAATTTTATATACATAAGTAATATTGATAAACGATCATCATAAATTGATGTGATATACATAAATTCATAATAATTTTACTTTATTACTATAAATTATTGTTAATTTTAGCTAGAATTATTATGAATTTGAGTATAATTATTATGAATTTGTGTGTGTCGCCTCAAAATTGTGAGGGTTATTTTTTAAATTTATTTACAAGTGTAGCATTTTTCTAAAATTTATGTATGAAGAATTCATCTCTCACGATGTTTAGATTAAATATTTTAAGATTTGTCAATTATTATTTTTTCTTTAAAGTCAAGCAAATTATCTCCTAAGAGTTGGGTTTAAAATGCTTCTAGGGCATAGGTTGAGCGGTCAGGCAATTGATGTATTAGTATTAGTCTAGTGGGTTGTGAGTTCGATTCTCGTTCTGCGTAGTGAGACGAAGTCTTATACTTGCGATTTACCTTCTCTGACATAATTGAGAACACAAGTATCGAGAATCACGTAAGAACGATCATCCCAAGAGTTGGGTTTAAAATTATTAATAGAGTTAAGTCATTTAGTGACGCCTTGGGTCGTGCCAAACAAAAAGTTTTGGACCCTATGGATCAATTAGTGATGGATCTGTCTCTCTTTACGTAATATATTAAAAAATAAAAAAAATTCTAAATCACTTGATTTACTTAGCCTATGGAGATGTCAAGCCAACCTTTAAAAGAGTTGACATGGTTCTAGTCTATATTACATGGAAACGGAAATGGGAAACATTTCCAATAGGAAACGGAAGCGCATAAACGAACATCATTCTAAAAAAATATATATAAATAGGGTTTGAAACGAGAATGTGAAACGTTTCAGAAATGGAGGAACATTTCCGTTTAACAAATCTAATTAAGTTACTAATTTGATAATAATTCAGTCGCAAAGTTATTTATTTGTGACACTTATAATAGTGATCATCCATATATCTTCACTTATGAACATAAATTTCATACAAAATAACGCAATTTATTGATGATTATAAATTCAAAACAATAAACCAAACAAAGTGATCTAGAATTATAAAAATACAATTGGAAAATATTTTTCTAAATCGAGTCCTAAAACATAGAGGGACAAGGCGATGCCAATGTTTCACTAGAAAATGCAAGCGTGCCCAAAGGTACAGAACAACATCACTTCAATGTTGTAATAAGTGCAAAAAATGTTAGAAGCTGAAGGGCATGAATCTCATCAATTTGGTGTATTTTTTGTCATTTATTAATTAATTTTAGCTAATTAATTAATCAGCCCTACCTGACAGAGACATTAATGCCCTTTGCTGCCAAGTTATTGGACTGTATTATTAGTTTTTATAACAAAAGAGGTTTGTGATTGCTAATTTTTAGATGCCAATTGAATAAACTTTTATTACCCGTAACAGTTTATAAACTAAATGTGAAATAAATTTAACTAAAGATTAACGAACGTATAATAGAAAAGTTTAATTTTTAATAACTAATACAGAGAATATTTTTATTTAGATAGCGTTTATTAAAATCATCAAGATAAGTTTGAAATGTTTTTCGGATCAAGATATAGAATGATCAAGATAAAATTGAGAAATATTCTAATATTTTTATCAAATTATCTATTAATTTTTTTAAAATATACAAGAAAATATATGCGTCATTTTTTTTTATTTGTAAAGTTCAAGATATGCTTATTCGGAAAGGAAGAGAGATAAATATATCTAAAAAATATCAAATAAAAAATTACATGACTTCTTTATATTAAAAAAAGTAAAAATTTGGAATACTTTCTATATTTTATTTTTTCGGTTTATATCTTGGTTACCAAATACTACCTTAACGATTAAAGCAAATTCAGAGACAAAATCTTTTAATATAAAAAAAAAAAACTCATATTTTAAGATTATACTTAATATTTAGCAACAATTAAACTAATAAATTGGAAACCATAATTTGTGTTGATTTGATATGAAATTGGACCTTAATGTTAACAACAATGCGCATATTAAAAAGGGTTGCAAATTGTAAGGTATTGTCATGACAGCCTCCATATGGATTGAAAATAATAGGTAATATTATATGATGGGATGGGTCCCACCTTAAGATTTATTCTATGTGGATTGTATAAAAAATGGAAACACTTCCTAAGTACACCACTTATAAAAAAATTTTAGGTAAATATTATATAAAAGTTGATAATCAAAAGTGTCAGATTTGATCTGTTGCTCGATGTTGATGTGGCAAGCAACAACAAAGAGGGGTATGTGCGAAATAGGGGAGGGGTAATTGGGTTCCACTCCCACCCCTCCTCCATTTCACCCACACCCCCTTTATTGTTGTCCTAAGATGACAATACCATGTTAATATCGGATAATAAATTAAATCCCTCAAAAGTGTAAGCTAGCTTATGAAGTCTAGTTTTATGGGGGTTCATTGAGACTTATTTTATAGATAAAAGAGTTCGGATAAGATATTAGATTTAGCACTAGTATGATGTATGGTATTAATACTAGTATTATTAAGGTACTATTTTAAATTTTATAATAAATATATTTTTAAAAACATGTATAATCATAGTAAAATTTTCAATGAGAATAGCATAAAAGCTAGCCTAACATACAAACTAAACAAAATAGAAAAAATTACACGCAATACCCCTAAAGTTTAAGATAATTTTAAAAATTATCATTGACATTCGAGATAATTTAACAGGTATCCTAGAAATTTAATACCATGTTGCATTTTCCTCTTGTCGAAAGTTAAATATTTATAAATAACCAAAATAACCTTTTATTTATAAAAACTCTATAATACCCCAGATTTTTAAGAAAAATTTGATAACAAAATAAGAATTTCCTCAAATGTGGCCTAAAGGGACATTTTAGTAATTTTGAACCCTTCTCAAGAGTACTATGTTAATTGGGACCATCTTCAAGGAGATTTTCATAATTTTTCCAAGAATTGGAAATTATCAAGAATATTTGAATAATTTTAAGATCCAATAGGGGAAATTCGTTAACATGAAAAACGGTATGATGAAACTTGAAATTAAAGCAGAAAAATGTAATTTTGAAAACCTAAGGTGCTGAAATTCAATTGGAAATTTACCTTAGCCCTATGAGTAATGCAAAATTGCTTTTGCTTATTGGGGTGGAGGCTAATCGGCTTATCCTCCAGTAAGCTCGAGACAAGCGCAACATAGGCCATCCATAACTAATGTTGTAGCACCTTACTTTCCAAGTGTGTCATGGGGAAATTTGAAATATTTTTTTAATAATTACACTTAGATTTAAAGTTTTTCAAAATTCTCTCTTTACGCTTTAACATAACTCTCTTAATAAAATTAAGGTGATAATTAAAAATAATGCATAGAATGTAGTTTGGGTAAATCACAACAAAGGTAAAAAAACTTTGACGTTCTTTTTAATTTGATTACTAAACTTTAATTCCTTGTAAAGTGATAACAAAACTTTAAAATATTTTACAATGTGGTCACTAAAGTGATTTTTTGATAGTTTTTAGTCGAAATTGTTGACGTAGCGATGATGTGGCTATTGCCACGTTAGTAATTTTGGCGAGAAATTGTCCAAAAATCATTTTAGTGACTATATTGCAAAACATGTTAAAGTTTTGTTATCACTTTGTAAGAAATTGAAATTTAGTGATCAAATTGAAAAGGACGTCAAGTTTTGTGACCTTTAGTGTGATTTACTCACGTAGTTTAGATCATAATCTAATAAAGAAATATATAATCCTGAATATGTATACATTCAAAATATAACTTCAAATGTACATCCATAAAATATACATCACTTAAATTAAAAACATAAACTAGATTCAAAATGATGTAAAATTACAAAAGTGTCCATTTCTAGCAAGCTAGCCATTTATCTTCTCTTTGCTTGTGTTGTTACTAACTTATTGGTCATTTGACACATTGAATATACCACATTAAATATTAAATTATTTAGTATGAGCTCAAATATATTTTCGTACATGTTGCATGAGCATGATGTTACTCGATATAGTCAAAGAGGTCAAATATCCAATATTATTAACACTAGTTGGGATGTAGTTACAACGTTTGTCTCATTAATTAATCGCTTTGGAGTTAATCCAAACAATCCTTTAGACTGACTCCCATTTCTCATGGTCAAATGATGACACATATTTGCAATTATTAAGATAGTCACATGCTCAATGCAAATATATATATATATATATTGATGTATCACAAGCAATAATAAATACATGTAACAATGCACATGAAATAAACTAAGTTTTTGAGAAGAACTACTTACATGATTTGCTAACTAATGACCAAAATCCAATTTCTTGATTTGCGTGTTAGCCTTGAACATGTCTAGAATGCTGTTTGAACCTCACATACCCAACAAGTGTCTTTGGCTTCAAAATAATTTTCTAGAATTTTTTTCTCTAATTTTTCTCTTGTTTTTTTTTCTTTTTTATTTTCTTCATAATGCTTCTGGACCATGCACTAGCCACACGCTTCTTTTTTCTAGGGTGTGAAGCCACAAGTTCTATGCTTGGTAGTTTTTAGTCATCTTCTCTAACCTTCTACTTCGTGGTGATGACTGTAACTTGTCTTTTTCTTTTTTCTTATTTTTCCTCTTTCTTCTTCTTTCTTTCTTTTCCTTTCTTGTTCTTGTTTGCCAAAAGGCCATTGGAATGGTATCTTTTCTCCTTGCCAATTGGTTTTTCTAGCAAGGCCCCGATTTTTTGGCGAGCTTATAATAGCTGCAAACCTTCTTTATTTTTTTTTTTCAAATTTCTTCCAAAATCTTCCACACAACCTTCAAAATCAAGTCTCTCTATTAAAAACCTCTCTAAAAATCAATCAAACATAATCAATTTCATACGCCAACTCTCAATCAAAATTTTTTTTTTATAGTCAAATTACATTGTTTACTGCCCAAATCCACCAATTAAAGGCTATTTTCCTCCAAGACTCACCTATAGGCCACATCTAGTCGAGGTTTCCCCAATCCATAGCCCAAATCTTATATCCTCGAAGGTTTGCAGTGTTCACACTCAATCATTTGAAAATTGTAATTTGACCCCTCTACTTCATTTTTATTTCACTTTAGCCCTTGTAAATTTGTCCTTGTGGTTCGGAGAATGTCACTTGGCCCTTTTTCAATATTTGGTTATTAGTTTCATCCCATATACTTTTGAGATTTACACTAGCAGCCTAGTGGTGTTTGAAAAATTACATTAATACCCTAATTTTTACTATTATTGAAATACTCTTGACATGGGAATCTAAATTACCAAAATAGCCTTAGGCCATTTTTATTTTTAGAAAAATCTCCTTATCTTATTTTTTGAATTTTCTTAAAGATTCAGGATAGTATAGGTACACTATTTGCCATCAAAGAAGCATAAAAATGACAAATTTGGAGATAATCAAATGGATGCTTCGAGTATAAATAGGGGTTTCATTTCAAGGGTTTCAAGGGCCAAATTAGGAGGCTTGGGTATGGGGTTTCAGTTCCTAGGGTAGAGAGGATGAGATTGGTTATAGTTGGGAGAATTTTAGAGCTTGTTTGAGTGGGATTCAAGGCTAATCGAAAATCATGAGCTCTTTGGAATTTGTTTGCAGTTTGGAGCTTTTGAGGGTTGGAAAATTAGAAAGATAAAAGGAAGAAGATGAGAAAATAAAAAAAAAAGGCTTTCATAACAATCGGCGGCAATTGAACATCAAAAAAGATATAAAAGAAGGTGTGTGAATGGCACGTGCATACAAGGAAGAAAGAAAGTGGTTGGACGTGTGTAGGAGTGTAGGTAAGGAAAAATTCCAAAAAGAAAGGAAAATTAGGAAAACAATATTCAAGAAAAAATTCAAAAATTTAAAATTAATTTTAGGAAATTTCCTATGGTTAGGTTCATTGATTAAGGATAGCCATGATTCAAGTAAAGTCGAATTAAGCTTAAAACACACTAAGGTGAGCAATTCTCTCCTAAAAATTGGTTTTAAATTTCATGTACATTTTATTCATGACTATAATTTTTATTTTTATTATGCATATAAATACATTTTTGGCATTGAGCATGATTATATATTTGGCAAATGTACATCATGAGTCATTACTAAGTCATGATAGAGATGGGTAAAGGCTTACAAGGTCATTGCATGAGAATTTTTCCCCACCATAAATGGGATCACCCCATGTAACTTGCATCCTAGATTGACTTTGCAAATCGATTACTTAGGGAGTTCATACCTAACAAGTTGACCTCTAAATCCAGGATGATCATGGTCATGTATTATGCATGAAAAATATTTTGAATCTTTACTAAATGGTTTTAGCACCTACCAACTAGTCAACATAGCTAGGTTACCTGACCATCTGTAAGGGAAAAGAAAAAGTGTTTGATTAGACACCTTGTGATATGACTTAGTTATTTTGGAATGCCTCAATGATTTGTAATAGTTCTTTTATTGTATGCCAAACATTCCGAGACCTAGTATTGTTATTTCTTGTTATTTTAAAATATGTGATGTATTAAATCGTTATATTTTAATTATGTAAAATTGTGTATATATATATTTCGTTGAGATCATGAAATTAAGAAGGGAAAAAAAGCAATTTGGGTCTAAGATATATTTAAAAAAATCCCAATTTTTTTTGTAGCAATAGGCTTGGAGGAGTGAAGTGCTACAATTGATATCAGAGAAAACTAGGTAAAAATTTTGAGAACTTATTTGAGGATTTAACTTTTCAAATTTGGGGATTTGCTTACTTTTGGGTGACAAGATGCCACGAAACGATCTTAAGGTTAGCCAACTAATAATAACCCATTAGATTTGTTGGATGTGGGGTAGAGTTATGAATATGGAAGAAGATGAGATAGTTGAGTTCCTAAATGACATAAAGACGTGATACAAGAGTTACCACTCAAAATTGATGACGTACCCCATTTTGTGTTAGATCTCCACGTTGATTATGTTGTAACCCTACTTCCAGGAAACAATGAACCTCTAAGCGAACTAGTTCAATAAGAATACCAACATCAAAACTACATAAAATTCGCTAACATCTTGTCTGAAGAAGTAGCCTTTATGGAACAATAAGCAGTAAAAATGAACAATATCAAGGAACAACCCATGGGCATTGAAGAAGAAGATGAGGAAGAAATGATAGAAATAGAACTTGAACCAAGCTTGATTAAGAGAGGAGAAATAGAAGATGAGAAAAAAAAAATAAAGTCAACCACATTACGGTCATGACCATTGAGAATGGCACCCCTATTATAGGAAAAGCTAAAAAAGATCCAAAGAAAGAACCCAAAGAAGACCTTGAGGAAGAACCTTAAGAAGATCTCGAAGAAGAGCCTATGAAGGACCTTGAGAAAGAATATTTGAAGAAGGTTTTGGAGACTAATCCAAATGAAGATTCTGAATACGAAATAAATGATTTGGTTACTGATATGGATGATGATTAGAGACATGAAGAATTCTGAAACCAAGGCATAGTATTAGCTTGTTTTTGTGAATTAAATAGTCAGAAGCATTTTGAAGTCCAAGGATATGTTTGTAACTAAGACTTTTTCTGAAATGATCTTGTGAATAGAGTCATGTTAGGATTGTCTTTTGTGAAACCAACTAGTTGTACTCTTTCCATGAACATATTTAGATCCCTTTTAATGAAAATGATTCACAAGTTATTTCTAATTAGATTGCATTTCTTATTTAACTTCTAGACAACTTTAATTAGATAAATAATTCCAAATGGTACATACATGACAAAACGAATACATAGAACCAAACCACCCCTAATAGGCATGAAAAGATGGAATGAGAGACAATGAGAGAGTGATACTAGTACTCTGATGATGGGAACAACAATGAAAACAAAAGGAATAATAAAACTCGAGGTCAAATAGAGGATTTAAATGAGGATGAAAATCGAATGGATAGAAGGGAAAAGATTTTTGAAGGGTTATTAACTTATGTGGCAAGATGAGAACTGGAAAACTAAGAAGGCAATACAAATGGGGATGTTATTGTGAACCCAAAGAACAACATGTTGGAGTAATTCCATGTAACATCCAGCATCGAGCGATAGGAAGGACTGGAACAACTTACTCTGATAGGCCTACGCGAATTTCTCAGAGGGTCACCCATCCTTGAGCTTCCCCAGCTCAAGCACGCTTAACCTCGGAGTTCCTTACCTACATTCAGCTCAAAATGTATCCACCTGATGTTGTTTCATTCCTTATTGATCATTGATATATACTACCATTCTCTGAGCTATTGTGGTTTTACATTCTCCCCCCCTTGAGCACATGACGTCCTTGTCATGCGACCTTACAACTGGTCCTAGATCTTCTCCCATTTGGGGGCTACCATCCTAGAAGCCTGCTAGGAGCTGCTTCTTGAACAGGCCCTTAAGCCCCGGCACCACTCCCCGCCCTCATCGGACCGTCTTCACCAAGGGTCGGCTTTGATATCACTTGTAATATCCCGCATCGAGCGATAGGAAGGACCTGAACAACTTACCCTGATGGGCCTACGTGAACTTCCTAGAGGGTCACCCATCCTTAAGCTTCCCCAGTTCAAGCACGCTTAACCCCGGAGTTCCTTGCCTACATTCAGCCCAAAAGGTATCTAGCTGATGTTTTCTTCCTTACTTATCCTCGATATATACTACCATTCTCTGGACTCTTGGGGTATTACATTCCAACCATAACAACTGCCAATTTTGAAGGGAAAGCTTGAGCATGATCCAAGCATAGCGAAATTCTAACTAAAACGAATTGAGAAGTTGCTTAAACATATGAAATGTAGTGACAAGGAAAAAGTGCATTGTGCAATGTTTATGTTGGAGGAAAAAGCAAAGGTTTGTAGGTAAGTTATTGAGCAGACATTGAGGAGACCCTTTGCAAACCAAGGACATTACAAGACAATATAGGTTCTAATTATCACTTAGGATTAATTCAAAGAATATTTAATATTAAGTATTTTTTTGGGAGCTAAAAGAAAAAGAAGAGTTGAGACCATGAGACAAAAGCAAATTGAGAATGTAATTGTTGCATAATATGAAGCTAAGTTCACTTAATTAATCAATATGTGGCAGAAGGCTCACAAATTTGTAACTAGCCTAAGTGTGTTGTGTTTGACTAGTTATAAGGAGCAAAGGTCTTCTAAAAAATTAATCTATGATTAGGCTATTACTAGTTGAGAATGTTAGTGATGTGCCCTAATACAAGATTTAGATGACATCTATTGGGCATAAAACATTTGATGTATCTTTGTATATAACTAATGGCAAGTTTATCTTCATTCATTATTCTTCAATTCTTGTATAAATGAGTTCCTAGATTTTCTATTAAAGATCTCATTGTTAAGAATATATTGATGAAATTATTTAGTAATAGGATTTCTTAAATGTACCTAGTCTTTGGATTTTTCAAATGGGGACTTTGATTAATTAATTATGGATTACCATGTAAGTTTACTACTTTGATAAATACATGATACTAACGATAAAAGGTGGTGAGTCGCATACCACAAAGTTTGTGATGCTTATAGTAAACTTATGAGTGGTTGTTAGTTCAACAATGCCTTGAATGTGATGCTGAAAACAAAGCACATGGGAAAAGTGGATAATGATTTTGTTATCAAGTTGCTATTGTGTAACTGATCCTTTGACTTGAAACAACATAGTTGTCTTGTGTATTGATATATGAGATTTGTTGATGAACAAACTTATCCAATTGTAAGGTGAAAATGTTAATCGTGTGGTCTTATATTGTTGGTATATCGTGTGGTCTTATAATGATAAGAATCATTATCTTCATTATGATGAGGTAAACATCCTATGCAGTCTTATGTTTATGTGATAAGAGAAGTCTTTGGTAAAGGCATGAAGAGTTTTTCGATGTGTCATCTAATCATAATGATTAAGGTCAATCATATAGTTATTAAGTTTGTGAGTTTATCACTCCATGAATTTTGCTTAGTAGGGACGTTATGTGATGAAAGAATTATATTACATGTAATCATCAACTGTAATAGATTCAAAATGAATAGATTTCATTACCACTTAGATTATCCTGATATGTTGTTAGACGTTATTCAAGATCATCAGAATATCTTAAGAAGATGGATAGATTCTTAAGATATGTCGAAGTGTTCAATTAGCATCAAAGGTGTTTGATGTTACTTGATCGCTACTTGGTAATGAAATTTGAAAGTCACACACTGAAAAACAAAGCGTTCAAAATTAGAACTATCTCACTTGTAGTAATGGTGGATCTTGTAAAGTCACTGTTGTGAAAGAATGCCTTGGCAGCTGATAAGCTGCTGAAACAGGTTCAAATAGATACCTTTCAAAGCTATCTCTTAGATGGTTTGTTAGAGTAAATTTAGAGATAAGGATTAATTTAAAATTCCTAAAGTTTAGCCTATGTTTTTGAATTATTTGATTAGTCTTAGCTGCAATTTGTTTTGATAGTTATCTCCTATAGTTGAGGAAGTATTTGAATAGATTGTTAGATAAGGATGACTTGTATATTTAAACAATCTATTAAACTCAATAAGTGATGTGATCTTCTTTCATTCCTATTTGTTCTACTATTTGTTTCTAAGCTCTATCCTTCATGAAACCAACAAATTGGTATCAGAGCCAATATTCTTGAGAAGCCTGTGAGATTGAGAGAGAGTTTGATACGATCAAACTGTTTTTCATTAGTTTTTTCTTGATTAGCCTAATCATCATGCAATCCAAAGCACTATTCACTGCTATAGCACCGTCGGTGTTTCAAGGAACAAACTATCAGATTTAGGCTATTAGGATGGAGGCTTTTCTAGATGCAAATGATATCTGGGAGGTGGTTGAGGAAGTTTATGAAGTTCCTCCATTACCGGACAATCCTATAGTTGCACAACTTAGGAATCACAAGGAGAAAAAGCAGAAGAAAGCAAAGGCAAAGTCGTGTCTATTCTCTGTTGTTTCCCCAGCAGTTTTCACAAGAATCATGACTCTGAAGACAGCAAAAGAAATCTAGGATTTTCTCAAGAAGGAGTATGAAGGAGATGAGAAGAACAAGGGGATGCAGATGCTGAATTTAATCAGAGACTTTGAGCTGCAATGAATGAAGGAATCAAAGACCATTCAAGAGTACTCTGATAGACTTCTAGAGATTGCAAACAAAGTGAGATTATTGGGAGTAGAATTTGCAGACACAAGGCTTGTCCAAAAGTTGCTGGTTTCAGTCCCTGAAAGGTTTGAGACAACAATTTTAGCCTTAGAAAATACAAAGGATCTGTCAAAGTTAACCTTAGCAGAACTCTTGAGTGCTTTTCAAGCACAAGAGCAAAGAAGATCTATGAGACAGGAAGGAACTATAGAGGGAGCAATGTATGTAAAGTCTCAACAAAAACACAGTGACAAAGGAAAGAAGCAAGGGAAGAAAGAAGCTGATGCAGCTAATGGGAAAACAAGTAGCAGTGGGAAGAAGGAGTATCCTCCATGCCAACACTGTGGAAAGAAGGGTCATCCGCCATATAGATGTTGGAAACAGCCGGATTTGCAGTGCCACAAGTGTAAACAATTAGGGTATATTGCAAAGTTTTGCAAGAATAAGTCTCAACAAGTTGTAAAAGCAAAGGTAGCAGACCAACAACAGGAGGAGCAACTATTTGTTGCAGCATGTTTTACAACAAGAAGTCCGGATGAAAGTTGGTTGGTTGATAGTGTTTGTTCAAATCATATGACAAGCAACCATGAGTTTTTCAAGGTGCTTGACAAATTTGAGTCTACCAAAGTCAAAATTGGGAATGGTGATTATATGGAAATCAAGGAAGAAGTCACTATAGCCTTAGAAACTAGTACAGGTACAAAAATGATCTCAAATGTTCTTTATGTACCTGATGTGAGCCATAATCTACTAAGTGTTGGTTAGCTACTTGAAAAAGGCTTTAAGGTTTTATTTGAAGACAAGATGTGTTTAATACTTGATGCTAAGGGGCAAAAATTATTCAGAGTAAAGATGAGAGGTAAATGCTTTCCTTTAAATCCATTGAATGATGTGCAAGTGGCTCAAATAGCCACAATCAACGCTACTGAATTATGGGATAAAAGGTTGGGGCACTACCATCATGAAGCTGTGTTTCAAATAAGCAAAAAGAATTTGGTATAAGGTCTGCCACTATTAGATAAAGAGTTGGCAGTTTGTAAGGCTTGCCATTATGGGAAGCAAACAAGACTTCCATTCAAGGCAGCCTCGTGGAGAGCAAAACAGAGATTGCAACTCGTCCACACTGATCTCAGTAGACCAAAACCAGAGGTATCTCTACATGGAAGCAGGTATTACATTGTGTTCATAGATGATTTAACTAGATTTAGTTGGATTTATTTTATGAAATTCAAGTCTGAGGTAGCTGGTATTTTCTGGAGATTTAAGACATGGATAGAGAATCAAAGTGGGTGTAAAATTCAGATGCTAAGGTCTGATAATGGGACTGAGTATACTTCAGACCAATTCAATAAATTTTGTGAAGCAGCTGGCATTGAACATCAGCTCACTACACCTTATTCTCCACAACAAAATGGTGTAAGTGAGAGGAAGAACAGAACAATCATCAACATGGCTCGGTATTTAATGCATCAGAAAGGATTACCAAAGAAATTTTGGGCTGAAACAGCTAGCACTTCAGTGTTTTTGCTGAATAGACTTCCTACTTAGGCTATGCAAGGGAGAACACCTTTTAAGGCCTGGTACGGTTATAAACCTCATTTGCAAAACCTAAAAGTGTTTGGATGTGTTTGTTTCTCTTATATTCAACAGGTTAAAAGGGACAAGCTTGATAGGAGGGCTGAACTAGGCATTCTCATTGGGTACAACAATGTTTCCAAAGCATATAGGGTGTACCAGTCTCAAACAAACAAAATTGAGGTGACGAGAGATGTGCAATTTAAAGAGAATCAACAGTGGAACTGGAATGTAGAAGAAGGAAAGAATTTTACAACACCTCTATCAAGTGAACAACCATTAATGGAAGATGAAAACATTGATGATTTTCCTGTTAAAGGTACAAGAATGCTGTCAAATATTTATCAACGTTGCAATTTATCCTTGTTAGAGACTGAAAGCTTTCATGAAGCCAAGAAAGATTCTCACTAGATGATTGCAATGGAGGAGGAGCTTAGTATGATTGAGAAAAACAACACTTGGGAGTTAGTTGACAGACCAAATGATAGGAAGATTATTGGAGTTAGATGGGTGTTTAGAACAAAGTTGAATCCTGATGGCTCGATCAACAAGCACAAGGCTAGATTGGTGGTGAAAGGCTATGCACAAGTGGTTGGAATGGACTACTTTGAAACTTATGCACCAGTGGCTCGTTTAGATACAATCAGGTTGGTGTTTTCCATTGCAGCTAAAAAAAAATGGAAGATATTTCAGCTTGACGTCAAATCAGCCTTCTTAAATAGCTATCTAAAGGAGGAGATTTTTATTGAGTAACCGGAAGGATTTGTTGTTGAGGGACATGAGAATAAGGTGTACTTGCTTAAGAAAGCTTTATATGGATTGAAGTAGGCTCCAAGAGCCTGGAATGCAAGTATTGATGAGCATCTCCTAAGTTTGGGATTTAATAGAAGTTTGAGTGAACCTACTCTCTATACTAAGCACTCTACTACAAATTCCTTGATTGTCTCACTCTATGTAGATGATCTCCTAGTAATTGGAAGCAAACTCAAGGAGACAGATCAGTTCAAGTTGGAGTTGATGAGGGTATTTGAGATGATCGATTTAGGAGAGATGTCTTATGTCCTTGGCATGGAAATCTAGAAATTCCAAGATGGTATCTTCATTCATCAGCTAAAATATGCCAAGGAGATTCTCAAAAAATTTCAGATGGAGAAATGCAAACCTATGAGTACACCTATGGAGTAAAAGGCCAGATTATGCAAAGAAGATGGGACTGAAAGAGCTGATGAAGCCGTTTACAGGAGCCTTATGGGCTGTCTAATGTACCTTACAACTACAAGACCTGACATTCTTCAAGCTATAAGTATGTTTTCAAGATTTTTACATTGTGCTTCTTTAGAACACTATAAGGTTGCAAAAAGAGTGTTGAGGTATATTAAAGGAACACTTGATTATGGTGTTTTGTTTTATGAGACAGAGGAATGCAGGGTTTATGGTTTTTCTGACAATGATTGGGGTGGATCATTGGATGATATGAAGAGTACTTAGGCTATTGTTTTACAATTGGCTCGGGGGTATTCTCTTGGAGCTTTAAAAAGCAAGAAATCGTAGCTTAATCCATGGAAGAAACAGAGTTCATTGTTGCTACAGCAATAGTGAATCAAGCATTGTGGCTAAAGAAATTGCTAACTGTAACGCCCCGCTTTTCGGGCACATTATAAATTGGGACAATTCCAGGATAATAATTTTTTTTTTAAAATACTAAAGCTAAACCACATCATTCCTCAAGTCTGTCCCAGAATTCCCATCTATTAATCTCGAAGAGAATCACTATATACATCAAATGCGAAAACAATGATCAAAACCTGATATCTTAACATTAATCATAAATAAATTCTTACATCTTCAACATTCCTCAAAACGTACAGAATCTAAAGTAGCAAAACTTAAATACAGGGGCTACATTACATACATTTAATTTCTCATGCACTCTGCTAAGTGTCATTTCGTGCCTCATTTATTCTTGTATCTGCTACAGTCTCCGCCTGGAACGTTTGAATATTCCAAGGGCAAAGCCCAAGTTAGATGATGAACCATCTAAGTAAGGGTACATAATGCTATGTCATGAGTGTATGCAATATCTTTCATCGTAGGTGTCAACTGCACCCCTCATGCTACCTATCATTTTAGCGACCATTATCCCGAAATTCCTTAAGACCTTATCTAGTGTGAGATATCTACACTAGAAAATAAATACAAAGCGGAAGCTGAATCGAACCTGCTCATGATAATGCATATAATAATAACTAGACATGACATTCATTACAAAGTTAATTCATAAGCGTCTGACGATAAATACAATGTACATAATTCTTAAATTACTCATATTATAACATAACATGGTACATTTACTTGCTTCTTGACATCTCGCGTCACTACACATCACTAATCTCGGAATCATCTCTGCAAGTCCCGACTGGAACGTTGAATGTTCTAGGGGCGAACCCAAGTTAGATGATGAACCATCTAAGTAAGGGTACATAATGCTATGTCATGAGTGTATGCAATGTCTTTCATCGTAGGTGTCAACTGCACCCCTCATGCTACATACCATTTTAGCGGCCACCTCTTTCGAAGTCGGGGTGTATGAGTGCACCCTTGGTAAGGTAGCGATGTCAGTTCGTACTCCCTACGGCCTCATATGCGTGTGATCGATGATATCAACGTGTATTTATGCATTTCATAGTCATGTATGCAGTCTACGTGATGGATACATATCAAGGCATGCCAATTTGATGAAAACATTTTCGAGGAAGTATCACTTACCTTCTCAAACTTATCGAGCTACCTCGATATTCGCGTATTGCCTCTTGTATCGCCTCAATTTGCGTGCCATCCTCAAAATTTGCACAAGTCTCTTCAATTCAACCTTAAAGCATCCTAATCACCATAATTATTTAAATAAACATTAAAACCTATTTTTCCATAATTTCTGGCATTTTCTTTAATTTTCTTTCTATTTCTTTCTAATTTTCCTCAATAAATCCAAACTAAATATTTCTAAAATATTTTCTTAAATTTCTCTCTACGAAAATTTATAAAATAATATTTCTGAATTTTTAGAATTTTCTAAGAAATTTTACTTACCTTTACTTAGCTTCCTCAGCTTCCTCGATATGCGTGCCATATTCTCGAAATGCGTATTCGGACAATTTTTCTCGCCCAAAATCTCTGAGATATTACCGAAATATAGTTTCCTATCTTTTGGAATTTTCTAGGATTTTTTCCATTATTTTCCTATTTTTTTCTTCTTTTTCTTTCTTTTCTTTTCTTTTCTTTTTTTTTTAATTTCTTTTCCCTCTCCCTCCACTTCATCTTCTTCCTTGCGCCTCCCCTGTTCCCGCGCTTGCAACTCCTTCTTTCCTTTTTCTTTCTTTCTTCTTCTTCTTTCTTCTTTCCTTCTTCTCCTTCCTTGTTTTCTTCTTCTTCTTCTCTTATCTTCTCTTCTTCCCTTGCAACTTACTCGTGCGCCAGCCATGTACACCCACGGCCGAGCTTCGCTAGCCATCGCGGCCGCCTTTGCCGTGCATCGCGGCTGCCACCACCGGCTTCTTGCATCGCCGCACCTCACACCGCCGCGAGCTGCTGCTCGCGGCCATGGCTGTTACCGCGAGCTTGCGGCCAGCTCCGCCATGAGCCGCTGCCAGCTCCATCGTGAGCCTTCATCGCCGACTGTGCCATCCCCAACCTCGACTGCCTCTGTTGCGATCGCCTGCTCGCTGCCCACTACCTCTGGCCGCGGCTGCCATGGCCGAAACTCGGCCTTGCTTCAATGCTCTCTCTCTCTCTCTCTCTCTCTCTCCTTCTTTCTAGAGCTCCTTGGTGCTTCTCCATCGCTCAAATCACTGCTTATTTATAGGCGGTGGCTTCACATAAATATCACTGTTACAAGCTTGCCCATCACGCACATCATTTAATGTGAAAATCTCCACAAATCCTGCTGCGATATCCTTAAATCTTGCTGCCACATTCTCCCTATTTTGCGGCCAAAATCTCGGCCATTAAAGCTTCACAGAAGCTTCGCGAAGCCATTACATTTGCATCATGGGCAGCCTCACACCACGCACAACACGTTTTATACATATATATATAACTACATTAATATATATATATATAGAAAATTAATTTAAAAATTATACATTAAACCCTAAATTTCATCGTTATTACACTAGTGCATATCTCTAATTGAAGATTCGACCTTGAACCTCAAATTAATTTGCATTATAATACTGAAATTCCATAATTAATAATCCAAATCTTAGCTGAAAATGACAATTTCGCCCCAGTGTCCTCATCGGGCTATTGTTTAATCCCGAAACTATTAAAGGGTTGCTCATTACGCAAAACCGGAGCCCCCCCAGGGTTCTGTTGATTTTTTGGGAGCCTCCTATAACGATTCAGTTTTACAGCCTAAACGATAGCTGTATTTTTGTTGTACCAAAAACTGTTCCGAATTCGATTTCTTTCGATACCATAAATCCTATCTCGATACGCTCGTTAAGACCATATAATTTTCCTTAGACAATTTCACTCTGAGGCATTCCCTTCAATTGATTCGGTACCTGTAATTGCTATAAAATCAATTTTTCGGTATTCTAAACTCATTGAAATTACGTGGCAATCTTATCTAAACATGGGGTATTACACTAACTGATTTAAACTTGGAGCAAGAAGGAAGTATAAAGTTGTTTGTGGACAATCAAGCAGTCATAGCTATCTCAAATAACTCGATATTTCACAACAAAACTAAGCACTTCAACATTAAATTATTTTTTCTTAGAGAAGTGCAGCAAAAAGGTGAAGTCAAGCTATTATATTGCAAAATAGAGGATCAACTAGCTGATTTATTCACCAAGGCTCTACCTAAGGCTAAGTTTGAACAGTTAAGATCGAGATTGGGAGTGTGTTCAACAACCGATGCAAGGAGGAATGTTGTGAAAGAATGCCTCGACAGCTAATAAGCTGTTGAAATAGGTTCAAATAGATAGCTTTCAAAGCTATCTCTTAGATGGTTTGTTAGAATAAATTTAGAGATAAGGATTAATTTAAAATTCCTAAAGTTTAGCCCATGTTTTTAAATTATTTGATTAGTCTTAGCTGCAGTTTGTTTTGATAGTTATCTCCTATAGTTGAGGAAGTATTTGAATAGATTGTTAGATAAGGATGACTTGTGTATTTAAACAATCTATTAAACTCAATAAGTGATGTGATCTTCTTCCATTCCTATATGTTCTACTATCTGTTTCTAAGCTCTATCCTTCACGAAACCAACAGTCACTGAGAGTTAATGATGGTATTCATTAAGTGTTAATAGATCACATGCATTATATGAAGGCCAAACAACATGCAAACAAAATTGTCAATTGTTTTCAACAGTCGATCGATGGTTTCTCTAAAAGTTGGGACAATTGTCGATCGTTCAACAAAAAATGTTGATTGGTTCTATTTGTTAGATTGTGTGCAGAAGCTTTGGGAAAAAAACTAGTTTTGCCACTCACCAGTAATATTATTTCCTATTATTTTGAAATATGTGATGTATTAAATTACTTTTTTAATTATGTTGTTTAGGTTACCATTCATATTATTTTGAATTACCTATTTTATATATATATATATATATATTTTGTTGAGATCATGAAATTATGAATGGTAAAAAGGGAAATTCAGGTCTAAGATATATTTTAAAAAAATTCCATTTTTTTTGTGACAACACACTTAGAGGAGCGGGATGTTACAAAACTACTTTCACATTGACCTTGAGGTATATACAAAAATCAATTGTATTTTTCACAAAATTGAAAGATGAAACAATTTTGTGGAATTTCATATACCATTATCTAGAAGTCCACTTTAGGTATTAAATGGCCTTTTTCTATCGATAAACCATATGTTTCTATCATTAGCTCAAAACCTTCAAGTTGTTACATGTATTCTCTTACTTAGAAAGATCCTAATTTAGAAACACTATCTTCACATCCATTTGATGGAGCTCTAGATCATAGTGTGCAATCAAAAGAATCTTTAGAAGATATAGGAGAAAATATGTCCATCTAATTAATGTTCTCTTTGTGTATACTTTTTAGGAACTAGTTTAGCTTTAAACCTTTCAATGATACCTTTGGAATCCACTTAATTTGGCTTTAAATATTCATTTACATTCAATGGGTTTAAAACCTTTTGAAAGCTCAAGAAACTCCCAAATGCAACTATAAATCATGGCTTGAATTTCTTGCTTCATCGCCTTTTGTCATTTATGTGATGTTAAGCTAGCAGTGTCTCCTTGTAAGTCACGGGATCAGTAATTTCCTCAATGTCATAATCACACTCATCTAAATAAATCACTTAGTCACCAAGTATAGTAAACCTCATCTTGTGTTGTGATGGAACTTCTTGTACAGGTGAACGTTTTTCAATGAAAGAAAGAGCATCTATAACTGTATTATTTGCAACTACTATCTATGTAGATGGACCAACAATTATCGCATGCACAATGGGAACCACAATTGTACCTGATTAAACTATACCACCATGTTCATGCCAACATTCACAACTATCAATGTCATGCCCCAAAAATCAATGTTTTAAAAACTGGACCGGAGAGCGAATCGGCCTATTAATTGAGTCACGGGTCAGTTGGTCCAACCGGTTAGACTGGATGGTCCGACCGGATAATGTCATATATATATATTTTATAATTAAATAATATATATATTAAATATATATTTTAATATATATTTGAAATACTAATATTCTATATGTTATTATGAGAAATGTTATTGTTAACTAATATAACTAATATTTTATATATATGTTATTAAAAAATTAATTAATAATTAAAAATTTAAAAATAAGTGAGATGGTGAAAAAAATCGGGGTCAACCCAGTTTCCGGTTCACCAATCCGATCAGATTTTGACCGGGTTGAAGAAGATTTGATTTTTTAAGTCAAATCGAATTGGATAGCCTGTCGGTTCCCGATTAAACCGATCCGACCGGTTGGTCCGGTCCGGTTTTTAAAACAATGCCAAAAACTTAACATTAATTAACTTAACAATTCTTATGTCAATTTTAAGACAGTAAAATCTATAACATTTAGAGCTCTCTGAGTAACCAATGAAAATAACGAGTATGGTTCCTTTTAGTAGGGTTATAGCTAGGTTCTAACTTCAAGTAGACAATCCCAAACTTGGAAATGATTCAAGCTAGGTTTCCCTCATGTCCAAAGTTTAAAAAAAGTTTCAGGAATAACTTTAATGGGTATTCAGTTTAGAATATACAAGACTATTTTAAAAGTTTCTCCCCACAGGAATGTAAGAAAATTGACTTTACTTATCATACTCCTAATCATATCTTCTAGAGTGTAATTTAGTCGCTTAGCCACACCATTCTATTCAGTGGTTCTTAGCATTGTATATACAATAACTTTGTAAGTACTCAACAAATGACCCTTAGATTAGTTAACATGTGTATCTTTGTTATAGTAGTCACCCTTATATCTAGACCTAACAACTTTGATTAATTTTTCTAATTTTCTTTCAACTTCAATTTTATAAATTTTGAAATTTTAAAGCGCTTCAAATTTATTATTAATTAAATACAGATATCCATACCTAGAGTGGTTATGAATAAATGTTATAAAATATATTTTATCACACAAGTAGGTGTCAATGATCTATAGATAATAATATGAATTAATTATAAAAGCTCATTACTGTGTGTTGATTCATACCTTCTAGTTTTAGTCAATTTACCCTTTATGCAATCAACACAAGTTTTAAAATCAACAAAATTCAAAGTGGAAAGAATTTCATTTTTAATAAATTTTTCAATAATTTATTTCAAATATGGCCAAGTCTTTTTATACCACAATATAGAAAGACTTTTCTTATTAAAATTCTTTTGGTCTCAGCCCTTTCAATGACCATGAAACATTAATAGATGCCAAAGTAAATCTATATAGGTGGTCAATTAGGGTACATTAATCAATCAAATAAGAACCAAAGACCAAGTCACCTTTTCCATTGCCAAAATTCATAAATAAGTACTATTGTAGTCAAAACTAGAACTAAATTTCGTTTAAACCAATTTGGAAATTTAAAACAATTGTTCTATTAATTCAACCCTAACTTTGACACCATTTCCCATGCAGACATTGATTTCATCATCATTTGACTTGCGTTTGTTCTTATCCTTTACAAGAAAATAACAAAATGAATAGATGAATCACTATCAAACTATATATCATGAATTTGGTGAAACATTTATTAAAGATTATTCAAAACAAACATAAGCTAATAAATTACCTTTCTTATCTTTCTTCCATAACCAATTTTTATATTTAGCACATTACCTTTTTTTTTTTTTTTTTTTTATGACCATCTGCATTGCAAAACGAACATTTAAACTCTTTCTTAATGTTAGGTTTAGGACTCCTAGGATTGTTATTGTTTTTAAATTTTCCTTGATTATATTCTTTCTTCTTATTTTTATCATTAGACCATTTCTTTTTCTTATGGTGATTGAATTTTCCGGTAGGCTAAAGAACCAAAATTCAAACTTTCCATATTATCTAAATACATCTTAATGTACCAAAAAATTAATTTATAACCCTCAAAAGTACCAAATAAATGTTTTCTAGACATAGACAAATTACAAAAATATACCAAAAAATAGTTGCGGGGGAGTGAAGAAAAATGGAACAAAAACCATTGAAAGCGTGGCAACAGTGTCACAATGCGCCCCCAGGTGCCACCAGTGCGCGTGGGAACTTAATTAGTTGCTCTTATGGCCACAGAGGTTTCTTCAACTTCTGGTGGGTCGACTCGCAACGTAGAAGTTTCAGAAAAACAAGATTAAACTTCGGGAAATCTATGATTTGCCTAATGCAAATATCACATCGAAACAACTCTTGTCTTTTTGGACCGATTATAAGTAAGAATTATCTAATAGATCACATGATAATTGATAGAAAATATCTCATTGGATGAATTGGTAACAATTATTTGATATCTTGTCAGATAATTGATATAAATATTATGTTATTTATCTGATGAAATAATCAAATCAAATATCATATATGATAATATTAATTTGATGTGTTAATTAAATAATTTAATAAGATAATTAATTATTTTAAAATTCTATTTGATTTAAAAAATGTGGATAACTTCTAAAGAGTATTGATGGAAGGCTACTTCTACTATTGTAAATTAAGGGTCTAGTCCTCTATTTATCCAATACAGAAAAGTAATTATATTTATATTTTTAAGTTTATCATTAAAGTTGGCATGAAAGGGGAGAAACTAGATTTCAGAAATTTCATCATCAACTAGTAATCCTCTTATGGTCTAAAGTTCTAATGGATTTGAGTACGCGTTTATTTATCTCATTAGGTCATTTGCATGAGTTTTTTTGACCAATAAGTATGATGTATAATTGTTTATTATTATTTAAACAAGCAATATTATGACTTACATTATCAACTTTTTATATGAAAAATTGAGGGGGGGGGGAAACCAAGATAATTGAACTGGTTAGGTGGTTAAAATTGCTAGTCATAGTAACCAAAAAAAAACCAAAATCGAGATGAAGACCCAATTTTTCTCACATGTTAGGGTGTTTTGATTGAAGAAACCTAACCCTAAACTAATTTAAGACATTGAGAGACTTGAATCAGAATTCATGGCACATAGAAAATAGATTATTTACTTGAAAAAGGAAAAACAAAATGCTATGAATTTATGGCAGTGAAACTCGCTATACTAAAAATAGATTATTGGGTTATATATTTGGTATTAACCCGCTCTAATACTATTTGTTGGAAGTATTCTATTATGCTATACTAAAAATAAAATGTACAATCAAAAGAGAGTTAAAGAAGTACTGAAATTTGCAGCCATATGAATTTTTCTTTTGGCTAGTTTTTGGTAGCCAATGATATATATATCGAAACAGGACAAGCAAATTCACCTGTTCTGACTAGGTGGTCCTTTTCCTTCTCAAATATCTATATGGTAGTACTTAATGGAGCAAACTACTATACTTTTATATTTATATAGAAAATTGTATTATGGATGGGAGAGATGAACTTAATCCTAGGTTTCTCTAGGAAACTCTCCATCAAGCGACCCAATAGCTTATGGCCTCTCTACACATTTTTGCATCACATAAATAAATGTTGAAAAGGACCAAGGCCACAAACCCTAATTAGATCATTCTAAATACAGTTTTACAAATTTTATCAACTCGTTTTTCACAACCCGAAATTCTAATTAGTGGTGATCCTTTTACACAAAAATTTTAAAATGTTCTAGGTGTTTTATTGTTTGATAATTGCGTCATTAGAGTTTAACCAACTAGTTATCTAGAATGAATTGTGAGGTTTTTTTGGTTTTGTCCATCTAAAAACTAGGTTTATTAGGGTTTATAGTTTATTTTCGAGAAAAACTATGTTTAGTGAATTATTCTATTGTTGTGAAATTGTGGATATAGATTTTATTTTAAGGATGTAATTATTTTTTACCTAAAGATATAATTTCTCCTTAGTTTAACCTTTTACTAATTTTATTTTGAATTACACGATAAGACAATTAGAACTTGTATTAGCAATATGAAAATAATCTTTTATTTTAATTTTGAAAAAAACAAACATTTTAAATAAAAATGAAATTTTATTGAACAACAATATATAAAATAATATTTATTATATAACTCAAAATATTGCATGGTTAAATCTCAATATGTGTATGCAAAGTATGAGTATAATTAGATACTAGATCATACAAAAAAAAAAGATAATATTAGAAACGAGATTATATGTAACAAAGCCAAAATAGAGATGATTAAAAATAAGATGTGAAAGATACAATTGAAATGCTTCTTATATGTGATAAGGAGACCAGTAAACATACTTAATTTAGAACAAATGGTTGAAATGGCTGAAGTTAATTTGTATGTATATAGCAAAAGAGATAGAAGAAAATTTAGTACAAAATCTTTAATTATGATAAAAAATCTAACAGATTTAGAGTTGAAGTTATCATGGATAGAGATGGTTGGAGGGTTAAAATTTATCTAAACGAGCCCATTTGTTGTTGTTGTTGTTATTGTTTAAAATTATAAAATAAATTACATTCATGCTCTTCTAGGATACTAAATAAAAGCAAAATATTACTATTAAAAAAAATAAAAGTTCGGTCTAACATTTGAAAGTCAAATAAAGTTCAATTTCTTCTTCTTCTTTTTTTTTTTTATATTTGTAAGTTAACCCTATCATCAGACATATTTAAGTTTTTCTTTTTTAATAAATAAAAATAAAAATTAAAAACTAAGAAATATAAAGAAAAAATTAAAAGCTAAATGGACCCTCAAATCTGAAAAGTATATGCTTCTAAAAGAAAGTTAAGGGTACTTCCCACCAAAGTAGGGTTGGCCATACCCTTAGCGGAACATATTCTTTTGCAAGTCTTGTTGGAAGATAGTGAGTGTGTGTGTCTATCTATCTATCCATATATATATATATATATGTGTGTGTGTGTGTGTGTGTATAATGTGTGTGTGTATACATAATCGATCTCAATGCTAATTAAACAAATCAAATAAAAACAATCAATTCTTTAGCCTAATTAAACAAATGGCTCTACGTACCAAATTTCCCCACTTTTAATTCCTTTTTGTCTTCTCTTCTCTCATTTTGCTAAGCTTTTGATCAAATGATTGTGTGTAGATTCAATCATCACTAATTTATTTGAGCACTTACTTAGAATCCAAATTATCCAATTTATAAACTACTCATCACCCAACTAAAAGAAATCTTTGTGTAAGACCATATATAAAAGCAAAGAATTAATATATTTGAAAAAGGGTAGAGGGGTTTGAGTCTTGTTGAGTCACCTTGTTGTTCGGATAATATAGACGAAACAATTATATATATATATATATTACCAAAACAATTATATATATATAGTCACCTTGGGTTTAACTATTGAATAATCGATATTACCAAAACAATCTTGAGACTTGATCTGTTGTAAATTGAGCCTCCACTTCATACTCTTTTCTAATTATATATATATAGAGAGAGGGAGAGAGAGAGAGAGAGAGAGAGATAAAAAAGTTTAATGTTACACTACAAACAAAGCATAAAACTTTGAACTTAGCACCCTTTTGAAGCAAATGGAAGAAGTGGAAAAGCCATAGCTTGTTATTATATGGTCCATAATCCTATTAACAAAACAAGCTTGTTCCCTCTCGAAACAAAGCACATTGGAGAGTTTAATTTATTGGTGCCTCCCTATCTAATAATTAATAATTTCTCAAACAAGCAAACTCATTGTATAATGATACTCTATAATATTGTTATATTTTATGTCATATTAATATAAATATATATATATATATTAATATAAAGTGTCAGTCAAAATATTAAACTTGAAAATTTAAATAACACATGCAATGCTAAAATTATAGTAAAATTTTATGGATATGAAAACGTCATTATCCCATCATCTTGTGGTTATTTTTTTTTATATAAAAATTCACTACAAATTTATAAAAAAAAAAGTTAAAATGGATTTTAGTAGGCATAGGCCTCCACTAAATAAAGACAAAGCCTTGAATATAAAGAAAGCTAAAAACAAGGGCTAGGTTTCTTCCCATGGTGGAGCTTTGTGCAACCCCAAAAAGAAAATTCTTATTCTTTGATGCCCTCTTCCACATCTCTCCTACCCCATCTTTTTAGGGAATAAAGCTAATAAATAAAGGATGAAGAATAAAGTTTTCCAGATATATTCTTCTTCGAGGGACAACGAAGATTATATGTAAACGGCACATGAACATGCAAGAACATGGGGTACAGATGTTTCCAAGCCACTGAGGAATTTCTTCATAGGTTAACAACAATTTGGTCAAAGGTTGTTGGCAACCTTTATACTAACAATGAGAATCCAATGATGAATGGATTATGTGTCCCGTCACAATTTAATTTTACATAAATGATATGTTATTGTAATAAAAAAGAATATATTATTTTAATGAAACGTAAAATTAATTACTTTGTCTTGTAGGATATGAGTTCAGATTTAAATAGTATTTTTTTTTTTTAATGAAAACTTGTGATTTGATAAGTAATTTCAAATCCAATTCAAAACCACTAAAGAATAAGTGATTCAAGTCAATTTTAACCACTTGAATTATATTGCATTTTCACAACAGAATCTTAGACTAATAATCTATGAAAAAGATGTTACTTTCTCTCGCAACCCACTAGCTATTCACTTTCTATTGAATATTTTAGTGAGAATTTGTGATGTATGAGTGATATTAGAATCAACTTAAAATCTATTTTTGCCTGACAAAATAAAAGAAAAACAAAGGATTAACCTAAAACCACTATAAAAGGAATGCCTCAAGTCAATCTCTTAACACTTTTATATGCCCACATATATACTAATATTATATTAATCTCTAATATCATTTTTTAACACATATTCATGTCCTAAAAATAATTATGATTAAGAATAACCCATTCAATAAATAATATTTTTTATGTGTGACACTTCATCTTTTCAACCCATATTAGGCATTTTAGCTGCATTAATAAAGGCAGCCTTATACTTGATCTAAAAACTTGCATTTGCATCTCTATGGAAGTAAAATGCTGATGCTGGAGAGAATGTCACTACTCAAGAGTTTTAATTTATGTTTATAGTGTTTAAGAGACAACGGTCATATTTTTGGTTTTAAAATTGTTTGTTAGGTGAGCAACCATGGTTAGTTTTTCTCTTAATTTCTACATGAAGCCTTGACCAGAGGGAGGATGAGGAAAGGGACTTTCATTTGGACCAATTTGATCATTGAAATTATATCTCAAATGGACCCTTTGTGTTAGTGCCACTTACTTATCCAATGGCTGTCGATTCTTGTTTTTTGTTCTTGTTTTTTTATTTGCATTCTAAAGCAATCATAAATCATATGCTTGCAAGCAGATGCTTGCTAAAAAGATTATGCTTTTCCTGGGCTTTTTATTGGGATTAGAGATTCTCTCCCAAAGCTCCCAAAATATGCACACTTTTCTCTTTCTTGTTCACTTCTTGTTTATTTTTTTATTTAATTTATTCCATCGCCTAATTTATTATTCCTTGGTAAAAGATTTATTAATTGCTTCATCTCTTTGATAATTTAATATTTTAGTCCTTGGTACTACATTACCTATTCATTTATATAATCAAATGGGCAATGTATTTTAAGATTTAAATTTATAATCTTTAAATTATAATTAATTTAATTTTACCATCATAACAAATCGAATTTTCATTTATCACCTGATAAAACTTTATTTGAAATCTTTAATTTATTTACGTGTACATGCATAACACATGGCATATCTCTAGATATCGTTTGTTAAAATGAGTAAAATAAAACTATATCAAGATAATGTTGCAATGCTTAAAAGATCAAGATATAGAAAGATTAAAATAAAATTAAAAAGTATTTCAAGATTTTTATCAAACCTAGAGAACATATGCGTCATTTTATCTTATCTGTAAGGTTCAAAATAAATTTATCTAAAGTGGAAGAGATAAATTTATTTAGAAAGTTTAAAATAAAAAGTAACATGACTTCTTTTCCAAGTTTCACCAGATAAATTTAACAAATATAATGAAAATCACTTTTATCTAAAATACTTTCTATATCCCATTTTTTTAATCTATATATTAATTAACAAACACCACCTTAATATAAAATAAGAATACCCACAAGTTTACTTGATGAAATTAGTTATATAAATTTTAGATTTTTAATTATTTTTATTTATAATCATATTCTAGATGTTGCTATATTCAATTCTCAAAAAAGAAAAAGTGATACAACCTTTGCATTGTGACATATTAATACAATTTAAAAAAATTTAAATGAAAACTTAATTTCAAGATCCTGATTGGTGATCGTAAAAAATAGAAATAAAAATTTAATGGGAAGCATTTGACAATTATAGTTTATTGTTAACTTTTATATTCAAAATTTTTGATAAAATGAATTTTAGTATAGTGATTAAATTGTTTGAGAAATTAGTTATTATTTAAAAATCATGGGTTCAAATCTTTTTAATTATTTTAGTTAATTTTTATTTTTTAATAAGATACATTAAGAATTTTATAAAAATACTTTATTGATAAAACTTCTCATAGTTCAATTAGAATTGGTATTTATGGATACAATTTTTTTAATTATAATATGTGAAAAATATTTTTGAGAAATCAAAATCTTGACACCATGATTCATGAAGAACATTTTGGAGTGGAAAGGAGGACTTGGCAACATCTATAGTCATAAAATTATAATAAAAAACTAAAATTTATTTTCTAAAATTGAACAAAATGTTAGCATCTTAATAGAGCGATTTCGTGAAGTTTTTTTATCTTTTTCAAGCGGATATGAAAGAATTCAAAGCCAACTAGTCGTTACATACATTTCGTTATGAGCCAACTATTAAGTCCTATGCATTTTCATCATCTTTATAATATCTTACTAAAAATTATCCCCTATAATATCATCAACGCTCATTTAAATTTATAAACAATATGATATAAAATTATCAAAATATTAACAGAATTAAATTAAAATTGTAAACCCACAACCTCAAATTCATAAAATAACATCTCTAGCCAGAGTTACTAAACTACCACCTCAAATTATGTTTAATTTTTAGTTTATTTTCAAAGTTCTTATGGTATGCTAAGTTAGGAATTAAGAGGGTATTTTTTTAATATATTTCTTTTCCGGTGGCAATGATTTGCTCATAGAAAATTATTTCTCTTTTGTCTTTTCTTTGGCTTTTAGCGTTTCTTTTTTATTGTCACGTTGGAAAGTTTGCATAAAATGTCTGAATAAGCCAAACACATTCACAGGCATTGCTTAGACTTAAAAAGGCTGTCGTTAGGGTTCTAAGTATAGGATTGATTTGAATTTTATATATAGAATTGGACTTTTATAAATCAAACTCAATTAAATTCGAATTTTATTAAAATAGGTCTCTATTCTAAAATCTATAAATTTATATTAAAACTTATAACATAGAATTATTTGTGGTAGCACCAAAATGTTAAAGAGTTATGGGACCTATTTTAAACATGATTTTTGAAAAACTAGCCAATACAAAAAAATAAATAAATAAATAATGAGGCATAAAGCATATAATAATAAATAATGATACTTTGATATTGTTTATAAAAGCAAGTTAAATTAGATTTCAAAACTTAATGATGATTTCATGGAGACTTGCCTTGATGTTAATTGAATGTCAAAACTCAAGTAAGTTGAAAAAACTCAAATTAAATCGGCACAATCATCAAATTGGCTCAGATTGATTCTTGAATCCACATAGATCTACTATTCATTTAGGGAGTGAATTAGATAACAAGAATTGTATGTTCATCCTAATTGAAGAATATAAATATATTAAATATTATATACATAAAAATAATATTAGGAGTCATGAGTGATGATGATATCATCAATTATGTAGCGTCTCCTTATTGGAGGAAAATAAGTAGACCGTATGTTATTATTTTCTCTGTTTAGTACATCCTCTAATGAGAATGCGATACATAACTGATGATACCGTTATCAGTCACAACTTTTAATATTACTCTTTGCATAATATTTGAAAAAAAAAAAAAAACAATGTACAAGGGATTAAGAGCAAGATAATGATTTCCAATCTAAGTTTAATATTTATTTAGAAAGTGATTTGATAAGCAATAATTGTATGTTCGTCTTAGTTGAAAATGTTTGATACCCTTCTCATGTCAGAAGCAACAGGTTAAAGGTAGGATAATAGCATGATGTTTAAACAAGAAATAATATTATAAGTGTATTCTCAAATTATGCGCAAGAAATTAAGGGTAAGATAATAATTTTCAATCTCACTAAATTATTTGAATTGATAAAATAAAATACATATTTTAACTCTAATTTGACCCCCCCAAAAAAATAAAATAACTATTTTCGCCACTCAATTACATGAGATTGAATCTTCTCAAACTCTTGGAAGCATATCTTTCTAGGGTAAAGTTGAACTCTTAGGGCACAGATCAAATAGTTAGGATTTGTATCGATAGATTATGAGTTTGATTTCTTGTTCTGCAAAATGAGACAAACCATCCACTTATGATTTACCTTATCTGTCAAAATTGAAAGCACGAACAACAGATAACTGTGTAAAGGCAATAATTCCAAATTGAGCCCTATTGAGTTATAACTCCTTATTATGTTATTATTGACTATATAACAAATTTCACATTGGGGAAGGCTTTCCTTTTCTTCGTAAAAGACTAGGAATGGATAGAAACATCTTATCATGGGATTTAGAGGGATTGGAAAAAATACAATATTCCACATTGATAATTCAATCGAATTGATAGCTTGAATAGGTGAAAACCCCTTTGGGTTAACATTCATGGTTGAAAATTTAAATTGAATTATCATTATTCTATAATATTATATCCTTATTATACTTTAGTCACTCTCATATCTTATTAGAATCTCATTAATAATGTCATTAGTTCTCTAATCAATCTTCCTCACAAGAAAGTACTTGTTTTTTTAGTTTTATAGGGTTTCTCTTCTTAATTTTGTCTAGCATGAAAAGAAGTTGAAAGATTGAAGATGATGGAAAAAGAACATAGCCATCTAGGTGAGATCTGAGTCAAAATGTTTGAGATTCTTTTTTTTTGTATTTTAGTTTTTAATTTTGAGTTTTGAATTCATTTTTAATTTTGTATTTTGATTGTTTATTTTGAGATTGTTAAAAATGCGTTCTTTTTATTTGTATCATTTTTCACATTTTTTGAAATTTTGAGCATATTTATGATAAAAATAGTCAAAATAACTTTTTGTTGTTTTGAAATTTCTTTACAATTTTTTTTCTTATTTTCGACAATATATTTTTAAAAATATGAAAATAAACTCATTTTCATTGTTTTGAAAAACTAAAAACGATCTGAAAATAGCAAAGAGATCAAGGCCTTTGCTTTTAAGATTCCTTAATTTGCATTAAGCTTAAATAAGAGGACATTATCCACAGAGTTGCAAAAGAAAAATTAAAATCTAGGGGGATGACTCATGTTATGTAGGTATGAAAAACATAGAAAATGGTTTATTAGGTGGCATTTGATAATTGTAATTTATTTTTTAATTTTTAGGCAAAATTTAAATAAAATAATTCTTGGTGTAGTAGTAAAATTATATAAGAAATTAGTTATTATTTAAAGATCATGAGTTTAATTCTTGTTAATGTAGTTAATTTTTATTTTTTAAGTAAGATATATAAAAGTTATTTTAAGAAAACACTTTATTAACATAATTTCATAATACTAAAATATGGTATTTTCTTATGTAATAATATTAATTATTAATTAATATTAATCAAAATGAACTAGTAGTTAGACTTAGTAGAGCCCATAAAGGGCCCAGGAGACTGACTAGCTGTAGGTACTTTGTATCAGATCAAGTTTGGGTTGGGCCTGACTTTGCACGTTGGGTTTCAAATATTGAGAAAAATAAATTAAAAAATCAACGGCAACCCTATAAAAATCAAAATTACTAAATAATATTTTCAGTTCTTATTCTTACCTATAAATAAAAACTAAACACCAAAAAAAAAAACTTTTATTAATATTTTATTTATAAAAATACATGATTTATTCTAGTCCGTGTAAGTATAGCAAATTAGTTAAATAAGAATAGGATCAAGGGACAACTCTAACGATCTTGTGATCGTATTTTTATTTTTGTCTTCATCCTCGTAACTATGTTTTTAGGATACTTTATTTAACCCTCTATTCCTATATTCATAGAATAATAGATACGTGTTTACTCGATAAATTTTATCATAATAGAAACTTGGATTTAATATCATAAATGTATCTTTTATCCTAAACATCTATATTTAAATATATTACTATTTTTATTAGAGGATAAATTGTACTTGCACCTTTTTATGGTATAGGATATTTGTAATTAGGTGGATTAAAAATAGTTTGGGAGGATTGTGGTTCCTTTTTCTTTCTTTTTTTTTTGTTTTTCTTTTTCCTAGATACCTTGTTACCATGATGTTAAAGAAAAGTTTCGATAAATTGCATTTAGGTCACATATGTTTGAACCATTTGTAACCAGACCTCTTGTAGATTAAAATTAGTTTTAATGGGTATTGTGCTTTCATTTTCTTGTAGAGACTTCTTTTGTATTAACATCACTAAAAAAGTATAGGAATGTAATTTTTTTTCTTTTCATTTTCACTATCGTTGCATCTAAAAGTGAATTAAAGAAAGGTTATGAAGAGAAAGAGAGAAAAATTATGTATATTAATAGAGAGAAAAAAAATCTCAAATGAAATACTTTACACATGTTTTCAAACAAAAGGTTCAATTTCAAATTTTGTTTACATTTATTTTTTCCTTTAACAAAAACTTGTCAACCTTAATTTATTGATTATGATATCTTTTCTCTAGGAAGACAAGTCTTTTCATGTCTTTTTTTTTTCTCCTTTTTAATGTTAAATTTAGATGTTAAATTCTAGATATAGGGAATTCATGTATTTTTTTAAAAAACTATTGGAGCCTTAGTGTAATTCATTATAAATTATTGGGGGTTTTAGCATAATTCATAAAAAATTTAAGGCTTAAGTGAAAACTTAAGTTGTAATGGGTTTTGGTATAATTTACATGAGTCATGGTGTGATATATCAAAAGCTGAGGGCAAGGAACAAAGGCTTAAACTAATATTACATCAAACTTTAGGGGTAGAGAGGAGAATTAAAAAAAATGAAGTTTTGTAGAGCTTTCTTTAGCTACAAGGCCAAGTAGTAGGCGACTAATGGCTTATGATACTTGGGGAGTAAGAAATGGCTAGAGATTGGCTATCATGGGTCTGATAGGCAATAAGTTTGGGTATAAATAGGTTAAGGCTTCGATTAATTAAAAATAAAGATTAATTTGTTTGGGATCCATTTAAAGGGTCTTTATAGAGTAGATCGACAATAGAGATTGAAAATAACATATTAAATTAGAAAGAGAAAAAATTGGGTTGTTTTAAGAGATTTTGTAGTCATTGGAGCACTTATTAGAGTTTGAATTAGTTTAGTAAAATTGAATGGTTGCGATGAAAATCAGATGAGAAAATAGAAGAACATAAGGATAAAAATTAGAAAAAATATAGAAAACTTAAAAAATATTTCTAAAAATTATTTTGAAGTAAAAAACGTGTGTCGGGCAAGTTTAAGATTTGAGAAACATTTTGGACATGTTATTCGTGGTCAACACGCAAATAGAGGAAACAAGTTTTACTTCCTTATAAACCAATCAAGTGAATGGTTCACCCAAAACTCAATTTGTTTCATGTGCATTGTCAATTGTTGTATTTATTACCAATTGTGATGCATCAAAATGTATGTTATTTGCATTAAGCATGTGACTATTTGGCTTTATTGCATGAATGTTATTCTTTTATCATGACAGAAATAGAAAGTTAGTCTAAAGGGTTATTTGTATTAAGGAAATTCTATTTACAGCGAAGATTTTACTCTTTGCAGCCATTCCCCTCCAAAATTTTTCATCATTTTTTAAAAATCCTATTTTACTCTTCTGTCACCCCACCATATCATCTTCTTTCTCTTTTTACTTTGCATAGCACTCTCTCTCTCTCTCATTATACCAGTTTCTTTCTCTCTCACACCCATCTCTCCATCTCTCTCTCTTCTAATGAGCACACACACAAATATGTATATATATATACAAACACACACACAGAAATAATTTATTATAATAAAATAAAATTAAAAAATATAAATAAATAAATTATTTTTAAATATCTGTATTTTAAATAATTATAAATTAACTAATTATAAATTTTTTAATTCATTTTCAATTTTAAATCATCGTGAGTTAAATTTTTGATACTCAAAAAAATTTAAAATTAGTTAGTTTATCTTATTAAATTACTTAAAGATACATATACTTAAAATTAGTTATTCAATCAACTAATTTAATAAGATATATATCTTTAAAAATTAGTTGAATTTATTTAAAGATATATGTATCTTTTTAAAATTAATTTATTAAATAAATTAAAATAATTTATTTTTTTAAAAAAAATAACTAATTTAATTTATTTGAAGATGAATGTATCTTTTTAAAAGAATTAACTAATTTATTTATTAAATAAATTCAACTAATAAGATATATGTATCTTTTTAAAAAGAATTTATTTATTTATATTTTTTTATTTTATTTTATTATAATAAAAAATTAATAAAAAAAATTGAGATCCCCGAAAGCCAGCTTTCAGAGAACGCTGGGTTTTCCAAAAGCTGGATTTCGAGAAACGCAGTGTTGCCCGAAATCCAGCTTTCGGGGAATGCTGGGTTCCTCGAACGGTCGAGGAACCCAACATTCCCCGAAAGCTAGATTTCGGGCAACGCTGCGTTCCCCGAAATCTAGCGTTCGGGGAACCCAACGTTCCCCGAAAGCCAGCTTTCGGGGATTCTAGAATTTTTTTTATTTTAATTAATTTTTTATTATAATAAAATAAAATAAAAAAATAAAAATAAATAAATTCTTTTTAAAAAGATACATATATCTTAGTTGAATTTATTTAATAAATAAATTAGATAATTCTTTTAAAAAGATACACCTATCTTTAAATAAATTAAATTAGTTAATTTTTTTTAAAAAAATTAGTTGAATTTATTTAATAAATTATTTTTAAAAAGATACATATAATAAAAAAAACTTATTATAATAAAAAATTAATTATTTTTTAAAAACTTATTTTATTTTAATTTATTTTATAAATTAATAAACTTATTTTATAATAAAAACTTATTTTATTTTATTATAATTAAAAAAGAAAAACAAAAACCTTCCCAAAAGCCAACTTTCGGAAAACAGTGGCTTTCCCGAAAGCCTTTCGGGAAAGCCACTGTTTTCCGAAAGTTGGCTTTTGGGAAGGTTTTTGTTTTTGTTTTTGTTTTTATTTTTTTTAATTATAATAAAATAAATAAATAAATAAATAATTTTTAAAAAGACACATATATCTTATTAGTTGAATTTATTTAATAAATAAATTAGTTAATTCTTTTTAAAAAATAAATTAGTTGAATTTATTTAATAAATTATTTTTAAAAAGATACATATATCTTTAAATAAATTCAACTAATTTTTAAAGATATATATCTTATTAAATTAGTGGATTGAATAACTAATTTTAAGTATATGTATTTTAAGTAATTTAATAAGATAAATTAACTAATTTTAAATTTTTTTGAGTATAAAAAATTTAACTCACGATGATTTAAAATTTAAAATTAATTAAAAAAATAATAATTAGTTAATTTATAATTATTTAAAATACAGATATTTAAAAATAATTTATTTATTTATATTTTTTAATTTTATTTTATTATAATAAATTATTTCTGTGTGTGTGTTTGTATATATATACATATTTGTGCGTGTGTGCTCATTAGGAGAGAGAGATGGAGAGATGGGTGTGAGAGAGAAAGAAATTGGTATAATGAGAGAGAGATAGAGTGCTATACAGAGTAAAAAGGGAAAGAAGATGATATTGTAGGGTGACAGAAGGGTAAAATAGGATTTTTGAAAAATGATGAAAAATTTTGACGAGAAATGGCTGCAAAGAGTAAAACCTTCGCTATGAATAGAATTTCCCTTTGTATTATCCCTAAAAGCAATGATTGCATCATGACTTGGGGGTTAATTCATTAAATGTTGAAACTTCATGACTAGTTTGAGTCACATCATGCACGAAAATATTTGATCCCTCACCAAATGATTTAATATTTAATACATATATATTCAAACATGTTAGGTGAATAATAAATCAGTAAAAACTGTGACAACCCTACCTTTGGAGACCCTAAGTGTAATATTTTAAGAGCTCAGAGAAGGATAGTATATATTGATGATAAGTAAGGAAGAAAACAACACTAGCTGGATACCTTTTAGACTAAATGTAGGCAAGGAACTCTCGGGTTAAGCGTGCTTGAGTTGGCGAAGCTCAAGGATTGGTGACCCCTTGAAAAGTTCGCGTAGGCCCATCAGGCTAAGTTGTTCCGGTCCTTCCTATCGCTCGATGCGGGATGTTACAGGTAATATCAGAGCTGACCCTCGAGCCTCTGAGCGCGATGGTAGGGCAAACCTCAACGAGAACATTGAGTCCCTAAAGAGGGTGCATGTAGGCACCTTAGGCAAATCCCACATCGGCCATACAAATGGGGGAGATCTAGGACTAGTTATAAGGTCGCATGACGAGGACGTCATGTGCTCAAGGGGGGATAATGTAATACCTCAAGCGCCTAGATAAAGGTATTATATATCGAGGATAAGTAAGGAAGAAAACAACACCACCTGGATACCTTTTGGGCTGAATGTAGGCAATGAACTCTAGGGTTAAATGTGCTTGAGCTGGGGAATCTCAAGGATGAGTGACCCCCTAGGAAGTTCGCGTAGGCCCATTAGGTTAAGTTGTTCCGATCCTTCCTATCGCTTGATGTAGGATGTTACACTAGCCAAGGGAACCAAGGGAGAAATGTCAAAAATGAATAATACATGTTGAAGTCATAATGGAGAATTAGGGCTGGTAATAAACCGAACTACTTGTGAGTTGGCTCAAGACTCGACTCAATAATTGGCTCAATAAGTTAGCTCGTGATACAAATAACTCAAATTTGAGTTCAAATATTTGGCTCATTTAATAAATGAGTCAAACTTGAACTACCATTAGCTCGACTCATTTAGCTCACGAGCCAGCTCGATATACTTATATATATTAATTTTATAAATTTATTAAATAAAAAAATATTTATTACTTAATACTCAATAATATAAATATATACTTAATAATTTTATAAATATATTATTTAAATATAAATAAATAAATATTATATATATCACATATATTATTTAAATATATATATATACATAAAAGTAAGGTGATAGTCAGTTTCGAGCTTAGCCGAGCTAGCTTGTAGTCATCATCGAGTTGACATCGAGTTAAAAAAATCAACTCATATTGAGCTCGAGCCGAGCTATGAGTGTAACGCCCCACTTTTCCCGAGCGTTAAATAACTTAGAAATTTCAGAAATATTTTTTTTTTCAATATAATTAGTTCCCGATAATCCTGATCTACCTTTCAGCATACTAAAGTAATAATCAATAAGCTAAGACAGGTAATCATCATAAATGCGGAAACTTAAAATCGAAACCTGATATGCTACATAATCAATTTCACTTTATAACAGTATAAGAATTCGTACCATACATTAACATCATATCCTCAATACGGAAATACATAAATACATTGTTATATCTCAACTTATTAAAGCATAAGTTAAAACGTATCCGGATAAACAAATTTCTGGAACTTCCTACTGAATCCATCGGCAATGCCATCACGTGCCATCATATCTCAACTTGCTTCTTACCTAAACTACAAGTCTCAACTAGAACGTTGAATGTTCCAGGGACATAACCCATTAGAAGATGAAACTTTTAGTGAGGGTCCAAAACATATATACAGATGCATGATGTAATAACATGAACAACATTTGCCCTTAATGTAACTTTCCATGCCCACCAGCTCGGCACGGAATCCTGGGCAAATCCTGAACCTCTGCAGGATAAGCCTAACGTTATTCCATCATTGCCCTAGGGGAATTACGGCTACATTCTGGGGGTGACACCTCATTTCCAAGCACAAATATCAATATTGCGATAATATCGTGTCATACAATTATCACGACTTTCCATGCAATATGACAAAATGAATCATATCTTTCATAAATATTGTACATAATAAACAATCATATATTTCATAAATATCATGCATAATAAACAATCATACCATATGGGATAGGACAACTCACCTTTGCCCAAAAGATCAAGACACCTCAAAAAGCGCGCACTACCTCGATATGCGTGCCCGTCCTTAATTTTCGTGGCAACTTTCAAAAGTCACATCAATCACATCATCTCAATCACCTCAACCATAAAAATGATATTTAATCACTAAATATCTCAATATTTTAATTTCTTCCTATTTTCCTTTATTTTCTTCCATTTTTCCTTTTAAAAATCTCAATAAATATAATCGAGACTATTTTCTCAAATCTAATTCCACAAAAATTCATAATAGACTATGAACTTCAAGGGAAAAATACTGAACTTACTCAAATGTTGCGTTTTCAAGCAAAACAAGGCTCTTTGATGCTAAAACCAAGACATCGGGAAGTCCAAATCTAAATATTTTTGCACAGGCCTCTAGAGCTTGATTTTAGAGGAATTTAGCAATTTTTTTCATAATTTTTGGAGCATTCACGCATCCTCATGCGCCCCTAGAAATTGGCTCATGGGCACCCACTCGCGGGGCCTAGCTGGCGCGTGTCCCACACGCGCCGGTCTTCTTCAATCTTCAGCTCGCCGAACTGGTGCGTTGTCTTCCGTATAATAGCCATATCTCCCTCATCCGACCTCCGATTGATCCCCCGTTTGAACCTATGGCTTCGTCTTTTCGCTCTCTACAAGATAAACCATAAAATCCCTCAAATCGAGCTATTTTCAATCTGCTCAAGCTTGTTTTCTGGTGAAGCTTTTTTTTCCTATGAGCCTTCATATCTCACTCATCTCTCATCCAAAATGACTCAAATTGCACAGAAATGAATCTTAGGATATGGACAACAAAAGGCCTTTATTCGATTCTCCCAATTGATTCATAAACTCTCGGATATGAGAGTTTAAATTTCTTCTATATTTCAGCATCTCTAAATACCTCTGAAGGGTTGTTCCTCATGAAAAACTGAAACCCATCAAGCTTCCCTTGACGTCCCGGAAGTCTTCTATAACAATTCAGTATTACAGCCTAATTAACAATTGCATTTTAGCTGTACCGAAAATTGTTCCCGATCTCATTTCTTTCTATGCCATAAATCATGTCTCGAAATACTCATCACGATCATATCATTTTCCTTTGGTATCTCGGCTCCAGGACAGTCCCTGCAGTCGATTCGGTCATCATACGGTAATAAATTACCCTTATACCCTCAATTTATCCTTAAATTCTATTTTTGCCCTAAGAAAAATTGCCCTTGAGTCCTTTAGAATTTTTCGAGTATTACAATGAGATAAGATAAAATCAATCGATTTGAGCTCGAGCTTGGCTCAGCTCGGCTTATTGCCAGTCTTATAGAGAACACCACAATTATCTTATAATCAACAAGGTTATTCATATATAAAACCAAGCATTAAATACTGACATATACAATAGGCCATATACCAATAGCATCACAATAGAAAGATAATACAAGGCTTTCAAAATAGCAAAACATCTACAAACAAACATCATGCCAAAATTCTCCAAAGACCTTATAGCTGGAACAACTTCGTACACGTCCAAATAGTGAACCTCACATTGCTAGGCTCTCCATCTTCCTTAGAGTTGCCTCTAATTGGAATAATGGAAACACAAGTGAACCACAAAACCCAACAAGCAATATAAAATAAAATGGGTGATAAGAGTATCAAGGTCTGAATCATAAATGATAACGAATATTCCCACTTATGCATATATGCAAGAGTGGAACCAAGCCGTAAGCACTATGAACAAGCAACATGTACCCACGATATGCTAGCATCAAACCACAAATGAACATGTATAGAGAATAAGGTGCATGTTCCCACAAACACTACCATAGCATAATCATACCTTGCATTTCAACCAATTCCTCAAAAGTCCTCTAATTTTGACTTATTTCATTCTCCATTTAACTTTGAATAGTCCACCCCTTTTTCCTTGCTCTTTTGACTTGACGCACTTTTCCCCTTTGACTTCCTTAATCCTTTAAGCTTTGCTTTACATCTATCAAATAATTCACCAAATTATTTCTCACATGATAAGAAATTTCCTAGAATAATATTGTCCGAGTAGTTATAACACGCTAACGCAACAAGCACAAGGAAAAGATACATGATTAGCTTGTTAATAGAGACATTTTTGTAATTTTACACCATTTTGTATCCAGTTTATATTGTCAATTTAAATGATATAATTCTGAACCCTTATATTTTATGGATTTATCTTTGAAGATATATTTTGAATGAATACATATTTAAAATTATGTATTTCTTTATCAGGTTACAATCTAGACTACATTCCATGCATCATTCTAATTACTTGTCTTAAATTTAATTTTACTAAAAATGTTGTATTAAGGGGGTAAAAGGAATTTTAGAAAACTTTAGGGTGTAAATGAACTTTTTGAAAAAATAACAAAAATCTTGAATTCTCAAGGTTGTAACATGCCTGTAGAATGAGGTGTTATAAAGAGAGAAAAAAAGATAAACATATCACTATCGGTCATGTTGTTGTTGTTGTGTGATCTTTGAACCCAAATCTAAAGATTGTTTGCTAAAACCCAATCACAAAAATGTGATAGCGTTTGTTGAAACTCCCTTAATTGGTTTCAACAACCAATTCAATAACGATTGAACTTTGTTCATTATTAAACCTAAAAGATAGAAGGAGATAAAAGAGAAAATAAAGCGAAGGTAAAAAAAAGAGACAACAAGAGACTTATTAATGTCAACACCGGCTAAATTCGTCATGCCACTATTAGTCATGTCATCACCACCTTGTGGTCCCTGACAATAGATTGAATATGGTCTGCTGAAACCATATTTCAAAAACATGATAAGGTTTGTTGATACTCTATTGTGATGGGGTTTTAGCAATTGGTTTATTAACGACCAAAAAAAAAAAAAAAAGAGAAAAAACATAGAAAAGGCAAAAAAAAGATACAACAAAAGACTTATTGGTGTTGGTGCCACTTAAATCCATCATGACGATGATTGTGATGCCTATTTCTAACAAGGAAAAGGGAGAAAATAGGAGGATAAAAAGTCCTTACATGTCTATTTGGTTGTTCCATTTGTCGATGAGGAGAAAGTTAGATAAAGAGATATGGTACGGGAAAAAGAAAAGAAATAGAGATGGAAAGGCATTTAAATACATGGGTAAAATGGTTAATTGTTGTGTTTTGTTTTTTTTTTTGGGTTATGCCTCATTATTGGCGTCCTCAGCTACCCTGCCCCTAGAGCTACACTGAGGAGGTAAATCGAGGGATGTGCCCAAATGATCAGGGTGGTAGATCTTAGCACCACTAATATCACTCTTAAGGTCCTCCCTCAGAAAGAAGCATTCTGCTTCTCCCAGGAATCGAATCTGCACTAGGAACCTCCAAACAAGCTTCCAACCTACCCCTTTACCACTTGGTTATGCCCCTGGGGGCAATTGTTGTGTTTTGTTAAGGATAGGGAAGGTGAGTGTTATTTTTAGAAATATTAGTGATGGTGAAATTTAAATAAATCACTGTGGTGGTGTGTGAAATTGATCTTAAAAATAAAAGTTGAATATGGTGTAAAAAAAATATTAATTTAAGAGTGAACATTAAGTCAAATAATAGACAATAAATAAATATTAGACCATAGATTAGAAGTAAAGATGTTAAGGAGGTTGAATTGTACACAATTGCCTTGATTCGATCACTATAAATAATAATTTTAGAGATTTACAATATTAATTTGATAATGACTACTTAAAAGTTAAAACATACTATTTTACAATTTTGTAGTTATTATGTAGGTAAAAAATAAATTAATTTTAGATGTACAAAATTTATTTATTTTAATTTTAAGTTGAAAGTTATCCTAAAGTTATAAAATATATCTTAGTTTAAAATAATAAAAAGAAACGTACAAGCCATTAAATTGGCTCGACTCATCAACGAGTTGGTCTGAGTTGAATTAAACCAACTCATTTGACATATCTAATAAATAAAGAATAAAGTGATTATGATTATTAAATATTAATATAAGTGAAACATCGAATGAAATTAAAAAGTGAAAATAAAAACGTAAAATGAACACAAATTTTTTACATGTTTAAAATTAATTTTTTTAAAAAAAATTAAAAATAAAAAGTGGTATTTTTTTATTTTAAAAATTCAAATGAACACAAGATATAATTATTCTGATGATATTTGTATTATATATATATTTTCTTAGAGGTATTTGTATTTAGTGTTGTCTTAAGTGTACTTGTGATCCTAGATAAGAGATAATTTAGTGGTCCTTTAATAATATAAATAAATATTAAAAATTATTTAATTCTTACTTTGTTTGTTTTTTGAGATTCAAAATCAGTAATTAAATTTTTATATTTAATTTTAAAAAATAAATCCTTTTCAATTGATAATATAGACAAGAAAAAAAGATTTGAAAACGTAAAAATTAAATAAACAAAAAATATGAAGAATTTATAACTAGGTCCTCTAAATTAAAAATTCATTAACTTATTTTTTATCTTTAATGCCCAGATCAGTGCAAATTTTTCAAACGAAATTTTCATAGTTCAAAAAATTATTTTATCAAATTGTCTTTTAATATAATGCCATTTTTATCTCTTTTTTTTATTACGTTATTAGTTTATACCACATTATTTATTGTCTAATATTAAAAAATAATTCATGAATTTAGAGAGTTAAAGGACCTCTCCGTTCAAATGAAATAATAAAATAAATAAAACATGAATTCAAAGAAAATATCATAAAATAGAATTATTGATTTTGTATCTTAAAATATAAAAAAATAAATTTTAATTACTTATTAATTTTGGGTGCCCCTCCTTGGGGCCCTAGGGCCTGTTTGTATTGTCAATTTTCAAATAAAAAACGTAAATATTAGAGAAGAAAAGGTGGACAGAAATGTAGGCCCAAGCGAGGCCTAGCTTACGCATTTAGGCCCATAGACTTGCTGTGCTTTCAAAAACCAACTGCGGGCCAGCTCTGGCCCATTTCTGAAAAGATAGTGGGCCAGATATCAATTTTTTTGTGGGCCTGCCCATTTCTGAAAATTTTGGGACACTGGTCCAAATTCCTATCTCACGGGTACACTGACACGGTTAGGTATGATTCAGCTCGTAATTTTGTTCTTCAGAAAGAGTCGGACCCACCAAGATATAATAATAATATAACATGGAAATGAGACATTATAAATATGCACTTTTCAAATTAATGATAGAATAAGTTAACAATATATATATATATTTTATAAAATAGTATAAAAATAGTTATAAAGCATTTCCTAATATCAATAATAGATATTAATATTAAGCATAAGAAATTAATATACAGATTTATATTATCAATAATAAGATTTTGCTAATTAGTTTTAATATTGTTAAAATACATTTAATGTACTTTATTTTTAATACAAAACTCTTTTATTGATTGATAATAAATAGAATAATTGTTAAGAGTCATGACTTATGATACCGTCATCAATTATGTGTCGTGTTCTCTAGGAGGAAATAGCCACTTATTAGCAAAACTCTTGATAATAATCATGTGATTTTTTTTATTAAACGTGTAGTTTCATTGAGTATTTTCTTAGACAACATTTGTTAAAATGAATAAAATGAAGTTAGAATGTTTTTTTGACCAAAATATGGAACGATCAAAATAATATTTGAAAGTATTGCAACATTTTTATCAAATTATTTGTTAAATTTTTTAGAATGTATTAGAATACATATAAATTATTTTTTTGTGTTTTAAATCTAAGATAAATTTATTTGGAGAAAAAAAGAGATAAATTTATATGAACAAAAAGTCACGTGACTTTTTGTTCCAAGCATTGCCCGATAAATTTAATAAATATAATAAAAAATACTTTTATCTGTAATGCTTTCTATATTTTACATTTTTTTACCAGTCTATACCTTGGTTAACAAAAACTATGTTAATATAAAGCATCATGTATGGTAATTGCCATTTATGTTGCACAAAAACAAAAATGGGAAATAAATACGATATGAAAGGAAAATTGAAAAATAGTATTTTTTTGAAAAAGTAAGAAATAGAAATGTTGAGAAAATGCTTAAATAAAAAAATATAGATGTTTTTTTTGTAAATAAAAATTTTAATATAAAAATAATTATTCAATAAAAAATAATTATAAATTCCATAACCCACTCAAACAAATATAAATTTTATCATTCATGAACTATGACTTACTAATTAAAAATAAATAATAAATTTAACATTACAAAATAGTCTCAAAATATTTTTAAAATTATAGAAATGGCTCCATAAAAAAATTTAATATTTGTTGACATTTTAACACAAAAAATATTTTGAAAATGTCGAAAACAATACTCTCTACACGATATTTTATGATAGATTGTCATTTGTTTGAAATCTTCAAACAACAACATATCTAACATTTATTCCACTATGTAGAGTCGGGTACATGAATTTTAAATTTTCATATTTGAAATCTTTAAACATTTAATATATATTTTTTATTCTATTTTAAGTCAAATTAAATCTCTAATTAAGGCTTCATTTTATAGTGAACTTTTACTGTTGGCAGTCACGAAAAAACTCTAAATATTTGATATTTTTTTTCAAGTTATTTTTTAATGAGAAGTTTAGTCCATTTATTAGACTTTTAACAGTATTTTTTAATTAAATTTAAAAAAAAAACATATTATACATACGAAAGCAAAGAAATATTGCAAAGACGAGTAGACATAATAGGAAGGGGAAAGCCCTATCAGTATCCAGAATTGTGATTTGGACTGTGATGATAAACTATCATAGATATATATATTATACTCTCCTGAAAAGAGAGGACAAAGGAGCGCAGGATCAGGATGATGAGGATGATGGATGAGACAGGAGGGCGGCAAAAAGCAGTAATGAGGAGTAATGATTATCGAAGCAGAGAGGAGAGAGAAACCGACCGACAGGCAGCGGCGGAGGGAACAATTCGATCAGTCGAATAGGCCTTTTCAGCCTCCGGCGTGACTGCCTTTCCTTCTCTCCATCGGCGACCGCAATCATTCACGCATTGAACCTCTCTCCCTCTCTCTGCGGTCTCCAGTTTTCTTCTCTTTGCCTTGCTTTTCACACGCCTCTCTCTCTCTGTTCTCTGACTCTCTGCGATAGAATCGATGCGGCTGTCGGATTTAATCAGAAGAAGACTCCACGCCGGTGGTGGTGCTCTCGCTCTCAATCCATATCTCGAAGCACCACGCCGCGCCAGACGAAACGATTCTTCTGCATCCATATCATATAATTTATTTATAAAACCAAATTGCATCCCCTGCATGACATAAGCAAGAGGAATAAAATGCCATCAGCAAAGAGGGCACATACCAAATCTTGTCCCAACCTCTTAATACTAAACTTCATGGTAATATAAAATATTAATAAAAAAATGTTCAAATAATATTTATATATATATATATATTATATTATAAGCACAACACTTACTATTCATTTTTTATAATTTACTAGTAGTGAACCCGTGTGATATATGGGTGAGTTTAATTTAAAAATAAAAAAAATAAATTTATTATTTTAAATAATTTTAACAAAATTGATAATTATAATTTGTTTTAATCTTTAATCATGTTGAAAAAATTTAAGTTTACTAAATTATTCACTATTCAATATGCTAATGAAGAACACTTTTAATTCGATATACTGTCAATGTATTAAAGAATAATTAACATATTAAATAGGTCACCTGAGAAAATACTTATAAATTTTTTTTATTATATTATATTATATTTATTTATAAATAAATATTATAAAATCTATAATATTTCCACTTAAAAATGTTCGTTATTTTCTATTTATTATATTATAATTATAAATATAAATTAAAACTCTAAAATATGAGTAAGAATAAGTTTTTTCAATAATAACAAAATTTAAAAAAAATTAATTTTGATTTCTTTCATAGTCGTAAAAATGTGATACCTTAAATATTAATTAGCATTGAAAAACCGTAGCATTTGACAACCTTAAATAATTTTTTATGAATTTGTTAAGGCATCACATTTTCAAGACTATAATATAATTATTAAAGTAATTAATAATTAATTAATCACTACCTTTGATTTAATGCAAGTTTTTGAGGGAAAAAATTCACCATTGATTGACACTTGGCAAAATACTTTATTTGACTATCATATTTTAATATTATATAAATATACATAGAATAAAGATATAAAAATAATATTTTAAATAAATAGATAATTTTCTATGTCTTAATTAATAGTTTAAGTTGTCTATTAATATTTCTCATAAAACTCATGCAAATTTAATACAAAACAATTAGCATGAAAAACTCGTATATTTAAAATTTATTATTAATTTTACAATAATTAGTACATATTATTTTAAAACAATTGAAAGATTTAAATTATTAATGCAAATTACAAAATATAAATTATTAATGCAATACGTATTAAACTAGGGGTGTTCAAAAAGACCGGTGTACCGTGGAAACCAGCCAAACCAAATTGAATCGATCGGTTTTTTTTTTGTGGTCGAAAACGGTTTAGATTCTGTCCAAATCGCGCGGTTTGCAGTTTGGACAGTTGGCGGTTCGGTTTTAAACCGAACCGCCCAAGAAAATAAAAAAAAATTATAGAAAAATTATTATTATAAAAATCTAATAATTGGCAGCCCCATCCTATTTATTTTTTACACTATTTTGTCTTTATTTTTTGCTCCTATTTATTTACATTTAATTATCTTTATTTACCAATATTTGTGTCTTTATTTACCATTTTTAAATATTTTTTTTAGTGATTTTAAGTAGCATTTTAAACTACGGTAAACCGCATGTGGTCTGGTTTGGTGCGGTTTGGCTGAACCCAAACCAGACCGCCGTCTGGTTTAGTTGAAAAATCGTATTAGCAGTTTGGCATGCTGAAAATGATTTAGACTGGCCAAACCGCACCACGAACACCCCTATATTAAAAACAAATCATTAATGTAAGTTTTGGGAAAATTTTTTATTACTACTTATTATTTCAAAGCAATTGAAAATTTTAAATTATTAATGCAAATTACAAAATGTAAATTATTAATACAATAAGTTTTAAATGCAAATCATTAATTAATGCTTGTTTTGGGAGCAAATTTTTTTTTTCAAGACTATCCTACTTTTATATATATAAAGATTTTTATTATAAAATATGTTATATCCATTATCAAATAATAAACATATTTTATATTTAAAATAAATAAATATATATATAATTAATATGTTCTTATTCATCTTGAAGTATTGTCCTTGGCTATTAAAATGAATAAAATAAATTTTTATTAAGATAAATTTGAAATACTTTCAAAACTAAAATATGGAATGATTAATATGAGTTTAAGAAATATTTTAAGATTTTTATTATATTATTTGTTAAATTTTCTGAAATGCACTGAATGACACATGCATCATTTTTCCTTATTTGTAAGATTCAATATATACTTATTTTGAGGGAGAAGATATACATATCTAAAAATAATACATAAAAAAGTTACACAACTTTTTTTTTAAGAGTCATCAGATAAATTTAACAAACACATTAAAAATTATAAAAATCTATAATACTTTCTATATCTTATCTTTTTTAGTCTATATCTTAATTGACAAACACTGTTTTAAAGTAATAGTTAACATTATCCATATTAACACTCGTTTATTAATTTATATTGATATAATTAGATGTATTTATTGCATCTACATGAGTTTGCAGGGAGTGGTGTATAGGCCCCAACCCCATGGGGCCCACATCCTGTCTCTTAAATTGATCGCATTGAGCAACATAACAATTATTCGATGCAGACAATATAATAATTTTGTTACATCTTAATTATATAGTTTCTAAATTTAAGTTTGTGAATTACATTCCTCCCCAATTAACCCTTTTATATAATATTTAATTAATTACATTTATTCGTTACATATATAATATATTATTGAGATGCTCACTCTTATCGGATTTTCATCGTTCGATCTCACGATTTTTAATAGAGGAGATAAATTTAAATTTGATTAATAATAACTATACAAAAAAAAAATTTAAATCTAAAAACTCAAATCGTTTACCATTCCTTATTGACCATCAGAACAACTCAGAAGACTATATAATATATTCTTTCTAAGTTAGGCAAGAGGTTTATTTATGCTTCATGCACTCATTGTGTTTGTGCTTGCAGTGGATGAATCAAAAGTTTTGTGGCTGTGGAGAACAACGACATGCCACAGTTGCTCCCCCAAGGAGCTGTGCCAGACTTATTATATATATAACCTCGGCAACACAACATTCGACACTCCCCCAGAGAGAATCTTTTGAGGACACCTTTTATTAGAGAGAGAATGGAATTGTTACAAATTGCATAAGGGTAGGGTAAATATTTTTTATAAATTGATGTGATATATATAAATTTGAGATAATTTTATTTATATTTGTAATAATTTTATTTAAAATTAATAATAATAAGTACATTTATTGTTAGTAAAATGTAAAATTATTATGAATTTATGTATGACATGTTCAATTATAAAAATTATTTATCAAAAATTATTTGTAAATATATGTAATGTATCTTTTATATTATTTTTTTGAGTTGATTTAACTCATTTTATAGGTTGTATTGCGCGTCTCATATTATCATTTTTTTCAATCTTTTAGGTCGGATAGATTAGATGACTCATATCATTCCCAATATTCTTTTGATGAAATGTAGAATGATGGGTTTACGAGTATTGTCGGTAGCAACTATGATGTTTCTCATATGAATTTCAACAATTATTTTTTGTGATGGTTCATTTGTTTTAAATCGATGTCCGCGTTTACGTCGGACAACATAAACAATACTCGATATAGATTATAGATCAAATTTGTCTTTTATATATATTCTTAAGTTGTAATTTATTTACAACAATGCTTTATAAATAAAAATACGATATTAAAATATATTATAATAATATTTTAAAAAATTATTAAATTATCTTATCTATGTATGCAGGATAATTGTGTGTGTGGAGCTAAAATTGGAGGGTGGGGGTGTTAAGGAAGGGGTTTGTACATTGAGGGGTAAGAGATGTGGTAAAAGGGGTGTGTGTTTAGGGGGGTATTAGGGGAAGGGGTTCTATACATGGCTAGGGTGGTGACACGTCCGCCTCGAGCAAGATAAGAAATGCTCGATGCGGGCAGGAGATCAAAATTGTATATATATCATCTCGACAACACAACATTTGACACTCTTCTAAAGAGAATCTTTTGAAGACACCTTTCTTTAGAGAGAGAATGGAATTGTTACAAATTAGAGGAGGGTATGAAAAATAATTTTTATAAATTAATATAATATATATAAATTTAAAATAATTTTATTTATATTCGTAATAGTTTTATTTAAAAATAATAATTTATAATAATAAGTATATTTATTGTTAATTTTATATAAAATTATTATAAATTTATGTGTGTCACGTTAATTTATAAAAATAATTTGTCAAAATTATTTGTAAGTATAGCATTTCAATATTTGATATTGAGACAAAAATGAGCTAACAACCTATTAAATGTGCCTCAACATATACTTAAAACCTTTAACATTCATTTTCAAAATTATTCTGTTGGTCCTAATGATGGCAAATATATCTCAAGAGATGGGTGAATTGGGATTTGTATAAATTTTCGATAATTTAAAACTTTGTTTGATGGCAAAACACTATGTTTTGAAATATAGGATATATGTTTTGAAATAAACCTTTCTGTTAAGTAGGTTTTGAAACCTACTATATATGTTTCGAAATATACTTTACTGTTTTAGTTTGTTTCAAAATTTATGAGGTATGTTTTGAAATACAATTTATTGTTTTGTTTGTTTCAAAATAGTGATCTTTACCAAAGATAATTTGCATAAATAAGAGTATATCAAAGGTGTTTGAGATCAAAGATAGATACTTATGTATATGTATAAGTTTATGCTCAAAGAAACTTGTTTTAGACTTTGAAACAATTCTTTTGAAAACGTGAGCAATAGACAATAATGATAAGCAAAAGCGAAAGAACAATTGCACATAAGATATATAGTGGTTCGGTACCCCGTCTAGTCTACTACCTTCAATCTTACCTATTTGAAGGATTTTTCAATCCCAATCACTTTTATTTGTGATCAACCACAAACGTTTTATCACAGTTCACCCTAAAACTTTGTACAACAAGTTTTTACGAGTTCAATTCAAACCTTACATCAAGTGAGTTTTAAGTTCAACTCAAATCTTTCACCAAGTGAGTTTTAGGCTCAACTCAAGCCTTACAACAATCAAGATAAATAAAGTTTAATATTTTACAGCCCAATAAGCAACAAATGCCTTACTAGTGGATGTACAAACTTTTTGTATCGGATTAAGATGAGAAGAGCTAAAAAGATGAGACTTCTTGTTTTCAGCTTATTTCTTTTTCTCACTTACAATGTATAAGAATATGATTTGTAAAAAATCTTCTTTGAGAGTTTGAATAAACGATTTGATCACCACTTGTGTTTGTGTATGTCTCAAGTGTGTGTTCTCTTGTTGTTTCTTATTCTTCTTTTCAAACACCTGTTGTAATACCCCATGTTCGTATAACATTGCCACGTAATTTCGATGAGTTTAGAATACCGAAAAATTGATTTTATAGTAATTTCAGGTACCGAATCAACTGCAGGGATGGCCTCGGAGTGAAATTGTCTAAGGAAAATTATATAGTCTCGACGAGCGTATCGAGTTGGGATTTATGGTATCAAAAGAAATCAAATCGGGAATCGTTTTCGGTACAGCTAAAATACAGCTGCTAATTAGACTGTAAAACCAAATCGTTGTAAGAGACTCCCAAAAAATCAACGGAACCCTAGGGGGGCTCCGATTTTGCTTAACGAACAACCCTTCAGTGGTTTCAAGATGAAACGACAGCTTGGTAAGGCTCTGGAGCGAAATCGTCTTTTTAACTAGGCTTCAAGTTATTAATTTTGTGTGTTCGGTATCATAGTGTCAATTAAATTTAGTGTTTGAGGATATTATTGTAATTAAATAATTATTCTACTAAATTCAGATAAAAGTTAGGATTAAAACATAATTTTTATATAATACAGAATTATATATATAGATATATATAAACGTGTTGTGTGTGCTGTGAGGCTGCCCATGCTGCAAACGTAATGGCTTCTGTGAAGCATTAATGACCAAAATGTGAAGCATTAATGACCATAATTTGGGTTGCAGAATGTGGAGATTATGGCAATTAATATGAGAGATTATGAGAAGCTGAATTGGAGGGAGATGTGGCAGCGAAGCAATTAATAGAGCAGCTGAATTTAAGATGTGGCAGCGAAGCAATTAATATGACAGAAATATATGTATACAACTAGAGTGGTGGCCAAGGCAGCTCGTCTATAAATTGAGATGCATATGGCCAAATTTAGAGCAGTAAGAAAGTGGGAGAAGGCCAGAGAGAGAGAGGAGAGAGAGAGAGAGAGAGTGCATGCAAGAAGAGCAACCTGCAATGGCCAAATCCGGCCATGGCAGCAAATGGGTGACGCGGCCAGTGTTGCAAAGGAGGCCGATCGTGGTGAGGAGGCAACGCAAGCGGCTGGTGGCGACCGAGGGTGACCACGAGCGAAGGCCGAGAAGCGGCTTGAAACGGCCGTTGATGGCAGCAAGGAAGGCCGAATTCGGCCATGGTAGCTCGAGCATGAGGTAGACTAGCGCGCAAAGGAGCTTCCAGTAGCAATCTGAGCACGCGGCGGCGCGAAGGCGAGCTCGGTTGAGAACGAAGCGACGGCCAGCGAGGCCGGGTGTGGCCAAAGCTGGCCGCACAGTTGCAGGCGGCCATGGCCGCGAGCTTCGCGGCTGGGCAGGGGAGCTACCACGATGGCAGCTCGCGGCGGCGGGCGACGGTGCGGCCGGTGCAAGGCCGGCGGGAGGTGCTAGCAGCGGCAAAGGCGACGGCGTGGGCGTAGTGGCGGCGGCCGCGTGGCTGTTCGCAGGAGCTGGTGCGCGCATGGCTGTTCGTGCGGTGAAGAGGAAGCTGCGTGAAGAAAGAAAGAAGAAGAAGAAGAAGAAGAAAGAAGAAAGGAAGAAAAAGAAGGAAAAGAAGGAAGAAGAAAGGAGTTGCAGGCGCGGAACAGGGGAAGCGGGAGGAAGAAGAAGGAGGAGGAAGAAGAAGAAAGGAGAAAGAAAAAAAGAAAAAGAAAAAGAAAAGAAAAGAAAAGAAAGAAAAGAAAAAAATAGGAAAAAAATGATTGAAAAATTCTAGAAAAATTCAAAAAAATAGGAAATTATATTTTGGTGATATTCTGGAGATTTTGGTGAGAAAAACGGCTCGGGCAAGCTTTTTGGGAATATCACACGCAAATCGAGGAAATCAGAGATGCTAAGCCAAGGTGAGTAAAAATTCTCTAGAAAATTTTAGAAATTCTAAAATATTATTTTATGAATTTTCATAGTGAAATATTTGAGAAAATATTTCTAGAAATGTTTAATTTGAAATTATTGAGGAAAAATAGGAAGAAATAGAGGGAAAATTAAAGAAAATGCCAGAAATTATGGAAAAATAGGATTTAATATTTATTCAAATACCTATGGTGATTAGGATGCTTTGAGGTCAAAGTTGAGGTGTCTGGTGCGAATTTTGAGGTTGGCACGCAAATCGAGGCAAGACACGGATTTTGAGATAGCCTGATAAGCTCTAAAAGGTAAGTGGTACTTCCTCGAAAATGTTTTCATCATATTGACATGCCCTGATATGTATCTATCACGTAGAATGCATACATGACTATGAAATGCATAATTACACGTTGATATCATTGATCACACGTATATGAGGCCGTAGGAGTACGAACTGGCACCGCTGCCTTACCAAGGGTGCACCCATACACCCCGTCTTCGAAAGAGGTGGCCGCTAAAATGGTGGGTAGCATGAGAGGTGCAGTTGATACCTACAAGGAAAGACATTACATACACGCATGACATAGCATTATGTACCCTTACTTAGATGGTTCATCATCTAACTTGGGTTCACCCCTAGAACATTCAACGTTCCAGTCGGGACTTGCAGTGATATTATCGAGGTTGAAGATGTGTAATGACGCGAGACGTCAAGAAATGAGGAAATGAGCCAGGCTATGTTATAATATGAATAGTTTAAGAATTATGTACATGCATTTATTTTCAGAAGCTTATGTAATAACTTTGTAATAAACACTATGTTCGATTATTTATGTAATGCCATGAGCAGGTTCGGTTCAGCTTCCGTTTTGTATTTATTTTCTAGTGTAGATATCTTGCACTAGATAAGGTCTTAGGGAATTTCGGAATAATGTAATGAAAAGAAAAAAAATAGACCAAATTTCCTAAGACATAACACGCCCTGAGAAAGCGGGCTGTTACACCTGTTATTTATATCAATAGATAGAAATCTAGCCGTTTTATAGCCATTAAAGACAAGACAGAAAAGTAGATTTCGAAACATACATAATAGGTTTCGAAAAATCACAATTTTTCACTTAAGTTTCAAAACATACTCATGTTTCGAAACATATAACTTTTCCAGCTGGACTTGCACTTAGAGACAAGAATGAGTGGGAGACATAATCTATTCCCTACTAACATATAATAATGATCTCCACTTCAAATTTGAATTTAAATTTTACAAATAATGGAGAATACATTAAAAAATATTTTGAGAAGTTTTTAGATAAATATTAAAATATAAAGCAAAAGCATCTTAATTTTTTTAATGATCTGTTGATAGAGGTTTCGAAACATATATCATGTTTCGAAATATACCTTTTTGGAAATGAGGTTTGGAAACATGACATATAGGTTTTGAAACATAATCCAAAACTTGAAACAAATAATAATACATAGATGTTTCGAAATAGCATATACACTTTAGAAAACATGAAAACCTTTTTAAAGGAGTTTCGAAACATGCACAGAAACATGATAGAGTTTCAAAAGGATTTACTTGAAAGCACAATCCATAGCATGTATACATCACAACTTATTTACATAGCAAGTAAATGTCCACATTTTTTTTATTTATATTTTACCTTCTATTTACTTTAATACATAAATGTAAATAACAAAGTACTCCCTATTTGGATTCAATAAAAATATCTAAAAAATCAAAATCCATAACAATAAGAAAGTAGAATTTGAGTTTTAGTACAAACTCAAGATTTAGCAATAATACTACCTCTAAAATACATATTTTCTATTTTTTAAAAAAAATCATTAAAAATCATTTTAGCAGTAATGAATGTTAGCTATCAAAATACTGGGAGATAGTTTTCTAAAAAGAAAATATTTTCTTATATGTCTACTTAAAATGTGCACATTCCAGCTTAGAAAAAATAAGGTTTTGCAAACCTCGATATTTGGAATTCATTTGGTTTTTATTTTCACAAAGTAATACTTGATATTAAAAGTAATATATTCTGAAAACTACAACTTTGACTCATGACTTATGAATTAAGCTAATAGATATTTTTTATTATCAAAACTAATATACAAAAAGGTACAACATCATATTCATATTAAAGACTTTTTCCATATTCAAAAGGAACTAGATAATTACAAAATTTTGGTTGGATTTTAACTCCTATATATTTGGTTTATAACATTTTTGCCCACATAATTTATCAATGTACTCACATCAATTTATGGGTAACACAAGATATTGTGTAGTCCATGTCATCCATTAGTGCTTCTTCCTCTATGGCATCTCATCATAGTTCGTTGATGTCAACCATAGCATCATACTTCTCTCTTGTTGTGGGATAATCTCACACTTTATGTACATTTTCACATATACTATTTAGGCATGTAGCTACTTGGGATTATCACATTTATGAGGTCCTTCAGTACTCGTTCCTTCAATTTCGATAGATAAAATAAATCGTAAATGAAGACTTTATCTTATTACGCAGAATAATAAATTGAACTTAGAACCTACTAATACAAATCTCTTAGCTATGCCTTAGTGAACGTTTTCTCCACTTGGGCACTGAACTTATACACTAGTTATCATCAACAACGTAAGTGTCATCTTTTCACAGTTTCTTCATTAATAACATAAGTTTGATCTTCTCACACCCTCTATGTAAGTTGTGTGACAGATCATGACCTTTAAGTTAACATTTAAAGTTTACAAAATCCACATTTTTATTCATTTTGCTACCAAGGAAAATAACCAATTAATGTTCATATAATTAAATTAGCTAACAACAATAACTAAAAACTAAATTAGTCTAACTGAGTCCATTTCTGATTTTTCTGGTATGAGTGCTAACCCTAATTAATACTACTCACCTAAAAAATATTTAGAAAATTGATGAGTTTAAAGTTCAGTAAAAATTATCACATATAACAGATCAATATTCAAAATAAAATTTTCATACATAAAATAAAGTAACATTTGAAGATTCACCAACATTTCCCGTCACTAACAAGTATCACGGACAATAAACATATCATAGCACATGATTTAGCTATTAATTTTTCATTGCAAAAAAAAATTAGTCACCTCGACAAAAAAAAATAAAAAAAATCAATGGCAATAAAACATGGATTCAACATTGCAAGCAAGGGCGTATTCACGTGTGAACTATCCTGATCTACAGCATAGGGCAGTCCACAATTAAAATTAATTTTTATAATAAATTAATTTTTTAATATAAAAAATAATTTTTAATAATAAATCAGTTAAAAAAAATTACAGCCCACTCTAAAATCTTTAATATATAATTCTACATCTCAAAAAAAAAAAATTTTAATCTCTCCCTACGTAAATTTTTGGATTCGCCCTTGATTGTAAAAAGATACCTGGTATTTGTTTATGTTCTAATTAATAACTATTCAATACACCTAGTTCCTGAAATCTAGCATTTGCATAATGTAACTCAATATTCTTTCATAATCTAGTTAGTACCCTTAATTACTAAATTTATTAAGGGTGTATTTGATAGTATTTAGTTGAAAATGAAAGTGTTTTTCAACTTGCATGGAAAACAAAAATTATTTCTCCTTAAATAGAATTTTTCATAAAAAAGAGTAAAAAACATGTTTTAATAGTTGTACCATAAAATTAAATTCTATGAAAAATATAATGTACCAAACACTAAAGATGAAATTTAATTTCTTGAATGTGACATTTTTTATATTATCAAACACACCCTAATACACGGCTAATCCATCATATTTTTCTTGGATCTAGTTGGTACACCTAGTTCCTAGAATCTACCAATTTGCAAGTTCACAATATTACATAACCCGTGAATCGTTGTATCATGTTTCTCGAAACTGTCACCAATCTTTTTATACCTTTCAAAGTCATTCCACAATTCCACGTTCTCAATTTAATTTCAAATCAACAGTTCGTTCATATTCGTAAGTCGGGTCACATGATATAGTCTAAGGGTCTTTCTATGCCTTTTCTTTTAAAAGATCTAGGGTCTGGTAAGTGGTCTTGTTGTCGCATTTTTTAAACTACAGGTGTGTTCTTGTAATTTATGCAATTACAGGGGTCTTTTGTATTTTTCCATAATTTCAGGGTCTTTCTGTGATTTCTGGAATTGCATAGACCTATTTCTAAATTTTATAAATTTACTAGTCTTTCTTACAATTTTGTTAACTGCAGGGTTTTTCTGTGATTTCTTGAAACTATAGGCCATTTCTATAGTTTCTTAGAGTCTCTATCAACCTTCTGTAATTTCCAGAAACCGAGGGCTTAAACACAGTTAGAAGAACCGAAATCAGTTGAATCAACCCTATTTGGATCTGAGGTCAAAGACATGGGCATGGCCTTCACAATAATGTAAGTAACCCATACGTACCTAAAACAACGTCAAAATTACCTATTGGCACCACTAAGAATTCCATGTTTCCAAACCATGACACAACTTGTGTTTTCTTCCCAGATGCTGTTTGTGAAGGGTGTTGTAAATAAAGTGATATTTTAAATGGTTTCTGGTGTCTTCAATCTCGCATTAGTTGGATAGAAACCTTTCATTTTTTTTTTTTAATACTCATTGTGTCTGCATAAGCTTATAAAAGCTGCAAGAGAATTGGATTTCGTGCGCATGAGATTGGGCCAACCTAAGGCAAAATCAAGAATTTGTCCTTCGTCACACGAGCTAAAGAACACATTGCAACCGTTTGTTAGCTTTATTCCTTACAAAATACTCGAGAGGATGATGTTTAAACCAGTATTCATTCTTGGAGAAAGAATAGGTATTCAGTTGAACAATTATTCTCTTATCTTCACATTTTGTTTATCTTTAATCTATTTGAATCGGTCTCTCCCACTTCTTGATTTCCTCTCATCGTTAACATTGTTTGCCTATAAATGCATCATCTTCTTACACTTATGAGTCATAAAATCAATTAGCTATTGGTTCATTCTTACTGCCACTATTTTGCTAGGTTCGTCCATTGTTTCTTGTTGCTCATTTCATCCAAAAAATCGTGACTGCACACATGTTTTGGAAGACATTGTTATATCCTAGGAGATAGGCAACTTAGCATTTGCACCATTTTTGAAAGGTGAAAATTATCATTAACCTCGGGGATGATTGTCATGCCTCAAACTTACTGCATTTACTGTTCACCCTTGCCTTTTTTTACTATAAAAGGTTTGCTATTTTGCAGAGCTGGCTTAAGAGTTGGTGGGGCCTTAGGCGACCGACGATCACGCGTCTTCCATCTCTTTCTCTTGATCTCCTTCCTCTCGACATCCCGCATGTTGAGATTGTTGGCAACAGCGTCTCCTAGCCTCCTAGCTCCCGATAAGGTCTGTCATTTCTTCCCATTGACGTCTCTTTGTCGGTCTCTTGCAGCGTCTCTCTCTCTCATCTCTCTTCTTCAACGTCTCTTGTCTGCTTCTCTTAGTATTCTCATTTTTTTGAAGTCACTCTATTTTGGGAGCCCTAGACATAACCCTTAATAACTTATGTCTTGAGCTGACCCTATTATTTTGTTTACTATCTTAAGCGACCTACCTTCTTTGAAGTACTCTATTCCCAAAATAATGGCTTTCTCAATAAGATAGGAAGTTGTGGATGACCCCTATGTCTAGCAATGGCTTGGTGTACTTCCCAAACGGTAACAGTTCAATGTACATAAATCGCATTTTCGCTAGCCCTAACAGCTGAAATGAGGTTGAAATTTAGCACTCAGAATTCCAAGTTTCCAAGCCACAAACCAACTTTTGTTTTCTCCCCCACATTCATGCTATGCCTACCAGCGGCATTGCTGTTTTGTTCACTATCTTAAGTGACCTACCTTAGAGTACTCTATTCCCAACATAATGGCTTGAGATTCTCAATATATAGGAAGTTGTGGATGGCCCCTACGTCTAGGAGTGCCTTGGGGTACTTCCCAACTAGTAAAAGTTCTCGCTAGCCTTGACAATTCATACAAGGATGAAATTTAGCAATTGTAATGTCCCAATGTGTGTTTGAGGCTCCTCTTCCACTTTGGCTTCGTCGCGGTGCCTTTCGTCCACTATGGCATTAAGGTATTTCATCATAGGGCAATCTCTAACCCCCATGATTCCCCCTAGATAAGAAGCACCCAGTGCCCATACACTTGGGTTCACTTGGTTGGTCGCTTTATCCTTTGTAGCAATTATCATTAATAATTCCTTTATGGTATCATGCTTAATGTTAGCTGTACTTGGCTCATTATTGCCTTTCCTGGAATCCTGTTCATGGTTCCTACTTCCCCCACCTAGCTTTTATCGTCCATCTTCTAAAGGTTTCCATGAGTTGGGAGTAAGTAATCCACCAACAACTTGGGTAATGGCTACAGTGACGGTCAAATCCTGAACCCTCAGTCGTTGCAGCTTTTATTATGCCATGACTATAACATGTCGATAAGGAGGGTAATAGCAACTTTGACTGGGCCATGCCCAGCAGCTAAAGCCTTAGAACAGTGAACTCCCGAGTGTGTACATCTTGGTGCTTACATATCTTTTCATTGGTTTGTTTAGCAGAAGGTTTCATCCTTTAGATAAAAGTCTTGCTTGAGCTTTCTTTTGAATGTCTCCCAATATTTGGTGTTGCGACTTGTACCTAAGCGTGATCACCAACGTTGGCACCTTGGTAGGATTGCTCCATCCCCCACAAAAAGTTGCCTGTCTCCTTGGTAGTCTAAGTGCTTCCAAATGCCTCGGGCTTAGGGATGCCACGTGTCCAAACACAACCTCCAATCTAACCACATCTCCTCTAATAAGTGGCTTCGAGCTCTGTGAGCTTGTCCAACACCATCTTTTTGAAGTGCTGAGATGATCACGTTGAGTACAATGGATGACATGACTGACCAATTCCTTGAACAGACAAGAGTACTTCCCCCTGTTCCTTCATTCCATGCTCAATAAGTCAAAGATATGTTCTCTAACATCTTTTATGTTAAATTATTATGTTACATCCGTTAAATAACATAATTTTTATGAATAAAATTAGAGGTAAAGCATGGACCTCAACCCTTTTTTATATGTTCGTGTCAAGTTTGCCCCAGATCGACAGAAAAACATTTCTGATCTTTATAACCAATTTCAATCACAAGAATAGAGCTTCCATGGCCTACAGCTTGAGACTTGTCCTTGCCCTTCTTTGGGTAAGCATGGCCATCCCATCCATCGCTTTAGAGGTACTTGATCTTCTGTGATGGTGGGATCCTCTCATCTCTCTCTACCAGGGCTTCCCTCATAGCTTACATAGCTTTCCTCAAAGCGAACAGGTAACTCTTGACCAGGGTTTAATACCATTTATTGGGATTTTGGGATCAGTGGCCTACTCTTAATGTTCATATTTTTTATTATATTAAAAAAAATAAATTATAAATTAAACTTTTAATTATTGTATAAGATGAAAATTAAACTCACAATCTATCAAATTAATACAAACATATTATTCAATTTTACTCATCCGGCTAACAGGACCTAATTGTTGCTGAAGCTGTTCTGCAACCCTTAGATTAGATCAAGGCATCAAGCCCACATTAATGATAAGTTCAGTTAGTCACACTACACTTTAATTAAATATTCTGTTAAGGTTTATTAATAAATATCAAATTGTTTTGCTAATTTAAAATTAATTAACGTCTTTTATTATTTGGGTTTGATATTGAGCATAAAGACTATATATATTATCCGTAAATATTAATCATGTATATTCCTTGTGTTTAAAGATAATATATAACCTTTATGCTTATCAAATATAAATAAGAAAAAAAGGTTTGACTGATCTAAGTTAATTAGGATGAGCTAATATATTTATTTAATAAATCTTAATGAGTGTCTTGGGATCACTCGTTAATAAAACTCTTTTAATAATTAATATCAAGAAGAATGAAACCAATAATTGTTAATATTTAATTATTAAATATCATTACTAAATATTAAAGTATATTAAACTCTAAATAAATTTAAAAAAACACACATATACACGAAAATGTTATATTTCCCACATTGGACAACATAAGTTCCATATAAACAAAATAAAAAAAGACGAGTAACATAACGTTTATTTGATACAAATAAAATAAGAAGAGGGCGTGATCACACCTGCTCAAAAAGGTAAAGACATGCCTCCACAGGCGTAGTACAGTTGATTCTCAGGTAACAGATTATACTCAAAGATGCAGGTTCGAATCATAACAATCGTAGCGTAGGAATTTCATCCTCTTGTAGGAGTGACTTCTTATAAGTATCATACACTATCTCTTACCTGATGTATTGCTGTATATCTTGATTAACTTTTCATGTACATAAAACAATGTGTAAAGAACCCTTAAGGTGAGGAACTTCACTTTTTATACCCAAAATGGTAAAGACATGTATTAAGTGGAAGTTTCACCAGTTACCTCCATTTACCTCAAGATTCAACATTATATACATATAGTTAAACATGAACAATAACTTACACGTTACAAAGCCCAAATCATATACTCCCCCAGGTTGATAATAAGGTATATTCGCCTCTAAATCACACAGGTTTATACATATCTCACACCGCATTATAATACATGGAAAGAAGAAAATCACATGAATGGCTAACAAAGCTATGGTTTAGGTTTTAGCTGCAATCGAAGGCCCGTCGCCTCTTGTTCCGATCTCTCAGATCGGAACTCGATGAACGATGCAGAAGAGATTTCAACCCCTCTCTCAAGAACTCACTCAATTCATCGTCGTCATCACTCTCCCCTGCGACGATCAAGACGCTTCGCGTTCTTCCTCCCAGCGTTGCTATTTCAGCTCGCAGAGGATTCATTCGCAGCGATCTCAGCGTTTCTATCAGCTCCGGGATGAGATCCGAGCGGTCCTCGCAGCTCAAAGACACCTTCATTAACGATCTCCCGTCGTTGCTTCGGCAGCCGTGTGATTGGACGGAGATCTCGTCGGTCTCCGACGGAATCACCTCGAGGTCGGCCAGCTCCGACGACTGTTGCTTCAGCTCCTTCAGACGCTGGACCGCCTTCGCGAGCAGCGAAGCTTTGTCCGTCTGTGGAAATTTTCAACACTGTTTTATCAGAATCCGAGACATGGAAAACGATTCGAAAACCCTAATTTGAGAAAAAAGGTCAGTTTCTTTCCCAAACGCAGGACGACTTTTTGATTCATCTATTCTTTTTCTGATCTTCTCGGCCAAGTGGTTTCGGAATATTTCGTTCAAAGGTTCAAAAACAGCTCTGGATCTGAATTGTTCAGAGTCGGAATATTCAAAAGAAAACCTCATCGATTACACTTTTGACCGTTTTCAGCCACAGCTTTATCAGATTTCGGATATTATGCGTATCTGTTCCATATACAAACGTACATCTATACAAGAAAATTAATCAAATCTTGTGAATATTACAGATTCACGGTCGTCGGACGATCTCCAAATCAAAATTGAGCTCAGGAACAGGAATCTAGAGAGCGAGAGAGAGAGAGAGAGATTAAAGTACCTTGGAATTGCAGGAAAGGAGGCTTCTGAGCTTGTTGAGATGCGAATTGATTCTCTCCCGGCGGCGTCGCTCGGCTTCCTTGTGATTCTTGGAGGCCGCGATGGCTCGGGCCTGAGCCGGAGCCTGCGCGTGCGCCAGACGAATGTCTGTACTTCCTGCCGGCATCTCCTGGCGAGAATAGAAGGGGGAAGTACAAAGGCTGTGGGTGGGCGGGAAATCATAACTCGCCTGTACGCCGTACATTCCGACGTTGGCGACTCCATTTCCAGCGACAAAGGGGAAGGACTCAGTCGTCTGGAGGCAGGTTTCAGGCTGCATCATAACGTTTTCAGTCAGAGAAGTGTTAGTGGGGAAGTATTTGGAGCAATAGGGTTTTGGTTTGGAGCATGTCGCTTCCGATATGATTGGCATCAAAAGCAAGCTCAAGTAGATACCAAAATCTAAGATATTCACACCGTGCGATTTTTTAAATTTATTGCTTTAATTTATGTGAAAAAAAAAGAAACCTTTTTCATGCACGAGATAGATTTAAAAGCCTATTATTTCACCAAAGAGTACATAGATTTATTGAAATATAGTATCTAATAAATATAGTAATTAATTTGATGAATATTTTGGTCAAATTAATTAAGTGAAATACTGTTTGTTTTGATTGAATGATCGTACTTATTTCTAAAGGATCTTTAGCTGTGAAATGTGAATTTCACCATCATTGCCCTGAAATTGGAACCAAGATGAATGGTGATCGATGATATAAAGTTAAAGGTCAAGATCTCCATCAAACTACTTTATGCCCCAAGTGGAGTACTCGAACATTGGAGGACCCAGACTGCCATCAACATAGGGCCTTGGCTTGCATGCATTTACTCGTTTATTTACCTATTCTGTAATTTAGGGCTAGGTTCTATGTCTTGTCTATTCTTGCTAAGCTTTTCAAATATTTCTTCCTTTTAAAATTGAGATGGTTTACTTTGTTGATTATTTTTATTTTTTTAAATTATACTTTCAACTTTTTCTAACTTGTCCCATTTGTAAGAGGATTTCCTGTAGTCTAAAATTATCTTCCAAAATTTTTATTATTATTATTTTTTTTAACACTTCATCCAATTACCTTTTTTTGTTTGTTTGTTAAAATATCATTTACGGACATTTGGTATAGAAGAAATTTTTAGATTCCTAAAATTCATGATTTCTGAGAATGTTTTTAAAAATTTTTAATTTTTAGAATTTATACAATTTTATGTTTTATTAGTTTTAAACATTCTCAAGAATGTTGGGTATTCATTTTTGAAAATCTTATATTTTTTTGTTTGGTTTAAATGTAATATTTTTAGGAATTCGTGTTATTTTTTCAAAATTACCCTTATTTGATTTTTTGTTTAAAAATGATAAATTCATTCTAATATATAAAATATTGAGATTTACAATCTCTTTAGTACACATTATGTATATATGTGTGTGTATATATATATACATAATATATATGTTTGTATAAGAGGGTAAGGGGTGTTTTAATTTTTTTATTTGTTAAAAACTTTTCATAGTCGTTAGGAATCAGATATTTCTAACCCCTCATGAAAATCCTTTTATGAGAAAGTTGATTAAAAATAAATCTTGAGAATGATATTTTTTAAGATTTTTTTTTAAAAAAATTATACCAAATATGAAAATGTAGATTTTCAACCTAACATTTTTAAGAATCTAAAAATTTTTTCTGTATCAAATACCTCCTCAAAAACATTCATTAATGAGAAATATACATGTATTATCTGACCAAATAATTATAATATATTTGTGATATATACATGATTGTGAATACATGTATACAAATCAATTTCTGTAGGGAGAACATTCTATCATATTAGAGTTGTGAGCTCTCTAATGAATAATTTTACTCCTATTTAAATATCTTTTTCGTACCTACTTATATTCTATTGTTAAATTCAACAAAATAAATTTAAATATTATTTTCTTCTTATCTAATATCTTTTACATGGAAATGGAAATAGTAGTTGTTTGGTGTTAATGTTAATTATAATTCTTAAACCATTAAAAAGTACAATACAATGATTGAAAAAGTAACAAAAGCAAAGCACCTAATAAGAAAATAAAAAAGAAAAAGTTACAAAGAAAAGAATATTATGGGAGGAGGAGGAGCTTCAATTTGTTTTACCCCTCTACTTTGCTTTTCTTTTCTATTTTATATTACTAATGTATTATTAACAAAACTTTTGGTAAACAATGTTATGACTCATTTATAACTATGCTTCAAATGTTTGTAAACTGAACATTATTAATAGATGGACATGTGGACTAAAAATATTACAATATTTGTTTTTAGGGTTAATCATGAAAATAATCTAGTCATTTTTGTTAATTTGTAATTTTATTCAATCCTTTTAATTTTGTTAATTAACTCTAAATTAATTCGATTAAGTATAATTTTATTTGACATATAAAATCGATTTAAAGAAAATGTGTTTATACTGACTCGACATGCCAATGACTTTTGAGATCATCTTCTTTTTTATTACTAGAGAGACAAAAGAGCTTTCAGTTTCCATCCATTAATTCTCTCTATATATATAATCTTTAAATCTGTCATGAGCTTTCAATCATATTTTTTAGGGTTATTTAATATATGAGTTTTACTTCATATCTTTTGAGAGCTATTGTAAAGGCTATTGCTTAGCCTTCTAAAAACTACTGAAGTATTGTAGCTGATACTTATAAAAGCTACTAAAAATAAAAGTTAGTGTAAAGGTTATAGCTAAGCTTTTAAAAAGCTACCTTTATAAAGAATAGTGCTCACCTCTCTAAACATGTACTCTCTTAATTAGTAGACTCGAGAAAATTCTTCATAAGGAACTAAGATAGTAGAGTAGGTCGAGTTGTGCCAAACTAATATAAATTTTGTGTGCTACATTCTTTATTCTGATTTTATTTTAACAAGTTTTATTTTAACATTTTCTATTTGCAATCACAACATTGTTTTTTAAGAGCATAAAGAAGTTTAAAATAGTTTTTATATAAATCTTTTTATCAAATCCAAAAAATTTTAGACACCCAATTCATCACTCTTGGTGTTACACCCCTATATTTTCACATAGCAGTTTCAACCCTAAGTAAAATAATCACAAGTTAATTATTTGAACTTGTAGTGCCCTTGACTTGTCTCTTTTATCATCATTGCACCATCTTTAATCCCTCCAAGAGCATGTTTAATTATTTCAATTATGTATTTATAATCGAGTCTTACTTCTCTTAAATAACAAGATTGGCTAGCCAACGAACACACTAGACAAAGTCTTTCTTTTTCACTCAAAATTTGTAATTCATACTTGGTTGCTTTTCTAAATGTTCCATAAATTGAATAATCCATAAGGTAACACACTAAGATAGCAAAACATAAAGCATAAATTTCAAATAACAATAAAAAGTATAAGAGTGCCAATATGAGGTTAGTCTTATCCTCAAAAGCTCTCACATATTGGAGAAACATAGATTCATTCTTACCATTTTGGTCAAATAAGCACGCATGTACAAATATAATAAAACAATGTACAGATCTAAGTTCAGTAACACCTTATCAATACCTAACTTGAGTCCTCCAGATAATCTCAATTAGTAGGTAATTATTGAGAATTCACATCTAGCTTTCACAAGTTATTTGGATATGGGTAATCCAAATCAATTGTCATGCATATGTTCAACCTCATCTTAGTCTCTTATTAAGACGACAATCCTAATACTATGTCTCATCTCTACTCACTATCTTAGTTTTAGAGGTGATTGTTTATCTGAGCAAGCTAATCTAAAACATGTGTGGCATCTCTTTGTTGAGCCTTAAACAAACATGTGATGTGTATAAGCCATGAACATTGAAACAATAGTTAAGAACATAATAGTTATTTGCATTTGTTTAAATAGTACAATATATATGCTTAATAATGTTTGATTACAAACTTTCTATATTCTACTCAATTCAAGAGAATTCACATCTACAAGATAAACATTTCTTGGAATTGGTTTATGTAGCGCCCCACTTTTCCCAAGCGTGCGTTAATTCGAGATTTCGAGAAAATTTAAATTAAACACCACATAAATCCCTCGATAGCCATCAAAATCGTTTTCCCGACAATCTCGATCGTACCTTCTTAGTATAACAACATTTAATAATTAAACTAAGACAGACATCATTAATCATATTAGCGGAAGCAAGATCAAAACCTCAAGTATATGCATATCACTGATAATTTCTTTTACAATAACTGAATCGATGTTTCACATGAAAATACATTACATAATCTCTGAACATTGAAAACATAGACAAAACCAACTGCTACATCCTGATGACATTCTTTCTCTTGACACCACTGCTTTCACCTAGAACGTTTGAATATTCCAGGGACATAATCCAAATTAGATGCTGAATCATCTAAGTGAGAGTTCGAAAACATTTTCATGAGTGTATGCAAAATCATGTACACAAAATCGATAAATCTTAACATGCACCAGCCTAAGAGAATCCCAACGCATTTAACCCTAACCGGGGAAAACGCAATCTCTCTAAAGGCGACACGACCAAATCGACCCATTGGCAAACCGATCCTGCTTAAGAGGGACAACCTCGACACATGAACCCAGGAATCACCCCACTGTCATTGTCAGGCTTTACGCTCCCATTCAAGCATTCCAAAACCCAACCCTAGCCCCAAAAGTATCACGTCAGCACTATCCCCGGAATCGACGTCACCTCGGCATTAATGCTACAGCTCAAAGGATCCTGGGGTAGTGTCCACTCGCAACCCCGCCACTTGAGCCAACAACCGGGGTGGTGTCCACTCGCAGCCCCGCCACTTGGGTCCCGTAGGGTGAAGTCCGTCTCAGCCCCGTCCCAAGTGGTCACCAAGCATTAATCCAGGTACGCATCCCGAGTGCTGTTACTCTGGGCTTCGTCACAGGTTAACAACCCACATACCACATAAACGACACAAAATAAGCCAATGGTCGAAAAATCATAACATGTATCACTTAAACTCATAACATGCGTCATTTAAATAAAAAATCAACGTTTAATGCACATGTAAACAATCATTTGGACAACTCATCACAAACCGAGCATGAAAACCATTTACATGTCACTTGAAATCTTTTTGAGTAGAACCACTCACAAGTCAAAACTGAGTTTGGGGAGAACACTCACCTTTAGACGGATTCCAAACGCGGTTAGCCTCGATTTGCGTGCCTAGCCTCGTTTCTCGTACCTGACGCTCTTGTACTTCAACCTCGAGTCTCACCGATACCTTAGTCATCACATTTGTTCAAAATCACATCAATATCTATTTTTCCAATTTTCTATATTTTCTTCCTATTTTCTTTATATTTCTCCTTAAAAATTCTAATAAATACCTACTCAAAATTTTTCCTTGATCTCTTTTCACAATAATTCATAAATAATTAATTCCTATCTCCCAAAATTTTCTAAGGATTTTCTAATTCTTTTTCCTATTTTTCATAAGCCTTTTTCACCTTGAAAATTGCAAAATGACCATTTTCTCCAAAAATTTTCCAAATTTTCTTACACCATAATACATAAAATAAGTTTCTAAAAATAATAAAAAAATTTCGAAAATACCTGACTTGCCACGCGCCCTCACGCGCGGCGCGTGGATGGCTTGGTTTGAACTGGCGCGTGCCAGTCATGCACCAGTCGTCTTCTTCCTCAAGCCGGTCGTCGGCAGGTGCTCCGATGGCCTCGATTCCGGTACCCCCCGAAAGCCCTTGCGAAGTCGATCGTGATGCCACCGATCTCCGGCCGAAAGGACGCCGAAAAAGCCTCCAAAAGGCCGTTTACAGGCGGCGGTAGGCGGACCGCCTCAAGCCCTCGGCCAAGCTCGAATCTCCCTCAAAACCTCTACCAAAACGCTTCAAACCGATCCCAAAATGATCCTTACCTCCTGGAGACCAAAATCCCCCTATCCAAGCTCCAAAAATCGATCGAAAATGAGCTCGATTTGGTGCCTTCTTCTTGGCCGAACCCCTCGGCTATTTATAGCAAAAATCGACCCCCACGTGGCCGATCTCCGGCCAATGCTTCCTCTTCACGCCACTAGGACAGTCCTCGGCCATCCCTTGACAAGACTTGACGGCCAAATGGACGGATTTTCCAGCCAAATCGTGCGGCCAGATCTGCCATGCGCGGCCAACTTCTGAAAATTGCAGTTAGGCCCCTGAATTTTTTCTTTTTGCATTTTGGTCCTTTTCCTCAAGCCCCTAATGTTTTTAACACTATCACCAAGACCCTCAAGGTTAGTATTTCTCATTTCACCCTTGAAACTTTCGAAAAATTGCCGTTTAGACCTCCCTCGGGTATTTTTATAAAATTACATTTAGGCCCGATTGATTTATTTGACCTCAAATCCACTCGATTCAACCCGAAACCACTTAAGGGTTGTTCTACACATCGAATACTATTCCATGAAACTCTCCGTTGACTTTTTGGACGTTGTTTACAGCAATTTAGTAATATGACCTAAATGGGCAGCTGTATTTTGCTGTACCGAAAATTGTTCCCGATCTTCTTTATTTCACCACTAAAAATCATAATTTTAATTGCTTGTCGATACTATACCATTTTCTTGGGCAATCTAGAGTCTGAGGTACTCCCGCTGGCTATTTTGGTCGTCCAAAACTATGTTAGTGTGCCCTAAAGTCTCATTTTTCTCAAATTTCCAATTTTGCCCTTTACCAAATATCATTTTATCCTCAAAAATTTTCTCGGGTGTTACATCGGTTTAGCTAGGGGATCAACCACCATATGATGCATAGAGATATATTGTACGGTTACTTCTTGTTTGGCATGTAATGATGTCTCAACATAGTTATACTTTGTATCAATGTTTTTGATTCTATTAAGATATTTGGGCTCCTTTGGATGTGGGCAATTGTTGCTTGATTGTCACAATAAACTTCAATGGCTCCTTTATAGTCACTTTGAAATCTCAAATTCCTAAAGAATCTCCTTAACCAAACAACTTCTTGTACAATAGTTGAACAGACAATAAATTTAGCCACAAGGCTATGCATGTTTTTTTCTACTACTCTAAGATATGGCATCTTTATTGAGTAAGAAGACATAACTAGGGATGGATTTGTGTTGATCAAGATCTCCTTCCCAATCAGCATCTGAGTAGCCAATTAAAGGCATATTTGACCCTTGATAACATAAACAATAATCCATAGTGCCTTTAAGGTACCTCAAAATCCTTTTCATAGCTTTCTAATGCTCTCATTCAGGATTCAATTGATACCGACTAAGTAGCCCAACAAAAAACAAATGTATAGGCAACTACATATCATAGCATACATAAGACTTCCAATAACATTTGCATAAGGCATAGTGGACATTTTCTTTTGTTCTTGTGGTTATTGGGACATATGCTAAGACTCAAAACCTCATTATTTGATACAAGAGTATCCATAGGCTTTCAACTACTCATATGGAAACATTCTAGAATCTTTTAGATATAATTCTCTTGTGATAGAGCCACAAGTTTCTTCGAATGATCTCTTTTATTGTAACTCCCAGTATGTATTCAACTTCACCCATGTATTTCATGTCAAAATTTTTGAACAACCATCCATTGATGGCCATGAAATACTCATCATTTCCAGCTATCAAAATATTATCGACATAAAGAGATAAAATTACAAATTTATCATCAGACCTTTTAATATAGGAATAGTGGTCCTCATCAATTATTTTGAAATCATAAATCAATATGGCTTTGTGGAACCTACTGTAACACCCCGCCTTCCAGGGCATTAGTATATGCTAGGATTTTTTTTTTTTCATTTACATCAAGCATAAACCGACAATAAATCCTCAACATAACATTTATTTAATAACACTCCCAAATATAACAAAGGAATGAAACATTTATTTTACATATGCGGAAGCAAGATCAGAACCTTGAAAACATAACTTATGCGGGTACATACATACTGTTCACCCGACATAGCATTACAGACAACATAAAACTCTAAACGATACATCCGAATAAAATATATTATTCTAGTCCCACATGGGACCCACAAAATTTCCACCACGATCATGCCTCGACCACTTCTTTGCCCTTCCGGCCGCTTGCCTCACCTGGAACGTGGAATATTTCAGGGACACAGTCCAATATTAGAAGATGAAATCTTCTAAGTGAGGGTTAGATAAACATGTATGAATGATGCGTGATGCAATTATATGAACAATATATACCCATAATGTAACTTCCCAGGCATCCCCAGCCCGGCTAGGAATTCTAGGCAAATCTCGAACCTCTGTGGGATAGGCCTAACGTTATTCCCTCAACGCCCTAGGGGAATTACGGCTACACTCTGAGGGTATCATCCCAACCCCATGCACAAGATCAATATGACAAGTAAATATCGTGTTGTGCATACATCACGCTTTTCCATGCAACAGTATATGAATGAAATTGATCATATCATAAGAAAATATCATGCATGGAAAGGAAATCATATCATATAAGGGCTATAAGGACAAAACTACTCACCTTTTACTGATTTTGGGTTACCTCAAAAAACGTGAAACTTGCCTCGATTTGCGTGCCAATCTTGATTTTGGCACCAAATGTCTCACCTCACTTCCCAAAGCACCCTAGGCAAGATATTTACTTATTTAATCAATAAAACCTATTTTTCCTCAATTTTCTTGCCTTTTTCTCTATTTTTCTTTTATTTTTCCTTACTAATATTCCAAAATAAATACCTACACTTAATTTTTTTCAAATATTTTTACATAGGAAATTCTAAAATAATTTTCCAAGGTATTTAAAAAAAATTTCACGAAAATCTAAGGCTACACGCGCCCACACGCGCTGGCGCGTGATAGGGCGTGTGAGACTAGCGCGTGGGGCCCACGCGCCGGTCGTCTTCTCCGGCGAAGCCCTCGCCGGAAAAATGCAAAACCGATGCCAAATGAAAGCCCTTCAAGAATCGATCAGGATGGTACCTATTTGGGCTCCAAAGGAGGTCGGAAAGTGCTCGAACGAAGCCCTCGAAGTCTCGGACAAGCGGTCCGCCTAGGGTTCCGGCGAGCTTCGATTAACCCTCCAAAACACGACCAAAATGCTTGAAATTCTCCAAAATGGCCTTCAACCTATGGGCAACAAAAGCCCTCTATCAATTCCTCTCAATTTGTTCGAAATGACCCTCAATTTGAAGCTTCAAGTTTGCTAATTTTTGGCCACTTCGTCCGCTATTTATAGGCAATTGTTGAGCTACCAAATGGCCTTGGGCGGCTTACCCATGGCCTTAAGCATCTTACCCTCCCCCGGATCTACCCAAAACCGAGCCCACCCGACCAAAAAATCGAGTTGCAGGTCGCGACATCGCGACCTGCAATCTGGTCGGATTTTGTTTCCAAAATCCGACCAACTCGAGGCCCAACGACGGCACTCGAGTGATCCTTTGCCTTCCCCGACCATCCCTCGTGAACGCCCATGGCTCATTTTGGCCGGTCGGCGACCGTGCGTGGCCTGGTCGAAACCAAGGCTATGAATTTTCCATTTTTTGCATTTTTGCCCCATCAGATTTGGTTTTCACGATTTGGCCCATTTTCTCACAACCCCTATACTTTTGGTAATTTCCATTAGGTCCCTTAAGCTTTGTTCTTTCAACTTCATCTTTGCAACTTTTTCAAAAAATGACATTTTGACCCCCCTGGGCAATTTTGAAAAATTGCACTTTGGCCCGATTCTTCATTTTGGCTCTAAATGTACTCGTTTCTTCCTGCAACTTTCGAAGGGTTGTTCTACTCGACCAACCGAAGCTTCCCTTATCTTCCGTTATCATTTCGGGAGTGTCCTACGAAAATTCAATTTTACAGCCCAGATGGCTGCTGCATTTTTGCTGTACCGAAAACCGTTCCCGATTCCATTTCTTTTAGTCCTAAAAATCACGCCTCAATATGCTCGTTAAAGGCGTCTCTATTTCCTTAATCATTTAAGCTTCAGGGTACTCCCTTCGACTGATTCGGTAAATTTTTCGGGCTTTTCTGCTACCGAATTTCCCCAAATTTCTGATTTTTCCTTTAAAATAATAACCCAAAGTTCTTGGGTATTATACCTAAAGTACCACAATATAAATGATTATTTTAGGCCATATATTGATCTTCGAATCTTGCAAATTTTGCGCTCTTGGCCTTAACCAACAAAACCTACAGGTTGTTCAATGTAGATTTCTTCATCCCTCTCCATTGAGAAAACCTATTTTGACATCCATTTGATACAATTCTAAGTTTAAATGCGCCACAATAGCTAAAATCAAGTGAATGGAGGTAAACCACACAACACGTGAAAAAAGTTTCCTCATAATCTATACCATTTTGTTAGGTATAACCTTTCACTACTAGATGAGCTTTGTATCTATCAATGGAACCATCTGGCTTACATTTTATTGAGAATCCATTTATTCCCAATGACTTTACGTCCTGGTAGTAAATCAATCAAGCTCCAAACTTGAATTACCCTTACTGATTCCATTTCATCTTCCAATGCAACTTTCCATTTTTCGTTGGCAAGACACTCTAGTGCATTTTTGACTATTTTAGGTTCCTCATCATTGTGGGGAATGACAATAGAAGCCTCATTTTCAATTTGAAAACGCTTTCAATGAGTTTTGAACATGTACTCCTACACAATTGAGGATCATTACTTCCACCAATTAAAATTAGCTCAGACTCAATCTCAACTCTCCCACTCAATTAAGATGGTTGAAGCAAAATTTGTGTGCTCCCACTGTCAAGAGTAAGGTTAGGTACAACTTCTTAAGTTTCAATCATTTGTTGATTTGTACCTGCTACTTCTTCTTCCATCTCATATAAATGATAACCTTTATGTAAAAATAAATATACACCCAAGAGAGGGGTGAATTGGGTGTTTAGAAAACTTTTCGATTTTATAAAATATTTGCACCAAAGCTATTTTGAACAACTTATGCTTTTGAATACAAAAGTTGCATGTTATAAATTGAAAACTTATACACTTTTAGATCTTTTAAAACAATGCCAAAGTTGTAAGATGTAAGTTGTAAATTCTGGAATAAAAATTAAAATAAATAATGCAGCACACATAAATTTTATAGTGGTTCTACTCAACCAACCTACTCCACTCTTTTGGCTCCTCACCAAGAACTTCAACAATCTACTTAAGTTTTATAGGTTCTGTCATAACCTCAACTTTTCACAGGTACAGCTGTAATCTCTACTTTTTCAATAGATCAATAGTAACCGAATGCAAACAGCATTTATAAAGGAGCAACTGAAACCTTTTACACGGTGCTTTTTATGGGCTCAAGCACTAATCACAATAAGATAACAAAAGGATACAAATTAAGCACTTAAAAAACATTTTACAAGATCAAATTCAAACAATGAAAGTAGGTTCTCACAACTAAATGAGAGATTTAAAAATGATGAGAAGATAAGAACACACTTTCTCTCTTTTTGATATAAAATATATCCCTTGAGGGCTCTTTTTTCTTGAAAATGATAGTTGAAAATTTAGCTCAACATTAGATCGATTCTTCTTGAATCACATATGCCTTTTATAGCTTTTCTTGCCTCAGAACCGTCATCCTTTTGTGTAGTTAGTAAAACATGCAAGATTTTCAAAATATAGTCTATTCTTTTTGTTCCTAATGGTTAGATATATAATTTATGCTTAACGAATGTTTAGAAAGCCTTTTTGCAACGGTTAGAATCAAACTGTGCACTTTTCGACTATCTGTAACAACTAGTTTAATGGCTATAATTTTTTATTTTAGTACACTGATAATCGAGTAGAGACTTGAGATACTCGAGTGGATTCGCCATCTACTTGAGTGGGGATTCGTGGTACTTTGTTACTTTTATAGAAACTAGGAGAAACAAAGACCTAGTTTCTATCAACTCAAATCTACTTGAGTGGGTCTTTTTCTCACTCGATTGTAAAAGAATGATACTCGATGTCATGCTTTTTGATACTCAAGTATAAAATACACCACTCGACTATATATTCTTCCTACTCAATTACTTTTCCAAATATAGAGAATAACACTCTGTTCAAATATTCTCACTCGAGTGGGATATTGAATACTTGATTATAGAGTTGTTATCACAACTAATTATAATTTTAACTTTGATACTCGATACAGACTTTTTTTATACTTGATTCATGCCAAATTTTAACTCAAATAAAGGTATAATATTATTGTTAATTAACACTTTTGACTTCAGATCGAACATTTTTGGAATTTTTTTATTAAACGAAGCTAAAATTTGAGTGAAATATATCTATTAATCTATTGAATTCGTGAGCTTTACTCAATTGTAAAGAATAATAAGTTGAGTACAATCCTTGATACTTAACTAAAAATTTTCTTTTCTTGATTAAAGAAAAATCACTCTATTGAGCTCATATATCAAAACACAGCAAGAATATAGTTATATGAGTAAAATGATTTTTCATTTATATTTACCCAACCAAAATAGCACATAAGTCAAATAACTTATTTATTACTTGACTAAGATAAAGCATCTTCTTGATTACAAATATTGAATACTTGAGTAGTTCTTGAAAGATGGATATAACTATCATTCCTAAACATTACTTGATTAGCAACTTGAAGATATTGAAACCTTAACAACTTGATCAAACATTGCTTGATTCAACAAGCTCTAAGTCCTTCAAATACTTGAATGATTTTGCTTGCAAAGCAACAAAGATTCAATTTTTAAGTTCTTCGAGTGTTCTTCCATTAAATTTTAGAACATTGAGAATATTAAAAATTTGATACCAAATATCAAATAGACAATTTAAACTCTTATAGATCAACATTCAAGTATTATTACTTAAGTATATGATCATTTACTTAAATATCAAGAATGTATTTGAAATACATTTCATTGTCCTTGAGACATGTTATCTCCTAGACTTAATGTGTTCCTTGGATTAACACATACATATTATCTTAATCCTAATGTTGATTCTAAGTACCATGAGCTTTGTGGTGCCCCCGGTTCCACATCCAGGGTGTCATCGTAACCCACGGTTACAATCATGATCATTGGACATATTTGAAGGTTGGCTATGCTCTATAGGTTAGGCCACCCTGGGTGGGATCTAGGTTTTACTGCCTTCGCTCGTCTAAAAACTTGGGTCCCATAAACAACAAAGGCAGTGAAGGGCACACGTGTCTTGGCCGAGCTATACGCTTTACAAGGCTTTGGGATGGAAGTTCAATTTTCTACAATTAAATTATTTCTCCAATGAAATATTATAAGTTTAGCATATCATCTGTCTCACACAAATATATTACAAACCAGGAATATAAAATACTCATAAATCCACATTACAACAAAGACCCTGTCATACCTAGCCAACCATGTTCATTTGTTAATCGTCCACTACTATTGCTTTCCCTCTATTAGGGTTTGAATCATCTGTGATTATTTATAAAGGATGAGGCTAGGGACTCAATAAAGGCAATATATAAACATAGCAAATTGTAAATCATGATAAATATAGATAAATATGAAATGAATTATGCATGTTGACCCATACACCTCACCCCTTTCGGACTCTTGGTGGCCCCTTATGATTTTCTATGGACCCTAACACAAGCTATGTCTCATCCAAATAAAAATCCATAGCCTCATGCCTAGATACTCCCCTATTATCATATGCAAGTCATGACAAAAATAATTTGCACACAAACAACATATTAAACCCTTATAGATTTTGTTGTCTAAAGTTGAGATAACCCATTGGGAAAGATTTATCTACAGTGTTAAAATCATTAATATTATTCCTCAAGATTCCTCTAACAAAAATTAGACATAATTAAATAAAAGAAAATATTACTAAAATCAACATCCATCAAACTTCAAATATTTTGCTCTTACCTCAAAGCTCCGATTCTTTATTAAACTCACATAGCATTTTCCAATCTCTCCTTACCTTCTTCTTATTTATACAGATAAATTTCCAAAACCCCTAACTACAACCTATTCCTCAATTTACAGAAATCATAGCTTGAGCCAGTTCCTTTAATTCAAGTAATTCAACCCATCTGTAATCAATATATTAATAAAGAAATAAAGTATGACTTGTTGGAAGAGGCAAAATGTGAGTAGGTCCCTCTAATTGCAATTGGAAAGAAAAGCAATGATGGAGATTAAAATTGAAAGCTTATATGAATATATATATATATAAGCAATTGATGTATTTTTTTTGGCATAACACATTTCCTTAATTCCTTAAACTTATCTTTTACGGATATTGCTTTAAAAAGAAATTAAAAATTACAAGAAGTGGCAGCAGCAATAACATGGCGCACAACTAGTGCCTCTCCCGACATCTTAAATTTGCATTTCTCACATAACTTATTATTTTAATTCCCATTTTAAGTCAATTTTTAATTTGCAAGTTCTATACATTCCTTAATTCTTGCAATCTTCTTTTACAAAATATTCCCTATGCACAAGTAATTACTAGGCTACAAGACTCCCTTGTTAGTATTCTTGCAACCATTGATTTTTATACTTATAATAATTACAATAACTACCAAAATTCCAAATTGATACTTAGATTCTCGAAAAAAAATCCAGAATCTTCCAATCACTTCTCTATTCAAAATAATAAATTTAATGTCCTCCATAAAATTCTACAAAGTCACAAATTTTCAATCAATCATCTCAAATATAGAAATTAATTATTTTTTTTTTCAAAATATCGGGATGTTACAAGCTTCTAAAGAAAAACGTATTAATAGATAAAACAATCTCACCACATATGAAAATGTTAATAGATAGAACATACTAATAGATAAATCTGTTAAGGTTCATTGATCTTATCATCATCAAATCAACCTCTACACATCCTAAGAGATATCAACACATTCTCAAGAGATATAAGAGATATGAGAACACTCTTAAAATAAAACATTCATCATTAAAACAATTTTAACACCCCTTAACACATTTTTGAGAAATGTAAGAACATTAAAGTTTTGCATAATACATTCATCATCAAAACACTCTCAAAATCAAACTCAACACTTTATCTACATCATCCTTATTAAGGAATTGATCTTCAAGCAAAGTGATATTACAGGACTCAATTTTAGTTACCCTTCCATCAAAATCCTCACCAACAAATACTTAACCTTTTGTGTGTTTAGAGTATCTAATAAAGATACATTTCCTTCTTGGTCCTAATTTTTCGAATTTGTGGGAAAAATTATGAAAGTATGTCATGGACCCTTGGGATGCAACTTATTCAAATCAAGTTTTTTACTCGACCACAACTAATAAGGTGTAAAGGAAACTAATTTAAAAGGTACATGGTTAATTATGTAAGTAGTAGTCGACAAGGCATCACCCCAATATTGTATTGGGAGCTTAGCTTGCACCATCGTAGACCTAACCATTTCTAGCAAGTTTCTATTCCTACATTCAACAACACCATTTTGTTGTTGAGTTCTAAGATTCGTTAGTTGCCTCATAATACCCTATTCATTTCACAATTCTTTACCTCGTTCATCAACTTGTCTAATTGATTCTCAATTTCATCCAAATATCATTTAAAGCAATCCAGTGCTTCAGATCTATAGGAGTTGAAATAGATATGACCATATCAAGTGTAGTTGTAACACCTTGTTTTTCCCAAGTGTGGCGTTATCCGAGATTTTGGGAATATTTATTTTTTTTCAATGTACACTTAGGGGGTGTTTGTTAATCAAGATATGGGGTGAAAAAGCCAAGATATGAGATGCATCCCAAACTTTTATCCTTTCCAATATGTTTGTTAAGTTTATCTGAAAGTTCTTAAAAAAATCATTAATGACCCTTTATCTTAATCTTTCAAGATATGCTGATCTCCCCCCTCAAAATAAGTATATCTTGGCATTTATAGATAAGAAAAAAAAGACATTTATATCCTCTAATGCATTTTTAAAAATTTAACAAATAGCTTGATAAAAATCTTGGAATGCTTTCTAACCTTATCTTGATCATTCAATATCTTAATCCAGAATGCATTCCAACCTTATTTTGATGCCTCTTATTTTGCTCATTTTAACAAACGCCCCTTAACATAAATCATTCCCCAACAATTCCATTTAACCCTCTCAGCATATCAAACTTTAAAAAGAATAAGCTAAGACAGGTAACATCATCATAACTGCGGAAGTAAGATCGAAACCTTAAATTACACATAACCGGAATTCCTTTATTCATAATATAAAAATCGTACCATTGTTTAACATGACATCTTCAAAACAAAATACATGATAACTGAATATCTCGCACATAACCAAAGACCCACTATAGATCCAATATGTAAACAATAACTACATCTCGAAGACCTCTTTTTCCTTGGCCCTGCTGCTTTCATCTAGAACGTTTGATTATTCTAGAAATATAGTTCAAATTAGAAGCTGAATCATCTAAGTGAGAGTTCTAAACATTTTCATGAATATATGCAAGACCATGAACAACTGACATATCCTGACATTTCCCACCCTGAGAGAGTCTCATATAACGCTTAACCCATACCACGAGGAAAAAGCAATCTCTCTAAAGGCAATATAACCACATTGACATATTAGCATAACACAGTCCTAGCTTAGTGGCAACATCAACACATCTCCCCAACACCTCGGGAACAATCGTTACCACTTTCATCATTGGAGGATCAACATCAACGCAGGAACTCGGCACACCACAATGACGTCAGGGATTACGTTCTCACTCAAAAGTAACCCGAAAACACTTCTCATTTTCAACACACATGCCAATGCCATAACCACAACATGAGATGATGCACTACATAAAACAACATTTCAATGCACATGCAAATAAACATTTTGGATGAACCATCCACATGAAATCAACCTATCATAGGTCAAATCATTTGTATAAAACAAATCAAGTATAGGGTCAAACCACCCACAATAAACCAAGTTTGAAGTAGAAACTCTCACCTTGAACGTACTCAAAATATCTCAATTCTCGTGCCCAACCTTGATTTCCGTGCAAAGCCTCAAATAATCATACTATTACACAACCACAAACCCTAACGATCCCCGGACATCATATTTATTCAAAAAAATATCAACATCTATTTTTTCCATAATTTTTTCATAATTTCTCCTTATTTTCTTCCTATTTTCCCCTCAATAATTCCAAAATAAATACCTCTTCGAGGTTTTTCTCAAATTTTTCTCTACCATAATTCATAAAATATTTTTCTAAAAGTAGTAAAATTAATTTTGAAAAATGCCGAGCCGCGCTCTCACACACCCACGCCTGTACTGCACGTGCCCAGTTTTTTGGTCATTTTCAACCTTTTCTGGTCACCAGCGATGCTCCGATGGTCGATTTCTTCCTCTGATCTTGGCCTACTCCTTGTTAGTGTTGAGTTCTAGCCTAGTCAAGAGGGGGGTGAATTGACACATTTTTAAAATTCTAATGCAACACTTATGCACGTATATATATATATATGAGAAAACAAATTTAATATAAACCAAAATTGTAGTTGAGAGTACAGGAGCACTTAAATACTAGATGGATAATATGATAATAATATGATATCCGCCAGCTGTGCTAGTATGTGCTTTGATCCAATATACTCTTCAAATTACAACTTGGTGAAAATAAGTTATTTGAATGCATACAATAACAAGCCTTTAAATAAACCAAATGGAATATTGAATTAGTACAAAGAATGATGAATTAAAGCAAATTAAAATATAATCAAAATAACCACCAAGAATGTAGGCCTTAGGATTCGTCCACTTTAGATAGAACAAGACAAAAAACAAACAAGTATAATCAAGCAAGAATAAATAAGAGTGAAGAGAAGAAGAATACAACGATTTATAGTTGTTCGGCCCTTATGGCTTACATCCACTACCTAAGGATTTTCTTCCTTAGGATTTTCAACCAAATCCATTATATGAAACTTTTGTTACAACCACCGAAACCTTCACTTGGCTTCACCACCACCAAACTACTTCTGGAGTCTCACACTCACTAGTTTGAATTTTGTACTCTCTTTACAAGATACAAGAACAGTAGTGATAGAGAAATAGGGTTCTCTCAAAATAATACAATAAAGTGTAAAGAACTCTCTCATTTTTCTCTCAAGAAGATAGAGGAATATAAAGATTTAGAGAGAATGAAAATCTCGGCCAATAATGTAGAAAATGATAGGGCTTTCAAAAGTTGTTCCAAAGTCTTCAAGAGACCCTTTTATCAGCTAACTTGATTGATTATCAAGACCTTTGATTTTTGTTGATCTTCAATTAGTCTTGAATGAGTAAATCAATTCCAATAATGCATGGCTGATTTTAAGGATTAAAATATCATCAAATCCTTCATAATTCTTGCAAAATCAACCATAAATAAGAAATGATCAATTCTGACTACTAGTTGATCTTCAATCACCTTTGATTGTACAATTGGCCCCTTAGCTTCCATAACAAGCATAGCTAATTTGAAATTTGAATTTAAACCTCCAAATGGTGGAAAATCCATCCAAATATTCTCAAATAATGAAGCAAATTTGTCTAACAATGAAGATATCAATTATAACTTCAAAAGCCCTTAATTAATCAAGTTTCCATAGTAAAAATGTTGACAATAAGAAGAGAATCAATTTGTGTAGCTAAATATATGCAAGATATCCTTTGAGTATTCTGTCATAATGAAGACATCAATTAGCCATAATAAGTAGGATACTTGATTCCATGATTTGAGTCTCCATATCCTTTTAATAAGAGAGAATCAACAATAAAGAAAAGTAATATCTATCAAGGTTTTGACTTTCAAACCTTAATTTCCTCCATTAATAATGAACAATAAAGTTAAATATTTAACTTCTTCATTTGAATGCAATTCAAAAAAATTCTTCCATATTTAACTGAGTAAAGGAGCTTTTAAGAACCTTTAAATTTACTCCATGATTCTCTTACCATATTTAAACCAACGAGATGATGTAGCATTGATGAGTGTGATCCACGTGGCTGCCATGTCATTAAAGTACCACATTAATAATGCCATGTCGCAAGTTACATATATGACAACTCCATATAGTGGACTACTCCAATTTCCTCAAAAACTTCTATATAGATCTTTTGAACTTCTCATATATGAACAAAGATTCCATATATATATCTTCTAAATTTTCCATTCCAAGAAAAACTTTCCATACATAGCTCAAATACTCAAATTTCTATAAAGCTCTCTAAAAACTTGTTTCCATGTATAATGAAATCTCTATATAAGTATAAGAAATTTCCATATATAACCTGTGTCATGAAATCACTAAAGAATAGTTTTATAAGCCTTATGAAGGCTTCATACTTTGTTAATACATAAAATATAAATGTACATTCACATTCACACATGCCAATCATCAATCATCAAAATCTACACTCAACAGTTAGATCATGATGGCATCCTTGGATGCTCGAAACAATGGCCAAAAATGCATCAATTCGACATTCTAAACCTCAGCTCTGGCGATCGATCGCAATTTCGACCAAGCTTTAAAACTCCATCGAACCGACTCCAAAATTCACCAAATGCTCTAGAAATTCTCCCCACACACCAAAGAACAAAAACCCTCTATTCAAAAGCTCAAAAACACTCCCAAACTTGAGTAATTTGATGCTCAATATTCGACCAAAACCCTTGCTAGTTATAGGTAATAACTAGTAATCCTTCGGTCAATCATCGGTCATTGCTTCGCCCCTACGCTTCCTAAGCCCATGCTGGCCATGTCCTTGGCAAAATCTGGTCATCCCATCATCGAATTTAGCTCCACGTGCAGTGACAAGTCGACGACCACTTGTTGTTGTGTTCATACAATATTTCAAAAATTACACTACCATCCCAAACTTATTCCAAATTCCATTTTGACTTTTTTCTTAAAGCCCCTAAGTTTTTCAACAATTCCATTAAGACCTATGAGTTACAAACAATTCCTTTCACCCCCCTAAAGATTCAGAAAAAATATCTTTTCGACCTCCTGGGATAAAGTTAAGAAATTACACTTAGGCCCGAATATATATAAGATCATGTTTTGACTACAAATCCTTTTGTTTCATCCCTAAACCACTTTAGGATTGTTTCATTCACAAAATTAGAGCCTTCTCAGGGTTCCTTGGAATTCTCGGATATCCCTCTCAACCTTTTGATTTTTTGGAGCTGTATTTTAGGTGTACCAAAAATTGTCTCTGTTCCGATTTCTTACAATGCCATAAATATCGCTTCGAGACGCTCATCAATATAAATTTTTCTTAGATATCCAAACTCCAAGGCATTCCCCATAGTTGATTCGGTTACCCTTACCTCAAAACTTTTAAAAAATTCTACTTACGCCCCAAGATAAATTACACTTGAATCCCTTAGAATTCTCGGGTATTACAATAGTTGTCTATAAAAGTAATGAAATATGAGGCTCCATATCTTGTCTTAATGCTCACTAGTCCACAAATGTTAGCATGTATAAGTTGTAAGGGAAATTCAGCTCTTGTGCCTTGTGCAAATGGTTTTATAGTAGTTTTCCCTTGTAGGCAAAATTCACAAGTGGGCAACTCAAATTTTGTGTTTGATTCTAATATACTATTAGGAACAGGTCTATTCATTCTATCTTGTCTAATGTTCCTTAATCTAGCATGCCACAAGTTCACATATATATCATCACTGTTAAATTCAATGAATAAAGAAAAAAAAAAACACCACGATTATTATTACAATAATTAGTGTTCAACACCATGAAACTATCCATTATAAATCCACAACCACAATAAGTATTACCAAAATAAATCTCAACACATTTACCATGAAAATATAGATTATATCCTAATTTCAATAGAGTAAGTACAAAGACCAAATTTCATCAAATATCAAGGGCATAAAAGACATCATGTAGGTATAAGATCCAGCCTTCTTACAAAACCAATTTGCATGTGCCATTTCCTCTTACTTTCACTTCTACTCTAACATTATTGCCTACATAGATCCACTTTTTTTTTCAGGATCTTATTAGTGTGGTATGCCCTGATACTAGATTTGGATGACATCTAGCAGGCTTTTTTATGCATTAATTGTATTTTGGTATAAATCTATAAAAGGCAAAGTTTTCTTCATTCATATTTTCTCCAATCAATTATATGAATGAATTTCTAGATCATTTGTGTAAGAATCTTATTATCAAAGTGTTGAGACTGTGAGACAAGATTTTCTCGTAACAAATTTTTTTAAATTATTCCTAGTTCTTAGACTTTTTAAATGGGGGCTCCACTCTGATTAATCGAGTATGGACTAGCATAGAGATTACTACCTCGTTCGGTATGGGAATGCCGATAGGAGGATGGTATGTCACGCCCTATATGATATGATATGTCACAAGTAAACCTGTAGGTGGTCGTTAGGGAACGATCAACCAAATGTGACGCTAATGCCTGACCACATGGCTTGGTGGATAATAGTTTTGTTATCATATTGCGATAATGTGTTGATCCTTAGATTTGAACTGGCACGGTTATTTTGTGTATTGGTGTACAAGATTTGATAATGAGCTAAACAATCCAATCGAGAGATGGGAAAACTCATCTATATGATTCCATATTACTGGTATATGGAGACAGGTCTTGGGAATAGAATCTGTCGCCCTCATCTGTATTTGATGGGATAAACATCCTGTGTGATATACTATTAATGTGACGAAACAGTCCCTAAGATGTCATTTAATCACATAGCAAATTGAAAGTCGGAAAATGTGTTTCTTAAGATGTCATTTAATCATATTAATAAGGTCTGACACATAGTTATTGAGTTTGTGATTTTGTCACTCCATGACTCTCGCTCAGTCAGGACGTTAGATGATGGAAGGATTATAGTACACGGTAATCGTAAACTATAATAGATTTACTTGAAGTGAGACTTCACTACCACCTATGTTTTCCTAAACCGTTGCTAAGCATTATTCAAGAACTCTTGGAACGTCGTCGGGATTTGGAGAAGTCCTAGTAATGGGTTAAAGGGTGGACCAATACTGAAAAGGGTTTCAGTGTTATCTGATTGCTAGTGGGTAGTGAACCTAGAAAGTTACACACCATATAGTATTGGTTTTGGTATCAACATCGTGTGCCCAATATGTCTTTGGAAATAGTTGGTTAAAAGTTAACCATTTGCCCCTTCTACCAACAATGCATAGTGTATAGTGAATAAAAATAATGCATAGTGCATAGTGCATAATGTGAAATCAATTATTGATTGCACAATAAAAGGCGACAGATTGCAAATAGTGCATAATGCATAGTAAATCAATTATTGATTCTATAATGAAATCAATTATTGATTGCAAGTAACCAAGGATAGTGGATTTGAAAAGTGGGCAAATTGGGAGAAGAGAAAATAAAAAGGGGGGAAATTGTTTAAATGCCTCTACCTTTTTCTTCTGACTCTATCTCTCTCCTTACGCTGCTATCTTTTTTTTTTCTACTTCCTCTAAAAATATCATAGAAATTATATTTGTAATTGTTACACGTATAATTTTGAGAAATAGGCACCAGTGATACGCAAATTCTTTATGTCTAGCACGGGAAGAGGTGATCAGAACTATACCTTATTGCATTGTAGGTGTGGACCGATTAAAACCACATCTTAAGGTGGATTCAATCTTTGTACATAGATCATTTATGTACTTCATCCTTATATTGGATAACATGTATGAGATTTATTTATGTATTGTTGAATATGTGTGTTGATTAAATACCCAACCTCTATATAACGTGTATTTTATATTCTACTGCATGCATCTGATATATAGTAAAAAAAATTATTTTTCCTTGTACTGCCCCGTACTAGTGATTCTCTTCAGATCCTAGGTTTTGAATCTAGAATTTCTAGTTGACAATCATGAAAGAAGAAAGAAAGAGAGGGATAAATGAGAAAATGTAGGGAAAAATAGAGAGAACATAGAGAAATGGGAGAATTTAAGGAGGAAATAAAGAGAAAAACAGAGAGAAACAGATAGTAGATAGAGAGAAAATGAGAGAACTTCAATATAATTGCTTAATTATCTAGGCATACTGTGGAATAACTTTATATAAGGCTATCCCAATAGTTATTCACAACAATTAACACTACTACGCAACTGTAAAATAACACTCATCTACTACAAAACTATAAAAATAACATCTCACTACTACATAACTGTAAAAATAGCAACTCCAAAACACATAACTACTTTGCTTATTTCCTAATTTCTTTCCTAATTCTCTTAACATACTCCACTTGGGATTCGACCAAACTATGTGATCCATGACTCTTGAGTCTACAATCCACATACGATAAACTTTAGTGAGCAATATAATACTAGAAACAAAAATTTTAAAAACATAGCTTCTACTAAAAGATGTGAGATAAGACATCACGAGCATAATGACCAAGGTTACCACAATTACAGCAGGTCACTTTAGTTTTATCTTTCTTACCACCGTGATTTTCTCTTTTGTGCTTATGATACTTGTTCCCTTTCTTTTGTCCTTAACCAATCCTTTTGTTTTACCCTTACCCTTGCCATTAACATTGTTCCTCTTGTGCTTATATCCAGAAACCTTTTTGGACCTAGATTTCGCCACATATGCATGATCATTAGGCTTAGCTGCCTCAAGGCACTCATCTTCCAATTTCACATGGCGTGTAATATCAACAAATGTCTTAATGTTCTCATTATGGATCATATTCACTTTCATGTGCTCCTAACTATTAGGAAATGACCGGATGACAGCTTGAACTTGTTGTTTATCTATGAGGTTGTGCCTGGCTGACTTCAATTCCACTATCATATTTGATGTGTCCCTTAAATGTTGTTTCATTGACTTTTGGGGATCTTCTTGAAAGTTTCAAATTTGATGGTCAACTACCTAAGTTTGGAGACAATGGTTCCTCCAAACTTTTCTCTTAGAGTGGCCCACATGGCATTAACAGTTTGGTATTACTAGTGCTTGTACACTAGGTCATCATTCATGGAATTGATCAAGATTCTTCTCGCAGTGAAATCTTTCTTCTTCCAGGCATTGTACACAACAATGTCGCGCCTATATATGTATTATTGGCATTTCCCTCAAGAAGCTGAGGCTCACCCATGACATTGTTAATAACCTCCGAAGCCTCTTATTCCTTCTCAATAAAATAGTGCATTTTCAGGTGCCATATATTGTAGTTGTTTGTACTAAGTTTCTCACCCTTATTCACCTCAGCTATGAGGTTCATAGAAGCTATTGTTAGTCACAAACTACAAAGAGACATTAAATGCAACATCAGTTCATGTTTATTTTACACATCACTCGTAATTTGAAATTAAATTATTAAAAATTCCCAATATGAAATAGATTCGAAAGTCCACTAAGTTTCCAATCATTACCTATATTCAAATGTTAAATAATTTTCTCTAATTTAATTTAAATTGTGTCAATTTAATTCTAGAGGAGAGTTCTTCTTGAATCCTACCAATCTTAGAATGCCCATATTATGAAGTAACACAATCACATGAAATAAACAAACTTCATAATATATAATATATTCGTTACATATTAAAAACCACTAACATGAAATACAAATCCATAAAACAAATACAAATTATTTAGGTGTAGAAAATCCTCCTAGGTATGGACTGCTCAAAGTTCTCTTTATCCAAAATGGCAGCGATCAATTTCTTCAGCCAAGGGAAGCCAACACAATATAAAATAAACACATATAGGCCATAACCAGAATTCAAGATACAGTCAATTCACATAATTTCATTTGTGGATACAACTCATAATTAGAAACTTTTCTGATAAATATACACTTTATTATGATTTTTCCGAGAAAAAATAATTAAAAATGAATTTTCCCAATTTCCAAAATAAGTCAAAAATCAATTTTCTTGGGTGGAAGAATAAATTTCCTCCTACATTACATACTTTTCAATTTGAAGGCCTATTTCAATGTGTTTAAATTACCCACAATGATTCCAATACTGTAACTCAATGTCATCTTCAACATTAAGAAACCCAAAATACAAAATTTTTTCAGATTTCATTCAAGCAAATTCTCAACTTTCGCAACCCATAACTTTCTCTACAAATGTCCAAATAATGTGTTCTGTATATCATTTTAAAGCATGTTAATTCTAGTTTCCAAAGACATAAATATTATGGCATGAAACGCAGTAAATAATTCATAAAATGATCTTAAATTTACTGCCCTAACCGAGATTTTCATATATGAAAAATCAACTTACATATGCCATCTTTCTAGAGCAACGAAATTTACATGTGGGAATCATAAAAAATGGCTCTAATATCAATGTTAATATGCGGAAATGTAGAAGAAAACTAAGCTAGAACACTTTTCTTGATGATTTCATAAGAGTAGTGATTGATTTAATGCTAAGTCTTAGTATCATCGATCACTAATAGAAATACACTATTAATCACAATCCTATTTACTATAAGTTTCTTGTTTCAATTTGCAAATAAATGGACCTTTTAAATGGGAGAGTTTTTTTTTTTTTTTTTTGGTATATTCACATTATCACCTTTGCATGGCCATTTATATGGTTGCCATTGAAAAGTTGCCACTTGCCACTATCCAAATGTTTTAAAATGATGTAACTGTTTTTCAACAGTTACACTTCCAATTCAAAAGGATGTAACCATTTTAAACATTACACCTTACTAGTTTTCAATCTATTAATTATATATATATATATATATTATTTTTAACAAGACAGATCCGAATCCAGGTCAGGGTCAACCTATCATGGGTGCCCGACCCAATCCAAATACCAACAGATACTCTTGTATTAGTGTATTGTACACTTAGATTGATTACACATGTGGTATAATCTGTCAATGCAAAAGTGTTATACCAAGTGTCACTCTTGAGTGTCAAGTATCATTTTCTTAAGTATTATATATAGGGTTTTGCTTCTTTAGGACACTTATTAAGATGCATTTAATATTTTTTTTCAACTTTTAGTTTTTTTATTAATTCATAAAATATTTTAAAATACAAATGCATTTATTTTCAATTAATAGAAATATTCAAATGCTGAAAATAAAATGCATTAAATGCACCTTAACCATGAGCAAAAACTCAAATATATATATATGCATATATATACCCACACATCATTAATGCCATTAATTACATCACTTAATCACCTTTTGATAAAATATTAATTTAAAACTATCAAATTAGTATTAATATAAAGTATTCCCTTTAATGTTTGTCACACTTGAAATATGTAAAAATTGAATAGTCAAATCACAAATCATAAAATTTAAACTCAAAAAAACCTTACAAATTCCATCCAATTTATTTAAACTTTACAAATCCTTTTCCTTACAATAACAAAAATAAAAATAAAAAAGAAAATTAAATGATACTCACTAAATGAATTTATTTTACATTAATAAAATTTACAAATTCTACTAAATTTATTTAAACCTTACAATTTCCTTTCAATAATAAAAAGGAAGAATTGAAAGACACTCACTAAATGCATTTATTTAGAATAAAATGACAGTCATTAAATGAATTTAATGCAATTTTGGAGATGCAGTATTAAGCATTGGAAGAAGAAGTGAGGTTCGACGCTTACAGCCCATATAATATAAAAACGATGGTCCAGACGTACGAGCCATGGCATGGGTAGGCTTTCTGTTTGGATGGGAACCCATCACCAACCCAATCTGCTCCCACAACAGTGTAAGTGTTTTCTATTTGGTATACCCCAGAATTTAGGGTATATTTAGTTGTTGAAAATATTTTTTGATTTTTAATGGTAATTTTTATTACAGAATTTAATTTTTTTAATATTTTAATTTTATACTATGATACAGAAAATATATTTTTTAATATTTTTAAAAATGAATGCTACGTTATTTTATATTAAATGTTAAAACCGTGTTTAGTTGTAAAATTGGAAGTGAAAACGAAAATAATGCTCTTCAAAACTAAACAGTTCTTAATTTTTTATCTATTTATAGAAAATATTTTCTAAAATCCAATGGGCCAAAACTTTTTAATTTCTCAACTTTATTTTATGGATTAGAAATGTTTTTCTAGATCTTTAGAAATAGGGGCTATTGTTTTCGGAAATACAAAATGTTAGATTGTATTTAGTTGTAAAATTAAATACATATTTTTGTTCTTATATTTTTTTGGTTTGGTTATTCAAATTTTTCGTTATTTCGATTACACTATTGAACTTAATTTTTAAATTAATTTAATTCTTATACTTTGACTTTTTTTTCATGCAACAATCTGAACTTTTTATTATTTTAATTATACCTCTAAACCTATAGTTTTTAATCAATTTAACTCATGTACTTTCATGTAATAAAAAATGTAAAGTGAAATAATAAAATATACACACCACTCTGTTCATGTTACAGTATAGAGATTAAATTAAATAAAAAATACAAGTTTAATAATGTAATTATATCACAAAAACCCTTAAAAAAATTGTAACATTTAATCTCAACTACCAAAATTTATCTCTGTCTTAAATTTAAATGACACCATTCATGTCGGCCAATTAAACGAGTTGACACTTGATATAATTTGATTAATTATCAATGACACCATTCCATTGAGCCCAAGGTGTGAGGGTCGTAAATTTTTTAGTTAGTGGGACGGTCCCAGCCAAAGAATATATGTTGACCGAGAACTTCTCATGTTCTTTATGTTAAAAAAAAAAATTTATACATTAATTAATGAATGAGAAAAGATTTTTATGTAGTACTCTTACTCACACTTTGCGATATTTTATTTTTAAAATTCAAATTCTATAACTTTTTTTTTATATAAAAAAGAAAGAATAACTTTAGAATTATTGTCAAGACTATCACACTCCATTTTTCGGCCTGATATGTGGAAAGTGAGTAACATTTGCGAGAAAAGCAGTCCAAACAACAACAGCTGCAGGATGAACCAAAGCCTTAAAAAGACAACCCAAAAAGGCTTGAGAGAGCCTATGACATCCATCAATGGTGATCATTCTCTCTACCAAAAGCCAACTGACCACTTCATTATAAAAACAAAGTTCATTCATGCTCTTCTTTTGTTGTTGATGAACCATATTTATATATATATATACTAATTGTTCACATCTAACACACACTCACACACACATATACTATAATATAATTAACCTTATTCTAAAAGCAACTATAGCCCCTCCCTCAACTTCTGCGCATAGACCCACTCTTTCATGTGCCTTTACAACTATCATCCAAACCACTAGTCCTTGTTAAGATGATTAGGGTTTTGTTAAAGCAACAAATTTATAATGCAGGAAAGTGGGGGCATGCATTAGTCCCAATTTAGGCATCGAAACGTCCGCATGAGAATACTCACCCACGCCCTTAACTGACTTCTCAACAAATCTCTCGATTATTTAGAACTCACTCGATTATTTAGATGTCTCGTGATCATTGGGGACTCTTAGAATCATTTGAAACTCTTTAGATCATTCGAAAGTCTCATAGACACTTACGAATGCTTTGAATGCCCTTGAGTCCACGCCCCCACTTTCCCGTATCATAAATTTAATATTGTATTAAAAGAACAACAATATTAATGACACTAATTAACAAGACCTGTGAAACTAATTAATTAAAACCGACTCTAATATGGGTGGAGTGGCGGTGTGTTCATCCAACAACAACCACCTCAGTAATTAATTAAACAATTGACAGAACCTAAAAGCCGAAAACCAAACCAAAGCAGAGCTTTAGGGTTGGCTGGTCACTGAGTGGGACGTATGCGAGAGTCACCATGCTCCAAATCCCATCCCATCATATGGAACCAACAAAGCCAGTTTTAATCATTTATATTCACAGGCCTCACTTGCCCCTTGTTGGGTACGTACCGATTATTTGTTTATTTATTTCATTGACAAAAACCCGTAAGCACTATTCTTCTAACGTGCATTGAATAAATTTATTAAACACATATATTAACTCACAAGTTCACTCATGTTAGAACATGGACCGTACTAATTCAAATCGAGGCTGGTCCAATCGACCTCTAACTTTGCCCATGGCCCAATCTTCACTCTATGCCAATTTGCAACAGCCAACATAATCACTGTATGTTGGATACTCCTGCGCCTTCTTTAAATTTCAACCTCATTAATAACAGATCTTATCCACATTTAATGAAAGTCTTGTCGACATCATGTCACCGTTAAAGAGTCTCGTTGACACCGAATATCCAGTCCCAACACATTACAACGCTCGATGCATGTAGGAGGATCTCTTCTGCTTTTATATAAATCAACTTTATCAAGAATCAAGGTATGTTCTTCTCAATCCTATCGATATTTGGTTACTTTAATCTCTTATTTGCTTGAGCGTTGAAGTGCTTATAGGTATTAATCACCCCCTACCATGTCGATCGCTAGAGTCTACTCCCTACCACTACAAATCCACGTCTGACAATCCCTTTGATTTGGAAGAAACAAAAGAATATTATAATCTCTTACCACTAAACTAACATTGAGAGAGTTAGTAAATATATATTAATAGAAAGTATAATAAAAAGAAGTTGTGTGCAGCTTTGATTGAGATTGGAGTCTTTAGACTAATGCCCTCTTCCCTCTAGCTAGGTAGCTAGCTAGCTAGCTAGTGATCTCCATCATCAAACACCTTTTTGATTGAGAAAAGAATGGGTAGAAGAGCAAATTAAGCCACTTCTATTAATGATCTTCTTTTTCATTTATAAACAATGGAATTGTCGAGCAGATGCAGCATGCTTTACCTAAAAATTGGATCACTTTTCATCAATTGAAATCATGGTGAGAATGTTAATTTAGTCATCATGCATTTTGCCTAACAATAGCTATGTTAGATCATTAGGTTCCTATGAGACCTAAATTATATATATATATATACTTGAAGAATCGAATCGTTTTAAAATCTTGCCATACAAAGTGTAAATTATACCAATCACCATTTGCAACATAAAGACTTGTTCACATTAGCATGTTCCATACTGAGATGCCAATTTTATTTTACTCCATTCAACTCCTTCGTCTTGAAGCTACACTTAGTTTGAAATAATGATAATTTCTTGTTTCTCTTATTAAGATTGTCTTTTGAGTTCATGTTTGGTTAATTTAATCTAAAATATGATAAAAGATGTATAAGAGATTTTGTAATTAAGCCAAAAACACAGTGAATTTATTTATGATATGTCTAACATATCTTATTCTTTGTATAGATATAGTCACATTTATAGTTATTAGATGGTGACAAGACATTAATTAGGGTACAATTTAAAAAAAAATTGATCTCAATAAAATTGTAAATTTGGGTGTATTGTGGCTAAGCATAAAATAATTTATCTTTTTTGTAATACCCCATGTTTAGATAAGGTTGCCACGAAATTTCAATGAGTTTAGAACACCGAAAAGTTGGTTTTATAGCAATTTCAAGTACCGAACCAACTGCAGGGAGTGCCTCAGAGTGAAATTGTTTAAGGGAAATTATATGATCTCGACGAGCATATCGAGATAGGATTTATGGTATCGAAAAAAATCAAATTCGGAACAGTTTTCGGTACAGCTAAAATACAGCTACTAATTAGGCTGTAAAACCGAATCATTGAAGGAGGCTCCCGAAAAATCAACGGAACCCTAAGGGGGCTTCGGTTTTTCGTTACGAACAACCCTTCAGTGGTTTTAGGATGAAACGACAGCTCAGTGAGAACACTGGAGCGAAATCGTGCTTTTCAACTAAGACTTGGATTATTAATTTTGCGTTTCCAATATTGTAATGAAAAATTCGATATTTAAGGGCATAGTTGTAATTAGCGAATTGTTCTAATAAATTTATGATATAATTTGAGGTTTAAATGTATAAAATTTATTGTTAATATAGTGTAATATATAACATTATATATATATATGTATAAAATGTGCGGTGCGCCGTGAGGTTTCTGTGAAGCTTTAAATGACCGAAAGTTGGGCTGTAAAATGAGAGATTTTGGCAGCATGAAGTGAGGAAAGAATTTGTCAGAGGTATGGAGTGATTAATGAAGCAATTAATGTGGAGTAGCAGCCAAGGCAAGAGAGTTCTATAAATAAGGAGGGGAATTGAAGTGAATGGCAGCAAGTGCAACCGAGAGAGAGAGCTGGGGCAGAGAGCTTGAGGAAGGCCCACGGTTCGCGAGAGAGAGAGAGAGAGAGTGAGATAGAGGGTGGCCAATGAAGGAAGCTCGGCCATGACAATGAAGCTTCAAGCGGCCATGGCCTACGCGCAGTGAGCATGGCCGCAGGCAGTAAGGAGGGTGCGCGGTTGGGCGGCTTGTGCGAAGGTTGCTGGTGCAGTCGCGACAGAAACCGGATGCGTGGAGGCGCGGAACGGCCGAAGTCGGCCATGGCAATGCGTGTTGATGCAGCTGTGGGCAGCCATGGCCGACGCGAAAGGAAGCTTCAACGCGCGGTGGTGGCCAACAGCAGCACAGCAGGTGCGGGTCAGCCGGCGGGAGACGCCAGCAGCGGCGAAGGCGGCAGCGGCTCGTGGCGTCGGCAGCTGGTGCGTGGGCAGCGGCGGCAGAGGCTGGTTCGCGCGCGAGAATGAGGAAGAAGAAGAAGAAGAAGAAGAGAAGGAAGAAAAGAAGAAAGAAGGAAAAGAAGGAAGAAGAAGAAGTTGCAGGGGTGCGCGGGAAGAAGGGGAGGAAGAAGAAGAGAGGAATGAGAAAGAAAAAGAAAAAAAGAAAAGAAAAAGAAAAGAAAGAAAAAAAGAAGAAAAAATAGAGAAAATGTTAGAAAAATTCTAGAAAATAGGGAATTATGTTTCGGTGATATCCTGGAGATTTTGGTGAGAAAAATAGTCCGGGCACGCTTTTCGGGAATATTGCACGCAAATCGAGAAAATCGAAGATGCTAAGTCAAGGTGAGTAAAATTCTCTAGAAAATTTTAGAAATTCCAAAATATTATTTTATGAATTTTCATAGTGAAATATTTGAGAAAATATTTCTGGAAATATTTAATCTGGATTATTAAGGAAAAAATAGGAAGAAATAGAGGGAAAATTAAAGAAAATGCCAAAAATTATGAAAAAATAGGATTTAATATTTATTAAAATACTTATGGTGATTAGGATGCTTTGAGGTCAAAGTTGATGTGTTTGGTGCGAATTTTGAGGTTGGCACGCAAATCGAGGCAAGGTATGGATTTCGAGATAGCTTGATAAGCTCTAGAAGGTAAGTGGTATTTCCTCGAAAATGTTTTCATCATATTGACATGCTCTGATATGTATCTATCACGTAGAATGCATACATGATTATGAAATGCATGATTACACGTTGATATCATTGATCACACGCATATGAGGCCGTAGGGAGTACGAACTGGCACCGCTGCCTTACCAAGGGTGCACCCATACACCTCGGCTTCGAAAGAGGTGGCCGCTAAAATGGTAGGTAGCATGAGGGGTGCAGTTGACACCTACGAGGAAAGACATTGCATACACTCATGACATAGCATTATGTACCCTTACTTAGATGGTTCATCATCTAACTTGGGTTCGCCCTTGGAACATTCAACGTTCCAGTCGGGACTTGCAGAGATGATTTCGAGATTGATGATGTGTGGTGACGCGAGACGTCAGGAAACGAGGAAATGTGCCATGTTATGTTGTGATATGAATAGTTAAGGATTATGTACATTTGTTTTACTTCTCGAAGGTTATGTAACAACGTTTGTAATAAATACTTGTCTAGTTATTCATGTATATATTGCCATGAGCAGGTTCGATTCAGCTTCCGCTTTGTATTCTAGTATAGATATCTCGCACTAGATAAGGTCTTAGGGAATTTCGGAATTATGTAATGATAAAAAAAAAAAATATAGACCAAATTTCTTAAGGCATAACACGCCCTGAAAAAATGGGCTGTTACAGTTGGTATCAGAGCTTAAGATTATTAGAAGCCCTAAGTGACTCAGATATAGTTGATTAGACCTTATTTGAAGGGAATAGTAATTTGGAGAGAATCTGGTATAGCAAGTTAGTAGGAACCCAAAGTGGAGACTTAGGGGAAAGAAACTAAGAGTTCGTAAAATGAAATCCCTATTTGGAGATTTGAGAATAATCGATTGAAGTCTTAGAGGTTATTGATTTGAGGATCTAATCTTGCTAAGCAATAGAACGACCAGTCAAGATAATCTAGCTCTTGATGTTAGGATCTGATGATATGATTCGAGTGTAAGGTTGACTCGGTAAACCATGAGTATGGATCCGGTTAGAATCTGATGATATGATTCGGGTGTAAGGTTGACTCGGTAAACCATGAGTATGGATCCGAGAGATTTAGAGACTATTGATTTGAGGTTATTAGTCAAATCATGGCATGAAATGATAGGGTAACTGTGGTTATTAAGAATGATCGAATCATGGATGATTAGTCTAATGTGGCAAGACCTAGTTAAAAAAAGTTAGGATCAAATTATAAGTATTTCGAGTATCATTTAGTATCTCGAAAATAGGATGTGTAGATCAGAGATCCGACGGAGGCCGAAGATGGTCAAATGATGGCGTATGAGTTGTGTTAATCGATGAGTTGGTAGTGGTGTAACCAATATAAGAAACCCTATCAGTGTGGTGAAACTACTGGTTCGGTGTTCGTGGTAACAGATCTGGATCTAAGGACCAGCATGTAGATAGTTGATGGATGACGTGCGATAAAATACGGGAAGCCCGTTGATCGAAGCATCATATCAGACTGCCTGGGAAACGATCAGATGCTAAAGATTTGGGACAGCCCAGTAGGATCTGTACCTTGTATGGGTTTAAGTCTCAATAGTCTAGGGTGCGAGGTGTGCCACTAGCTGATTGAAAGAGGCTGGAAGCCTAGGGAATCAACTCGAAATGGAATAAATTGAATATAGACCAAGTGTCGTAGGGTTCGTAGTCTTCTTGGGAAATTGGTGACACGACGCACAGTGTGAGGCTCAAAGGATAGAATACCCCAGTATCTAGTATAGCAGTAAGATCAAGAGATAGTCGTGTGCCAATAGTCAACTAGGCCAAAAAAATGAAAAGCGAGAGTCAGTGGGTTCTCGATAAAAGAGATTTCAGGTAATAGAGCGTGGCTAGTCCAAAACTTCGATAATGAGTTGTGAGATGGCAATCTCAGTTCGAGGAAAAGATACTTGTAGGTCGTATTGACCCCAAGAAAGGATGATGAGAAACCTAGCCAACAGAAGTTGTGACTACGATTCAATGTGCCAAGTAGGCTTGAGGAATCGAAAGTCTTAAAGACAAGTCATGCCTTGTGCATCAGTATGGAGACCTGAATCATTAATTGAGATTTAAGGTATCCTTAGGTAAAGAGTTCCGGGAAGTTTTGAGGCTCGATTCTTTATAAGAAATGAGTGGAGCTAATTAACGCGATCTGGTCCGGGATCTTCAAAGATGAATCGATTTGGGATTTTCGATGAATTTCCCCCTAAGGGATGAGAATCTAAGGACGTGTGATGAGACTTTAAAGTTTTCAAAAAAAAAAAAAAAGATTGGAAGGTCCTTAGGTAATCTCGTTAAGGAAATAGAGATTGATGAATTAGTAAGAATCAGGGTACCATGGAAGACATAAGTACCTATCCACTCCAGTTAGCGAGATGATTATGGATAGATGTCTTTGAGAATCTTTGGCATGCTTGAGAGAGACAGGTAATGGCAAATGTGCCAAGATGGCAGACTGTAGTAGGAAACACCGCGTTTTTGATAAATTGGAGATCGAGAATTTTCGATTTGGGAGAATGGAACTCCTGTTGGGCTAAGCGGTTAGTCTAGATAACCTTAATAGGCAAATCAGGAGATGTGTAGCTAGACGATCACTAAAGTGATGTAAGCAAGTTATGAAAATAAGAAACTTGTCAATATGTGGTACGGCCACTTGTGGTCAATGAAGAGCCGTGAGAAAATTGAGGAAGTGAGAGAAATATCAGAATGTGCTCTCGAAAGATTTATCGGGATTATTTCTTAGTGATGAAATTGCCAATAAATAGCTTGAGATTATTAGACGCTTAGTTATAAGTAGCTTAATTGAGAACGTAAATTATTGAGTTTTGAAAGATGTGATAATTAAGAGTCAATATCTTTACCTCAAATTTGATGAACAGTTACAAGAGGCTGGGGTAATTGTGATTGATGAACGATCGAGGGAATGAGGCATTCCGGAGATCGGCAATAGAGTCATGATTTGATGATTTGACCAAAGTATCGTCTGCATTAAAGACACTTTCGTAATTGTGTTTATCGAGGATATATTGGTATACTCCTCAGATAGGGAGACGCATGAGAAATATTGAGGATAATGTTAGGGAACATCACGATAGATGTTGAGACTGAGACTTGCTAGGTCGTGAGCCAATCGAGAAAGAAATGATGAGAGTATGAGGCTCCGTGTCAGGAACGTGAGATCAAAGTTGGTTGTCGTAAGCACCATAAACTTATTAAGTTCCGAAAAATAGGATGTCCTGATAGATTTCTGGAGACAAATCAAAAGTTAATTCAAGCAAAGATCGGTAACTTGAGTGAGTACCTCCGAAAAGAATCGAGCATATTTAGAGCTAATTGATATGAAATGTTATCACTCGGGGATTAATTCAAAAAAAAAAATTGATATGATTGGCATAAGAGGGTGCCTTGAGGATCGAGCATGATTAAAGTTAGTTAACATCACTCGAGGATTAATTCAAGCAAATATGAGGATCAAATGATTAATCTAATGATATAAAATGTTATTTGAGGATCACTTCGAAAAGTGTGAGGAGTTATGGATGAATAAGTATTAGTTTGGTGACCAAGTAACAAAAGAGCAAACGATGTAAGGATATTAGTATTGCTAGACTCTGAAGACAACGTTAAATTTCGATCAAAGTTTTGGAGACAGATAGAATCTATTAATAAAGATTTCTTGAGAAAATAGTACATGATTAGAAGATGATTGTGGTCAGTTGGCAGAAACTTGAGATTATATCGGGAGATGAATACCTACAAGAATGAGTAAACAATGGAAATCTCGAATGGATTAGCACAAGTAAAGATTAAGCAATGATTAAGTTTATGATGACTCGAGGTAAGGCATAGGTGATTTCGAGGACAAAAATCATTTGAGCACGAGATGATAGGGTAGGACTAGTGACTTGTTATGACAGTCTGAAAGCCTATGAAACAACCTAGTAATGACAAGATATGTGATGTTTGAGGATTCAAGGATACGTGAAATAGTTTGACGACATAAAAGTATTTCTTTGAGGATCGATTTGATAAAAGTTAAGATGTATCGAGATCAGAGACTTTGTTGGAAAATTGTCAAAGCATGATTGATTGATTCAAAATAAATGACATCGTAAGAAATCAAAATTAGAGAAGTGTCATGATTAAGGATATCGACTGGATGACCTAATGAAAAGCAAATTGAAAATTGATGATGTGGATATGAGAGTTGCAGGCTCACTACAATGATACATGTAGAAGTTCAGGTTAAGATTCGTGGCCAAGTTATGCGGTCATGATTTGAAAGATATGCATAGTTGACAAATGATTGATAAGTGTGGTCAGTCCAAGAGTTCAAATTTTGAGATTTAGGACATGTGGCAAATTTCGAGGACGAAATTTTTGTAAGGAAGGGAGAATGTAATACCCCATGTTTAGATAAGGTTGTCACGTAATTTCAATGAGTTTAGAACACCGAAAAGTTGGTTTTATAGCAATTTCAAGTATCGAACCAACTGCAGGGAGTGCCTCAGAGTGAAATTGTTTAAGAAAAATTATATGATCTCGACGAGCATATCGAGATAGGATTTATGGTATCGAAAAAAATCAAATTCGGAACAGTTTTCGGTACAGCTAAAATACAGCTACTAATTAGGCTGTAAAACCGAATCATTGAAAGAGGCTCCCGAAAAATCAACGGAACCCTAAGGGGGCTTCGGTTTTTCGTTACGAACAACCCTTCAGTGGTTTTAGGATGAAACGACAGCTCAGTGAGAACACTGGAGCGAAATCGTGCTTTTCAACTAAGACTTGGATTATTAATTTTGCGTTTCCAATATTGTAATGAAAAATTCGATATTTAAGGGCATAGTTGTAATTAGCGAATTGTTCTAATAAATTTATGATATAATTTGAGGTTTAAATGTATAAAATTTATTGTTAATATAGTGTAATATATAACATTATATATATATGTATAAAACGTGTTGTGCGCCGTGAGGTTTCTGTGAAGCTTTAAATGACCGAAAGTTGGGCTGTAAAATAAGAGATTTTGGCAGCGTGAAGTGAGGAAAGAATTTGTCAGAGGTATGGAGTGATTAATGAAGCAATTAATGTGGAGGAGCGGCCAAGGCAAGAGAGTTCTATAAATAGGGAGGGGAATTGAAGTGAATGGCAGCAAGTGCAACCGAGAGAGAGAGCTGGGGCAGAGAGCTTGAGGGAGGCCCAAGGTTCGCGAGAGAGAGAGAGAGAGAGAGAGAGTGAGATAGAGGGTGGCCGATGAAGGAAGCTCGGCCATGGCAGTGAAGCTTCAAGCGGCCATGGCCGACGCGCAGTGAGCATGGCCGCAGGCAGCAAGGAGGGTGCGCGGTTGGGCGGCTCGTGCGGAGGTTGCTGGTGCAATCGCGACGGCAACCGGATGCGTGGAGGCGCGGAACGGCCGAAGTCGGCCATGGCAATGCGTGTTGATGCAGCTGTGGGCAGCCATGGCCGACACGAAATGAAGCTTCAGCACGCGGTGGTGGCCAACGGCGGCCGCGTGAGGCTGCCAGCAGCGGCATAGCAGGTGCGGGTCAGCCGGCGAGAGACGCCAGCAGCGGCGAAGGCGGCAGCGGCTCGTGGCGTCGGCAGCTGGTGCGTGGGCAGCGGCGGCAGAGCCTGGTTCGCGCGCGGGAATGAGGAAGAAAAAGAAGAAGAAGAAGAAGAAGAAGATAAGGAAGAAAAGAAGAAAGAAGGAAAAGAAGGAAAAAGAAGAAGTTGCAGGGGTGCGCGGGAAAAAGGGGAGGAAGAAGAAGAGAGGAAGGAGAAAGAAAAAGAAAAAAAGAAAAGAAAAAGAAAAGAAAGAAAAAAAGAAGAAAAAATAGAGAAAATGTTAGAAAAATTCCAGAAAAATTCTAAAAAATAGGGAATTATGTTTCGGTGATATCCTGGAGATTTTGGTGAGAAAAACAGTCCGGGCATGCTTTTCGGAACTATTGCACGCAAATCAAGGAAATCGGAGATGCTAAGTCAAGGTGAGTAAAATTCTCTAGAAAATTTTTAAAATTCTAAAATATTATTTTATGAATTTTCGCAGTGAAATATTTGAGAAAATATTTCTGGAAATATTTAATCTGGATTATTAAGGAAAAAATAGGAAGAAATAGAGGGAAAATTAAAGAAAATGCCAAAAATTATGAAAAAATAGGATTTAATATTTATTCAAATACTTATGGTAATTAGGATGCTTTGAGGTCAAAGTTGAGGTGTCTGGTGCGAATTTTGAGGTTGGCACGCAAATCGAGGCAAGGCATGGATTTCGAGATAGCTTGATAAGCTCTAGAAGGTAAGTGGTATTTCCTCGAAAATTTTTTCATCATATTGACATGCTCTGATATGTATCTATCACGTAGAATGGATACATGATTATGAAATGCATGATTACACGTTGATATCATTGATCACACGCATATGAGGCCGTAGGGAGTACGAACTGGCACCGCTGCCTTACCAAGGGTGCACCCATACACCCCGGCTTCGAAAGAGGTGGCCGCTAAAATGGTAGGTAGCATGAGGGGTGCAGTTGACACCTACGAGGAAAGACATTACATACACTCATGACATAGCATTATGTACCCTTACTTAGATGGTTCATCATCTAACTTGGGTTCGCCCCTGGAACATTCAACGTTCCAGTCGGGACTTGCAGAGATGATTTCGAGATTGATGATGTGTGGTGACGCGAGACGTCAGGAAACACGAGGAAATGTGCCATGTTATGCTATGATATAAATAGTTAAGGATTATGTACATTTGTTTTACTTCTCGAAGGTTATGTAACAACGTTTGTAATAAGTACTTGTCTAGTTATTCATGTATATATTGTCATGAGCAGGTTCGATTCAGCTTCCGCTTTGTATTTTAGTGTAGATATCTCGCACTAGATATGGTCTTAGGGAATTTCAGAATTATGTAATGATAAAAAATATATATATATATAGACCAAATTTCCTAAGGCATAACACGCCCTGAAAAAATGGGCTGTTACATTTTTTATATCAATCATTCATTTAGTAAATTTTGTTTCATTTTGTTTCTCTTTTGTGCGACGATAGGTAATTTATTAAATAGCCTAAAATTTGTATATATTTTATTTTATTTGAAAAAAAAAACTAAGAAGAGATTAGGGTTTGTCTATTCTAGGGAAAAAGAGAAAAAAAAAATTAAGTCGTCAAACACCCTCATCCCCCCGCCCTCTTCCCTTTTCCCAGATTCATAAGTCGTTTCAGCCCATCTTCCCTTAAATGGGTCAGATCCACAGGGTAGATTTGGGGGATGGCTAAAGTTGGCATGGGCTATGCTCCCACAATAAAATTACATGCGCCATTAATTAGTTCCACAAGGAAACAAACTCAATTTTATGGGCAAGGTAGTGAATATAATTAAGGGAGAAAAAAAAGGGAAGTTTTATATAGTTATGATGGTTGCTATCAAGCAAAATTATGACACGTAATAAGTAATTAATAGTGAATGGATGGCAAAGCCTAAGTCAAGAGAGAAAATGAAAGGAAATATTGTACTAGAATTGCTCAACATGAATGATGGAAACATGCCTTAAAATGCTTCCATAGGCCATAGGGCTTCCCCCAAGCAACTTTGTTTGTGCATAATAATTGAAGAAGTATTCATTAGTTTGACGTTTCCTCACCTTTTTACGTCACATAGCATGATATTGGAAGAACTCTATTTGACCCTTAAAATTGATTTTGTTGGAAGAGGTTATAGTTATCTGCTAAATTATTTGATTAAAGTTTTAAGGTGGTAGTTTTCTGGGACAATTTAAGTGAGAATAAAAAGTTGTGTCAGATTGTCGTGTCTATTAGGTAACGTGGGTAGTCGTATGTTATACTAAAATTAGATTTAAGAAGAAAAATATTTATGATATCGTCACTAATAATCCATCAAAAATTACCCATAAAAATTAAGATAATATTTGAATAGCACGAGCAATAGAGTTGGAACTAGCTAACCCCAACCTATGGATGAATAGGATTCGTTCTACAAAGGAAAATTTTATAACATTAGTTGGATCCTTTCCTATACAATACTTAAAAACAAAAAAAAATAAAACTAATACACAAATTTCTTTTTCTTAATGAAAATTACAAAATAAAGAAAAGGAAAACCTTATTGGCGGCTAGCATTATGTTCATCATTCAAGCTATATGAATAGGAAAGAGAAGCCATTATTAGTGGTAATTGGGAAAATTTCTCAATCTTTTCCCACACAAATTGATGCAGAGTTAGAAAAAGCTCACTTTTTCAAGAAATAAGATTATATCATATGGGACAAGTCTTGAGTTGGAGTGTTTATTTGATTTAAATTAAATTGAATTAACCTTGGAGAAGATCGAATTGGGATTGAAATTCATAGAGATTTTAGGTCGAATATCAAACCAATTAAAGTTGGGACTAGGCTCGACCAGTCCATACTCCCTTTTTTTTTCTTAATATTAAATTTTAAGATAATATCATACGTGTTATATATATATAATATTATTAATATTTAATAACCCTAACTAGTTTATAATTTTGAATCAATACCAAGTCAGATCAAAAACCAGTTATAATTAATATTAGGATCGAGTCCCTTAGACTAGATAAGATCGAGTTGAACCAAAATTTAAAACCTCTCTTGATGAAAGAACAACCAAAACTCAGCTATATTTAAACTCAAGATTTCAGCCTGTCATAATTACCTGGGACTAAATTACAACCCAAATGGAAATGCAGTCTTTCAGAGAGAGAGAGGTTTATCCCTCAATGTTGGTTGGGCAGCCATTGATGACTAAAAGAGGTGTAAAATGCCCAAAATCTGTGTTGAAGTCTGTTTGCTTTTAAAGATTTGGATGCCATATCAGTTGCCATGGCCGGCCAGCCCGTCAGGCAGCCAGCATCTTAAAAGCGACTTTAAGAGAGTATCAATTTTGGTTTTTTTGTCTGTGTGGACCAACTAATTAATTAAGTAATGTTTCCACATAATATTCACACTAAGCCCACCACCACTGAATTGCTTGCCTCTTTCTGCTGCTGCGGCTGCATCCATCGTCAAACAGTGCAACAAATATTGAGCTGAAAAGGAGAGGTGAAAAGGCTGCTTATGCTCTCTGCCATTTTCATTCATACTGGATCTTAATAAAGCAGCCAAAATCAAAGCTAAAAAACAGCCTGGTTTGCTACTGTTGCTGCTCCCTCTTTTTTGTTCCTTTTTCTCACTTTATTACTCATGCTTTGCTTTCTAACTCTTGTAAGCCTTTCTTGTTTTCTTTTCTTGAGATTGGGAACAAGTGTAAGGTTTTCTTTCTCTTTCTTTTTTTTATTTTATTTAACTAAAAAGTTATTATCCTTTAATTTTAAAAAATATTTTTTTATTTTTTAAATAAAAATACATTAAACAAGAAAAAAAAAACATATAGCATTTATAAGAAACAGCAAGGGTATGCCCTGTAAATATGAAAACTACACAAACCGAAAGACATAGCAAACTAGGAAATAATATAACAATAATGCTACAACATAAAAGCCTTAAACAGGCGAAACATAAAGAAATAAAGAAAAATAAAGTAATTATATGGGAACCCTTCACATACAGAGACCTCAAACTAACAAAAATAACCTCAGCCCCTAAAACAACCACAAAATTCCTGAACAGACCCGCATTTGCACAAGGACAGTAGAAGGCAACAGGAGAAAGTATATGATCTGCGAGATAGCCCAATAGAAGAACTTGCCAAGAAAACAAACTCCCATACCACAAGATTAGTAGCATCTGAAAAAACATCATGGTAGAGAAGGAAGAAGTGGATAAAGCAAGCAAAATGGCAAGAGGCATAAAAAATGGACAAAAGTTAAACCTTGTAGAGTAGGAGAGAAGCATATTGAAGCTAATCCTAATCGGAACCAAACTAAAGTTTAGATCTAGAAAGCTAGCTAAAAAAGAGAAAGGCACATTAAAAAATAAAGACATCTTTAATATTTTAGGTTTTAAAAAATCATATTATATACTTTTAAATATTTAGAAAACATCGAAGAATGAGCCAATGACTCATATCTACTTGGTTAAAGGAACCCGCCAAAGTTGGAGCGAAAGCAAGTTTTCATAAGACAATTATCGTTGCTTATTGATTCAAATTTGGGTGATAATTTTTTATTTTTTAATGAGAAGTTCAATTATTTAATGATAAAAATTAACGTTGAAAGCAAACAAAAATATTTTCTACAAGGGATTTTCGAAGAATACAAGTTTTTCTCTCTCTAAAAGGTTATGAAATTTTAAATTGTGAAAACAATAAATTTAGAAAGACATAAATGCGTGTTTGAAAGAGGGAGATAAAACAAAAATAGAAAAAGATTATTTTATTTTATTTTTAGATAAAATATATTTTACTATAACTTAATTTTAATATTTAAATACTTTTACTAATTAATTATATATTCAGAAAATAAAATGTATTTTCAGTAATTAATAAAAATATTTAAACATTACCTGGAGAGTGAGTATAAATTATTTAATTTTATCACTTTACAAAATTTTTAACATTTATTTTTAAAAATATAAAAACTAAACTATAATTATTAATGACCCTTAAATAAAATTGTATTTAATTTTATTTATAAGCACATAAGGGGCCACACTTTTAGTCAACATTAGTGGCACCCTCGACTTTAACTACTCTAATCTTTTAAATGAAAAGTACTATAATAATTATTTGTCGTTAATATGATTCCAAACCATCAACTTCAATAGGCCCCCAAAATAAAATATCAATTCCACTTTATTCTATTTTACTATTTAAATCTCTCCACAGTGAAGACTATAAATACAAGAGTAAACAGAAAGGAGTCCTCTCCTCCCCATAATTTTGAAGTTAAACTTAAGGTTACTTATACTTTTTATAAATGAAGACAAATCATGGGTTTTGATTGAAGGACTGAAAGAGAGTTTGCCACGAGTGAATTTCTCTGATAGGGCATTCCAAAGTGTCATTTATGACCTCCAAGAGGCAAAGAAAAGCAGTGGGGTGGGAGGGGGGGTCTCAATCTCAGCTACAAACAAGCTTCACTTTCTTCGTTAAAGAAGAAAAAAGCAAAAGTGCACATTGTCCCATGAGAAAGCATAAAATTAAATAAAAGAAAGAAAGAAAGAAAGAAAGAAAGAAAAGGCATCAAAAAGCTTTCTTCTTCTGCTTCTGTTTCTTCATAGCAATAGTTTTTCCAGTCTGCTTCTCTCGCTCTCTAGCCACCCTCTTTTGTCTTCCATCCATTTGCATTTCCCCTCCCTCTTCTTCCTCTAAGCAGCTCTGAGAAACTCTCTAATTTATCTTCTGTTAGAAGCCAAAAAGACAACCCAGTTCCAATCGGGTCGGACGCGTCGAGCCTAACCTAAATCTCTCGGGCAGGCAGTTTCAAAGCCCCAGCAAGATGTAGTAAATAAGAGTGATTGGAAGTGCAACTAGCATCCCAAATATGACCCTGAAACCAAAAGATCAATCAAAATCCCAAAATTAGCTTTTTCTTAGTTTTTTTGCGCCTTCAGTTGATGATGCATAATAAGAAGAAGCAAAGCAAAATTCAAGGAGAAAGCTCGGGGAGGGGCGGCGGATTTGAACCCACCCGGTGCTGAGGATGTCGGGATGAACGTTGTATTCCTTGGCGAAGACAAAAGGGACGATTCCCTGCGGAAGAGCCGCCTGAAAATGTAAACCAACAATGAATTAGAAACGGAGGAAGTAGAGTTTTGAATAGAATAATAGGTAGGCCACCGGATTTGGTGTTTTAGACTTCTTGCCTGAACGATCGCAACGTGCAACAGGACGCCTCGCAGCCCAACGGCGATTGAAGAAGCAGCCATCACTGCTGGGCCGGTGAGGAATCTGACCGCCATGGAAAAGGCAGCCATGCTCTTCCCGCAGGCGATGATTCGGGGCTGCAACGCCATGAACAAACCTGCATTTTCAATACAAGGATTGATCCCGTCAGCTGAAGATTAGAAAGTTGAGATCCCGTGGGCTTCAGTAACTAACGTACCAAGGCTGAACATGGCCATTCCAAGGCCGGCATCAGATAAGATGGATATCGATTTCGCTATTATTGCTGGCATTTCGATCCCCCACCTGCAGAGAAAAAAAAAATCACAGAAAATGGTCTGAGACATCGAAAGAGTGGCGGGAAACCACCGGAATATCCTACTCGGACGATCGGAATTTACATACTTGAACGAGACCAAAGACCAGGTGAGGCCAAAGAGGCTAGAGTAAGTGTTGGGGTTCCGAATGAGCTTCCGCCAGACCATTATCAGGATGAGTCTGGTCATGACACTGGCTGGTGGCATTGAAGTCGGCTTGGGATCCCCTTGAGGAGCTGTCTTCGGCCGGAGCTCCGCCGTCGAGCTCGAACCGAGCTTCGACAGCACCGGCCCTTCCCGGTCCGCCCCGTTCGGGGCCGCCCTATTCCCGAAGCTGAACTCATCTCTTCCATATTCGTCATAATCTGTTTGTTCATCATGGAACAAATTCCACATCATTCAGGGGCTAAAGGATCGATTGCTCTCTCGAGATAGTTCCAAAAATTGTTTCGAAAAGGCAACAACCCAAAAAAAAAAAAAAAAGCCAATCTTTTATAGTCCGAAATTGTTGTGAAAACAAAAACATTGAACCCATGAGTAGAAAATAAACAGATTAGGATAAAGAGAGGAAAAAACAAACAAATTTGCAAAAAAAATATATAAAGAAGCAAAAAGAAGAAACCAACAAGAAAACAAAAGCTAAACGCACTTGACAAACAGATCGAGGAAGAAGACAGACAAACATGGTTACATCACAAGAGCAGAGAAAGGTCAAAGAAAATGAAAGAAAGTAACAAACCTTTGGATTGCGCCACGCCGCCTAGCTCATTCCCGTAATCTCCTCCTCTGAAAACGTGAATCCCGCCCTCCGACACCGGCGAAGCACTCGAGCTCCAAACAAACATGTGAAGATCCTTGCCACCGCCGTCCGCCGCCCCGTTGGCCCTCTTCTTCGTCACCGGAGAAAAGATCCCGGCACCCGCCGGCGCCGGGTACCCGGAATTACCCTGTCCGTACACACCATTGCCCTTTATTCCGCCCTCCTCGTCGAACCCCAAGTTGCCGAAATTGGATTGCCTCGGGCTCACATTGCTCGCGTTCTTTCCGTTCACCATGGAGTAGAAATCCGTGTGGTTGAAGCTCGAGCCCCTCGGCGTCGGATTCCTCGACGATTGCAGAGAGTAAATCTCGGCGTTCGTCAAGTTCGACGGGCGCGGCGTCAATGAAAGGCCGGAATTAGGCCCGCCATGGGACCTTCTAGAGAAAACCTCCGACCTCGAACTGGTCGACTTTCTCACCGTGACATGAAGCTTTCCGTCTTCCCCAACCTTGTACCAACAAAACATAGAAAAATGAAAGTCTCTTAATTTCCTTATCCGAACTCTGAAGACTAGGAATGAGATAAACTAGACGAACAACGCATGTGAAACTAAATTCATCTCCATTCTGAATGTTTTCACAGAAATACGGATTCAAGACAATATACATTTTATTGTTTTCGATCCCAATAAATATTGATTAATTGGATTATTGTCAACAAACCTGAGCTTCGGTTTCGAGAGGCTCTTTGCCGTCCAAAGAGATAATATCAGAGTCGACTCTGAAAGAGATGATGGAGCCGGCGGTGTCGGCGAACTGCTCGGCGATGAGAGTGCGGGCGCCGCGGTATTCGAACAAGAAGAGCATCAAAGTGTACCAGATGATGGACTGGAGAACGACGATTTGGACCATGAGGCTGCCGGAGAAGTCGCCGTACATGCCCTTCAACAGTGGAATCCCCATGACGAGCGTATTGGGCAGAGTGGAGAGCGAGAATAGAGTTATAGACCATCCGAGGGAGCCTCTAGAGCTAGTTCTGGACCAGACAGCGAGAACGACGAGGACGATGACTTTCTGGAGAGTGTCGGCGGCTATGAACTTGAAGTTCATGGAGTAGGGGTCGTTGGAGGAGATAAAGTGGAAGGAGAGTAGAGGGACGGCGAAGAGGGCGACGAAGCGGTTGATGCCGGAGCACTGGTCGGGGCTAAATATTTTCCACCATTTCACGGAGCCGTAGGCCAGGATCATGGCCACGTAGAGCGGGACGACGGCCGTGAGAACGTGGTACAGGTCCAAGAGTTTGATCATTTTTCCTGGGACTCGGAATCGGAGGGAAACCCAGGTGAGAAAATGGAGCTAATCGCAGAACCCATACGAGGATTCACGGACTACAGAAGCACAGTTCCAGGCGATGAGAACAAAAGCCCGACCATTCCGGCTTGTCCCAGGCCTGGCGACCGGTTTCTGGAGATTCAGAGTCCGAGGGGAACCCTGGTGAGAAAATAGGGCGAATCGGGGAACCCAGATGAGGATTAACAAATTACTACAGAGGAATCAACCAGTAGCCATGGACGTTCTCAGAAGCAAATAAAGAGGGAGAGTTTAAAGAGAGAGGGAGAGAGAGAGAGTGACTAGGGGGGAAAGTGGCAGATATATATGGGGGAATTCAATGGCAGACAGAGAAATAAAAGCGAAGTTCTTTTGAGAAAAGCTTTTTGTGCAGTACAGTCTTTTGATGATGGAAAGAGAGAGAAAATTTACAATCCTCCCCCGTCTCGTACACGCTCACTCAAGAGATATATTATTATATATATATATGTGTGTGTGTGATATATATATATAGAGAGAGAGAGAGGGCAGATGGGATGGGTATCTATGGTTGAAAAGGACTCTTGCAAGACAGAGACTCACATCTTCTCGCCCTCCACGAGAGGGAACAGACCAAAACAGAATCGGACAGACAATGAAAGGGAGAAAGGCAGAGGAAAAGAATGAAATCAGGGGAGGAGGAGGAGGAAGAAGAAGAGGAAGAATCTGGTTTGGTTAGGCTTAGGCTTTGGCCCCTCTCAGCTCAGATGATCTCTTCCGTCGTCCTCTTCATCTTCTTCTTCTTCTTCTTCTTCTTCTTCGTATAATTTTCCTTTCAGGGATTATTATTGTTCTTATAATTTACAAAGGGGGCGACATGAGGGAGTCTAGTCCATGCCTGTGTCGGGAGAAATGAGTCGCCGTTGGGCCCACTCATCGCCCCCTCTGTCTGTCCCTCACCAGGAGGGAGCGGAAAGGGTATTCCAACACAAATTGGAATTCGAATTGCGAATTGGGAATTCGGAATTTTTCCCATTTCCTGAGATGAGAATAAACACCAACCGCCTTCCCTCTCTCTCCTTCTTTGACTGTCTTTTGTTTCGGTTTCCTTTGTTTCTTCTTCTTTCTTTTTCTGTTCTACAGGCGGCCCATGGGCCGGCCCAACCGGCCCGCCTCATAGCCCGGCCTGGCCCGATCCGTTACTGTAGCAAACGGGCCGGACCAGCCCACTTAAAAAAATAAGAGCTGTGTCGCGCCAGCAATACGCGGCCCGCGGCCTGGCCCGACCCGGCCCATCAAACTGGCCCGTGAGCCGGCCCATCAACTGGCCCGCTAAAATGGCCCGACCCGGCCCACTAAAAAATAAAAAAATATTTAAAAAATTATGTTTCTTATAAATATAATTTTATTGTAATGTTTATAAACATAATGTTTATTATGTTTATAAACATAATTTTAATGTAATTTTTGTAAACATAATGTTTACTATAAACATCATAATTTTACAAACATCAAAATTATAAGTAAACATTAATATTAGTTACATTAATATGTTTATTAATGTTTACTAAACATATTTTAAACATTAATATGTTTATTAAACATATTTTAAAAAATATTAGTTATATTTGGAAAAAAATAAAAAAATATATTTAAAAAATTATATATAAAAAATTAAAAATAAATTGTTCATGGGTCGGCCCAAATAGCCAAGCCCACGGGCCGGCCCTGCCCAACAGGCCCACGGGCCGGCCCATCAAGCCCATGGCCAAGCCCGGCCCACTTTGGCCCACTTATTAAGGGCCATAGGGCCGTGCCGGGCCTAAATTTCCCTTTCTTTGGCCCGGCCCGGCCCGTTTTCTTCGTGGGCCAAATTCGGCCCGACCCACCAAATGGGCTGGCCAAGCGGGATGCAGGCCGGGCCGGCTCGGCCCGCCCATTTCCCATCACTACTCGTGTCATGCTTCCACACTTCTTTCATATACAATAATAATATTTATGTAATTTTATAAGATTTTAAAAAAATAAGGGAAAAGCAAAAGTTCGATTTAGCTAAACTAATCAAATTGAATTGATCGAATTTTGTTGGTTCGGTTTGATTTTTTTTTTTTTTTTGCATCAATTTAGTTTGATTAATTTTTTTCAAAAATTCAATTTTTAGTTTTAGTTTCGATTTTTTGGTTAGAATAACCAAACTAACCGAACTTTAAAACGATATTATTTTAATATTTATAAAACAACATCGTTTTCTTCAATTTTGTGTATTTTCTATCGATTACTTTTATTTTCTTTGATTTAATAAATTCGATTCGATTTATACAGTTTGGGTTTAATTTTTTTTATTATCAATTAGTTTGATTTTTTTGGTTAATCGATCGAATTCGATTTTACTCTTCTATTCGATTCAATTAGTTAGTGAATTTCTGTCGACCATTTGCACACCCTTACCAATCTTACCTCAATTTACCTAATAAGGCAATATACTTTTTTTTGACCATCATAAAATTTTTTGAAACCTTGAAAACGAAATCACTGCATGTTAGATCTCCTGTTCAAAATGAACGTATAATTATTACTATTTAACTAAATTTCACTTTAACATCTTGAGATTTAACAAAAAAAAAAATAACAGTCTGTTGTGTTTTATAAATAGTACTTACCTCCCATATTGTTTGCATAGTAAGGGAATTTAACATTTTATCCTTTCTCTATAAAGTATCTTCTCCTTTTATCTTCTAATTTATGTGATAAGTCGATCAACCCAACGGGGTGCAACCTCTTCACGAATGTGGTTGTTACTCATCTCGATGTCGTTCAAGAAAAAAGGAGAATGGAGAATAAGGATAGAGTTGTCGTTAGTGGCAAGTTGACATCAGACAATTCTTTTTTCTCTTCTTCTCTCTCTAGTTCTCTTGAGACCTAGGTTTGATTTTTAGCTTGTTGAAATTGGGGTTTTTTCGATTCATTAGCTATTGTGTTAATCCATTTACAAATACAATTATTTATTTTAAAATCATTATTAAGAATGATAATCAAAATTGTAATATATTTATATAGAACATAAATAATATTATCATTTGATACTCTTTTTGAGTTATTTTTAGCTTATTCTTAGCTTTAATAGACTTCTAAGATCTTTCTTTAATACTATGGCTACTCAATATCCCACCCAAAGTTAAATTTCTAAAATATCCAACATTCATGTTAGTTTATAAAAATTTTACAGCAACTAGAGTGCTTATAAGTAGACTTGTAAAAGAATATCAACATCAAAAGGACATCCTTAGTTTTGCTCTTGTAGTAACACATTGCTATGGGTGTTTGACCGAATAAATCTTGAATTTTTGTGTGAGCCATACATCGTCATCGTCATCGTCATTGTCGTCATCGTTATTGTTGAAAAACTCACTCGATACCCTACAACATGTTTGAAATTTATTTGATTTTATTAAGGTTTGGCTATTCCAAAGTTGACTCAAAGTCAACTAGATAGACTTCACATTACGGTCACCACAAAATTAAATATATTTTTTTCACAAAAATCAACTTGACATCAAACCAAGTTTTCTAGAAACTAGTTCTCAAAACACAAGTCAAATGGTTAAGTCATGATAAACTGAGATTTGTACCAATAAGTCATGGATTTAATTTCTTGTCTTGTACAGTGAAATAAATTCTCCATCTATAATTTATCTTTTCTATTGAAATAAAGGACACGAACGGCAGAAGATCGCGCAAGGATAATAATCCCAAATTTTCTAGAAACTAAACTTGTTTAAACATCATCTAATTTTTTTTTTTTTTTTTGGAAATTTAATATGTTGTATACTATTCCCTGGACGCCATCAAGATGGGCAACTTCCTAGTAGCATTTTGTTTTAGACTATTAATATAGATTTTACAAGAAACCTAATAGTTAAATGAAACAAATCTTTGAAAAAATGAAACCTACATATTATAAGCTTGTAAGTATATAAACATCGTGATATGAAGTCAAATTTAAACAAAATAAGTAACTGGACATGCTTCATAATCTAAAGGGTAAATTACACTTAGACCCCTCTTGATTTTAAGTCATTTGCATAGAGACCCCTTTATGCTTTAAAAATGGTTCTAGAAGTCCCTATAGTTTAAATTTTTTGCTCATACACTTTTTTGTTACTAACTCTATTAGTCTAGTATTAACCACATAAAATTAAAACTAAATTTAACCATACAAAATTTTTAAAAATACATCAAAGAACAATTTATGTTCTTTAGCCAAAATAGGCCAACTAGTTCTTTTTTGTTTCAGCTTGTCGAGGACAACAAGGGACTTAATTGAACTTTTTTTTATCTTTTTCAACTTATTCAATATGTGTGTGTGATACGCATGTACATATGAAGAGAAGAAAATATAAATTGAGTTTGATGGTGTTTTCGTTCTTCATCATCTTATTCATTTCTTTTTCATTTTACTATGAATATTTGTGCACGCCTTTATAAAAGGAATGAGAGATAGAAAAAAAAGACTATTATAAAAGAAGAAAAAGTACGAAATATTGTCAATGCCTGACGATGATTCCTAGGATAGTGGTGTTGAAAATCTACAATCTTCTCTCTTATCATCTTTGACAAATTGAAACAAAGAGAAATCGATTCACTGTTGTCGATCTACTCTATTTTTATCTCTTTCTCCCTATGTTTGCCAAAAATGGCAAAGGTTGATGTCAACAACATTTAGTCGAATAACATAACATGTTCTTAGGTGTTATTCTTTTTTATTTTTATTTTAAATTTTTTATTGGATAAATTTTGTTTTAATTTTACTTAATTAATATTTAATAAACTTAATTGAGGTTAAACTAACAAAATTAGTAATAGAGAATGAGTAGGAGCAAAAAGTTTAAATTATAAGGACCTCCAAAACCATTTTTAAAGTAAAAATGGTCTTTTTACAAATGACCAAAATATAAAGGGTTTGAGTGCAATTTTTCCTGATCCATAAATCATCTCTTTCATTTATTTGACAAAGTTCTCCTTATCTTTGGTATAAGTTGGTTCATGCTACATTTGGAATGTGCGAATTTAAGTGATGGACCATTTAGCAAGGGTTAGAAAACTATTTTGGTACATAAGCATTTTTTTCTTTACGAATTATTTGTTATCAAAATATAATAATTAAATTTGTTTATCTTAAAAAACTTGACAAAACCTAGTAAAAATATAGGTGGATCAAAGTCTATTTTGATGGACGAAATTGGCAAGCGTCTAGCTTGAAATTGGCTTAATCCGTAGTTTAGGAGAGCGAAAAGGTACCTGGATCTTCAAAACACTAGCCACCAAAAAGGTTTTTGGGGGGATGGTCTTTGGGTGGATAGTCTCCAAGAGAGTTGAGAAGTCTTTGGCAAGTGCTATGTGTTGGCAAAACCTAGTAAAAATATGGGTGGATCAAAGTCTATTTTGATGGACGAAATTGGCAAGCGTCTAGCTTGGAATTGGCTTAATTCGTAGTCTAGGAGAGTGAAAAGATACCCGAATCTTCAAAACACTAACCACCAAAAGGGTTTTCAAGAGGATGGTCTTTGGGTGGATAGCCTCCAAGAGAGTTGAGAAGTCTCTGGCAAGTGCTACGTGTTGTTGTCTCTAGATGAGTCTTTAGGATGTCTGCGGCACAAGAATAGTAAAAAGGCACACAGGGAACTCTCTCACGTGGGCCCTTTGATGCTAAAGTCAAATAATGTCATGATGCTAAAAGTAGAGTGCATATGGGTTTTGTGTGCATGAGTCTTCAGATGTATGTCTTCGGATGGGTTTGGATCTAAAATATTAAGTCTAGGTTTTCGACTGCTAGATCTGGATCCTGGGAGTGCAAACCCAAGGATATTTATAGGCTTCGATGTGTGGGCCATGTGGCAAGGATGACACATGGCATGCTTGGGTGGATCGACTCTTCAAATAAAAAGTTAGCAAATGAGCCCGAAAGGTTTGAAGGTACATTCGAGGATGGAATGTCCTAAAGAGTATCATTCGGATGAGACTCTCCCAAAAATCCCGAAGACTCTTTGGGGAAAGTTTTTGGGATGAAGAACTTAAGGGCATTTCAAGGGACTTTGGGCATGGAAGACTCAATGGAGTTATCGGATAACGATGCCTATTAATACCTCGAAAACTCTTCAGAGTCATCGAGTGATTGTGCCCAAAAAAACTCTTTGAAGTCTTTCGAGTCTTCAACCTTATTTGATATTTTCTTAGATTTTGATTGAGTTTTGTTGGATTATCCCACAACACTTTTAAACATATTTTCCATGCACAACCACAAAGTTTCTCACTTTTTGACAGTTAAGGGAATTATTTATATTGCAATCTTTCTATTAAGAAGAAATTGCTTCGATAGCTCGAATATGACCCATTAGTCACAATGAAACAATTTTAGGGTTTCCTAAACAATTTTACTACTGATATCAAAGTTCATCATAAAAACATAGTCATAAATTCTGTCACATAACCCAGTAGTCACATAGTCATAAACATAGTCAAAATTTCTAGAATTCATAACCAATGGTGAAAATTCATAAAGAATAAAGTTTTCTATATTGTTTAAGCTTTAAGTAAATATTAATTTAGTGATTATTTAATAAGATAGAAATTAACTTAACTATTTAGGTAAATATATTATATTATACTTAGATAGTGTTTACTAACCAAAATATGAGCTGAAAAAAATAAGCTATGAAAATTATTTCATACAAAAGTGTTTTTTATTGTATTTGTTAAATTTATCTAAGAGTCCTTGAAAAAAAAAGTAACATGACTTCTTATATGAAATTGTATAAATAAATTTATCTCTCCTGATCCTCAAAATAAATTTATCTTGTATCTTATAAATAAGAAAAAATGACCTATATGTTTCTCGGTGCATTTCAAAAATTTAATGAATAATTTGATAAAAATCTTAAAATATTTCTCAATTTTATCTTGACCATTCTAATTTTATCTTAACTCGAAAAGTATTTTAATTTTATTTAATATATCTTTATTTTATTTATTTTAATAAATGATGTCTTATTCAAAAAGTTTATATAGAGTATCAATTTGCCTAACCCTCTAAGTAGAGAACTTTGAATTGCTTACTATCTCCAAGGATGCTTATATGTAAAGTAGGAGTTGAACTCCTTTATATGATGCAATGGATTCCCCTGCAAGTTGTTGATGGAAGGCCCATTATCTATTATTAGCCCATAGTGTGAACATATCTATTCCCATTTGGTTGTGGTTTTGGTTTTAATTTTGCTTTTAATATTAAAATTTATATTGATTTTTTTTAATAAAAAGTTAAATTAATAAACTTTTAAAGGAAAAAAATAACCCCATTTATGATGAGATAATAATATGAGAGGAAGAGTAGTAAAAAGAGTGGTTAAGAGGGTATGCCTATCATTCTTCATAAAATAAATAAACTGATCTAATTTTGTTCAAATTAGACTTAGTTGATCTAATTATGTTTAAATATTTGAACTAAATTACATATATTTCTCTCCATTTAAGTTCAATTCTAATGAAGTGGAAATTGCTAAACACAGACAATTCTTACGAATAATCTTTACAAAGTTAACATAAGATATGCAAAGGTAGATCTAGGGATAGATTTGGGGAATGATTGGCCCCTAGATCTATAAGTCATTTCAGCCTCCCTCTCCCTTAAATGGTCCAAATCCACAGGGCAAATCTGGAAGAGAGTTGAGGTTGGCATCAATTGCAACCTATACCTGCCTCCTTAGATCCGTACCTGCATATACACACAACTCATAATAATTATGTTGTTGTCAATATACAACAATAAATTTATTTTACTAAAAACGTCGTTATTAAGTTGCATGAGTCTGCAAAAAATCAAACAATCAGAGGACAAATGGATGTCTCATCGCAAACACTCTGATATTTAAGTCAAACATTGAAAATAATGAAAATTGTATTAAAACTAATATTAGATACTTAACTTTTCAAAAATGAGTGTCTATTTTTTTATAGAGGGATATGGAGTAATCTTAAATAATTCGTTATTAGGATTCTTATAGATAACGTTTATCTTGACATTTCTTAATTTTATTAGGATTATGATTTTTATGAATGATATTTATTCTAATATTTCAAAATCATTTTAGAATTAAATTTTTTTATGGATAATTACTTATTCTTTTCTTAGAATATTTGAAAGAATTTTTAAATATCAGAGTTATCTAATTTGTGTGGGAATTATACTTTTAATCCAAAAAATTATTTTGGGCTTTTGAATTTTTTTTGTCTTTAATAAGCTTTTACTTATAACGCAATGATGATGGTTTTTTGGACCAAACACCACGTGTTGCCTCGACAATCAAGCATTGGGAGTGGCGACTTTGAACTTGGCTATGTTCGACCTCGGGAATGTAACTTGTAAAACAAAAAAGTGGAGAGGGTAGGATCCCCCAGGGTAGATTCTGACGCTCAAGTCACTAGGGTAAATGCAGGTAGTAGAAAATGTAAGAGCTAGATAGCTTGTCATACCTGGTGAGGACCTCTGTTTTTTATAGGCAAACCCATTATGGGGTTCCCGAAATAAAACCTGAGATGGGTGGGCATAACTCCCCGAGACCCCGGTTAAGTTGGAACGGGTCTCGCGATTCGACCCAAATTTTTCAGACTCCGTTTCGAATTGTTGGCTTGTCACATGTCAATCTTTTGAGCAATCCACGTGGTGAACAAAATTACTAGCGCATAGAAGTATTCTTGTAATTTTAGATAGTGTCACATCACACAACAAGTTCTATTCGAAATTAATAGCTCTTCGTAATAGTTTAAATTTATTGTTAATTTTGGACAAGAGTAGTATAAACTATTATAAAGTATTATTATTAATTTTAGATGAAATTATTATAAATTTTAGTTATAGGTTTAAAAGGTGACTGTGGACGTGGAGCTAGAAAACCAAAATAGGATGTAAAAATGACATGAAATCGTGAGGCTGAAATGTGAATAGCACGTGCCGTCACCTGCATGCATGCCGTCACCTTCTTCACGTTTCACAATTGGCACGTGACTTTCCATAAATATTCTCCTTTTTTTTTGCCTTTTTTGGTCCAACCTGCGTCGCTTGTGTCGTATCTTATTTTTCACGTGGATATCTTACTAAATTACAATTTTCTATAATAATATGTAAAGTTTTAATATTTGTGTATTCAAAAATAAAATATTACCAAAATTAGAAGTTGTTAGAAGCTATGATTTATTATAAATATTTTTATTTTAATTAAAATATATATTTTAATTTCTATACATGCACGTACTTTTTATTTAGACATTAAAATTTTTTATTGTCACAAATATACTTCTAAATTTATAATTTTTAGTTAATTACATTCTTAAATTTTTTTGTTATTTCAATTATATCTTGAATTTATTATATTTAATAAATTTTTTATTAATTTATAAAATTATTTAAAAAATAAAATATAATTAATATACTTGTCAAAATTTAACTGATGTCCTTAAAACAAGGATTTCAGCATTGCCTTACTGTTACTTATAATAAGGATACTGTTACTTATTGTTTTTTAATAAATGTATTTTATTTTTAAATAATATGTATTTATTATATTTTATTTTTAGTATTTAAATAATTTTATTGATATAAAATTATTAAATTTAAAAATAAAATGTAACAAATGCACTTTATCTAAAAAAAACATTTACTATTTATTATATTTTACTAATTGATTAAATAGTTCAAAACAAGATGAACTTATCATTAACTAATAAACTTATTTGAATATTAAAAATAAACAATGTTAAATATACCCATATTTATTAATTTGTTACTATTACCTTTAAGATAATAATTGGTAGTACACGAAAAACTTTAAGCGGTACCATGGGGTTTATAGTGCGATTTTGTTCACCCCATTAGTTTGTGGGGGAAAGGGTTTAGTTTGTTAAATATACCCATATTTATTAATTTGTTACCATTACTTTTAAAATAATAATTGGTAGTATACGAAAAACTTGAAACGGTACCATGAGATTTATAGTGCGATTTTGTTCACCTCATTAGTTTGTGGAGGAGAGGGGAGGGAAGTCATTTGGAGAGGTTTCTCTTCCCAAAAGACCCACCTTGTTTCCTTGTCTCTTCTCTTTTTCTTTCCTTTGCTTTCATTGCTTTTCTTTCTTCATCGACCCTTTCGCACCTCGCCTCTCATTGTTGCATTATTCTTCTTCGCCACCGCCTCACCTTTGTATCCTCTTTCTCCATGACAATCAACGAGGCGACGAGAAAGAATGCAGCAGTAGTCAACATGCAAGAGGTGACAAAAAGAGATGAGAGAGAAGCAAGAGGGTTGCTAGAAAAGAAAAATAAATAAGAGAAAAAGAGAGAGACAGGAGACCCACAAATTGATTGGGGGTAACATTACCCCCATTAAAGAGAGGTGAACAACATTGCACTCTAAGATTTAGGGTCATTGCATAAAGTATTTATCACATTTAAGAAAATATAAAGAGTATCCTTAAAGTTTAATGATGTTAGTTAAGTCTCATTAAACATTTAAAATTATCAAAATACCTTTGTATTTAAATATTTTTTTCTCACTTTTCATTTCTAATTCTCTATTTTCTTAAATCCCTCATTCGTTTATTTCTCTTCAAATGGTCAATAATAGCTACATTGATAGCTTGTTCTTCTTTTATTCATCTTCTCTATTCTTTCGAATTTTAATTTAGGTTTTTTTTCTTCAACCAAATATTATTTTATCAACACTTGTTCTTTTTTTTTTTTTTTTTTTGTTCTCGTTCATTATTCTCTCTCAAACCTAGGTTTGAGTTCTATTTTTTAAATTCAAAATCTATCATGGACGACTTTTTTTTCTTTTTTTATTTATTTTTGCTCTCTATTACTTTCTTTTTTTGAACTGAATAATGATGAATCCAAATCTAAATTCGTTGGTGGAATATTTTCATCCTTTATTTTCTTTTTTCTAGATCCAAGTAGCGAATTCTCAATTTTGGTCTTCACCCTAATAGATTTAGTCGAGTTATTTTTTACTTTTTAATATAAAAATAAATAAATAAATTAATCGCTCCACTTCTTTAATTTAAAACAAAAAATGGTCATTATTTTTTTTAAATACAAAAAAAAAATTCCTTACAATTTTGTCAGGTGGATGTTGTTCATCATTTACTTTACAATAAATGATTACTGCATTTTAATGTAGAAAAAGCAATTTCCAGCAAGTTTGACAGACGTGGCAATTATTATTAGTGGGGCCCTCTGCTACCCCGCCGCCTCTGATAGCGTGATCTACGGATGATTCCGCCGCGCGTCTGATAAATGAACACCCCCCCCTAAACGGCGTCACCTCATGAACGCCCTGTCTGTCATCATCATAACCACCCCTTCTGCGTCGGGCGGCGCCGCTCTCCGTCCAGTACCTCTCACCCACGCGCTCTCGGTATTGAAACCATCCAACTCGCTCCCCTAGCCCTAGGATGAATGGCGTATTGGTTTCGCGTGGAGCGTGGAACTTCCGTTGCGAAGGAGAGAGTGAGCTTTGGGTTCCAAAAAGAAGGTGGCGTTGTGAAACACGCATGAGCTGTGTCTCGCAAGTACTATAATTTTGTTGGATTTATTATTATCATTGCCTGCATGAGACTGATACGGAATAAATAAAAATAGAGAAATGTAATTTTTTTTTAAAAAAAGAAAGAAACGTAAAAAAAAAAATTAAAATCTTTTATAAACATAATTTTTGATATAAAAAATAATTATTTAATTTAAAATTCATATCCTCCGTGGACTGATTCCAATAAAAAAGTCAAATCACTCGTTAAGTCAAAATTTAACATCAACAAAAAAATCTCACCTCAAAGATTGTTCGCTATCACCAAATTGACTTGTCAAATTTTTAGTGACACCCAATCGCCTCGTCAAATCTAGCGATCAATTTTAGCCAAGTCACCCTTACCATCTGTCCTCCGCAATCATCTTAATGCTAGAAGAGCCCATACTAGAAGAGGTGGAAGATGACTTAAGTCGAATTTAGAGTTGTAGACAGGACAACAAATAGATCCGAAGAAAACAAGTTACAGACAAGGAAAGCAAACAATGGCAATAGACAGATTTGGGGGGACGATCGCCAGGTCTGGCGGTGAGGGTGGCGACGAAGAGTAGAATGGTTGCAATGTCTTCTTTGGTGATGAGTAGATCGAGCACAAAGGTGGGTTTGTGATTTTGGAGATTTTTATTTATTTATTTTTATATTGAATGAATGATATTGTATATTTTTTTATTTGATCATTGATTTATATATTTGATTATTGATTTTGTATAAATGTGTATTTGATTATTGATTTTGTTTATGTATGTATCTGATTATTTTGTATATTTAATTATTGATTTTATGTATATGTGAAGATTATAAATAATGTAAAACAAATAAAATTAAAATTTATTAATAAATAAATAAAAAATAGAGTGAAATATAAAGGATAATAAAAAGTACACTTAGAACAATTACAATTTTTGAGATAAAATTAAAATAAATAATAAATTATTTATAATATAATAGAGAGTAGAATATCAACTGCGTTGGAGTCAACTATTCAAACAAATTTTGAAAATAAATTTAAAAAAATAAAAGTTTTAAATTAGAAACGAAAAAAATATTTTTATTTCTTAATACAATTTTGTCCTTCCTATTTATTAATTAAATTTGATTGATTAATATTATTTTTATATTTAATCAAAATTGGTAGCAGAACAGGACTCCGTAAGTCAACGTCCCTTCTCTGCGCCATTTATTTACTCTTTTAGTAATTACTAAGAGGTCAGAATTCCGCAAATATTCTTAATTCTCCAACGTTCGGTAAAATGTAAGGAATCTCTACTGATTTTTAAATTAATCATAGAGATTTTTCACACAAGTTAAAAATTCAAAATAATTGAACTTAAACAATAGCTATTATATTTTTTTAATATCTAAAATATATACTCAGTCTTTCTCCCTCACCCATCTCTGTTTTTTCAGGGCAACAGCTCTCTTCCTATTTTTTAAAAAATAGACAAAAATTGGGTTCCCTGTCACTTTCTCTCTCACATTGTACTTTTTGGCTACGATGAAATCATACGATGTGTTATAGGTAAAAATTTATTAAAAAAATAAAAAATTTTAAAAATTTAAAAAAATTATTTAGGTTAAAAATATAATTTTTTTTCTTAATTAGGGTTCTGAATAAAGCACAAATATGATAACTCTAATATTTGAAAATTCCTCCAAGTGTTTTGTGAAAAGGATATATATAATTCATAAAAATCATATTTTTAATAGATCTCAAAATATTAGAAGATCCAATCAGTTCTTACTTTAACTTTCTCTCTCTACCTTGAGAGGATTTGAGAATCTCATGGCTATTCCAAAAAAATCAGTGAGCATGGCAGGTTCTCGCCGGCCCCCATCGGCAAGACCACGCTCAAGAAGTCAGCCTCCTTTAGGCCGAAGCAATGAGGGAGTAATGAAGCATATTAACAGGTCAATAGTGCGAAATGTGGCGGTTCCAAGCGTGGTTGGAACGAGTAATGAGGATCCAATAATGGCTGGAAATGGAATGAAGGAAGTTGCAAGATCTGCAGCAAGTTCTATCGACGTGGTTAATGGATATGAAGCAGCCAGCAAGTTGGCCGAATAAGAAGAAGGAACTGCCCACGTATGGAATGACAACGCAGCATACAACGAGGAAGATCAAATGCTAACGGAGGCTGGTGATGAACTTCAGGGGATAATGGCGGCCGAATAAATGCTATTTATTGAGAATGATGACCTGCTGCTGCTAGAGGAAGCCGAGATATTACTTGCGGAAGGGTTTGAGCAAGGTGGTGAAGATGGAGTGTCTGGACAACAAGGGGATGACGCAAGGAGACTCGACTTGGATGACCCATCGTCCTTCCCTCCGTTGCACGCTGAAGAAGTTAATAAAAAGCGGCTATCTCCGAGGAGTGTTAATGGTGCAGTGGGAGCTCGGTCGCCTCTGTCTCATACCGACGAGCTTCAAGAGAGAGAGCAACAGGAAACCAGGAGGCAAAACGTTCGCCAACAAGATGATAGGGCTTCCGGCCTTCTTGCTGCCGCCCCAAACTCCGGTCACTCCGAGCAGCATATGCAGAAAACGGTGGCCATGGCTCACCCAGCTGGAGACGAGGCAGCAGCTTCTTCGGGTAAGATCCAGGTCTCGATCAACGATCCTCACCACGCTCCCACCCATTTCCAGCAAGGGTCCAGCTCTCGAAGTGGCGTCGGGTCGCATCAGGCGTGGCGTCAGCTCAGAAACAATCAGATTGATGCAGGCTTACCATTGGAAGATGAGGCTGACAGGTTCGAATTTGGTGGGCTGCACATGCAGGAGGCTTTCCCTCACAAAGATGGCTGACAACGTCAAGGCCCAAGTGGCCCACGAGGTGCCAGCAACACCATGCATGGAAGGCTGCCAACCCTCCAGCGCACAGCTCAGTTAAGAGGGGTGGGTCAACCACCCTTTGGGCCTCCTCGTGGATCTCGGCAAATGGCCTCTAGCCAGACTTCATTTGGGCCGCAACAAATGGGGCAAGGGCAGCTTTTTAAAGGCCTTTCATCCCAACAAGTGGGTCGACAGTCTTTTGGCCCATTCGACCCAAAGGCTCAAGGCAGTTTCCAAAGAAAAAACATGCCAGCCCAATAAAGAATGGGCCCATTTCAGCCCAACAGCAGGCCTTCATTGCAACCCACCAGCAAGCCCAACAAATCTTGGGCTGATGTTGCGGACACTAGGGCCCATCGAACCCCCACGCGATTGGATTTTTTCTTGCCCTCAGGTACGCAGTCTGAAATTCCTTTAGTTAAGTTACCTAGTGATGTTATTGATGAGTGCATTGAATATTTGATGAATACATTGGTTGGATATTTTATTGAAAAATGGTTGCCTTTCCCAGTTGTCCAAAACATTGCTAGGCGCTTGTGGCAAAGCCATGGCCTTTTAGAGGTCCTCTCTAATAACAGTGGGTTTTATTTCTTCCGCTTCAATTCCCAAGAAAGTATGCTAAAGGTTTTTGATGAGGGCCCATACCATTTCGCGGGTCGCCCGTTTATAATTAAATGTTGGGAACCAGGAATGAATTTAGCTAAGGATTCCCACTCCTCTATCCCTTTGTGGATTAAGATTCATAACCTGTCCTTAGAAGGCTGGTCATTAAAAGGAATCTCTATAATGGCAAGTCAAATAGGAAGACCTTTGTATGCTGACCCTATGACGGAGGATAGATCAAGGTTAGGTTATGCTAGGGTGTGTGTTGATGTCAATGTTTGCTCTAACTTTCCCAAGTTTATTGATATAGATCAGGGCTATGATGAAGCCACTGGTGAACGTCGAATATCTAGGCTCCCAATTGAATATCAGTGGATTCCCTCTATGTGTTCCCATTGTAAGGTTTTTGGTCACTCAGATTCCCGGTGCCTAAAAAAACCTAAAGTAGACCCTAATAATGTTGAAGGAAATAAGAAAGCCGATGAGGGAGATGGTTTCACAAAAGTGCAAAGGAAGAAAGGTAAGGCCCAAGATAAAGGAATGGAAGCAAGTCCATCAACGAGGCCGATTGCCCCTAATTATGCTACTATGACCATGGCAGAGTGTCTTGAGTATCACACTGTCACAGTCCCTTATGATCCTAAAGATGTTGATACTCACATTAAAAATCAATTATATGTCCTTGTAGAAGAAGACAAGGATATTCCATCCCCTATGGAGTCAGATGGAGAGATTCTAGAAGAAAATACTCAAGGAAAATTGAGAGACCGGGATGATAGTGAGGAACAGATCTTAGAGATTGAGAGGGCTGAGAGTGTTAGCTTAGATGGGCACCAAAACAGGACTAAATCTCAAGCCAAAAGGGATAGGAAGAAGATGCGTGAGCAAGGTGAGCAGAAGCCTGGTTCGGCGAGTTCGGAACCGATTCCCCAAGAATGTCAATGATGAATATTGTTGCATGGAATGTTAGGGGTCTGAATCAAACCCCTAAACAATTTGAGGTGCGGTCTTTTATTTCTTCTCAAAAATTGACGTTTGTCGCTCTTTTAGAGACCAGAGTCCAGGAGAGGAATGCTGCAGATGTCTCTCATAATGTTATGCCCTTATGGAATTGGGACTTCAACTATGAAACTTGTAAGGGGGGTCGTATCTGGATAGGTTATGACCCGAACGCCCTTAGTGTGCGAATCTTACTCAAGTCAGACCAGGCTATCAATGTCAAAGTGACGAGTCCTGAGATCCCAATCCCTTTCGTCCTGTCGTGTATTTATGCTAGAAATGAAGAGTTGGACCAAGCCAGATTATGGAATTCCCTCACAGCTAATGGGGTTGCAGCTCTTTCTGCCCATTGGCTCCTTATGGGGGATTTCAATGTATGCCGCGATTGTTCTGAGATGAAAGGTGGCAACACCTCGTTCTCCCTGGGTATGCGTAGGTTTAACGATTTTCTTTTTTCTACCTGGCTTCAGGATTTGGCTTATAGTGGCCCTAAGTTAACTTGGACCAATAAGAGGTTTGGTGAAGAGTGTATTCTTAGGAAGCTTGATAGAGCCCTGGTCAATGATGATTGGCTCGCCCACTATCCGGATAGTAAGACCCTCTTTCTTCAGCTAGGGATTTCTGACCATAGCCCTGTCATAGTGGCTTTGTTAGGAGATCTTCAGCATAAGGGCAGCCCATTTAGGTTCCTTAACCATCTTATTGATCACCCTCTTTTCTTAGATAAGGTGGAAGCGAGTTGGATGAGGCAAATCCATGGAGTTCCCATGTTTCAAGTTGTTCAAAAACTCAAAACTATCAAGAATGCTATGAAGACTCTTAATAGGTCTAGGGGTCATGTTTCTGACCTAGTCTCATCCCTTAGGAATCATCTTCTTAGTATCCAACATCGATTGCAGGACAATCCTCATGACCTTGTCCTTCACCAGCAGGAGCTTGAGTTGAACAGAGTCCTTTTAGTGGCCCTTGCGCAAGAGTCTGACCACTTTCGCCTTCGTGCTCGGATTAGGTGGTCAGCTGAGGGAGATAGATGCTCTCGATTCTTCTTCCAATCCATGCTCGCTAAGCATAATAATCATCGAATTATGAACCTCCTAAGAGAAAATGGCACCCTCACCGAGTCCAAAGATGAGGTTGCAGACGTTCTGGTCTCCTATTTCCAAAACCTTTATAGGTCAAATCCTCGGAACTCTCCCCTTAGCTCTATTGATATGGCCCCCTTCATTGACAAGCATCTGAATCAAGACTAATGGGTTGGGCTTATCGCTGAGGTTTCGGCTAAAGAAGTTAAGACTGCTCTCTTTAATATGGGCGATGATAAAGCCCCGGGGCCAGATGGTTTTACAGCTAAGTTCTTCAAGAAGTCCTGGGAGATTGTGGGGGCAGACGCGGTGAAGGCTGTTCAAAGCTTTTTCGCCTCCGGTCGCCTCTTGGGCCAGGTTAACGCAACCATTATTAGTCACATCCCTAAGATGCCTCATCCTGAGACCCCATCCCAATTTAGGCCTATTTCGTGTTGCAATGTCTTGTATAAAATCATAACCAAAATCTTGGCTAATAGGATTAAGCCGATGTTCTCAGGATTGGTGGATGTATCTCAAGCAGCCTTTGTTCCAGGGCGTTCAATTGGGGATAATGTTCTGTTTGCCCAGGAATTGGTTTTTCGATACCATCTTCACCAGGGGCCCCCCCGTTGTGCCTTGAAAGTTGATCTTGCTAAGGCTTATGATACAGTGGAGTGAGACTTCCTCTTGATGACCCTTCATTTGATGAACTTCTCTTCCCGTTTTTGTGGCTGGATTCGAGAGTGTATTACGACCCCCCGCTATTCGATTAAGATCAATGGTCAATTAAATGGTTTTTTCCCCGGAGGCAGGGGGTTGAGGCAAGGGGACCCCCTGTTCCCTTACCTCTTTGTTCTAATTATGCAAGTTCTGCAAGGTATTGTCAAGCACCACTCAAGGGCTTCAGACTTTCAATGCCATTGGAAATGCGAGTAGACCAAGACAGTGATGCTCATGTTCGCTGATGATTTGCTCCTATTCTCTCATGGCGACCCCTCATCGGTTAGCATCTTGAAGTCATGCTTGGAGGGTTTTTCCTCTTTGTCAGGCCTTGTTGCCAATCCTTCCAAGAGTGATTGTTTTGTCTCTTGCAAAGACCCATCCCTTCGTGAAGCTATTTATTTTGCCTCTGGTTTTCGGAGAAGGAGTCTGCCTATGAGATATTTGGGGGTTCCTCTGCTCTCTTCGAAGCTCTCCTACGGAGATTGTCAAACCATCATTAATAGAGTGAGGAATAAGATTTATGGTTGGCGCAGCAGGGCTCTCTCATTTGGAGGTCGATTGCAGTTAGCGCAGTCGATCCTTTCTACTATCTATGTGTATTGGGCGTCGGTGTTTATCCTCCCAAAAAAGGTGATCAAAGAGATTGAGCAACTTATTCGTAACTTCCTCTGGAGTGGTAATGAGGCAGACTCTAATAAAGCGAAAGTGGCTTGGCATGACATTTGTTGCCCAAAGAGGCAGGGTGGCCTTGGCCTTAAGTCTCTCTATGTTTGGAATCAATCCTTGGTTGCCAAGCTTATATGGCGCCTGCTGGTAGGGGATAGAGAATCCTTATGGGTGCAGTGGGTCCACACTTATCGGGTGAAAGGGGCTTGCTTTTGGCTTCTTAAGACTCCGTATGCTTGCCCTTAGTATTGGAGAAAGCTGCTCCTATTACGAGGAATCCTGAAACCTTTTCTTGGGTGGAGAATTGGGGACGGCTGTAGCACGTTTTTTTGGTACGATCAATGGCACCCATTGGGCGTGCTCATTGATCGCTTCCCTCGCCAATTACCTCGTCAATTGGGTATCCCTATTTTGGCTAAGGTTTCAGATTTTATTGAGGACGGTGCCTGGACTCGGATGGAAACCCTTAATTCCATATCCCTTGATTTCTATGGGAGCCACCTCCCTAGTCTGCCTTATTCTGGCTGCCGTGATGAGCCTTATTGGCTCCCAGCCGCAAATGGGCTCTTCTCTGTTAGGACAGCCTTCTAGGCTATTCAAACTCAACGCTCCCAGGTTCCCTGGTACCATTTAGTTTGGTCGTCTGTTAGTATCACTGCCTACTCGTTTATCTTTTGGCTTGCTATTCGGGAACATTTATTTACTCTTGATCGCATTAACCTGTTTTTGTCTTTCCCGAATAGATGTTTCCTTTGCAGGGCAGATGCTGAGAGACATAGCCACATTTTCTTCCAGTGTAGCTACTCGCGAGAGGTGCTGTCTTTTTTTCGTAGATCGAAGAAATTCAGTTGGCCTTGGCGAAGATGGGACATTGGTGTTCTTTGGGCTGCAGCCAGATGGAGCGGTAAGAGTCCCTGGCAGGTGGCGAACGGATTAGTGCTTCATGCTATGGTTTATTTCATCTGGAAGGAGCGCAACAACAGATGTTTTCGAGACCAGGAGAGATCAGCTTCCCAGCTAGCTCATTTGATTCAGTGTGTTGTGTGGGCCCGGTTGATGACTATCCGTTTCAGGCCTACCCTTCAGAGTCATGCGCTTTGTCACGTCTGGAGGCTCCCGAGAGACCAGACCCCTCTTCTCCGTTGAGTTTCGTTGCTCTGCAGGCAGGATGCTATGTCTATCGCGCCTCATCTATGGTGCCAGCCCCTAGTGCTTTTGCTTTTCTCGTGCCCTGCTCATATGGGCTTGTTTTCTTATCAGTTGTTGCACTGTCAGAGATCATTGTCGTTGCTTTATCATTTCTAGATGGCATTGTCTTTCTTCAAGCTAGACTATCTATACTCTACATATATTATGTTTTCTTCACCTTTTTATATTTTTCTTTTTTTTCCTTCTTCTAGCCCAGAGGGTGATTGTTGATGTGTTGTCGCCTCTGATTTTTTGGTGGTCCGGGGTATACCCTGGCTTTGTTTTGTAGCCTTTTGGCCTTTTTGTTTAATTCATATCTTATTTACAGAAAAAAAAATATTAGAATAAATATGATTTATTAGAATCTTGATTCTAATAGATCTTGGGACATTCTATGCACTTCTATAAATGGATGAGTTATTATTCTACAAAAGGTATATATCTAATTTGATATTAGTTTCAATACGACATTCAAATATTTAGTATCTGACTTAAGTATCGGAGTGTTTATACAGGGACTTCTTTGAGCCCTCTGATCATTCTCTTTCTTGTAGGGTTCAAGCCACTTGATGATGACGTTCCTAGTTAATAAATTTGTTATTGTATTTGAGCGATAACAATTTTGCGCCGTTTGTGGAAAACATTCACAAAACTTGAGGTGTTAGTGATGTGCCATAATACTATATTTACATTACATTTATTGGGTATAAATCATGCGATGCATCGTTGTATATTAATAATAATGACAAGTCTTCATCTTTCATTACTCTCCAATTTTTATTTGAATGAGTCCCTAGATATTCTGTTTGAGATCTTATTCTTAAGATGTTAAGAATATGTGAAGAGATTCTTTGACAACGAGATTTCTTAAATATACCTAGATCTTGGATTTTTCAGATAAGAACACTAATTAGTCGATTATGAACTGGCACATAAGTTTATTACATTGATTAATATGATATACTAATGATTAAGGGATAGTGAGTCACATACCATAAAGTATGTGATGCTTATAGTAAACTCGTGAGTGGTTTTTGGAGAACGACGTACCAAACGTGACGCTGATGACATATCACATGACATGGTGGAAAATAATTTTGTCATCAATCTATGATTATGTAACTGATCATTTGACTTGTAACGACATAATTTTCTTGTGTGTTGGTGTGTGAGATTTGTTGACACGCTCAATTATCCAATTGCAAGATAGAGACATTAATTTTTTATGGTCTTATATTGTTGGTATATAGAGGCAAGTGTTTGTGGATATGATTTGTCACCCTCATTAAGCTGGGGTAAACGTTTTACGTGATCTATTGTTAGTGTGACGGGAAAGTCCTTGGTGATGACAAAATGAATGATTAGGAAATGAGTTTCCTCATGTGTTATCTAGTTACATTAATGAGATTAGTGACTGCACTCTCACCCTACAATTAAAACACAATAAAAACACATTAAAACTTTTATATTTTTTTCTTTATTTTGGTGAGAGGTTTATACTTGTCAGTGTACGAGTGCAGTTGTAGTCCAAATTTAAATTTATATTTTCTGGATGAGTCCAGGTCGTCCACTGAGAGATTTATTTATGGCAAAAGAAAAAGAATGTCACAAACACACACACACACATTTGGATGAATTGGAAACATGAATTTTTTTATGGATTTTCAAATAACAGGTGCTAGGAAATAAAGTAAGACAAAAATTAAATAAATACTGAATATGAGAATATAAAATTGGACGACACTTGAGTTAAGACAATTTCAGCACCAACCCGTTGATTCCCAATTTTTAGCATAAGAGTTTAGCAATATTAATTTAATTTCAAATATGAGGGTTTGTTATTAAATGCAATTAGAGATGATGATAGTTCTAGTTTAAGCAATCCCCATACATGATATGTGAGATTCTAGTTTAAGCAACTACCATAAATCCAATTACAATTAATATACAAAACAACTAAATTAATCATCCGGGTTTGGGTATGATAGCGTTTCCAGTTCTAGTAACTCTCATACATGGCATGAAAGCTCTAAGTTAAGCTTACGCTCCAATCCAAACCTAGTGATTTCTTAATTTAAAAATACACACTCATATTGAAATTTAAATTAATATCACTCATTTAAAGCGTAGCTTTCTTTGGGAATCATTGGCGTTGGACACTGTCCTTGCCTTAACCCAAGATTGGGTTTAGCTACTCATCTTTATTTGTAAATTAATTAACAGGAATTTAAATGGCGTAATTTAAATGACAAAATTTAAATGACAGGAATTAAAATAGCATAAACTAACCGGCCATTTAGGCGGTGAATAATAAAAAGACAAGAATTAAAATTGCAGAAATTAAAAGGCATAAACTAACCGGCCATTTAGGCGGTGAATAATTAAGTAACAATAAATGATATAAGAATTTAAAAGAAGAAAGAAATGAAGTAAGATCACAAGAGAAAATAATAAAGAAAATGAGAAAGAATAAGAACAATTCTCAAAGAGAGAATTCTAAGGAAACAACTAAACTTTTATTCAAGAATAATAATCACACTTACAAATGCAATCAAATGACCTATTTATAGACCACAAGATGCAATACAAACCACACAATTTTTAATTATTCAACTAGACATAATTATATCTAATGGGCACTCACACACTTAAAGTTAAATGGATTTTAGCTATAATACATAATTAAAGTTAAATGGATTTTAGCTCAAATACATACCTAATAAAGCACTCATAAAGTTAAATGAATTTTATCTATAATACACAACTAATAATTAAATGGATTTTAGCTAAAAGACACACTTAATAAAGCACTCACATAAAAAATAAAAATAAATTTATATAAATTGATTTTTAATCTTCATTAGGATTAAAAAATAATCCTTGGACCTTCTTCAAATGATATCTTTCATGGGATGTTCAAGTTGGGTCTTAATTCTTCATGGACTTTAATTTTTTCATGGACTTTAATTCTCCATGGGCTTGAATTCTTTTTTCTTCATGGGCTTGAATTCTTCATGGACTTGAATTCTTTTTTTCTTCATGGGCTTGAATTCTTCATGGACTTGAATTCTTTTTGGGCTTCCAAGTCCACCTTCTTCATACCTATAAATAAGCAATTTATTAATAAATCATCTATTATATTATATATATATTGATATGATATATTATATGGGATATTATATGCTTATATATTATATAGATAATCCATGCATGCATTTCATTGAGTATATATATGTATTATATTTACATGTTTATTATAATATATTATATATTATATATATAAATATATATTATACATAATTATTCAATTAAACCAATTTAAAATCAAAATGAGGGTTATAATTATAACAAAAATTTTACAAAATTAACCACTAATCATACCCCCCAACTTAAACATTGCTAGTCCCTTAGCAATCAGACTATACACTTGCCAATCTTTATTCGCAATAACTGTATGAATGTAAAAATTTCAAATTCGAAATCGAAATGCATAAAATCGACTAAGTAATTTAGCATTCTAAATCAGATTTTTGGTTAATGGTCATACAATCTCAGGAATGACAATTAGGATAATCAACACATAGAATTACTCCCTCAAAGTTTTGACTTCAAACCTTACTATGGATTTTCCCTCCAATAAAAAGGATTCCTCAGGTGTACACACAAGAGGGTGCACCATTATAAGAGTAAATGTAGAACAAGTTCAAAACTCGGTGTCATCCCAAATACAAGGAACGTATTTTTCATGAAAGAACAGGGAAAATGACATAGCTTCATGATTGGAATAATGCTCTAAATGAGTAACTTTTGAATTTAAACATGATTCCCTACTCCAAACTCGAATTCTGAGATCACATGATTTATAGCATCAAGAGGGACCAGACCAGGTTGTAATGGGGCTATGAGGTTAATACTAGTTGTCAAATAAAAGGGTAAAGTGTGCAAATGGTGTGTTGGGAAATTTTTTTTTTTTAACACTAATATCAAACTGGACATTTTTTTTTTTTGGAAACACTTGTGTTGAATAGCTAAGATAATTCTTTTTTTTTTCTTTTTCACTTTTTTTCTTTTCCTTTTTTTTTCTTCTTTTTTTTTTTAAGTATGAAAATAGCTAGACAGACTAATTCCCATAAACACACCAGGTTAGACAAAATTCATATGGTTATGGGTTAAACGAGGGTAATGAAATAAGTTGTACTACAATTGGCTCAATGGGCTAGCAAGGGAGGTTAATGTAAAGAAAGAAAAGGTTAATTGGCCCAAAATGAAAGAAATTGATCCCCCTATCATGCTTCAAAACAATACTACTCAGTCATCCAATTCAGAATTTGAAACCAGTCAAATTCATCAGCTATCATACTAGACATTCGAAGCAAATTGATGTTTTGAAGCCATTGAAAAGATGAGATAAACAATAAAGCATATTTAGAATAAGTGTTATTTCACTCAGAATTAACGGTTATTAGGTTCAAACACTCACTTGGGTAATAGTCTCCACTTCTATTGAGGGATCATACAATGTATTAATCAGCTAATTACTGTTACCTTTGACATTATGACCAATAACCAATTTTAATTTTGAATACCCGATGAATGCAAATTACTTGTTCTAATGCATATACGTTTTCAAATAAGAAATCAATACATTCATGTTCCGTATTGCAAACTTAACCAGCTATTAGTGCATAACTCCAAAGCTTTAGGAATAGCATTATTTAAAACACACAATTTTTTTTTTTGTTTTTTTTTGTGTTATTTTTTTTTTGTGTTGTTTTTTTAATAAAAGCAGATAAAGATAATCAATTCACACAAAACTACAAGCATACAATAGCAAATTCATAGTTAATCATGAACCAGATAATTCATAACTAGATCTTACACCCCTCAACCTGAATTGCAGTAATAAAATAGGGTTGTTAGGAATACCTGTAACTCCACAAGTCCATTGATTTACTGTGAACTGCTAAAACTCAAACAAACAAATGAGCATACCATATAGTTATATATTTTCTCACCAAAATAAAAATTTCATGCAAGTCATAAGATAAACAAAATGCGTCTCAAGAGTACAAAAAGTACTCCTTACTCAACCATCTTATCATAGACTTATCTAATAACATTCCACAGTTTTTTTTTTTTTTTTAAGAAACACAACCAAGAAAAATCCAGCAAGTTGCATAATAATTAGATGCGTCTCAAGAGTACAAAAAGTACTCCTTACTCAGCCATCTTATCAAAAAGCACTCCTCATAGTGATAAATCTAAATTAATCGGACCTTTTTGACATTTGTTTCTGATTGCCTTAGACCAATCTATCCTAGGCTCATAAGGATCGTGCTGTGGAACATAAGTGTGTAATTTCTCTAACAGCTCCTCAATGGTAGATGCAGAAATGAGAATCTTTCTTGCTGAAAGAGAAATGAACTTTTGATCTACAGCCTGATCAAGAAATGAGAGCAACCCATCGAAAAAATGGTTAACATTTAAAAGTCCAATGGGTTTGGTATGTAGATCGCTCTTGGCCCAAGAGATTATACAGAAGATTTCTTCAAGTGTACCAAAACCTCCTGGTAAAGCAATAAAGGCGTCTGACTGATACATCTTATAAGCCATGCGCTCAGACATAGAATTCGTTTCTATAAGTTGACCGCGTGTAATCCCGGAAATATGTGGTTCAGCCCAAGGGATTGGCATTACACCTACCACATATGATTTTCCAAGATGTGCAGCTTGTGAAACACAACCATTCAATCCACGACTTCCCTCTCCATATACCAAATTAATTTTTTTCTCTCCTAATTTTAAGCCAAGTTCGCTTGCTGCAAGTGCGTAACAACTATCGCTCCCAAGTTGAGAGCCACATAGTACACATATGGTCTTGATTCGACGAACTGACTGACCTTCCATTTATGTTTATTTGTATGCCCTGGAAAAAGGTTTGGCGATCAAAAGTAGCTATACAACAATTTAACAAGAAATAAATACAAACAAAAATCATGCGTATGTACAAATAGTTGTGATTGTGGCTCACATCTTCCTCTGGTTTTACGTCCAGAAACGGCTTAAACACTTTCTATGAAGTGGGGATAGGCTTCCCATCCAATTTTCTTATAGATTGGCAAACAGGGTCGTTTTTAGTCAGATTCCTAAGACTGTAGCGTTGGTTGTCACTTATGAACTGGTCCCATAAAACAAGAAATTCTCTTTGCACTATTCCACATGGATGCGTCTCAAGAGTCAATCGGATATCATCCAAAGACTCCTTACTCAGTCCATCCTTTATGAAACTAATTTTATCTTCTCGATTTACGGATGTAAACCCCACAGATTTGCATCGTGTGTTACAAGTCCAACGAGCACATTTATAACAACCATTCACTCTTTTTGCTCTTCGTTTTTTCGCAAAACTACTCTTCCCCAAACCTGGAAAGTGCTTAAAACTAGGTGAAGTTTCGCCAGCTAATCGAACTTTTGCTTCGATCAGCCAACGAACATCTTCAGGGATGTTATTACGCATCAATGTCTCAAGTCTTACACACCTACTCGTATAAATTTTTTTCAAATCATTCATTGGGAGAGATGGATAGTACTTGCGAATTTTTGAAAGCTGAAGATCCATTTTTTTTTAAAGAAAACTCTAATAAGAAGAAAATAAATAAATAAATAAATAAAGAACTATAAACTTTACAAAAGGGATGAGAGTACCTGATCGGAGAATAACACAAAGGAGAGATGATTGAGCTCAAGAAGGGTGGCTTGCCTCATACAGATATGGAGTCTCTTATAGAGCAATGGGCATCACTATTCCACACTCGGCTCGAGACCTGCCATAATTGCACTGACACACTTGGTGTCGTCTGGCGTCTCATTTTTCAACATTTGGCAGTGTGTCTCTTTCTTTATAGGGCAGTGTGATTACACTGCCCAAGAAAAGTGGCTACCCCCAACGTCAATTCTGTCTCCCTATTTTTTGAATTTTTTTTTATTTTTTTAAATTTTGTTGTTGTTGTTGTTTTTTTTTTAAATTAAATTTTTTTAAAGGGTTCAATAAAAGTATGTATACCACACAAGTTAATATTATCGAGTCAAACAAAATTATTTGCACAATGGATCAATATCAATAAATCAATTCCTAAGTACACCTTACCCCCCAACTTGAATTGCACATTGTCCTCAGCCAACAATAAAATGATAGAAGATAAGGATACCTGGCGGTCTTCAATGTATAAACTCGTATGCAAAAATTTTGTTTAGACTGCACACAAAGAAACACTATTTGAGTCAAAATTAATTAAGTAATGCAGAAAATGAACAATATATATATTTTTGGTTTAAATATATATTTATTTATTAAAAAAAATTATTTTAATTTTTTAGAGTTTTCTTTTTTATTTTTTTTCTTTTCTTCCAGTTAAGGATCAGATGAGTGGTTGCCCACCTAATCGTATAATAACTCTCATTCATTACACCACTTTTATTTTCAAAATTATGTAAATTAATTTTTCTCATGAATGCACATACATATTTTGAAAATGTATCATTCGGAGGTGTTGGTTTTATTACATCAGAGCACGACACATTAATTCGCACAAACACCTCACACATGTCTGGTTTCATTTTATCCTCACTAACATAGACTATTCTAAAAGGTAGAAATTTAGGCTTAAATGTAGATAGACCTATGACATCTTCACATTTTGGCTCTCGAATTTTATCCTCTTCTTCCTCCTAGGTTTTTTCTTCTAAACTTGTTTCTTTTTTGTCCAATTTTTCTTCTATGGCAGGGTACACCATCCTTGGGTCATCGGGTCTCTCAATTGGGTCATCACTCTTAGGAATGGGTGTTGGTTGGACTGACTCATGACTTATGGAATTTTGATTGGGTTGGGTTGGAAATTCGTCAAGCTCACTTACGCTCAAGGTTTGTGTTAACAAAGTCAATTGATCTAGAATATCACCTAAGGCCTTAGAGGTTTGGTCTTGAAATTCGGCCACTTGTGTAATAAAACTCATTTGACCTTGCATAAACTCATGAAGGGTGTCCTCTAAAAAATTTTCATCCTGAGGTTGATAAGTATCAAATCTAACCCCTTGTTCTAACTCGAATTGGTGAGACACTGGAGAGAAAGGTTCATGAGATTGGAACAAAGAGTCATCACTCCAAGGATAATTCCAATGGCCATAGGAATTGAGAAAATCAGTGTAAAGATCTGGGTCGTAGCCCGATAAATAATAATTCTCTCTCTGATTCTGGTTGAAAGAAAATCTCTCCTCACTGGGCTCGAGATGGCCAAATGCATTAGAAGGCATAGAAATGCTAAAATACTGAGACATATAGAATATGAAAATGATAATTCAACGACAGATAATGATGTTAATGAATCAATTAATGGTTCAATAATCATACCTGATCGTAGTCTCTTGCTCTGTTTAGTAACTAATAGTTATCCAAATATATATATTTTTTATTTTTTTGCTATTTATTTTTTTAAATTTTTTTTCTTTTTGTTTTTGCCTCAATCTCCTCGGCAACGGCGCCAAAATTTGACTGCACTCTCACCCTGCAATTAAAACACAATAAAAACACATTAAAACTTTTATATTTTTTTCTTTATTTTGGTGAGAGGTTTATACTCGTCAGTGTACGAGTGCAGTTGTAGTCCAAATTTAAATTTATATTTTCTGGATGAGTCCAGGTCGTCCACTGAGAGATTTATTTATGGCAAAAGAAAAAGAATGTCACAAACACACACACACATTTGGATGAATTGGAAACATGAATTTTTTTATGGATTTTCAAATAACAGGTGCTAGGAAATAAAGTAAGACAAAAATTAAATAAATACTGAATATGAGAATATGAAATTGGACGACACTTGAGTTAAGACAATTTCAGCACCAACCCGTTGATTCCCAATTTTTAGCAGAAGAGTTTAGCAATATTAATTTAATTTCAAATATGAAGGTTTGTTATTAAATGCAATTAGAGATGATGATAGTTCTAGTTTAAGCAATCCCCATACATGATATGTGAGATTCTAGTTTAAGCAACTACCATAAATCCAATTACAATTAATATACAAAACAACTAAATTAATCATCCGGGTTTGGGTATGATAGCGTTTCCAGTTCTAGTAACTCTCATACATGGCATGAAAGCTCTAAGTTAAGCTTACGCTCCAATCCAAACCTAGTGATTTCTTAATTTAAAAATACACACTCATATTGAAATTTAAATTAATATCACTCATTTAAAGCGTAGCTTTCTTTGGGAATCATTGGCGTTGGACACTGTCCTTGCCTTAACCCAAGATTGGGTTTAGCTACTCATCTTTATTTGTAAATTAATTAACAGGAATTTAAATGGCGTAATTTAAATGACAAAATTTAAATGACAGGAATTAAAATAGCATAAACTAACCGGCCATTTAGGCGGTGAATAATAAAAAGACAAGAATTAAAATTGCAGAAATTAAAAGGCATAAACTAACCGGCCATTTAGGCGGTGAATAATTAAGTAACAATAAATGATATAAGAATTTAAAAGAAGAAAGAAATGAAGTAAGATCACAAGAGAAAATAATAAAGAAAATGAGAAAGAATAAGAACAATTCTCAAAGAGAGAATTCTAAGGAAACAACTAAACTTTTATTCAAGAATAATAATCACACTTACAAATGCAATCAAATGACCTATTTATAGGCCACAAGATGCAATACAAACCATACAATTTTTAATTATTCAACTAGACATAATTATATCTAATGGGCACTCACACACTTAAAGTTAAATGGATTTTAGCTATAATACATAATTAAAGTTAAATGGATTTTAGCTCAAATACATACCTAATAAAGCACTCATAAAGTTAAATAGATTTTAGCTATAATACACAACTAATAATTAAATGGATTTTAGCTAAAAGACACACTTAATAAAGCACTCACATAAAAAATAAAAATAAATTTCTATAAATTGATTTTTAATCTTCATTAGGATTAAAAAATAATCCTTGGGCCTTCTTCAAATGATATCTTTCATGGGATGCTCAAGTTGGGTCTTAATTCTTCATGGATTTTAATTTTTTCATGGACTTTAATTCTCCATGGGCTTGAATTCTTTTTTCTTCATGGGCTTGAATTCTTCATGGACTTGAATTCTTTTTTTCTTCATGGGCTTGAATTCTTCATGGACTTGAATTCTTTTTGGGCTTCCAAGTCCACCTTCTTCATACCTATAAATAAGCAATTTATTAATAAATCATCTATTATATTATATATATATATATTGATATGATATATTATATGGGATATTATATGCTTATATATTATATAGATAATCCATGCATGCATTTCATTGAGTATATATATGTATTATATTTACATGTTTATTATAATATATTATATATTATATATATAAATATATATTACACATAATTATTCAATTAAACCAATTTAAAATCAAAATGAGGGTTATAATTATAACAAAAATTTTACAAAATTAACCACTAATCAATTAGACACATAGTTATCAGGTTTGTGAGTTTACCACTCCATTGCTCTTACCCGGTTTGGACGTTAGGAAATGAAAGCATTGTATTACACAGTAATTGTTAACTATAATAGATTTACTTTTGAATAGATATCATTAGCTCATAGATTGTTCTAAGTCGTTGCTAGGCATTACTCAAAACCGTTAGAACGTCTCGAAAAGATAGGGAGATTTTTGAGATGGATCGAAGTGTTCAACTAGCATAAAACAGATTTGATATTATCTAATTGCTATTAGGCAGTGAACCTAGAAAGTCACATTGCGCTTAGGTTTGAGAAATACTTTCTCATATTTTAAGTGCTTAAGATATTTCCAATTTTAAGTTTATTGTAAGTCTCATGAGAATATATGACATTTATCCATGACACTAATGCATTAGAATACCTAAAATATCTCTTGAGATCCTAGAGCAACTTATCAACATTCAAACATATTGATGAGTGAGAAACAAGCTAGATCACAAATAAAATATATTAATATTATTTAACATGAAGGATAAGATAATAAAAATTATATAAATCAAAACTCGAGTACCATCACTTCAGTGTATGATCATTCATTCAAAAATCTTGATGTCTAGCACTTGAACATTAGATATGAAATATAACACACATTACTCTAGGACATTGAGTAATAATGCCATAAATATCACTGCATATTATGAGCTCTTCAAAACACTCATTCATTATCCTATCAAAGTTCTTTGACTTTATATGAACTCAAAGCAACCTCAACATATATTTTATTAAGATAGACTTACCATATCCTTAATAAATATTCAAAATAAGAATAAAATAAATTCTATAAAATTAATAAGCTTTTGAGAATATAATATAACAAGATTCCTTGAGCCTATTCTTAAAGCATCTTTACCATACATTACATTAAAGTTTTGCATAAGATAATCATCATCAAAACATAAACTTCAACAAATATGATGGTATTTTTTGGCTCCAATTCAAGGATTATACCTCATTCACAGAGTCACGCTTCACTATTTTGGCAGCTATTGAAGGGTTGAGCCTTATTCAATTCCCCTAAGAAGACTAACAAGCCTATGGGGAGAACAAGGAATGCTTTTTTCCAATTCTATAATGTTCATGGCTATTCCACTAACAAATGCTAACACTTGATGAATTAAATATAGGCTCTGATCAGGGAAGAAGAACTAGGAGAATTTGTGGATATGGATACATAAGGCTAAAGTGATGAATAAACCAACTACCTTGGAGGTAAAATCTTAGTGTTATGTGCCTTGATGTTAGATTTGGATAACATCTAGCGGGTTCGTTTTAATGCATTAATTATATTTTTGTATAAATTAATAAAAGACAAGATTTTCTTCATTCATATTTTCTCTAATCAATTATATGAATGAGTCTCTAGATTTTATGTGTGAGAATCTTATTCTCAAAGTGTTAAGATTGTGCGACAGGATTATCTAGTAATAGAATATTTTAAACTATTCATAGTCCTTAGATTCTTTGGATGGGGACTTCGATTAATCGATTATAGACTAACATAGGGATTACTATCTCCTTTAATATAGGGATATTGATTGGAGGATGGTGTGTTACGTGCCATATGACATGAGATGTCACTAGTAAACCTGTGGGTGGTCGTTGGGGGAATGATCAACCTAATATGACATCGATAACTGACCACATGACATGGTGGATAATGGTCATGTCATCAGGTTGCGATGGTGTGTTAATCCATAAACTTGAATCGGCACGATTATTTTGTGTATTAGTGTGCGACATTTACTAATGAGCTGAACCATCCAATTTGGAGGTGAGAACGTTCATTTTTGTGGTTATGTATTGCTGGTATATGGAGACAGGTTTTGGAAATAGGATATGTCGCCTTAGTCGGTATTTGATGGGGTGAACGTTCTATGTGATCTACTATTGATGTGACGGGATAGTTCTTAGCCAGAGCAGATTGAAAGTCAGCAAATGTGTTTCCAATGTGTTATCTAGTCACATTAATAAAGTCAGACACATAATTACTGAGTTTGTGAATTTAACTTTATGACTCTTGCTTAGTCGGGATGTTAGGTGATAGAATGATTATACTACATGATAATCGTTAATTGTAATATGTTTACTTGAGGTGAGATTTTACTGCCACCTCTATTATCTTGAACCATTACTAGGCGTTATTCAGGAACTCTCATAACATCGTCGGGATTTGAAAAAGTTCTGGTGATGGGTCAAATGGTTGATCGATACCGAAAAGGGTTTCGATGTTATTTAATTGCTAGTGGATAGCGAATCTAGAAAGTCACACACCATATAATGTTGTGTTTGATATCGACATTGTGTGCCCAAAATGTCTCTAGAATTGATTGGTTAAAAGTTGACCATTGACCTCTTTGCCAATAGTACATAGTGCATAATGCATAGTAAAAATACATAGTGCATAGTACATAGTGGGAAATCAATTATTAATTCCATATCGATGGTGACCAAAATTGTATAGTGCATAGTGAAAGTGAATAGTAAAATTGCATAGTAATCTCTGAATTATTAAGTGAATAATTGGGAGGGGGACTACACGGATTTCAAAAGGGATTTCAATTTAGGGAATGGAGAATTAAATTAATAGAAGGTTAGAGGCCCTTCTTCCTCTCCCCTAACACGCTGTTTTCTACTATTTCATTTTCTTATTTCTTCTTCTGAAAAATCATAGAAATTATATGTGTAATTGATACGTGTATAAGTTTGAGACATGGACACCAGTGGTACGTAGATCCTCTGTATCTAGTTCGTGAAGAAGTGACCGAAACGATACTTTATTGCATACTAGTTGTGGACCAACTAGGACCACCATATCTTGAGGTAGACTCTGTCTCAATATAGAATTTGATTTTCTATTTCATTCTTTTATTGGGCAACAGGTATGCATTTATTTATGTATTTAATTGTTGAATATATATGTTGTTTAAATACCCAAACTATGTATGAAGTGTATGTTATATTTCACTGCGTGTATCTGATACACGGTAAATTTTTTATTTTTACCTATACTGCCATACTAGTGATTCCCTTCATAAAGGGCATAACTTAAGTAAGAAGAACAATAAGAGAATAGAAGTGCTTGTTGATTCGATTAAAGATGGGTTCAATAAGCATGTTTCATCACTCAAATGCCTAAAGTTCTTATGTGTCATTTAATAATGCCAGAATAAAATGACTTTTACCTTGTTGATTTTTTTTTTTTTTGTATTTTACTTTTTAAGATAATGAATTAATGGAAAGAAGCCAAAACTCTAATAAACAAGTAAACCTAGCATTGAAGCATGGAATATGCAAGACCTATCTAGGGTTCTTTATCTAAAGCCTAATATCAAAACATGGAATGCGTGAGAACAATTTAGGCCTCATTATTCAAAAAGCTGAAGCATAAAAGCATGGAAACAGTTCAAAAATTGAAGTGCAAAAATATGAGAATGGTTCAAAAAATGAAGTGTAAAATGCATGGGAATGGTTTAAAAATTGAAAATGTAAAAATCGTAAGAATAATAGAAGGAAAACCTAGTATTAGAAGTGCAAAATGTGTGAGATTGGATTAAAAATAAAACATGAAAAAGTGCGAGAATGGTCTAGGATAATCCAGAACGAAAAACGATAAATGAGTAAGAATGATCTGGAAAGACCTAAAGTCAAAAGTGAAAAATGCATGCGATCATATTAAAACAAAAAATGTAAAAGTTTAAGAATGATCTAGGGCTTATCATTCACAAAGTACTGGGGAGTAAGCATAATATCTCTCTTCCAAGAAAAAGTGAAGTAGAAACAAACACAAACATAAATTCAGAAACACAAAAAAGAAAAAAAAATTAAAATGGTATGAAAAATCAAAATGTAAAAGTGCGAGAATCATCTAGGGCAAGCCTAGCGTCAAAAATGAGAAAATGCATGAACATGACCGAGATCATCATCCAAGGCAAACGAGGGTCATGAGAAGCAATGGGTTATGGAAAACAAAGGCCCACATAAGTACAATATACAAGAATCTTTTGATAAAGCGATGTCCTCCAAAAAGATTAGGGAGCAAATCCTAACTCTAAAAGGGAATAGTACAAGAAACAATGAAAAAGAAAATTATTTTGCTGCATTCAAAACAAATAGACCTAAAGTTTATTCAACTAAGCTAGAGGAACCTCTAAATAAGATTACTGTATCAACATTATTATAGCTCTATCTCTTGAAATGTGGAAGAGAAATAGAAACCTATGAGATAGAAGAGATTGGCATCAAGGAAGATCCCTTGGGAAAGTCTCTCAAAGAATACAGGTCGATAATTACTCTTTTCTCTAGGAAACCCAGAGAAGAAAATGTTGAGTAATTGTTATATCTAAGAAAATGGGCCAAATCCCAATATAAAACAAAAGGTGGAAACCAAAAAAAGCAAGCCTAAAAGACTAAAGGTCCCTGAAAGACTCTCTTGGAAGCTATTCCTGGGTGCCCCCAAGAAACCCTTCCAAGGACCTCTCTTGGGTATCTTTGGGAGACCCTGTTAAAGATCATTCTTGAGTAGCCCTAGGAAATCTTTCTGGAAGCTCTTTTAGGTCTAAGAATATGTCAACTAGTCTTCGAGATCTTTGCTTGGAGATTCGTAACAGATAATTCTGTAAAACTCAAATGCCCCTCATTTTAACAATCTCAATGTTAATAAATAAGGAGTGATTCATTCGATCGAGGTATGACCATAACTCTACTAAGACTATATTTCCATTACTTCTATATATTCTCTTGAAGACTGATTTAAGTATTGGGGGCAAGCGCGGGAAACATCCTGCATCCTTAACTGTTTTCTGTTTCACAAGTTTTTGAAGATTAGAAGCTCGAGATATACACTTACCCACAACTATAAATTTATTATTGCATATAGACAACAACAATTATAATTTCATCAATGAAACAGTTATGCTGCTAGCTTTTTATCTAGCCTATCATTCTTTTCTATTCTTCTTCTTTTGTTTATTTTTCTCTCTTTTCTCGAAGCAAATTTGGGCTTTTCGTCTTCAACCTATATTTGGGTTCATGATCAGTTTTTTTTTTCTTCATTTGTTCATCTTATGTCTTCAACCCATATTTGGGTTCATGATCAGCTTTTTTTTTTTCATTTGTTCATCTTATTTCTTTTTCTTCTTGAACCTAAATCTGAATTATTTTTTTTCAACTCAAATTTGGGTTCATCACCACATACCGGCTATGAACCCAAATTCATCGCTTTCTTCTTTTTTTTTGTTCATTATCTATCTCTCTTTCTTTCTCTTATTGAACCTAGTGGCAATGAACCTAGGTTACATTTACTTCTTGTTCTTTTTCTTTTCTCCTTCTCCATATCTTTTAAAACACAATGACAATGAACCTAGATCTAGATTTTTCCCTCTCTTTCTGTCTTTTCTAGAACCCAGTAGCAATGAACCTAAATCTGGGTTAAAGAAGAAGAAAAATAAATTGACACCAACCATGAACCAGTAGGTTTCTACTAGGTTTTTTTTTTTCTTAATCTGAGGGGAGAGTAAAAAGAATAAAAAATAAATTAATTATTACCATTTCCCAACCTGGAGTTTCCTGCAATTTTGCCAAACTTGATAGGTGTTTTTTTGCAGTTTACCCATTATAGCATGTACCTTATATTTTGAAGATTATATTAATCCTCATTGGTCAAATATCTATTAAAAAATAGAAGTAATTTTATAAATTTTAGTGATATCTCATATAATGTAATCTAAGTTATCTAACATCTTTTTTTCTTTGGAAAATGATATAATCTAACATCATAAAGTAACTTGATAGAACTTTTGAATTATAAAAATAATCAATGTAATTTTTAAAAAGTAATTAATATTCTCTATCTATTTATACCAAACATTAAGAAAATTGAGTATAATTTATTCTATGTATCATTATAATCGAATCACATTACTACTCGCACAAAAAATATGAAAAACATGAAATTTAGCTTGCTTTTATTTTAATGGACTTTTGTCCCCAATCTTAAAAAAATTAAAAAGAATCACACAACCAATAATAATACATTAATACTAACTTCTAAATTACCAATATATATATATATTTTATTTATATATTCAAATTTTTTGTTGTTTTAAAAACACGCATAAACTTGTAATTTCGAAATAATTGCACCCTTAAACTTTTTGTTGTTTCAATTATACCTTTAAATTCATTGTTCTCAACAAATTTATTGAGGTGAACAATTGACTCTAAATTGCATAGTTTAGAAATCTAATTAAAATAATAAAAAGTTCAAGAGTATAATTAATTTGAAATTACATAATTCATAAGTATTTTTCAAATGAGAAAAAATTTAAATATCTAAATAAAAAAGATACAAGTACAATGACTAAAATATATATTTGGTCATTTAATTTGAGATTTAAATACATCTTTATTGTTAGACTACAATGACCTTTAATGTTATTTAAATGTCGTCTTTATAAAAAATTAATATGAGTTTAAATTTGAAAATAAAATGTGTTAGTTAATTTTTTGGAATGACTGTATTTGCGTGGTTTTCGGTATTCGTGTTTTAGATTACGTTAGAAAAAATAAGTTATAAGTTGGGCTTTTAGACCTTACGTAAGATGAGAATCGAATTCACAACTTATCACATTAACATCGAATTATTAGTGATCCGATCATTTGAACTATATCGTGGGCGAGTTATTTGCTATTCTTAATTTGTTAGTATGATAAATTATAAGTGTAGACTAGCGTTGGCAATGGTTCGGTTCGATTTCGGTTTTTGCCAAAACCATAACCAAACCAAACTTAAATTCCTAAAACAAAAACCAAACCAAAACCCATTTGGTTTTAAAAATTTAAAACCATAACCAAACCATTCGGTTTCGGTTTAACCATGGTTTTTTTAGTTTAATCCACACCAACAAACCAAGACAAATAACATTCATAAAATTTTTTGATAATTTCACAACAAATAAAGATAAATACTAATAAAGTTATCTTATTCTTGTATAAAGTTACAAAACTTCTTGGATATAAAATCACATCTCCAAACCTACAATTGTTAAGATCAATAAATTAATATTTGCATAATTAAATTGTAAAATTAATAAATCATAATGACAACAACTTCAACAACAAATCAAGATTCACACATAAACAAGTAAAAACTATATTGCTAAAAATAAAAAAACTACCTAAATCAAAATGACAACAATTTCAACAACAAATCAAGATTCAAGCATAAATGAGTAAAAAAAATATTGTTAAAAAATAAAAAAATACCTAAAGGGCGAGAGCCGAGAGGGCCGAGAGCAAGAGAGCGAGAGCGAGAGGCAGCAGCGAGAGTTAAGAGGGTCGGAGCAAGAGAGCGAGAGGTAGCGAGAGCCGAGAGGGCCAAAAGCAAGAGAGTGAGAGGAAAGGCAGTGAGGGCTGAGCCCTAGCATGAGTCGATAGGCAGCGAGGGCCGGTGAGAGTGAGAGGGGTCGAGCGAGAGGAAAGGCAGCGAGGGTCGGTCTGGTCAGAGGGCAAGTGAGGACGAGTGAGAGCAAGAGATGGAGAGAAGGAGGGCGAACGCGAGCAAGAGGGGCCAAGCCCTAGCGAGAGAAAGAGAGAACTAGTGAGGGCGAGCGACAGAGAGAATGGGCAAGCGAGAGCGAGACTGCAAGAGCAGAGAGGCTAGCACGATCGGACGCGCAAGAGCGAGAGGCAAAAAGCGAGAGGTAGAGTGAGAGTGACGTCGAGAGAGGAAGGAGAAAGAGAAGGGTTTGCAGGAAGGAGAAGAATGAAGAGAAGGGTTTGCGGGTTAGGCGTGGGTGGGCGTGGGTTTGCGGATTAATGGGTTGGGGCGGGTTTACAGGCTGGGCTGGGATGGGTTCACGGGTTTGCGGGTGGGCTGGGTTTCCAGCCGCTCCTCTAATATTTTATATAAATATATATATATTATATATATTTGATTCGATTTGATTTGGTTCGGTTCGGTTACCTACAAAACAGTTCGGTTTCGGTTCGGGTTTTGGTTTGGTTTTAGTGAAAATCATAACCAAACCATACCCATTGAAACAGTGTTCGGTTTTTCTCCAAACTAAACCATTACCCAGTCAAACAGTTTTTAACCGCGTTGACTAATTCAGTTTCGGTTCGATTCCCCACGATTTCGGTTACAATTGTCATCTCTAGTGTAGACGTAAGACATTGCATTGAAGACAAATGTACGGTTTTTTATTCTTTTTTGAGCATTCAATATACATTTATGGGAAGGATGAGACGCGCGGAGGGTGGTTGGATCATTTCCATGGTATGGTATAGCGCAGCAAATTCCAAGTCTTTCTTCTTCGTCTTCTGCTTCTTTTGTGGTCCAATTTGCCGACCTCCTGTCTCTCCTCCAATTGCCCTCTCTCTGTCTGTCTATCTGTCTATATATAGCCGAAGCGGTGCAAGAGGTCTGAACCAGCAATGGCCAGCCAAGAGTCGTCGCTCGAGCCATGGAACCATTTGGGCGGCAAGGTCGTCATGGTCACCGGCGCTTCGTCAGGCATCGGCCGAGAGTTGTGTCTCGACCTAGCCAGAGCCGGCTGCAGGATAGTGGCGGCGGCTCGCCGGACGGATAGGCTTGAGTCCCTCTGCCTCGAGATTAACAAGCGGAGCCGCCTCGCTGCCTCCGTGGAGCTCGACGTGAGCGCCGACGGGCCGGCCATCGAGGCCGCCGTGGAGAGGGCTTGGAACTTGTTTGGTACCATTGATGTTCTCGTCAATAACGCTGGATTTAGAGGTAATATTCTAACTGTCTGAATTTGAGGTTTCTTTTATTGCTTGGATTTTGCTCTGTGCAGTGTCTGAATGTGCGAATCAGGAATTTGATTTTTCTGTATTTTTGGGATCAGTTTGGATTTTACAATGAAATTGGAACGGAAGAGAGAGGGTTTGTAAAGAATTTCAGTTTTATTGTTAGGGATTTCTTGGATTGGAATGGCAAAGGGTATAGGTTCCTAATTTGATTAGACGACAAACCCAAGCCATCACTGCGTAAATAGATTTACTTTCGCTCGCTCAGACCGTAGCCCCACCAAGCCTTATCTCCAGACTCAGAGGTAGTGGTCGCCTAGTTGGCTCTAGACACCCTGTAGCAAGAAAAAAAAAAAGTAATCACATTGGTTAATTAGAAATTATTTACATTTGATAAAGTTATTGTTCAAATAATATGTCGAAGAAACAATCAAAATAAAACAAAGTTTGAATGATGAATTGCTTATCAATTTAAACAGTTGAAATCTGATTTTGAATAAATAGTCTGCCTCCAATTTGCTAGAATGTGAGAGACAAAGGTAGTGTAAACAATTAACCTACATACCTAGGAGAATATGAAAGGGTATGAGTTCCTGAAGTTGAATTAAGTTCTGCTTCATTAATTCTGTTTCCCTTGAAATCTGATTCCAATGGATTTAAAGATAGTTTTTGTTTACCCTTCATCAATTTGAGTTTAAAATTATCGTGATTCACAATATTATAATTTATTTTCATAATCCATCTTTCCAAACTGAGTCAATAATGCTTTGCATTTCTGAAATAAATTTAGTACTGCTCTGAGTAACCAATTGCATCTCTGATCATGTTCCGGGAGTTTATAACATATCAGAGAGCAAGAGTGATGCTTGTGTATATTTATGTAACTCTTTTTGAATTTTGTATATATCAAGAGCTTCTGCTGAATATGTTATTTATATGCTCCTTTAAGCCAGGGATCTATTTGATTAGATGGAACACACCGCCAGTAGATAGTGATCCTTCTTTTTCCTAAGCATAGCTGGTGTTTGTAATGGTAGGAAAGTCAATCATTCGGGCAAGACATCTTATGATGTCATGATGCGCCCATTCCTATGGCCATTCCTTTAATACTTCTGGCTCTTGGGAATCTCTTTGTGGGATACTTGGCCAAAGTGTGACCCGTTCACCCATTAGTATTGTGACGAAGGGGTTGTTGCTCAGTGGGCATTATCCGCTAGTTATCGATTTCGTCAAGAGGCTTGCAATCGCTCTTGATTAGTGAAAATGTGAGCCAATCCCCTGATTTTAGAGTAGGGGTTCTGGTTCCAATTCCGATTAGAACAACGAAGACGGGACCATCACGCTGGGGCTCCAACATCCTCAGTTTGGGCTAGATTCAAGGTATGCGCCCATATGCCAGTGGATTGATTTTGATTTAGGGTTAGCTCCTAGTCCAAAGGGATTGGGTTTGTCTGAAGTGTACAAAGGTACAGGGGAAAGAATGCATTGATTTCATTCCAAGTGAGATGCTCAAGAAAGAAGGGAAGAATTGACAAGGAATCTATAACATAAAATAGTGAATGAAAAAGTGTGATGAGAATTCCCAACTTGAGATGTTAGAAGGTGCAAAGTCAACGGGTGCTGGAGTTGCTACAATTGCTTCAGTAGGAGCTATTGTCAGTATTGGAAACATCCTTAGTTCCTCGATTCATTCCGCGGCGTGAAATCCATCATTGGCTAAACAATTATTTGGTTATGCCATTTTGGGCTTTGCTCTAACTGAAGCTATTGCATTGTTTGCCCCAATGATGGCCTTTTTTATCTCATCCATATTCTGATTGAAGAAAGAAGATTTCATAAAGCAAGCACCTCTTTTTTTCTAGTCTTAGTCAAATAGGGGCTAGGCCGCAGTTCTTAAACATAAACAGAAGAATGGTGAGAATCAAGAAAAAAGAGTCGAATTGGTAGAAGGAAGAATGTGGCCTTTTTCATTCCTTAGGGAATGAGAGGGCTAAGGGGAAACGGTGGGTGGCCCCTTAGCGCTTTTTTAGGAGGAGTTCAGTGTTGTCGAATGGAATGAAAGTGCATATCGAAAATGAATCAGGCATCTATGGAAAGAATAAACCTTCCGTGTTGTCTAGTAAGCTGCCATTTTCATATATTGTTGTAAAGAAAATCAACAAATTGAATGGCGTTTTTAGGGAATCAATTTGTAATTGGTGTGAAGTGTACCCAACGAAAGGAGAATGTTCAAAGGGAGAGCAAGAAAGATACTCACTGACTCTCTCATTTGTCGAAGTCTAAGAGAAAGCCCAAAGCTGGCTAGTACTTGAAAATGCTCTGCCTATAGATTCGTTTGTCGTTGGGGATAAATATGCATCTTGTGACTCACAGTCAAGTGTTCTTAAGGCATTGATCAATCTATCACTCAATCACAGGCCGCTCTGTCATTGTCTGTTTTTTGGTTGTCTGATCACACTCGAAATTATGTATCTACTTATCATATTTTTGCCTCAGCTTGGGAGTTCTGTAGCAGGTTTTTTTGGACATTTTCTAGGAGCAGAAGGAATCGCTATAATGACCACTATGTGCGTTTCATTCTCTTTGGTCTTATCTTTGATTGCTTTTTATGAAGTCGCATCGGGAGCTAGTGCTTGCTATCTAAGAATTGCTCCATGGATCTCTTTGGAAATGTTTGATGCTTCTTGGGGCTTCTTTGGTGACTGTGAAGTCACTGGATGAATTGCCAAGTAAATAGATCAGATCTGGATGCGGCAGTTGCTCTGTGGCGATATGGACTCGACTCGCTCCTACCCACCCTGGGGCACCATAGCATGTTGGGAATAAGGGGGGACATATTGGACGTAACCACTCCCTTGGTTGGGGGCTGTGCCACCTTGCCTTTGGATCAATACACAGTTGAGGAGGCTGATCACAAATGCTATAGGTGTGGGAGCGATACTGGTCAGGAAAGGCTAAGACACACCTCGCATATGCTTAGCAAGAGGGTGCTTATGCCCCAACAGTGGGGCCCCAGCCCAATAGGGGCAGCACACCCCCCACTTCAAGCACACCTTTGTATCGATTGAATCACTCTTAAGGGTCTAGTCGGTGGAACCAGTGAACCATGCGAGCTGGTTAGATGCGTGGGACAAAGGGCTCGTAGTACTCCCTTTTCTTGATCCTCTTCGCTTCGGTAGTGAATCACTTACCAAAAAAAGGGGGCAGGCCTACATGCCCTATTGTTGACTACTAAGGTAGACAGTGGACTCTTTCACTGGGGAAGGGAAGAAGGGGCCTAAGCACGAAAGATGCTGTACACTTGAGTGGCAAAGGAAAGGGAGACCAACCCTCTTTTTCTAGGCCTGTTCGGACATATGGTTCCCGCAGAGGATCAAGTTGGTGAATCGTGTGATGGGAAACCTTCTTGCACAGTTCGAAGAGCATTGAATTAGAATGAGAGGTTCACCACCACATCATTGCATGCTAGGGGAGCTTGCTCGAAATTGTGGCTTTGGTTAAACATTTGCTCCTTGTTAACTAATTTGACGATTTGAGTGCAATTTTTTCTTTTGAATCTTTTTCTGTAGTACTTTTTATTGCAAGTTCTTTTTAAGAATCCTCAGAAATGGATGGGTGGAAAAAACACTGCTTTGGGTTCAAATTTTCTATCCGAGAATCATTGTTGCATAACTACTCAAATTTCTATCAAATGGACTTAATTTTTCAGGTAAATATAATCCCGCATTGGATAGGGACACAAAACTCATTGAAGTTTTTGCCGATAAATAACCAGTGCCACTGGAGAGAGATAATAACCAGATTATTGGAGTTGTGAGTGAAAGAGGGATTACCGTTCAGTCTATTAAGAGATTGAACCATGTTAAGTTTTTTGTATGCTATTTCTCTCTTTTTCTTAATTTTCTATGTGTGGCTTGTGTGATCTGATCCTAACAATCATAGTTGTAAGCAAATTGTTTAGGTGGGCCTATTTTTGGTACTGTTCTATAAAACTGTTTCTGGGATCGCCTTCCCTGAAAGTGTTGTCCTCTTTGTTGTTGTAATTATCATATTTGTTCTTAGAAACACAGACAAAAAAAGAAGAAAAATCATAAACAATTTTTATCCTCCTTATTGTTATAATAAATATTATTTGTTTTCAGAAGCACAAAGAATTTTGTGTTTCCATATTGTACTTGTTGGTTTCACCATGTCAACTAAGTTATGGAACACAACTATATCAATTATCTTCATTCACCACCATCTCATGAAATTTCTCCATGTGAAGATGGTGTTCAAACTTCATTTCATCATTACTCTGCCAGGGGATATTATCCACTGCCGGTCCCAAGCCCGGATAAAGGAGGAGGGTTGCGTTAGGTAGCCGACAGCCAGCATAAAACCTAGTCGGATCCAAATATGAATTCTAGACAAACTATCTGTTGGGATGTAACCCACATAGAAGTCTAGAATTCATGTAGCCAACCCCACATAGTGGGATAACGGCTGGATATGTTGTTGTTGTTGTTAGAAGCACAAAGAAAAGAAAAAGATAAAATCATGTTGCACAGTTTCGTTTTGGTTTCTGTTGTATATACTGTTGTCTTTGACAGTTGAATTATAATTTTCAACTTATTTGCTACTGTTCCAGATAGCTTTAAGATTCTGTTGCTTATGTAGAGCTAATTAGACCTTTCCTGTGTCTCTAGACGTATTTTTGGATCACAAAACTCCTAGATGAATTTTTGGTAAAAAAATTAAAATAAAAATAAGAAAGCAAGGAACCCAAGTAATGCCCTACTTATTGGTATTAACTTGAGGGTTATTCTTTTTTGGGATTAGATATTAACATTACAAATTCATATGTATGCTTTCCTATCAAATTGTGCTTCTTTTTGCCTCTACATATTAGCATACCATTGCGATCTTCAATTTCGTTCTCCTCTGGCTTTCGGTTTGGATGTAGTTGTAGCATTTGTACCATTTTGCAGTATTATGTTAATGAGATACCAACACAACAACAACAACAACATATCCAGCCATTATCCCACTATGTGGGGTTGGCTACATGAATTCTAGACTTCTATGTGGGTTACATCCCAACAGATAGTTTGTTTAGAATTCATATTTGGATCCGACTGGGTTTTACGCTGGCTGTCGGCTACCTAACGCAACCCTCCTCCTTTATCTGGGCTTGGGACCGACAGTGGATAATATCCCCTGGCGGAGTAATGATGAAATGAAGTTTCAACACTATCTTCATATGGAGAAGTTTCATGAGACGGTGGTGAATGAAGATAATTGATATAGTTGTGTTCCATCACTTAGTTGACATGGTGAAACCAACAAGTACAATATGGAAACACAACAATGTTAATGAGATACCATGGAGTGAAAAAAAATTTCTGAAAAGAAAATTAGATGAGAAGTTGGTAAGGTAGTACTATTTTTTTTATCTCGAAGGGCCATGGATGGGGTCTAAAAGAGGATTAGTGGCAGGTACCATGAGATGCGCTTGCAGTTATCCATGAATAATATTTCTTTGGAAAACATGTCATACCTTTTCTTTAGGGGCTTTTTGTTGGCTTTGTTCTGTTTTCTTGTTTCTTTTTTCTTACCATCGCGGGAGAAGAAGACCGCCGGGGGGGGGGTGTTCTTATTACATTCCCGCTGAATTTTAAGGAGCTATAAACATAAATTTTCCAATATTCATTGCTTTAATTCAACAACAACAACAACAACATATCCAGCCGTTATCCCACTATGTGGGGTTGGTTACATGAATTTTAGACTTCTATGTAGGTTACATCCCAACAGATAGTTTGTCTAGAATTCATATTTGGATCCGACTAGGTTTTACGCTGGCTGTCGGCTACCTAACGCAACCCTCCTCCTTTATCCGGGTTTGGGACCGGCAGTGAATAATATCCCCTGGCGGAGTAATGATGAAATGAAGTTTGAACACCATCTTCACATGGAGAAATTTCATGAGATGGTGGTGAATGAAGATAATTGATATAGTTGTGTTCCATAATTTAGTTGACATGGTGTAATTCATGAGCCAAAAAACATCTACATGCAATCTTTTTGTTTTTGGTCTATTTTGTTCTGTCTAGAAACAGTGGAGAATACTAATTTTCCCTCTGCTTGGCCGTAAATAAATTTTATACCTTGGGAGTGTGTAGCCTATAAAATTGGAGCCAAGTGACTAAGAAATGCCGTGCTTACGCTGTTGACTACTTGACTTGCTTCATTAGAAGGCAAAGTACGAGTTTAGTAATCTAATTTTAGATATGTGAAATGAGTATTAGCTTAATATGGTCCAATGTCTTTGTTTTCTTCTTATTCTTCTCTTCTTTTCCCGTCATCAGTCCCTGCATCATGGAGGTTCATATCAACCTCTTTTGCTTTGTACAGATTGAAATGTTCTTTGTTGGGTTATCCATATCCATTTATCCTCTCCGCCATCAATTTTTGCTCATATAAATTTGGTACTTCTATGTCTCAGGCAGTGTGACATCTTCATTGGATCTGTCCGAGGAGGAATGGAATAATGCTATGAAAACGAACCTGAAAGGGACATGGTTGGTCTCAAAGTACTTGGGATTACATTTATGTGCTGCTAACAAGGGAGGATCAATTATCAATATTTCCTCTATTGCTGGTCTTAACCGCGGGCACTTACCAGGAAGCGTTGCATATAGTAGTTCGAAGGCAGGCCTAAACACCCTGACAAAGGTGAGATGATGGCACAACATATTTTTATGTGTCTAACATAACTTTTGGACCTGCTAGCTGAAACTTCAAGGATTAAATGGGTGCTGGGAAAAGTGTCAAAACTGTATTAGTGAAATAAATCAGCATCATGTAGCTGCTATTAGGTTCTATGCCTTCCATATTTTATGAAGCAAAATTGTGAGAAACATCAAACGGGGTTTGACAAAATAGTTCAGTAATCAACTTGAGAGGAAGAAATCAAAAGGAATACCTAGCAGCAGACATCATAGGACTTGAGAATGGGATAGTTTCTGTTCTTTATGATCAAGTACTATACTTCTTGAAATAAGAACTATCAGAAAGTAAAAGCACATTTTTTTGTTATGTTGGTCTAGCATTGAGATCGCTTTGGTCCTAAGCTTTGTCTTTTACATTTTTTTTGCCTACATCGTCATACGTTATGGGTATCCAACTCTGCAATGCTTCTATTACGCGCCATCCAAAAATATGTTCTTGGGTACTTAGCTATGGTAAAAGTTACTCCTTTGTGATTGGATTGGAATCTTGCGGGTTCAAGTTGAGATGGGGTACTGGTTTACCTGTTGATCAACAATGTTATGCAAAAACAGAGGGAATGATGCTTCCATGCTATCATTCTTCATAATCTTTTAGCCTTTTGTCCATTCTTTCCGTCATTCTCCATGGAATACTTTACCAAGTCGTAGTAACCATGAACATTTTGAATTTCCCTTTCTTAACAACTGCAGATGATGGCAGTAGAACTTGGGGCGCACAAAATCAGAGTGAACTCGATTTCTCCCGGGCTCTTCAAATCTGAGATCACCGAAGGCCTGATGCAGAAAGACTGGTTACAGAAGATCGCGCTGAAAACGGTCCCTCTGAGAGCCTTTGGCACATCGGATCCAGCCCTGACATCGCTCGTCAGATACTTAATCCATGACTCCTCAGAGTATGTGACCGGCAACATCTTCATCGTCGATGCAGGCGCGACCTTACCGGGTGTCCCGATCTTCTCTTCCCTTTGAACCAACTTTGCACTGAAGCTAGAATCCATTGAATTTGTTATTTGATTGATTGGGGAGAGATCTGAAATAAGTTTTGGCGTGGTATTGAATATGTTTTAGCACAGTAGGAAGAATGAGGAAAATTTCTCATAATAAGATCTCTCTCAATCTAACGGTGATTAAATTCCCTTACTTTAATTGTGAGTAATCACAAACTTAAACCAATAATTTAGAGTGATTTTGGATCAATAAAGTTATGTAGTGTTTGTTAATTAAGGCATAGATTGAAAAATGTATGATATAGAAAATATTTTAGATTTTTGTTATTTTTAATGTATTTTTTTAATTTGTTTTGATGATTTTTGAAAAAGAAGTCATGTGATTTTTTATCTGACATTTTTCAGATATGTTTATCTCTCTGTTCGTTAGATAAGTACATATTAAATCTTACAGATAAAAAAAAATGACACATATGTCTTATAATATATTTTAAAATCATCTCCTCTTTGGATGAAATTTTTTATTGAAAAGAGGCAAAAATATGTTTTAATGGTTGTATCATGGAATTCAATTTTATGAAAAATATAGTGTGTTAAACACTAAAAATGGAATTTAATTTTTTGGATGTGATGTTTTTTATATATTTTTTATACTATTAAACACACTTTTAGAAGTTGGAGGGTTAATTACACTAATAATCACTCAATTTTACATTTTGTTACTGTTTGATCACGGAACTTTAAAATGTTACATGTTAGTCACTAATATTTTAAAATTGTTATTGTTTAATCTCTGAATTTTAAAATGTTACTTGTAAGTCATTAATGTTTTAAAATCGTTTCTCACTCGTCGTTCGTTAGTTACTGTACTTTAAGTTCACGATTGACGGATGAGAAACTGTTTTGAAATATTAATGATTAGCAAGTAATATTTTAAAATTCAGTGACTAAACAATAATAATTTTGAAATATTAGTAACTAACATGTAATATTTCAAAGTATAATAAGCAAATAGTAATAGAATATAAAGTTGAGTGATTATTGGTGTAATAAATCCAAAGATGGAGAGAGGGGGAAGTAAATAGCTTTGGAAGGTTTCAGCAAACACAGACTCTATGTTATTTTAGTGAAAGAGTAGAGTGGCATAGAGAACTATCAGGTTTGCTGGCCTAACCATCTTGGAAAATATTTGTTTTGACTTAAAAAAATCATACAAAAATATGAATGAGAAAATTGATAACATGTATATAGGAAATATGTGAATACAATTTGAAAAAAAAGAGTGAGATTGGACTGATTTTCAGAAATAAAAACACTTTGAAAGAGTGAACACATCAGAAAAAGTAATTAAGATTATTATGAGTTTTAATCAAAAAGAATATTTTGTTTTTTTTGTTATCATCAAAACAATAACTTTGTCTTTGAGGTTAAAAATGGTAAATTGCATTCGCACCATGACATTATCCTTTGTAGTTTATTGTTTTTCAAACTTGCATTTTGTTTTTTAAGGGGCGTTTGTTAAAATGAGTAAGATAAGAGGTATCAAGATAAGATTAGAATGCATTCTCGATCAAAATATAAAATGATCAAAATAAGACTGTAAAGCATTATAAGATTTCTATCAGAGTGTTTGTTAATTTTTTTGGAATTTATTGATAATTGTATTTTTTCTTTTTATGTGTTTGTTAATGCAAATGATAAATACCAAGAAAAGAGTTTTTTTACCAAAATATCCCTATTATTAAATTTATGATTAAAATACTATTTTATGATTAATATGAATTATCAAAAAAATAAAAATAAAAAATAAAAATAATATTTTATTTTCTAAATTCATGTTCAAAAATAAATTTAAAAAGAGTTGAAAAGTAGAAATAATTATTATTAGAATTACAATAATTCCACCTAGATAATTAAAAATGGCCAAAATATATTTTCATAATAGATAATAAAATATAAAATTAAATAAAATAATTTTAAAATTGGTGAAATGAATTATATTAGTTAATATATATATATATATATATTTATAGAGAGAGAAATTTAAATTTTAAAAATTAATGAAATGAATAATGTCATTTAAATTTTAAAAATTGTCAAAACATATAACAATTTAAAAATGTATTAAATAATATTAATTATAAGACTTAAATAAATAAGTTTTTTTAATAAATTTAAATCTTTAAAATGCATTAAATGGCATTAACTATCCTAAGGGGCATATAAGTAATTGAGTCTTATCTTGAAAGAATTAGATAAATTTATTTGAGGGGGGAGGTCGAATAAATTTATCTTGAAAGGGGGAGATAAGAGGCCAAGTGAGGTTTTTTCGAAAATAATAAGATAAATTTAACAAACACGTTGGAAATACCAAACATCCTGAATGCTTCTTATATATAATATTTTCTCCCTCTTATCTTGATTAACAAACACCCTCTTAAAGGGTAAATTTTCCAAACTCTCAAGTTTTTAAAATATCATTAACCTTTCTTGAATTTCATAACCGTGCAACATTTTCTCTTGTAATTTACTCCAAACCCAAGCCCAAGCCCAAACCCAAACCCAAACGTCTAGGTTTTGATTTGAATTTTTAGATGGCTAGGTTCTAGATTCCATTCAAATTTGGGTTCTAATTGGGACCTAGATTAGATGGGTTTCAAATGTTGGGTTTATGTTTCCTAATGAGGCCCAAGCCTGTGATAATTTTTTGGGTGCGTTTCATCTTCATAGGGTTCGGTCCGGGATTGAAAAATCCAAATTCGTCACCATTTTTAAGCAGCCCATTTTAGAAGTTGAGCCATAAGCCCTAATCCCACTTTGGAGGAGAAATGAGCCTCAACCCATTTGTTCAAGTGGGAGAAGCCCACTATTCTAAGTCTTAAAGCCCACATATATAAAAGCCATTATGTGGTCTCTCTCTTGGTGTTTCCCTCTCTCGGCTGAACCCTAGCTTCTCTCCCCTGTTTCCTTGCTTGGTCAATTGTTTTCTTCATGGTTTTTCCTTTTGTGGCTGATCTTCCATGGCTTCATTTCCATCTTGGTCCAATGCCTCTTTCCATGTTGAGAGGTCGTATCTTTCCTAGGTGATCTTGGCTGATTTGTTAATGATGTGTATGCCTTATTTAGGAGGTTTTGATCATTCTTTATCAGTAAGTTTTCTCTATTGGCTTTGTGCTTTTGACCCTCCATCTTTGTGACTGATCTACCTTTTGTGGTAACCTACTTTGTGTGGTTTTGATCGTTTAGGGGAGAGAGGGCTTCGTTTGTGTTCGGCTGAGAGGTGTTGGGGTTTTCTGGGCTTACGGTTTGGGGGCTTTTTCGTGGCTTTGTGGTCCCTATTTGTTAGCGTTACCAAAGTGGTGAACAGATTTTCCAGATTTGAGCCTTGAACGTTTTGACAAGGAGTTTTACATTCTGTTCTTGCATTCTTTACTTTCAGTTTATATTTGGTTTGATTTTGATTGTAGTAACCCTTTCTGTTTTGTAGTTTTTCCGCAATATCAAACCTAGTGATGATATTGGGTGTTTTGATTGGAATCCAACACAGCTTCGTTTGGAACCTAGATTGGTTGGGTTTCAGACTTGGGGTCGATAGTTTCTATCAAAACCCAACATCATGGTTAGGTGTTGAACCCATCCATGATGCTAGGTAATTCTGGGCATGATTATGGTCAAAACTCAACATTATTAATAGTTTTGCTCAAAATCCAAATGAGAGAGAGAGAAGCCTATTGTTGTCACCAAATCAATGGTAGAGGCCTATTGCAAAATCACATTGGGGTTTTTTAAACCCTATCACAAATTTTATGATACGATTACTAAAATCCTCTCAACAATTAGTTTGACAATAACCAAAGTTAATCGTCACTTGAATAAGAAAGAGAAGGGAAATGAGAGAGTTTACAAGACTTATCCCTTACGTTGATGGTTGTGATGTTGGATGTCACAATGTTTAATATTAGTACTTATTAAAAAAATCTTTATAATAGTTAGAATGCACCAATTTTTTTATTTTTCCATGAAACTCATTGACCCCCAATCCAAAATATAGAACAAAACAAGATTTCTACACTAACTTAATTTGAAGTCGAAATAGAATCAATATAAGATAAAGCTTATCTTGGCATAATGAAAATTTTTGAATCTCTTTGAGACGAGAATGCACTTGGAGATGTCAAAAGTGTCCATCTATGTTGAGTAAATTGTGTTCCACCCATCTTGAATGGGTTGGCCCATGAGGCCCATGGCGGACTAATTTTTGTTACTATAATTATTAAATTTTAAATTTTGTTATAATTTAGTTTATCTTTTAATTTTTTTATTAAATTTTGTTAAAAAAATTGATGTGATATATAATAATATGAATTCAAAAAATAGTTAATGTTAGAATTGATATAAATCCCACCCCTAAATCATTTTGAGATTTATATTAATGTATACCATTTTAATTTTCTTTAACAGAATTTGACCAAAAAAATTAAAAGAGAGACCAAGTTATAAAAAATTAAACTTTAGTGATTGTAGTGACAAAAATTAAATTACAGTATTCAGTTTATTATGAAATAAAAAACTAAAAACTAACAATATAATTTACTCTAACATTGTCTCTCCCAATTTTTTTTTTGGTTTTCTTTGCTTTTCGATTCGTGTAGTTTTCAAGTTTGTGAGGTATTCCCTTGTTTTTTCTTGTAGATGACTTTCGTTCTTTTTCTTTAATGAATTTTTATTTATAAAAAAAATATAATTTACTTTTATAATAAAATTCGATGGAGAAAATGAGAATATCTATTATTGAAACAATTTAATAAAAAGTCAAACTATATTAAATTTGTATATAGCTCATAATTTAATCTTTTGTGTGGGTTGATAGGATGTTTCACCATATATATATGATATTAGAGGGATCTATTATCTTTCTCTCTATATATATACAAGGCCGGCTGAAGGGGTAGGCTGGTGAGGCAATTGCCTAAGACCCCAACCCATTCAGCTTAATAAATAATTTTATTATTAAAATAAAATTAATAAATTTTTAATTTTTCATAAAGAGTTGGAGCCCCTAAATTAATGATGGCTTAAGGCCTCCTAAGCCCTTGAGTCGGGTCCTGTATATATATATACACCAGCAAGTAACAAACATGGTCATCAAAAGAAACATAATTGCATAGCAATCCTTCAAATATATATAAAATGGCGATCATCCAAGAGGTTAGCAAAACTATTCCAACATGGAAGATACAAACTCCTCCATTCATTTGCCCTGTAGTTGGACGAATTAGTCCAACCAACATAAATTGAAATTCATGAGGAGACATTTCAAATAATTTTAAATGTGCAATCAGCTTAAAAATGATTAAAAAGTTATCACACTCTTTACGAGAATCTAATGTTATGAGTAACGACAAAAACTCTTTTGATCAATGTGAAAAACATGCATAAATGGAAGAGAAGGGTGTTATCGATAAGAGCAAAATGCCCATTAGGTGTGTTCAAATCATTCATCGAAGCAATGATTTTGGTAAATGTATAACTAAAGTAGTCAAAACCTAATTTCGAACATTTTGACTATTTCTTCTAGTTGAACCAATGGCATTTTTATAGGAATAACTCATTAATTAGTCTATTCAAGCATGTGAGGTAAAACCCTTTCTAAAAGTATCATAGGCTTCATTTCCACTAAAATCGATACCAATATATGGTTAGAAAACCAATTAGATCACAAAAGAAAAAGTGAGATTTCATGAAAAAAACTCAAACTCGACACTTTTCTCTCTCGTATTTCTCTCTCTACTTTCAACTTTTATTTTTTTTTACTCTTAGAAAAATAAGCAAATAATTATAAATGTCTATATCAAGAGTTGTAAAAATGTCCAAATCCCACAAACTCATATTTCCTACTAAATGTTAGCCAACATTAAGGACAACATTTTTTTTTTGGCCTAATAGCCTAATTTATCATCAATTTTGGGTCATTTTTTAATTTTATCCTTTTTAAGAATTGATTTAATTTGGTTATTATACTTTAAGATTGATGTCAATTTTATTCTCAATCGACTTGACGTGTGACCCAATTGACATGGCGACGAGATGGCGTGTGTGTCTAATAATTAATACATCAGTAAAACGACATCGTCTTGCCTTGCTGAAAAACGACGTCATTTGGATAATGTGTCAATTTGGTAATTTTGCAATTTTATCCTCAACTTTGGGTTATCTTTCAATTTTATCCTATTTTAAGAATTGGTTCAATTTGGTCCTCATACATGGTTTGCAACAAGGCAAGGCAAGGCAAAATGATACTGTTTGTTGATATGTCAATTATTGGACACATCAACACACAACTTCGCTGCCATGTTAGTTGAGCCACACGTTAAGTTAATTTAAAATAAAATTGACATCAATCTTAAAGTATGATGATCAAATTAAAATAATTTTTAAAATGAGATAAAATTAAAAAACGATTCAAAGCTGAAGATAAATCAAACTATTACCCTTTTTTTTTAATATCTTTTCTAATTAATATATTGGGTTCCATAAATGATAACATAGATAAAAGAAAACAAGAAAATGTTGCATTTTTGTCCTTAATCAAAATGTATTGTTTTTAATCTTTCATTGTTAACTAAAAAATGTGACAACTAATCATATTCATTAAATAAATTTAAATCTCATTTCTTTTGATTAATTTAAAAAGAAAGTGCCTCCTAATCAACGAATATCAATGTATGTGGAAATAAAGATGAGTATGAATAGGCAGGAACTTGTCATAGAGGGGAGGAAAAAAAAAAACAAAAAATACATGTTTATGTAAGTGATTTTATTTTTTATTTTTTTTATTAAAATATCTCATTTCCAAGCATTTATCATGGAAAAATTGGGATTTGGGAGAGCATTTGGTTGATTTGATTGTCGAGTCGATCAAAATACTAAAATTAAATAGACTGAAGTTGTATTAAAAATTGAATCAAATCGAGCAAATAAACTCGAAAATCGAACAAACTAAAAACTAAACAAATATGAAAAAGTGAACTGATTGAAAAAAATCAAAAAAAAAAGAAATTGAACAAACTAAAAAAAAAATGAACAAATTGAAAAAGTAAAAAATTTTGGTCAATTATTTTGTTTTTTTTAATAAAAAACTAAATTGAACCAAAATAAACAAAATTGCTACATTTAATAATCGAATTAAACTGACCTTTAGTTGAAATCGAATTGAATTGACACTTTTGGTCTATCCAGTTCAGTTATTTTAATTAGATAGAACTTTTGCATATTCTTAAATGTTATTTCAAATTAAAGGGTGAAAATAAATAAATAAACATTAAATATGTATTTGAAATTAATACATATATATCTTGTGGTTGAGGAATTAAATGGTGAAAATTAATTGAAAAGAAATTCATCATCCTGCAGATTTTCGAAATTCAACCGAAAGGCAATCAATCCACTGTCTGCGGCAGAGTTAAATTGCTGGGTCCCAAACCATTATCAGTCTCAAGGAACTAATTAAAATAAAATACTTAAAACACCAACAATACAAAAATAAAATTAAAAAGTTTAATCCATGCAAACACCAAACAATGCCTAAATACATACATACATACAAATTACGCATATACAGTCCCGATGGGCATAACCAAGTAGTTGAGACCGTACACGAGTTGGTCCCAAATTATGCACATACAAATATGAAAAAAAAATGATATTTGCTATGGCATTTTCATGTTTATGTTCCAAAAGCATTGATCTCTGCCCAAAACCAAATGAGGGAAGTAATTAATTACATCCATGATGAAATGATCCATCCATACATGAAGAAGAAGTATTAATTTTAATTCTTGACAAATAAAATATATTCTGATCATCAAAATCTCAGTACTCAGATGAAGCTGAATTGCCATATACAAATATCGTAAGGTTATTAATGATTACTTGCAACAATCCAAGCATATGATGTAGGAAAACAAGAAAGGGGGGAGGCGAGAAAACGCGAGAAAATTTTCAGAGCTTGAGAAAGAAAATCAAGCTTTTTCTTTTGTTTTTTTTGACCTTTTTGTGGGTAATTTGTCTGTTTGCTTATCTGTTGTGTAGAGGATTGGGGCCCGTGTAGACCTTCCTCTTGTCTGCGCCGAAAAGATCGTCGTCTTGATCGCCATTACTGCGTTTGAATCCTTTCTGGGGTTTCGGAGAAGCGGCGGAGGAGGAGCCGCCGCCGCCGCCGGTGCCGCCTTTGAATCTGTTGTAGTAGCCTTCGGCGAAGCACGGAGAAGACAACTCAAGCTCTATCAGCATCAGAAGTATCAGGGACAAGCAAGCCAGCTCCTTTCTCATCATCATTCCCATTTTGTTTTTCGCTTAATCCTTCTTCACATAGGATCCAAACCCTTGCTAGCTAGAAATGGAGCTAGCTGTCTCTCTGTTGATTGATTGAGCTGAAAAGGTTGCTGCTTCCGAGGATGGATTATTATATGGGATCAGAGTTCACAGTGGGATGCCTCGGAGTTTGGAGAGCGGGAAGTCAATGGCTAGGAGAGAGTCAATATGAATAGGGTTTGCTGCTGCTTTCACTCTCAGTTTGGCGCAGCGCAGTGCCCGGCTCTCGTTGGAAACTTCCTCTTTTACTGATTTCAGAGCCCAAGTTTTGAACTTTTCATGAGAGAAAGAGAGAGACTGATTTCAGAGCTTAACTAAGCTAAGTTCTGAACCTTTTATGTAAGAGAGAGAGAGAGAGAGGGGGAGGGAGGGAGAGGGAGAGAGACAGTGTGTGAAAGAGATTTTGTGAAAGCTGAGAATTAGCAAGCAGGGGTTTCTTGTAATGTTTTTAGGAATATAATCCATGGGGTCATGTGAGATCAATCATTTTCTACTCTTTTTTCCTCTTGTCTTTGATGGAGGGCTCCTTTTGCTCACTCAATGGCCTACTGCACTCTCACTCTTAATTAATTGACAAACTGTCTCACCTTCCTTGGGAAGTATTACCAAAAGGGCCTAACCTTTTCTACTCTTGCGGGCACGGGATTATTGTTTATCTTGTCTAGAATATGTTCAAGATTTTTTTTAAAAAAAAATATAATATGCTAATTTTAATAAAAAATTAACTAATATTATGACGTACCCTAATATTCACGTTAACATCTACGTACAAAGAATAATTAGGCTATTAAGACATGACAATTACGTCACTCTTTCGTGTCATGTAAATTAATGTAACATATTTTGTCATATATATATATATATAAAATACTGTTAGCTGTCTCATATTTAAGAGATTTCATACAGTAGATAAGTGATCATGACTTTCTCTCTTAATTTTCAATTAATACCTTAAAGTGGTAATTTGATGAATTTCGATTTGTTTGGGTAAGTTGTTTTGCATGCCAAACTAAAATTACTAATAATATTAGGATAATGATCTATATTAGCCTTTTTAATTTAATTGAGACTGTGAGGATGAGGTCCAGAGAATTTAGAATTTTATTCATCTAATAATTGTACCTCAAGAGAATTCATAGTTTAATTTATTGGCAAAATATATATTTTAAACTTTGTAGTTGTACGTTTTTTTATTTAGGCACTCGATTTTGTGTTGTTTCAAACACACTTCTAAATTTGTAATTTTGAGTAAATTGCATCTTTTAACTTTTTTGTCATTTCAATTACGCCCCTAAATTATGCAATTTTGAGTCAATTGCATTTCTAAACTTTTATTGTTTCAATTATACCCCTGAATTTATTGTTTTCAATAAATTTGTCGATGTGTGTAATTGATTCAAAATTACATAGTTTAAGTGTGTTTTTAAAATAATAAAAAATTCAAGTGTCTAAATATATATATAAAAAAATACAAGTATAAAGGTTAAAATATGTATTTGACCTTAATTTATTACTTCAAAACTGCATAATTAAGTTTATACCAAATTCCAAAATAGTAGAATTGTGTGGATCTGTAGGTGTCCTAAAATTGAACCAAATTAGAGAGAAATGGTGAATGATAAATATGAACAAAAAGTTGGGGGAGAGAGAAAGGAAGGGGGGATGGGGCCATGCATGAAGTGGAGGAACATGAATTCATATGAGAATGGAAATAGTGGTTTCTTGCTTTCTCATGAGAAATGATGCTTGTCCCTCCTCTTGTACACAGTTTACTATTATTGTTTATGCACCAAAAATGCTTACTATATAACCAAATATATATATTCAGCTTTCAAATTAACACTATACATACATCATTTATCCCTTTTAATTTGATAGAAGGATTTAATTAATAGCTACTTCATTCAATTGTTTCAGCCATCACCTCTTCATGTGTTAGCCAGCCAGCCATGATTCTTCACATGTACACGGAACAAATAGTTTGTCAACTGTTTCAAGTTGGCCATTGCCACATAAGGGATAGGTGATGCCTCAACCTATTCCTATACCCACATTTCTAATCTTGTCCTCTACCTCAACCCCATAAATGTACCCTTATATAGGGCATTTTGCTTAACCTCTTATTCCCATATTTGTAGAGTAATGGATACCCATATCCCTTATATATATATATGTGTGTGTGTGTGTGTGTATCATTTTAACAAATTTTAGCATGATAAGTAACAAGAAGTACTACATTGGTTTGTCAATGGTGATGGTGAGAAGTAAGGTAGTGTATTTTTATTCTCGTCACCCTATTAGTATCTGACGAGTATTTAAAACACCTCACTTAAACTCTCATCATGAATATTTTTTGATATCTAATAGTCTTGACAAGTTCCCAAGGTAGTGTATGGATAAGAGATCTTAATCTCGCCACTCTACTAGCATCTAACAAGTATTTTAAATATTTTATCTAAATTCTCGTAATAAATATTTTTTAATACCCAATATTCTTCATCAAAATAAAATTTTGATGAGTATCCATTCCCAATATTCTTATTTCCTTGCACCTTTTGTTTAGTTAATGAAAAACACAAATCGCATACAAAATTGGGAATGGCTTGAAAAAAGAAGAAAGTTATAAAATGTTTATTTTTTCATGTTTTTTTGTACATTCAAACTCTTAAAAATATCATTTTAATTATATCCAAGCAAAGAAAGTCAACAGAGACAAGGCATCATGCATGGTAGTAGAGGTTGAAGATGACAGTTAATTAATTTAGTTTAATCGTTGTGGCTGAGATGAAATAGGTATGAAACAACCCTGCAACCGAAATTAACAATAATTAAGACCCAATTAACAAAAACTTAATTTCAAGTAATAAAGATATATATATGTTATATAGGAGATGTGTGTGCTGACTTGATGATAAATCTAAGATGCCGGGATTGGTCCACCATTAATGAATCTGTGAAGGTCTGATGGGCTTGCAAATTGCAATCTGCAAAATGAATGCATGCCCTTGACTGGAAAAAGCAACTAATGGATGGATGGATGGCACCCAATCGAACATCAACTCTCTCTCCCTCAGTTTTTCAATGTCGCCATGAGTGCTTGCTTCATCATTGCGCCAAGAACATGTCACCATTTGCATTTCAGCTTTCTCCACGGCCCCTTTCCTCTCTCCCATCTCCTCTCAATCTCATTACCAAAGATATATATATATATATATATATATAAGTTTAATTCAAAATAAGTAAAAACCCATCAAGATATCTCATAATTAATGCAATCTCACCTCACGTTATTTTAAAACCATTTTCCAATAAAAAGATATGTAAAAATGTCAATGATTTTCTTACCTTTTCCTCCCTTTCTCAAAGCATGCCATCATTGGGTCAAAGGAGCACACTGTGACAATCAACAGCTAACGCCGGGAATTCTCATTATGGGTTTTATATGCTCTCACCCATCAATGGTTAATCATTTTGATTGCCTTTAGGCTTTTTGTGTTATAAGCATACACACACACACACACACCCCTATATACATTCATGCTCTTTGGTCACATGCCATCACCAACTTAATTTGCCTCTGGTTTGGGGCACTGTCTAAATGGTGAGATCACTGAGATGGGTCGTTGGTTCTTATTAGAAAACAAAAGGGCAGCTATTGGCTGCTCTTTCATTGGGTCAGGTCCGTCAGGTCAATACAAAAAATGTTATCTTTGAAGAATTTTTAAAATATATTCTATCATAATTAATTAGTTAAACATCATGTCACACACATCAATCGACTATAAAAAAAAATTAAACACTACATTCATAATCTCATAATAATGAGCTAAATTAACTCCACCAATTCAGTTTGGGTTTTTTTTATATTGGGGTTTTGCTGGGATATCTTCTAACTTTAAGATTACCCCCATGAACTTAACTCTCTTATCTCTATTCTTATCTTTATTTAACATCAAATTAAATTTATTTAAACAGTTTGTCTCTATAACTCTGATCTTATTTAAATTTAAGAACTTGTATAACAGACGTGGGTTTATAATTTTAAGAAAATGTCAGTTGTTGGCACAAAATCAAAGTTAGATGGAAGGGAATAACAATATAAATGATGGATGGACAGTGGACTGTAGAATGGAAGGTGGTCGAATGAATGAATGATAAAATGACTTTTAAGAGAGAGAGAGAAAGAGTGTGTATGTGTGAAGTGAAGAACAAGTTGTCACGGATTGAGAATTGATTGCGAGCCATAATCTTCTTGTGGGGCTTAGCTGGTTGTTACGTCTGGGGCAGTCAAATTTGCCATAATTAAGCAAGCTGTGCCCTAATCATGCTGCTTAATTTCTCTGTCGAGCTATGTGTTCTCCATTAGCAGCTTAATTTTTTCATATCTAAGGCTAATTAATTAGGATTGTTCTATACAGTTCAACCCCAATGGCACCCCTAATTATGGGTTTTTTTTTTTTCCCTTTTTTTCTTGTTTTTAAAACCAGAAACTTTAAACATTTTTTGTTGGTAGAATTAAACTTGTCAACAATATTATGAAAAAGAGAAAAAGACATCAAAGCCCTCGACAGCTCAGGCCTAGCCCACCAATCCTTAGTGGGCCAGCACACTAAGTTATCATTTTTTATTTGTTATCACATAAAAACAAATATATATATATATATAAATTTATAATGTCAATAATTTAAAATTTAAAACAATATATTGAGATAGCATTATTATTGATGCCCATGAAATTAATTGACTCAAACTGATGGGAGAAGGAAGATAGTGCCTAGTTGAAGAGCAAGTTAATATGATTATGATTTCAATATTTTATACTCAAAACGTCTAATTTCACAAGATTGCTTATTTTTATGAGATATTGTCCCTACTATCTTATCTTATCTTTACCTTAGGGGAGATATCTCTCATGGGATAGCTATATACAAATCTAACTTTTGTGAGGACAATTTGGGGTTGCATCCCAAGTAGAGGGAAATAATGTGGTGGTCTCCACTTGTTTAGGTTAGAAAGTGACACATTATGTCGTCATGCACTGAATAACCAGATTATAATCCCCCATTCCCCCCCCCCCCATCCTTTATATATAATTGTTGTTCCTAAACTATAATGATGAATTTAGGTATAAAATATCATTTCAAGATACTTCACGTATGACTTATTTAAACAATGGGCGACTCTCAGGAGTAATGGATGATTTTTCTAGAATAGAATGATAGCAATGTATGACTCTTCTAAACGATGAATGACCTATTTGAAAAGAAAATTAATTAGGGGCGTGGGTGAAAATCCTCGCGCATATTCTTCGATACTTAAATCAATCTATCAAAAATAAAAAATACTCGAATGCAAGAAAGAAATGTAAGTGTAAGAGATTGCATATTGAATGGGGAGAGGACCCTCCTATTTATAATGATGGAAGATGTTACTAGGTTGGGCAATCTAATCTTCTTGACAAGTAATTTGGAGGCAATTTTGATCGAATTTTGCAGGGGCGTGGGCACACGAGCGCACAAGTGTAGGCACTTGCGCGCGCTTGTGGCACCCCCAAGTGACCCTCACTTGGGGTTGTTGGGGAACTGACATGCGTAGGCACAAGCATGAGTGGATGCGTTTCACAGTGCTCTTGAGTGACTCTCACTTTAGGGTGTGGTCATGCCTGCGTGGCAAGTTGCGATCATGCGTGTGAGGGCTCTTCACCTTGCGGTCGTATGGCGTGACCATGCGAGGAGGCCCCTTGCCTTGCCGTTGTGTGGCGCGGCTAGGTGCGAAAGCACCCCGCCTAATCATGCCACCCTCAAGTGACCCTCACTTGAGAATGCTAGTTTCAGCCACCCTTGAAGGACCCCCACCTAAGGGGACTCAAGGTGGCTTCTCGAGCTACCACGTGGCATCGCATCCTTCCTTCAATTTCTTCACTTATTTTTGTTAATCTATGCTATCCATTTATTTTCCAAGACATAACAATAAGTAATCGTTAGCCACAAGGAGTTGAATAGTTTTCCTTAACAAAATTAATTAGTGCATTATGTAGCACGCTTCAATACAAAGAGGTGAAGAGTCAAGATGACTACAAAGCCTACAATAAACATAGTTACTGGTTGTCTAGCATTAATTAGTACATTATGTAGCACGCTTCAATACAAAGAGGTGAAGAGTCAAGATGACTACAAAGCCTACAATAAACATGGTTACTGGTTGTCTAGCATGCATCTTTGAAAGATAGTTGCAAATGCAACCTTTGACTTAGTATTAAAATTCTATATAAAAAATGATAGCATCTCCTAACACCTCATAATTTGATCAACTTGATTAGGGTAGATAATCACTTAGACTTTGGGGGAATAAGAATACTTAAGGGGAAATTCAAATGAATTATAAACAATAAGAATAATTAGAGGCCTCGAACGAATTGGCAATAACAAATTTGAGGATTAAAAGGGAAATTATTTAAGAGGTAATTGGAGACCAAGTAGGGACATTATAAAGGATATATTAATCCCTTGTTAATAATTATTGAGGGTTGATTTAATGTAGGTCTTACAATTTTTGAGAGATTAGGACCAATTTAGTATTTTTATGATTATTAAATATATTAAATTGAAACTTAAGATGTTATTTAAATCCTGTGATATATTTTTTAAGAAGAGGGTAAACTTATTTTGAAGTTTGGATGAGATTTGACTTTGTTTCATATATATTAAAAATTTTGAAACTTTTATATTGTCCGCATCAAGCAACATAAGATTTGCCTAGCACTAAAAAATTGAGAGAGAAGTGAGGGGGCGTGGGGTGGGGACCTACACACCCACTCGCTCTCTGCCAGCCCGAGCACGGACAATTAACCCACAATTTCACCCAAATTAGAAACTCTGTTATAATTTTTATTGATACACTTATTATTGTTAAAACTAAACACACACAGACACACACACTCTTGTATATATCTTGGGTATTTGTTTATTATGCTTGAAGAAAACACAGAGAGAGCAAGTCTTAGAGCTCTTTGTTAATAATTGAACAATAAGAAGAGATCAAGTTATGAGATGCATCCATAGATTTTACTAGTGAATAGGCTTAGTAGGAGTGACTGGCACAGCCACAGGGAGTGGCTTTGCAGCCAAGAAAGCAGATAAGAGAGCAAGCGACCTCTCTGGCTGCGAAAATGGCGCTTCATGAGCCGCTCCTCGCACCGTCGCAAACGTCATTATATCCCCGTAAACCTGTGTCCATCCAGCAACCTGCAGCTTGCAAATTAACCCACAAATTCACCCAAATTAGCTACCCCTCTTGTTTCTAGATTTTTGCATGGATCAGATGCCATGAATGATGCGATAATTTGAAAGGAAACAAAGTAAATGGGTTGTAAGTTCGGCACAAGACCAACACAAGTGTGAATGATGTTACGGCAAGATTTTTAAAATTTATCAATAGAATTTGTAAGGAACAGAAAATGGGAAACCTGTCTGCCTTCAAACCAAGCTCTGTAAGGAACAGTAGTGTTTAAGCCCAACTCCTTGGCCAACCCATTCACCAGCATGCGAGTCCCTGTTAATGGGATCACTGAGTCTTGATCCCCACTGCAAAAGAGGGCAACAATTGTTCACATAATTATTTATATTAATAATTTGTTCAGATATTTGTGCTATTGCCCACCTGTAAACCAAGACTCTAATTCCAGACTTCACAAGGGAACCCAGTAATCCAATTGTGGGTACCTCTAGGTTCTGCATCTCATAACTCAGCACCCTGTTGGACAAGATTGTGTAAGACTTTTAATGTACATAATCTTTTCAAATTAAAAAGAAAAAAGATAATAATATAAAGTAAATAGTTTCATTGTTTCAGATTGTTAAAATAAGGGTCGTCGTCTTATTTGACTCGTGAAGTTTGACCCATTATGACTATTCAACAGAGAATGTTTTTTGGATTAGGATTCTTACTCGCTGCAAACTGTCCATTGCTCAACCCCGACAAGTCGGGCATGGAAGGCTTTCTGTACATCTTTTCGATTCAAATAGGAAATTGTTTCATCTTCCACACACACATCTATCTTAGCAGTATCCCCCTGACAATGTAATTAGCTTTGATCAATATAGTTAAAGGATGAGTAAGAGAAGACCTATGGGTTCACCCAAGAGGTAAGTAAATGAAATGGGGAAAGATTGAGACAAAAGAAAGAGAGAAACACCTAACAACACGTAACGGGTTTATAAAGGATATGATCATAAATAGAGTCAATTAGAGGTACCGAACCATTTCTAATGAAACATACACAAGAATTCCATACACTATTTCCATTCTAACACTTTTCTTCAAAAACATACACAAGAATTCCATTTCCATGCTAAAAAAACAACACTATTTGTTGGATAGCTTTGAAAGAATTGTCATTTGCATACGGACCTCTTAATTTCTGGTGATTATGGCCTGAAATTGACTCCTTACCATTGAATGAAGAAGCTGAGATTGGGAATCGATGGATGACAAGCAGACGTCCAATGTGACATCGTAGGTGTCGACGAATCTGCTGATCTCTCTTGAAGCTGCAGCCCACACTCGAGAGCAAGGCGGGGTGAGAGCCCCTGCCTGCTGCTGTCTTCTAATCTGCGAGAAGTTGCAGACGCCGTTGAACTGCTCGTACGTCGCATCCGATATCAGACCGTGCGACCAGAAGTACTCCGCCCTCGAGTTGAAATCCGTGTTGAATTCCAACAGCGGGTTTCCTATCTGTACTCACAGAAGCGTTTCTTAAAGTTAATAAGTGATCTGGCCATACGCTGTACTGAGAGGGGACAGTTTTTGTTTTACTCACAGCTATGCCCTTTAGATTGAAGGGGGCTTTGGATCGGATTATGAACTCCGCCAGCTGTGGCACGTAGTGTCCTATCAAGAAAAATAAAACTTTCACTGTATTGTTAAATTGTTGTTAATTACTAGTTACTGCTGCTAGAAGCTAAACATAATTTCTACGTACCCCCATAACTCTCCCCTGTTATAAAGAACTCTCTGTTCTTGTACTCTGGGAATTGGCTGAACCAGTGCTCGAGAAAGACGAGGCTGTCGCGTGCTACACAAACAGGCAGACACAAAACTAACTGGGGTAAACACAGAATGCATGATGGATGAAGTTCAGATTTAAGAACCATCGGAGTAATATTCTGGGGAGTCCGATATCTCGAGTTTGAATTCGAAACCTAGCTTTTTTCAATTAAATCAGTGTGATATAATTCAGTTTACAGTAAGAAAATTACCTGTGGCGGCGTCGTTCACTGATGAATAGAAGGATTTGTTGGCCGAATAAGAGAACCCAACTCCGGCCGGCGATTCTAGGTACAGCATGTTCGCCGCTGTTAGGAGCAGAAAGTGATCTTTTTCGGTCAATTGTTTTCAGAATCGGAAAACAGCTTTAGGAAAAGGTTTAATACTGTGAGCTCGTGAATCACAAAAAGGAAAAGGAAAAGGAAAAAGGAAAAGAAAATCTGCAAATTCACATAGAAAAAGGGAAACCTTTATTCCAGCTGTAGTTATTTTTGACCAGAATGTCTCCGGCTGGCTTAAAAGGTCCATGCTCGCAGAAAGCTCCGGCTCCAATGGAGGAACAACCAGGCCCTGAAAAATCAAACCCATTATACCACTTCACTTGAAACGTAGTAGTGACGGAACACTTAAAAACACTTGAACTCTAGATCTCGAGCTCACTGTTAAACCCATCTAACCTCCATTTAACCAAAGAACAAGAGGCTTTGAAGCGGGGTTGGCTTCGGCTTCAACGAAGTAGTAGAAGAGAGCTCGGTCTTGCTTGTCGTCGACCGTGATGTAGCCTGAGAATTGCCGGAAACTGACCTGTGGTTGGCCCGGCAGCAGCAGGATTCGATCAGCTCCGGCGTCGGACTCTACAGGTAAACACATACGCAGAAAGAACATCATCGTCGCCATGAAAGGCCATGCTTGAGTTAACATGGTTGAGAGAGAGACAGGGATGGAGGTAGACGATGAGGTCCAATTCAACGAATGATTTCTGAGTGTTGGCCACGATGACGGAGGACTTTGTTGCTTTCTACTTATTTAAAAGTATTTTGTATGGTAAGTTGGCATGTGACGCTATTTGTCCGCGAGCGAGCAAGCTAGACAAACAAAAAGTTGGAATACAATACGAAATAAAAATATGAATTGATATTTTTTTAAAAAATAAAAAATAGAAATACAAAAAAATGTGTAAATAAAAAAATATAGTGACATTTTTATAAATATAATTTTTAATATAAATATGTAAACATAAATTTTATAATATATTCAAATAAATTTGAGAAACAAATTTAAAAAAAAATAAAATTTTGAGTTTATAGAGAAGTGCACTTTCGATATTTTCTTAATATTATAAAACGGCATTGAAACGTTTTTAGAATTGCAAATATAACATGAAAACGTTTTTTTTGACTTTTCTGACATTTTGGAAACATAAACATTTTAAAAGCATCGAAAATATACTTCCGAGACATTTTTATGCATCATAGGTATGTGCATATTTAGTTTATAAAAGGTATTATATTATGGAATTAGCATTACCTGGTGTCTAATTTAGTCCATTGCATTTAACAAGTAAGAAATTTAATTAATTTTGCCACCATTAGACTAATACATCTTTTTATTAAAGTCACGTCATCTAGTTTAGAATGACACAATAAATATTAACAATCTTTTTTAATATCATATAGATTGAAACTCTAGTTCTAATATTAAAAAATTAAAAATTTGATATATAATTATATATAAATACAATAAAATGTGAATTATTTTAAATTAATAATTAATCAAGTATGTAAGTACTATTTACTAGGTAAATTCATCATTATTAGGTATTTAAGCATCTATTTTTGTTCTATTCACTTTTTAATGAAAATAAAAATAAAATTTTAAATTAAAAAAGAGTGAATGAAAAGTGTTTTTTTTTTTTGATAATCCAAGTTTCGAGCTTTGCCAACTAATCTTGAGGACAGGCAGCCTTCCTCCCTAGTTTACTTGTCGGGTAAACTTGAATGCGGTCAGAGTTTATCGTAAAAGTGCTTTGATACAGTGACATCCAAGGGTGTGGGTGTCTTTGTCAAAATGGGAATGCTACCTCCATTTTCTTCCATGGTTTGATGGCCCATCTAATTTGTCTTATTATTGATGATTCCAAAGAAGAATCAAAGGGGTTGGTTTTAATATTTTTAATGGATACTCCTCGGAAGATGGCCAGAAGATGAGGTAGCAACCGTACCCAAAACACAAATTTGGGGGAATGTGGAGCATAGTAGCTTTGCGGTGTCTCGTTAAACATGGTTCCTTTCATATAGAGAGTGTTACAGCATGGCATGATGCAATTCATTTTGGAGCCAAGCTTGCCTACCTCAATCCATTTGACATCTATACTTGTCCTTATAAATTCTTAATTTTTTTTTAATTATTGTATATATATATATAATTTGTTATCTAGAGATAGGATTTTTCTAAGATATAAATATATATATATATATTATATGAGAGTGTCCTAGTTTTTAGTCGATAACTTCCTCAAATTTAGAGACAAAGGTTAACGGTGGCCACCATCCCACTTATCTTTTTTAATATTTACATAAGCTTATTCTTATTTTAAATTTAATCTCATAATACTTGATATGTCATAAGTCAAGTCCCGTAAGAATGAAGATCTAAAAAAGACAAAGCCCAAAGCCTATGAATAAGAAAACACCACAAAACCAAGAATTGTTCAACCTCCTAGAGATTGTCCACAGTTTCTAAGAGATTGTCAATAGTTCCCAATGATTATCACGGCAAAGAGGATCCTGATGTCGATAGCCCTTTTGATCCAAGATCTTAAGGGATTTTTAAACTATCCCTCTTAACGGATATGAAGTCTTGAAAAAATGTCATGAGAAAAACACTAAAGCTCTATGTGAGATGACCACCTTCCTTTAGAATACTCTCCTACATACTCCACTTCCTCCCATTCTATAAGCTTATGCATTGCCATCACATCGGCAAGCATCTTTCTGGGAGATTGCCTAAGAATCTCTCTAGGAGGCAGTTACTAAAAGAGTTTCACGAGAAACTACTCAAAGAACTCCCCTAGAAAGAGGTCTCCCAAAGACCTTCCTAGAAGGCTAGACACGTTTCCCTAAAACCTCAAGTGAAATAGGGCTCTGGAAGATTATCCCTCCAATAGATTGTCAACAGTTTCTAGAAAACTATCAACGGTTTTTGGAGACTACTCTGTGAGACCAACCAAAGTAGCCCTAGGTAGTTCCTATTAAGAAAGAAGGTATCATTCCACCTCTTAGGGAAAAATCTCATGAAGGTGTAAGTATCATAGCTCGAATTACACTTGGTCCTCAACCAAATTAGTCTAATCTCACTACTTGGGAAGCTAGAGATATGAGAAAAAAAATAGTTAAACAAGTCTTGGAATGAAAGAAACTGATAATTGTGGAGGAAGACCCACATAGAAGAAAAAATCCCTTCAATTTGCAGAAATCATAGAGAAACATCTTCCTCTCAAGTTCAAAATGTCTCAGATCAACTCTTACTCAAGAAAATGAGATCCTTCTGACTATATACAGAACTATGAGTTTCTAATTGTTGTTTCCAAAATACAACAATTAGAATTTTTCGGAGTGGGAGGTCTACTAAGGTTGACAATGGATGTGATTGATGCTCGGCTAATGAAATATAAAGGCTTTCCAAAGGGTCTTCCCGAAATGTCCTCATGAAGGGTTCTTTCGAAAGGAATGAAGGCACACAAGAGACAGTCTTTCCAAAGGGACAAACAAAGTCTTTCGAAGGAACTTGATCTTCTCCTGCAAGCTATATTTGTGAAGGAACAGGTTCGGTGCTTCCAAAGGAGCTGTAAATGACAAACAAGGGTTAGAAAGCTCGTAGGGTTTTCCTCCCATGAAGACCCTCTGATGCTTAACTCAGTAACGGAAGGAAAATAATCTTGTGAAAAGGAAAGTAAGCTAAATTTTCGAAGAAAAGTAGGAGTGGTATACCGATCTCTCAATCCCTTTTTGGGAATTGTAGCTGGGCTTTTATAGGGATTGAGCCTTGAGAATGGTTGCGAAGGACACGTGTCATTGATCTAGAAGGACATGTGGCCTTGAAGTGTTTCATTTCGGAAGGACCGAATGGTTTTTTTCGAAGGCTCATTCAAAGCCTTCCTTCCGAAGAAGGCTACTGCTCATGAGAGAGAGACGGGTACCATGTTGCGCAATGAGGCATCCAAAGGATCCTTCCAAAGGACCCTTCCGAAGAATGTAGTTGCTCGTGAGACAGAGGTGACTGCTTTGTGGTACAACACCTTCCGAGGAGTCTTTTCGAGATTTCTTCAAACCCTTTTTTCCGAAAGAGGTTGGCCTTTCGAAGGTTCCTTTCGAAGGTTCCTTCCCAAACACCTCATTTGTTCTCATCTTGCCATGTTTCCTTTTTCTTCTTTTCAATTATTGGGTGTACAACACTAATGATGTTGCATGGTTGGGAAGATGCTATTATGTACCAAGCTTTCTCCTTAATTTTAACATATCATACTCGTACATGGTTCAATAGCTTAACAGAAAGGTCTATCTCCTCTTTCGATTAATTAAGGAAAGTGTTCACTAAGACATTCATCATTAATTGCCATCGGAAAAAAAATTCTCCATGGTTACTCAATATCTTTCAAGAAAGTAAAGAAACACTTCATCAATATGTAAATCATTTCAGAAACTATAAAAAAGGGAGAAGACTCATTTTTATAATACACACAGGTGATCTCTTATAGAGAATACCAAGACTAGAAAAGGAAACAAAAGAAATAGGAAAGCTAATAACTATATTTAGCTATGCATATTCTATTTTCTACAATGCAAAGGTTGACTAAGCAATATTCAATAACAAAAAATAAAAAAATATATGACAGCTAAGGATTTGGTAATAGTGATAGTTGAATTTTATGAGTTTTCACACTCCTCCTCAAGTTGGTTTGAAGAGATCTTCCATTACCAATTTGCTTATCAATTTGTTGAATTGCCTTCTATGCAACCCCTTTGTAAGCACGTTAGTGATTTGATTGCTAGTTGGGATGTAAGACATACAAATCAGCTTGTTGTTAAGCTTTTCTTTGATGAAGTGTTTGTTAACTTCAATATGAATTGTTTTGTCTTGAAGAATCGGGTTGTGAGCAATGGAGATGGCAACTTTGTTGTCACAATATACTTTCATAGGAGTAGAGTCAAATACTTTTAATTCTTACAGATTCCATGAGAAACTACCTTTACCTCGGCTTCTGCTGTAACGACCAGGGTTCACATAGCAACGTATTGTCTAGTTTAGGTCGCAACCAATCCCCGATTTTGTCACTTTGAGATTTAATCCCAAAGCGTGTGTCACTATGTAGAACACCCTCCGCACTTATATGCCCAGTTCCCCCCCTTTGCATGACCGATGTGGGATTCACCTAAGGTGCCTACATCCTATCGTTATGCATAAATTTCAACATGCCAATAATATCATGCTATGAGAAATATCACAACTTTCGATGCAACGATATATGTATAAATATGACGAAATGCTCACAAATTACATATTACTTAGCAATCCTCAAGGAAACATGCATAATATTGAAAAATCTCATTACGTAAGGCACTAGGATGAAACCAATCACCTTTTGTATAAAGTTTAAAACACATCGAAAAGTCCCACAAATGCTCAACCTCAAGCCTTAAAGCACCCTATCCGTCATATTTACTCCAATAAATATCAACCCTAATTTTTCATATTTTCTTCACATTTTTATTTATTTTCTTCCTACTTTTATTTTGAAAAATCCAAAATAAATACCTACTCGAACATTTTTTCAAATATTTTTGTATCAAAATTCCTAAAATAATTTTCTCAAAATTCTAGAAAAAAAAAATCAAAAAATACCTATTGGCCACGCATCCTTACGCTCCTTACGCGTGGACCGAGAGTGAAAGCTAGCGCGTGAACTTTACGCGTAAGTCGTCTTCTCCGGTTTTGATACACCGACGATACTGGATTTTGCTCCTAGCTTGATCTACTCCTTCAGTCGATCACAATGGCCTGTTTGAATGCTTGAAAAGATGATTGGAAGTGGCTCAACTGGCCGATCAATGTCTTGACCAACTCGTTCACCTAGGTTTCCGGCGAAGCTTCAAATCTCATTCAAACCTACACCTTTGCTTTCCAAATTTTTCAGAAACACTCTACAACCTTCAAGGATCAAAAGCCCCTTATCCCCTGCCTTATATTCAACCCAAAACAAGATACATTTGAGCTTTAAATTATGAAAACCTTTGGCTTATTTGGCCTCTATTTATAGCCAAAATCAAGCCTCCAAGCATCCATTCACGTATAATCCAAGGTCATTAATGGCCTTACCTCCCTTAGATCGACCCAAAACCCTTATTTAAGCACCAAAACCATCCCCTCAAGGCCTTAATTTTTTGGCCAAGACACGATCGTATTTTTGCTTAAATTGGCCACTGACGTGGTCGATTCTCGGTAGTGGACGGCTCCCAAAGCAGCTAGCCCTAGCCCTGACCCTTTTAGAGCCTTCCTCGAAGCCCTCACTAGCTACAATCAGTGATAGGAGAGAAGGCCAGCAGTTGGCAGTGTTCACATTACTAGTCTTTCCAAAATTACAATTTGGCCCTTTCAACTTTTGAAATTACTTTTTGGTCCTTTTAAGTAGCCCCTTGAGTTTCCAAAAATTCCATTGAGACCCTCAAGTTCTAAAATTTTTATTTACACCCCAAAAATTTAGAAATTACGTCATTTCGACCTTTCTCGGGCAGTTTTAAAAAATTACACTTTGGCCTGAATGAACAATTTGGCTGTAAATCCTTTCGTTTCACCCCGAAACCACTTAAGAGTTGTTCCTCATGAAAAATTTAACTCCTTTAAGGGTTCTATTGACTTTTGGAAGTCCCTCTCGGCAATTCAGTTTTTCAGCCCAAATCTTAGTTGTACTGAAAACTATTTTCGATATGACTTTTTTCAATATCATAAATGACATATCAAGATGCTTGTTAGGGGTATACCTATTTCCTTAGGTATCTAAGCTCCCAAGTATTCCCTCCAGTTCATTCGGTCACTTTTTCGAGGTATTTTGATAGCAATTCATATGAAATTTTGCATTTCCTTCCAAATGCTTATTCCAAAAGCAACCCAAAGATTCTGGGTCTTACATATTGATCAATCTAGTGGGTCAATTTTTGAAGGCAAAAAGAAAGATAAGAAGGAAAAACAGAAACAAACTAAGTGAAAGTGTTATCACTGTGGAAATGAAGGTTATATAAAGAAATATTGCTAAGATTTCTTAAGAAAACAGAAACAAGGGGAAAATGTGACTATAGCGGCTGGTAGCTCAAATAGTTTAGCTGAAGTTCTTACTGTATCTAGTCCTTCTATCACTAATGAATGGATAATGGATTATGGATATTCTTTTCATATGTGTCCAAATATTAAATGGTTTCAAAATTTTAATAATAGAGAAACTGGTATTGTGTACATGGGAAACAATAATTCTTGTAGTGTTCTAGGGTGATATCTCTCTTAAATTGCATGATAAAAAAATTAGAATGCTTACTGATGTGAGTTATGTGCATGGCTTAAAAAGAAATTTGATTTCTCTTGATACTTTGGATGAATTAAGCTTCTCTTATAAAGTTGAAAATGGCCTTATGTATGCATTTAAAAATGATGATCTAATTCTCATTGGTACTAAGAAGCATGGTTTGTATGTTCTGAATGGTTGTTGTCAATTCCCTATTAATACATCTTCTGCTTGTGTGGTTAAATTTGATAAGACAGAGTTATGGAATTTGAGGTTTGGTCATATGAGCCAGAAAGGTTTACGGGCTCTATCAAACCAAGGTTATCTTGGTTCATTCCTTGTAGAACCCTTAGATTTATGTGAGCCTTGCGTTTTGGGCAAGCAACACAGGTTAAGCTTCCATAAAGGAACTCACTTAACGAAGGCATGCCTGGAATACTTGCATGCAGATTTGTGGGGTCCTTCTCAAATGCCTACTCATGGTAGTAACAGATATTTTATATCAATTGTTGATGATTTTACAAGAAAAGATGAAGTGTTTCTGCTTAAAACTAAGGATTAGACTTTAGAAAGATTTAAAATTTGGAAAACCTTAGTAGAAAACTAAATTGATAAGAAAATTAAATTTTTAAGAATTGACAATGGATTAAATTTTGTAGTAGGGAGTTTAATCAGTTTTGTAACTCTCATGGTATATTTAGGCATAAAACAGTAAGGAACACACCCTAATAAAATGGGGTGGCTAAAAGAATGAATAAAACAATATTAGAAAAGGTTAGATGGTTACTGTTCACCTCTGGTATGCCAAAATCCTTTTGGGAAGAGGCTTTCTCAACTGCTGCACACTTAGTAAATAGAAATCCCTTAATAGTTTTAAACCTTAGATGTCCGGAATAAAAATGGATAGGTAGGAAACTGAACTTAAATTACCTGAGAGTGTTTGGATATGAAGCCTATGCACACCAATATGAGGGAAAGCTAGAGCCTAGGTCCATGAAATGTGTGTTTGTTAGTTATTAAGAAGGGACTAAGGGCTATAGGCTATGGAATAGACATTTAGGTGGAGTCAAGATAATTATAAGTAGGGGTGTCTTATTTAATGAGACTTTCTTTCCTTGTAAATTAATAAACATGGAGGTAGGCACTAAACCCAGGACCCCAGATGCTTATGTTATAACAAGAAGTACTCAATTTGAGGTGGAGCAACCAACAGGAGTTGATAACCTTCCAGTTGCTCCCAACTCTCAAGAGCTAGGCATAAGAGATGATTTGTTACTAGCATCAAACCCGGATCAAACCTCTGATCATGAAATTGATCAGGAGGAGAATAATGATCCTGAGGTTGAGGTAGAGTAGCATGACTCCCCTCAGCAAGATCTCAGGGACAATTAACTAACCCAAGACAGAAGTAGGAGGGCTATAAGACATCCTGCAAGATATGCTTAAGCAGATTTAGTTTTTTGTACTTTGGTTGCAGGAATGAAAATGAGGAGCAATGAGTTGTCCAGTTTTGAGGAAGCTGTCAGCTCCCAAGACTGCACTAAGTGATAGCAAGCTATGGATGAGGAGATGGCTTCTTTAATAGCCAATGGAACCTAAAAATTGGTTCGAAAACCAGAGAAGTAGAAGCTAGTTTAGTGTAAGTAGTTGTTCAAGCTCAAAGATTGTATGACTCTCTTTGACCCCATTAGATATAAAGCTGGATTAGTAGTAAAAGGTTTTAGTCAAAGGGAAGGTATAGATTATAATGAATTTTTTTCACCCGTAGTCAAATTTAAATCTATTCGTATGATACTTGCGATAGTTGTACATTTTGATGTAGAACTGGAACAATTAGATGTCAAAATTGTTTTTCTACATGATGACCTTGATGAGCAAATATATATGATGCAACTTGTTGGGTATATTAATTCTCTTCATTCTAAACATGTTTGTCTACTAAAAAATCTTTGTATAGACTGAAATAATCTCTTAGGCAATGGTATAAAAAATTTGGTAATTTTGCTATAGGAATTGGTTTTATTAGAAGTAAATATGACAATTGTTTTTACTTCATACTTTTGATATTCCTGTTTACTTACTATTATATGTAGATGATATTTTACTAATTAGTAAGTCTAAGTCTAAAATATGTGAATTGAAATCTTTGTTAAATATAAATTTTGACATGAAAGACATAGGATTTGCTAAGAAAATTTTGGGAATGGTGATTGAGAGAGATAAAAGTAAATTTAGTTTAAAGATACATCAGCATAACTATTTATTAAAAGTAATGTATAAATTTAGCATGACTGAATGTGAACCAGTGACATTTTATTTTATCAAAGTCTCAGTGTCCTTCATTTGATTCTGAGTTTATTAAGATGAAACATTCCATATGCAAATGTGATTGGAACTATCATGTACTCAATGATTAGTATCAGGCTAAACCTTGCATATTCATTACTCAATAAATTTATGTCTAATCTTGGGAAACCTCATTGGGATGCTTTGAAATACTTGTTGAGATATATTGAGGGTTTTGTAAATGTTGGTTTAATTTACAGGAAAAGATGTGATACACTTGATCTTGTGGGGTTTTTAGATTCTGACTTTGCAGGGGATTGGGACTCTAGAAAATCTACCATGACTTTCTTCTTCACTTAGGTGGTAACTGCATTAGTTGGAAATCACAGTTGCAGCCTCTAGTTGCATTATCTTCCATTGAAACAGAATATGTGGTATTGATAAATGCATTCAAAGAGGCTATATGGCTTCAAGGTCTTCTAAATAGATCCATATGCTAAAAAGTAAAATTGTGGTGTTTTCAGATAGCCAAAGTGCTATCCATTTATGCAAAAACCTAGTGTAACATGAAAGAACTAAGCATGTAGATGTGAGATACCATTTTGTAAGAGATCAGGTGGTTAATGATGTTGTGAGGATTTAGAAAGTGCCTATTGAAGACAATCCAGCCTACATGGAAACAAAAATAGTGATTGCAACCAAGTTCAAACATTGTTTGGACTAGTTGCATGTCGAAGTTAGTTGAAGGGTAAACCAACAAGAGTGATGATGGCGAAGATTAAAGCATGTTGCACAGTGTTGGAAAATGTGACCTCGAAGTGTTGAAGCTTCAAAGCGGAGATTGTTGAGTATAGTGAAGAATCAACTCCAAAAACGTTGTCGTTTTGATAAGGGATGGAAGGCCAAGTGGCAACCACACACTGGCTGCTTTAAAACGTTGTCGTTTTGGAGCCTATATGTCTAGATGGCCCAAAACGGCTACCTCCCTCGTCGTTTTATGGCTCATTTGATTCTTCCCGTACCATCTTATAGTTTAGCCTACTGCTATTGAAGTCGTTGATCTGATTCTCAGTGTTTATCTCCACTGTTATTTTGCTTCTTCCGTGCTTATCTCCACTGTTACTTTGCTTCTTCCTTTACCTATTTATATCTTTTCAATTTCTTGAGATTCGTGCATCAAAAAGCAAGAAAATGGAAGAAAGGGAGTTGGGTTTTTCTTTAGGGTTTTCTCTCTCGTTATTCTTCTGTACATGTTCTTCATTTTCTTCTGGTTCATAGTGATGTCTTCTGATTTATATGTAATCTTTGGGCATTTTTGTTAGGAACCAATGAGTGTATAGTGAGAGTGAAATTTTGTACAATGAGGGTGTAAACTTTCTTTCTGACTAGTGTAATGAACTCTTCTCATCGGAGCTCAACGTGGATGTAGTCATATTTTTTAAGGTGAACCATGGTAAATCTTACTGTGTTCTTTACATTTCGTTTACTGTTTTATGTTCGTGTATATTTATGCTTACAACTTTCGAATAGTTGTTTCAAATTCATTTTGGTTCTAAGTGTTAGAGGTGGTCAAGCCTTTGCTTGTCCCAACAGCCTTGAATTCTTACAACCCAAACGCGATTAAGGTGCTAAACACCAGGAAGCTTTAGATGAGCCAATTGGAGCATTTTGTAGCGATGGTTCTTGGGCTGTTAATGGACCATAATTTGATCACCGTCAAAGGCGTTCTTCCCAACACTTCGGCGAGGTGTAACCGCTACAAGATTTCGATTCAAATCCATATATTTGCCTTTAGGGAGGCCTTTTCCAAAGTCAAGTCTGCAATTTCGCGAGATGGCTTGCAGTTGATTTCAAGTAACTACATGTCTTTTACCTTGTTGTAAACGGTTGTGTTTAAGGAAAGGAAGCCCAACCCGGACGATAGAAGTGTGGTTGAGACATTTAAACTGGTGGATAACGACGTCAGTAAGAAATTAGCAATGGAGGCACTAGAGCCACCAAAAAAGTTATCGAATTGGAGTTTTTCTTGCACCAGAAGGAAGGTGTTGATAAGTGATTCAAAATATATTGATAAATCTTTGCATTTGATTTCCATTTCATGTTCATGTCATTTGGTCTTAATTTCATTTGCATGTGAATTTGTTATTTGGATTGTGTATAAATAAGCTGGGTTGGGTCGTTAGTGTCTGCAGCCCAAACCCAAGCTTATTGTGTCAAACCCATTTATCTTAATCATGCCCTTGGCCTGCATATATATATATATATCTATATAATAAAACGGAACGATTTTTGAAAATGTTTGATCCTATTGCTGAGACACATTTCTGATGTGGCATCACCTAAAATTACCAAAATAACCCTACGCGCTAATAGTCTCGCTCGCCATGTGGATTGCCCAAAAGACTGACACGTGGCAAGTCAACAATTCGGAGATGAGCCTAAAAAATTCGGGCCAGACCGTAAGACCCGTTCTAGCTTGATCGGGGTCCTCAAGAGTCGTGCTCGCCCATCTCAAGTTTTATCTCTGGTACCCCATAACAAGTCTGCATATAAAAAACAAAGGTCCTCACCAGGTATGGACAAGCTCTCTAACTCTTATATTTATTACTACCTGCATTTACTCTACTAATTTGAGCGTCGGAGTCCACCTCGGGGGACTCTAGCCCCGTCATTCCATTGTCTTGCAGGTTCTATCACCGAAGTTCGACATCGCCAAGTTCAAGGTTCTATTCCCGAGGTCCATTCGTAGAGGTGACGCATGATGGTCGGTCTCAAAAATCATCATCAATTTCATTTGTGTATTAATGGTTGAGATTAACCTTTCATTAACAATGTTCCTGTCCAACTTGTCTACCCTCTGTAGGCGCAATGAATACTTCTCTCTCTCTCTCCTACTGTCCACTCCTTCACTCACTACCTTTCTCTCTCATTTTCTCACAAACCCACCCACCCATGCCATCGTTGGCCCCTTATTGCCCTACCGGCCATTGTTGCCTCTCCCTCCGTCGTTCGCTGCACCTCATCCCGGCCTAGTCTCACCGTTCGCCACAACCCTCTCTCGCCTTAGAGATGTATTCGATGCCTAGATCTGTATTCTTCTAATTAATTTCTGACGGGGAGAAGCTCGTTGTCTGTAACTTTCCATTAAAGCTTTTCCAGGAAGCTTATGCTGACAACACTCCAACCCCACCATCTCTCATTCTTTGAAATATATATATACCACATATATATACATGTAAAATGAGAATGGAAGCCGAGAGAAGAAGATCGGGAATGCTATTCGGCGCACCTGGAAGAATGAAAGAAGTAGAGAAAAAGAAGAAGACGCACACGAGTAAGGGGTTGAATCGGAACATGCATGGGTTGCGTCTCACACACACCCAACACACGCACCAAAAAAGAAATCAGGAGGAAGGAACCCATTAACATCCAATTCAAAATTGAAATGAATAAAATGGCTGAAGTTCGTACTCTCATTTCCCTTTGATTTAATTTATTAATTTATAATATAATCTTTTATATATATTGCATTACAGGCATACACATGGTCTTCCAGGCACGTCTCCTCATTTGCAATCTCTTTCTCCAATTTCATGTTAGCCCATTTCTCCACTTTTTCTCTCATTTCTTTACAATAATATATAATATAATATCATATATTATATATATAGATGTGTGCAACACCCACTATCAATTCCAATTTTCCTTCTCTCCAATTCAGTTAATTAATTAATTATTATCTATATAATAAGGTAAGAGAATTTTAAAATATTTCAAATGTATCAGAGACATATTTTATATCAATAGTTGAGATACATTTAAGTTAGAGAACACTCATTGCCTCTCTCTCTCTCCCTCTCTCATTCTCTCTCTCTCTCTCTCTCTCTCATAAACCTACCCACTTCTTCTATGTTCTTCTTCTCACCCAACACTCATTGCCCATTTCTTTTTCTCTATCTCACAGACCCACCCACCCATGCCATCCACAGCTGGTGAGAGGAACGATAGTGAAGGAGGGATGAAAGGACGATAGCGGGTAGGGGCGAGGCGTTGCGAGTGACTGGCAGGGAAGGTGATGGCAGTCTGAGATGTGGTGTGTGGGGGGGGCGATGACCGTCTATGGTCGGTAGAGGAGGTGATTGGGTGAGGCAGTGCGAGCGGTAGAGGGAGAGGCATGATGGACGGTGCTCGCGGCAAGGGGCAATGAACGGCAAACGCTGCTCGTGGCGATGGGGGCAACGACAGTGCTCGTAACGGTGGAAGGGTGACAGTTTGAGAAGAAGAGTGGTGGGTTTGAGAGAGAGAGGAGGGAGAGAGAGAGTGTGTGTGTGGGAGAGATAGTGACAATGGGAGACTGCGACAAGGAAAAATAACCAGAATCGATAAGGAGAAGTAGCGTGATTGCGGCGAGGAAGAAGAACCAGATCCGACGAGTAGAAACAGCGTGACGGTGCCGGAAAAGAACCAACTTTGGCGGCAGCGACTCCAGCAATGGCGACGGCGACGACTCTCTCCTCTAGCATCCAACGATTGTCTCTTTAATTTGGGTTTGTAATTTTTATTTATGTATTTTATATAAATTTTGTATATATTAAAGTATTGGATTTTAATTATATTTTGATTAATTGGTGTATTTAATTATACAATTGTTTGTATGCGAATATTTGATTAATTTGTGTATTTGATTATACATTTGTTTGTATGTGAATATTTGTTTAACTTGTGACATTTAAAAATAATTTAGTAAATTTATTTAGTGACCCAATGTTGGGACTTAAGAATGATTTTGCATGCCTTGATGTTAATCTAATTATAATGTAATGTTGTGGGATTTAATGGATTGGAATGTTGATGTTAAGTAAAAGTTGCTTGGATGTTATGTGTAAGTGGTGTGGGTGTGATCGAGTGTATAAGAAAGAATATGATAGTGTTTAATCTAAGGCATTCGAAGGAGGCTTGAGCCATTCGGATGTGTTGGATGCTTGGCCACATTCGGATGAGGCATGATGCATTTGGATGGTTTGGGAAAGCATTCAGATAGAGAGGCCACACATTCGGATCTCACTTACATGGGTTTCTCGCCCTTTGTGTCTAACATTCGAATGGGGCTAACATTCGAATGGGGCATGTAGCACATTCGGATGTTACTCTCATGCTTTCTCCTCTTTTCTCTCATGCATTCGAATGTGGGTTCTATAGTATTTAATATAATGATATCAAAACAAGAAGTTTTGATATCATTATTAAAGATGTAGATATTCAAAAAGAATTCATTTATTCGTATTATTACAATAATTTTTTAATTAAAATAATATAAAAATCAAAGAGTTCCCGACCATGCATGGTTGGGAAACCCAAGGTTCGGGAACATAAGGGTTCCCGACCACTCACAATCGGGAACCCCCGTCGGTTGATGTTAGTAACACTAACTGGTGTGTAATTTAATTTTAATTTCTTTTAGATTGTAGAGTATTGACTGTTGTGCATTATTTGATATTTTTTTTTTATATTTGATTTGTTTAGAATTATAGAATACAAATTGATATGTATTATTTGATATTTAATTTTTAATTTAATTAATTCAAATTGTAGAGCACTTACTGATGTGCTTTATTATATAGATTTAGTAATTTTTTTTATTATAAAACGTTAATAAGTAAACAATAACTTTAATTTTTATTTTTTGTTCAATGTTTATAATTTTTTTTATTTATTCCTATATTTTAATTTGTAATATTGATAAATATTATAAATTTTATATATTTATTTTTTTATTTGAGTTTTATAGAGTATTTAATATAAATAAAATTATTATAAATTTTTTTATAAATTATAATATAATACGTATAAATTATAATTAAATCTTAATTTTAATATTATTTACACCCGTGTTTAAATACACGAGAAACACTAGTGTGTGCGCGCGCGCGTTGGGGGGGGGGGGGAGAATTGGGAAAATCAGTGAAGGCATGAATAGAAACCCTAAACGTAAGAGAGAAAGACCGAGGAAGAACAAAGAAGATCAAGAGCACTGCATGGGGGAAGAACAAAACGCGTGAAGGCGGTCGATCGGTGAAGAAGATCGCGGCATCAAACAATCTGAGTCGTCATTCGATTCCTTGTAAGTACGATTAAACTTCTGTAAGTGTGAATCATTTATTTATATTAGAGAGAGATCGGTAAGGTTGAATGCGTGAGATTGTTTGGTGTATTGTGAGCGTTGTATTCTGATCGATTTATTGTTCTTGAGTGACCGTGAGATCTTGTGAGAGTTTTTGTTTCTTTCGTGTTGTATATCTGCTGTAAATCCTATGTAAACATGTTGTGCATATTATATTGGATTGATTAGGGTGAAGCCTTGCCGTGAGTAAGATCTTTTGATCAAAACACGTACATGATGTGTTCTTCCATTTTCTGCTTTCGTTGTGTTGCGCTCGTATTTTATTTCTTTAATCTTGTTCGGATATTCGTGGATCGTTGGTACTGCCGGAGATTTGGTTGTGTGTTGGTTTTCACAGGAGATTCTTAACAGAAGGCTTGGGGTGGATGGTTCAGAGGCCACCATCTCACGGAAATGAGAAAGGGCTTTTGCGCTTGCAGGTAATAACACATTCGATTTGTTTCTTAATCTCATAGGTGTTGCCTTCCTTGTTGAATTTAGAATTGGCACATTAGATGTTGTGAGATTCTTTTCTGTTACTTGGGAAATGTCTTCCTGCTATTATGTTGGATATTTCTCTGCTTTGTGGATCAATCTGCCATGCTATGAATATTCCAAAAGCCAAGCCTCTATTAACATTAGTTACTACAGTTGAATAAATTTAATTGGTCCAGCAACCAAGGTTTTGCATTTCCACATGACCACTGGAGGCTTCTCAGTTTGGGGTGGGGATATTTCTCGGCATGGTGATTAGCAGTCATGCAGCCCATCAGTTAATGGATTGAATTGATATGGATGGCAGATTGTGGGATTCTAGCTATGCTGCTGGGATAGATCATGCTACATCAAGAAATAAAAAGCAAAGAGATATGTAATAAAACTTTTCAATTCCTTTATACTACTTTAGGAGTTAATCAGAATGCTATCTGAAAAGGAAATATAAATATTATATTGGGAAAAACAAAATTATAGTCTCTTGGAGCAGGATTAAAGATGACAAAGATTGCTGAGTCATCTTAAGCTTCTATAACGTAGTCTTCAATGGACTTCTTGGAATTCTATGGTCAGTTCAATTTGTGCTACACGTGCTTTTAATTTTCTTTTGCTTTCTTTTGTTTTAGATTTTGATTGCTTGGGTATTTTTTCATCCGATAATGCTTCTCATTCATTGTGCTTAATGTGAATTAGGTTCTAATGGCAACCATTTCACTGAGGAGAACAAAAGACAAGGCTTTAATTGGGTTGTCACCTGAAACTATGGAAACCTGTGTCGTGGAACTTTCAGCTGAAGAGTGGCAGCTGTATGATCTGATGGAAAATGTGGCCAAGGGTGTTGTTAAAAGGTTGTCTCGAGTATATGGTATAAGAAGAAGATGATAGCAGTAGCAGTGAATGATGACAGTACGGTAGAGTTCCTTTGAAGAATTAAGTAGAAGTTGTAACCCAAAAACTGTAATTAGTAATAAGTGGGGGGTTAAACTGTAAATATTTAATATCAGGGATATCCGCCCCACTCTATAAATAGAGGACAAGGGGGTGTGCGAGAGTGCTGAATTAAATCTCTTTCTATTGTAACGAGTGTTGTATGTTCTCTAAGAGGAAATGCTAGATTTTGTGGTAGCTTTTGTAATCTTGAGAGAGAACTAAGTGCTGGGTGTACTCGGAAATAGGGAGGATGTTTTCTTGCTGCTGTACTAATTGATTCTCTGAATAAAGACTGCTCTCGGAGAGGGTTTTTTGAAGACTGGATGTAGGGTTGCATCATATGCAATCCAAATCAGGATAAATCTGTGTCTACTGCTATTGGTTTGATTATTTCTTGTTCTTATTTTCATTCTGTTTGATTGCTTAAATTTTCTGTTTCAATTCCTATTTAACACCAAGAGGATTTGTGAGTGTTGAGAAAGGCCTATATCATCTAAGGGTAATTCCACATAATCCTAGGTTAACAGGTGTTGTTCGGAACCATGTCCATGCTGGTAGTGTAACAAGCAATTACTCAACTGTGCTAGGTATAATTTTACGGCTACGCCATATTTGTACAGATATGGCCTTGTGTCCTTCAGGTCTCAAATCATTTCTTACATCCAACAATATTGGAGGTATTTAACTTGATACTCTTTACTTTTCTTTTTTCGGTTTTTGCCGTTTACTAGTTATGCCGTTGTTCAAATATCTCTTTGATTCTGTATTATGGATGGCAGAGAATTCAGTTGTTTGTTTATTGTTACACTTCTTGTTGCTTACCCTTGTTATTGTCCATTTTTGTTTCTTTGTTTCTTTCATGTTTTTGGCCTTCTGAGTTTCTCTTAGTCAGTTGATGCCCAATTTTTCTTGTTTGAGGTGTTTCATCTAATTGTTCTCGACCAGGTACCATTCTTGTTTTGCCATAATGTCTTGTTCCTTTGCTTCTGTTGATTAATGAATTGTTAAAGTTCTCTACTGTATGGAGAAGATACCATTTTGTGGCTGTCATAGCTGAGGTTTTAGCTGTTTTATTTATTTATTTATTTTTTTGTGGTACATATACTCCTATTGAGAGTTTGGCCGCTGGGATAGATCATGTTACAGTTCAACCCCAATCCCCTAATTATGGTTTTTTTTTTTTTCCCTTTTTCTTGTTTTTAAAACCAGAAACTTTAAACATTTTTTGTATGTAGAATTAAAGGTATCAATATCATAAAAAGAGAAAAAGACATCAAAGCCCTCGCGAGCTCTTGATTTAGTGGGCCAGCACACTAAGTTATCATTTTTCATTTGATATCACATATAAATAAAAAATATAAATTTATAATGTTAAAAATATAAAATTTAGAATAATATATTGAGATAACATGATTATTGATGCCCATGAAATTAATTGACTCAAAACTGATGGGGGAATGAAGATAGTGCCTAGTTGAACGATGACTTAATATGATTATAATAATTTCAATATTTTATTATCAAAACATCTCACAAGATTATGTATTTTTGTGAGGTATTGTCCCTATCTTATCTTACCCCATGGGCGATATGTCTCATGGGATAGCTACTTACAAATCTAACTTTTGTGAGAACAATTTGGGGTTGCATCCCAAGTAGAGGGAAATAATGTCTGTGTCTTCACTTGTTTAGGTTAGAGAGTGACACATTATATTGCCGTATACAATGAATAACTACATTATAATTCTCCCCACTCTCCATATATAAGTAATCGTTAGCCATAAGGAGTTGAATAACTTTCCTTAACAAAATTAATAAGTGCATCATGTAGCACGCTTAAATATAAAGAAGTGAAAAGTCAAGATAGCTACAGTAAACAGTCACTTGTTGTTTAGCATGCATCTTTGAAAGATGATTATAAATGCGACCTTTGAATTAAGAGTTAGGATTCTATGTAAAAAATGAAATCATCTTGTAACACCTCCTAATTGAATCAACTTTATTAGAGTAGATAATCACTCAGACTTAGGGGGAATAAGAATAATTAAGGGGAAATTCAAATGAATTAGAAACAATAAGAATAATTAGATGCCTCAAACGAATTAGAAACAATAAATTTGACGATTAAAAGGGAAATTAGTTAAGAGGTAATTGGAGACCTAGTAGAGACATTATAAAGGGTATATTAATCCCTTACTAATGATCATTGAGGGTCGATTTTATGCACGTCTTATGTTTTTCAAGAGATTAGAATCAATTTGTACTTTTAGTATTATTAAATATAGTAAATCGAAACTCAAGATGTTATTTAAACCCTATGATGTATTTTGTAAGAAGGGGGTAAAGTTATTTTGAAGCTTGGATGAGTTTTGGTTTTGTTTCATATTGGGAACTCCGCTAGAAATTCTTATCGATACACTCATTATTATTGTCAAAACTAAACACACACTCTCTCTCCTGTATATATCTCATGTATTTGCTTATTGTGCTTCGTGACAATACGGAGAGAGCAAGTCTTAGAGCGCTTGCTAATAATTGAACAAAAGGAAGAGATCAAGTTATAAGATGCATCCTTAAATTTTACTAGTGAATAGGCTTAGTAGTAGTGGATGGCACAGTCACAGGGAGTGGCTTTGCAGCCAAGAAAGCATAGAAGAGAGCAAGTGACCTCTCTGGCTGCGAAAATGGCGCTTCATGAGCCGCTCCTCGCACCGTCGCAAACGTCAGTATATCCCCATAAACCTGTGTCCATCCAGCAACCTGCAGCTTGCAAATTAACCCACAATTTCACCCAAATTAGCTACCTCTCTTGTTTCTAGATTTTTGTATGGATCAGATGCCATAAATAATGCGATAATTTGCAAGGACGCAAAGTAAATGGGTTGTAAGTTTGTTACCATACCAAACAAGAAGTGTGAATGATGTTATGGTGATGTTTTTAAATTTTATTTATTGAATTTATAAGGTGGGATGACTATTGGTTAGTGGAGAAGTATGTCTAGATGAAGAAAAGTTTTGTTGGATGACTACGAGACCACGTACTTTTATTACTTGGATTAATATATCGAGGAATCAATATGTATTAACATGTGGGAATACGAGAGTGGGTGTAGTTACGTAATAAAAAACAAAAATAAATCTTAAATTAAACAAATGAAGTTATAATAGTGTTCGTTGAAGATAAAATATGTGAGATAAAATTAAAATAATTCAAACTCGTGAAGAAAAAGTTGACAAAATATATGTAGAACAGGGCATAGAATGGAAACAAGTCTCACAAAACGAGCTTGGTAAGAAATACTTAAGCATAAATCTGAGTTTATGTATGGCAAGGATAAAATAATTAGAGACTTAAAATTTATGCAATTGATGATGTAATGTAATAGACTTAATATGATCATATAATGTAGGAAATTGAATAAGCAATGAGTGGAATAATTTCTCACATAATAGGAATGTACATAATGGGATCCTCTTACAGAGGAGTGGAGAAATCACATAAAGAAACCTACCTTCTACAATCAATACAACATAAGAAAATAATACATCATTATTAGGAAAGTTTCCTTAAGAAACTTCCTTTTCCAGATTAGGAAGGTATCTAAAGATCTACTACATTCTTTGACATCGGGCAAATGTCTGTCATTCTTAGTTTGCCTATTAAATTTTCAAATCTTTTGACGGTCATCCCTTTAGTAAGAACATTCGCCACTGAATTTTCTAATGACACATAGGGAATCTAAAGTAGGCCAGAATTCAACTTTTCTTTAATAAAGTGTTAATATATCTTTTTATGTTTTGTCCTGTCATGTTGAACAGGATTATGAGCAATACTAATAACTAATTGATTATCACACAAAAGTTCAATAGGACCTTGCACTTTGACCTTCAAATCCTCTAGGATGATTTGTAACCATAACAACTCATACAAACCAAGGGTCGTAGCCCTAAATTCTATCTCAACACTTGATCTTGCCACAACTCATTGCTTCTTACTTCTCCATAATACCAAATTGCCTCTTAAGAACACATAATATCTAGTTTTGGAGCACATGTTAACTAGAGATCCTCTATAATTTGCATTTGTAAATCCTTTGATATTTAAATCAGCTCGATACAAATAGAATACCTTTGCTTGGTGTGGTAGTTCAAGATCCTCCTTACTGGAAGCATGTGTTCCTCGATTGGGTTGTGCATGAACTGACTTACTAGGCTGATAACAAAAGGTTTGTCAGGCCTAGTATGAGAGAAATATATCAGCCTACCCATTAACAGTTGGAACCTGCCCTTATCCACTGCCTCTCCATTAGGATTCTCTTGCAATTTGATGTTAAGATCTACTGGTATGTTGGCTCATTTTCCCCCTGTCATACTTGTTTCATCTAGCAAATCAAGTTCATACTTGCGTTAAGACAAGAAAATCCATGCATTAGAGTATGTTAGTTCAATCCCCAAAAAATATTATAGAACACCAAGGTACTTAATTTCAAATTCCTTGGCTAAATTTTTCTCAAGAATCTACTTTTCTTCCTCATTATTTCCTGTAAGCACAATGTCATCAACATAAACTAGTAAGGTTGTTACCTTATCTCTCACATGCTTGATGAAGAGAGTATGATCTCATTTACTATGATGGTACCCCATACATTTTATGGCCTTAGAAAACTTGCCAAACTAGGCTCGTAGGGACTGTTTGAACCCCATATAAAGCCTTTTTATGTCTACATACGTTTCCTACACCTTCTTGCTAAAATCCCAAAGGTAACCCCATGAACACCTCTTCCTCTAAATCTCCTTGTAAGAAGACATTTTTTACATCTAGTTATTGTAGCTTCCACCCAAAATTAGCTGCTAGAGACATGAGAACTTTGATTGTGGTCATCTTTGCCAAGGGGGCAAAGGTCTCAAGGTAGTCTATGCCATAGGACTGAGTATAGCCTTTGGCCACTAGTCTTGCCTTATACCTTTCTAGAGTTCCATCAGCATTGTATTTTAAATTGAAGATTCACCTGCAGTCCACTGGCTTGACTCCCTTGGGTCTAGACACTAATTCCCATGTTGTTTTTTATTTAGGGCCCTCGTCTCCTCTATCATTGCTTCTTTCCATTTCTGATCTTTTAGAGCCTTCTCTATTGATTTTGGAATAATAATAGCATTCAAGGATGTTAGGAAGTTTTTATGGCTTTGGAAAAGGTGATGATAGGATAGGTAATTGGCCAATGGATGTTTCGTACATTTTTTGAACACTTTTCTTACAGCAATGGGAGGATCCAAAATCATTAGGTTCGGGATAAGATAGGGATGGAATGGAAACTGTGTGAGGTGTGAATTCCATACCTGGGTTAGGATATGATGTTGAGGTAGGTTGAGGATCATCAAGGGGCTATCTTCTTTTGAATACATAAGGAGAGTCGTTAAACCTAACTAGGCAGTTGCTAGACTACTTGTTCATTGCATTTTGCATTTTGATGAGAGGAATTAGGTAAAGAAGTATGCTGAGGAGAGGAATAAGGAATGAGATTATGAGGTTGATGGGTACCATTAAAGCTCACTAGAGCTTGGCGTTACTGATTCAAGGTTAGGGAAGAAATTCCTAGGGTCTTGATCCTCATCCCCTAGAGTCCCCCCTTGAGGAGAACCAAAAAATGGCTGAGACTCAACAAATGTGACATCTTTGGAGACATAGAACTTTTGTGAGGTAGGGTTGTAACATTTGTAGCCTTTTTGGGTGGAAGAATTCCCAAGAAAGACACATCTATGAGCTCTAAGATCAAGTTTGTCTCGATTGGCTTTAGGAATGTGAACAAAACATGCACAACCGACCACTCTAAGAGGTAGAGGGGAATGCAAACTCAGATTTGAGAAAAAAAGATGCTAGACATTGGAAAGAACTTTGGTTGTTTAGGACCTTAGATGAAACTCTATTAATCACATAAGTTGTTGTTAGAATAGCTTCCCCCCCAAAATTGTTTAGGGACATGGTGATGATGAAGAAGAGTTCTGGTCACATTGAGGCGATGTCTCATCTTCCGTTTAGTTACTCCATTTTGTTGTGGAGTATTTATGTTGGAAGATTCATAGACTATCCCCTCTTGTTGAGAAAACTTATGCAAGTGATTGTTGAAATAATCCTTTGCATTATCAGTACGAAATTTTTGGATGGATATGCCAAATTGAGTGGAAATCATTTTGCAAAAATAGGGCAAGACAGTCCCAATGGTAGTCTTATCTTTTAACAAAAAAATTCAACACATGTGAGTACAATAATCTATAAAGGAAATAAACCATTTTGCCCTAGAATAATTTGGCATCTTGGATGGCCCTCAAACATCATAATGAACTAAAGAAAATGGCTTAGATGACGGTTTATTGCTGATTGGATAGGACACTTCATGGTGTTTAGCCATTACGCACACATTACATTGAAACTATTAGGGTCTAGGGTCTTAAACATGGTGGGAAATGTGTCTTTTAACAAAACAAATGGGGAATGGCCTAGTATAAAGTGATGGATCCAAATGGTGGAAAGATCTAAAGTTGATTGGGATGAACAAACAAGCCTCAATTGTCTCCTTTTAGGACAATCACTCTCCCCTTGTAAGACATATAGTCCATTTTGTTCCTCAACCACAACAATCATCTTTCCTATGTCCCTGGCCAAAATTTACACATGTGAGGAGACAAGACAACATGGTAATTTAGTTCTTTAGTAAGATGATGAATAGAAATAAGGTTGGTAGCCAAATTAGGTACATGAAGTACCTAGTTGATAGATAAATTAGGACTAAGATTGACTTTGCCTTAGCCTGTGATGGGAACTGAAGTTCCATTGGCAATGATTATCTGTTTGGTGATTTTGAGAGGCTCATATGTCTCAAAAACATGGAGGTTAAGGGTCATGTGATTAGTGGCTCCTGAATTAAGGATCCATATGTTATTTCCGCTAGTTTTAGAGGTTGAAAAAGAACCAAAGTTTAGGTAATTACCTTACTGTGCAAGAGAACAAGATGCTCCATCCTGGATTGTCCTTAGAAAGGATTTCAGCTTGTTAATCTCCTCTGCATTCAACTGATAAAGATCAGTTCCAGAGGATTCTGTCTTATCAGTTACTTTTTCTTGCTCCTTGCGTGTGTAAGATAGACTTGGTGCTTTAAATTTCTTAATCCACCTATCTTGCTCAAAACAATCTCCTTGCCATGAAGCTTGAAGCAGGTATCCCTAGTGTGCCTAGGTTTTTTGCAATAAGTGCACCACTGCCCTTCACAACCTGAGTTATTGGTTTGAGCTTCTGACTTCCCCTTTTTAAACTTTGCTCCCTCTTTGTTGCTAGTCATCAAGGTAGAACTTTTAGGGCTATGCTCCTTGAACATGGCACCTCTTCGATTTTCCTCACTTCTAACAATGGCAAACACTTCATTAAGAGTAAGGAATTTATCTCTACCGAGAACTTGGATTCTTACTAGATCAAATTCTGGGTTTAGGTCTTCCAGAAATTTAACAATACTATCTTTTTCAAAAATTTGATTAAGGGTGGCAGCATCCACACCGCACACCATTTTTATGTCTTGACAATGATCAATCTCCAACCACAAGCCCTTCATCCGATTATAGAATTCTGTAATAGTTGATTTACCTTGCCTAGTAGAGTCAATCTTTGTCTTAATATCAAAGATCAGTGAAGCATCTTGAACCTTTGAGTAGGTTTACCTCACCGTTTCCCAGATCTCCTTTGTAGAACTTAAAAACATGAAATTCTTACTAACTTCAGGCTACATTGCACTCCACAGCCAAGACATGATGAGAAAGTCCTCAACATCCCATGATGTGAAAGTAGGATCTGAGTCTTTTGGAGAAGGTGCAGTCAAGTGGCTGATCTTCCATAGCCTTTGAGAAAGGTCTTGATAAGTTGAGCCCACTGCAAGTAGTTCCTATCTTCTAGATGGTAGGACTGATGCACACCCGGCAAATCTCCAGCTTCGGTAGGCTAATCAACCGGAGTTGATTCTTTAGTTGTCAAGGTGGGAGCGACTTCTAAAAGTTCTAACATGTTCATCAGATTGATCGGTTGAACAAGAAAGAAGCAATGAAGGCTTAGAGGAAACAGAGGAAAAATTGTGCAATGAAGGCATACTAGGGTTCTAGGTGGATCAGGCCAGCATCCTTAGCTCTGATACCACGTAGAAAACTAAATAAGTAATGAGTGGAATAATTTCTCACTTAATCCAAATGTACATAATGGGATCCTCTTATAGAAGAGTAGATAAATCACATAAAGAAACTTACCTTCTACAATAAATACAACATAAGGAAAGAATACATATCTACACATAAAGAAACCTACCTTCTTTGACCACCACATGCACACATATCACCACACACATATTTCTTTGTGTGCATCAACATATAATAATGAAGAAATTAAACTATATTTAAGGTGAATAGAAAATGGGAAACCTGTCTGCCTTCAAACCAGGCTCTGTAGGGAACACTACTGTTTAAGCCCAACTCCTTGGCCAAACCATTCACCAGCGTGCGAGTCCCTGTTAATGGGATCAATGAGTCTTGATCCCCACTGCAAAAGAGGGCAACAATTGTTCACATAATTTTTGAAATTATTTCTATTAATAATTTGTTCAAATATTTGTGCTTGCCCACCAGTAAACCAAGACTCTAATTCCAGACTTCACGAGGGAACCCAGTAATCCAATTGTGGGTATCTCTAGGCTTTGCACCTCATACCTCAGAACCCTGTTGTACAAGATTGTGTGTAAGAATTTTAATGTACATAATCTTTTCAAAATAAAAAAAAAATAATAATAATTTAAAGTCCAGTTTTATGAATCATATGCGAGGCGTAATGTGATTTTTTTTTTTGTATTTTACCCTTGTTTTATATTGTTAAAGTAAGCGTAAAATGACCCCTAAGGCATAGGTTGAGTGGTCGGATAAGCAATATGTCGGTATCAATTTGGTAGGTTGTGAGTTCGATTCTCGCCTTGTATAATGGTCAAAAGTCTAATCTAAGATTTACCTTTCTTGACGTATTTGAGTATACGAGCACCAAGAACCGCACAAGAACAATCATCACAAATAAGAGTAAAATAATTTTTTTTCTCATTTAACGTCTTATTTTGACGACTGGTGAAGTTTGACCATTATCCTTATTCAAAAGAGAATGTTTTTTGGATGAGGATTCTTACTTGCTGCACATGGTCCATTGCTCGACTCCAACAAGTTGGGCATGGAAGGCCTTTTGTACATCTTTTCGATTCAAGTAGGAAGTAGTTTCATCTTGCACACACACATCTATCTTTGTAGCATCCCCCTGACAATGTAATCAATTTTGATAAATATGGTTAAAGGATGAGTAAGAGAGAAGACCTATTAGTTTGGGAAACATTGCAACAAAAGAAAGAGAGAAACACCTAACAAGACATAATGGGTTTATAAAGGATGTGGTAATAAATAGAGTCAATTAGAGGTTTAAAATTTATGTACCGAGCCATTGGATAAACAAACCATAGATATTTAATTCAAGCTTGAAGAAAGTAGCATTAAAATGTTGAAATAGATCTAAGTCTCAAATAATTTTTGGGGTGTTTTAAATAGGTCTTGTATGAGGTGTATTATATAATTCTTTTTAATATATCTCAACAAATCTTTAATTATTTAATGTCTCGAACACTTTTCTTCCAAAAGCACACGAAGGAGTTTTGTATCCATTCTAAAAAAATAACACTATTTGTTGAATAGCACCTCAAATGGACTTAAATAAAATTTTTAATATCCCAAATCCACATCATCTAGTAATAAAAAACATTGAAAGAATTGTCATTTACTAATGAAGCTCTTAATTAATATGATGTAATTATATAAGACTTGAAACTACTTGAGGTTTTCCTTTTCAGAAACTTAGGCTCTATTTTCTTGGTTGTTTTCAAATAGTTTTCAATTTTTAGTTTTTTAAAACAGTAAAAAAGTATTTATTTTTATATTTTTAAAAACATATTTTTGAAAATAAAAAAATATAAAGAAAACTCAAAATAATAAAAAGTTGTTTTAATTTATTTTCATCACAAATACGTTCAAAATTTTTAAAATAGAAAAAATATTATAAATAAAAAGAACGTATTTTTAATAATTTTAAAACATATTCAAAACATAAAATTAAAAGTGAATTCAAATTTTAAAACTCAAAACTGAAATAGGAAGAGAGCAACGTATTAATTTTTTTCATTATCCGACAAAAATTTCTGGAGATTATGCGCTGAAAAGTACTCCTTACTTACCAGTGGATGAAGAAGCTGAGATTGGGAATCGATGGATGACAAGCAGACGTCCAATGTGACATCGTAGGTGTCGACGAATCTGCTGATCTCTCTTGAAGCTGCAGCCCACACTCGAGAGCAAGGCGGGGTGAGAGCCCCAGCCTGCTGCTGTCTTCTAATCTGCGAGAAGTTGCAGACGCCGTTGAACTGCTCGTACGTCGCATCCGATATCAGACCGTGCGACCAGAAGTACTCCGCCCTCGAGTTGAAATCCGTGTTGAATTCCAACAGCGGGTTCCCTATCTGCACTCACAGAGGCGTTTCTTAAAGTTAAAAATGATCTGGCCAAACGCTGTACTGAGGGGGACAGTTTTTGTTTTACTCACTGCTATGCCCTTCAGATTGAAGGGTGCTTTGGATTGGATTATGAGCTCCGCCAGCTGTGGCACGTAGTGTCCTATCAAGAAATAGAGCTTTCACTGTATAGTTAAATTGTTAATTACCATCTCATCATCTAACGATTTAAATAGTTACGGTTGGTAGAAGCTAACCATAATTTCTACGTACCCCCATAACTCTCCCCTGTTATAAAGAACTCTCTGTTCTTGTACTCTGGGAATTGGCTGAACCAGTGCTCGAGAAAGACGAGGCTGTCGCGTACTACACAAACAGGCAGACACAAAACTAACTGGGATATGAAGAAACCTTCGGAGAACTCATTGCTTGAAGAAAAAAAAAAAAACTTCAATGGAGAAGAAAAGAACCAAAGTCTCATTTAATCTACCAGGTATGTACGAGACCTTCAACTTTTATATTGAGGTCACGAGGAATGCTAGGAACAGAAAACAAACTAACTGGATAACAGAAATAAAGCAACAAAATTAACAGCATCAACTAACTTCTAACTAACAAGTAGTTGGATAGGTAATAAAGCAACAAAATTAACATCATCAACTAACTTCTGACTAACAAGTAGGTGGATAGGTTATCTCAACATGCCCTCGGGGCACAAGTTGGAGACTCTGAAGGACAACAAACCCAACTTGGAAATAAGGCAGCAATGTTGAGCTGAGCTTAGTGGCTTGGTGAAGACATCTGCAAGCTGTTTAGAGGAAGAAATGTGCATAGGGGAAATAAAGCCTCGCTTGTACTGATCACGTACAAGATCGCGATTGATATCCAGGTGCTTGGTGCGTTTATGAAACACGAGATTTGTTGTGATGTGAATGACTACCTAGTTGTCACAATGAAGTAGAATAAGACTAGATATTGCAATGTTGAATTCCTAAAGCAAATAAGAAATCCAGAGAAGCTCACAAATTGTCGAGCCCATACTCTGATACTCTACTTTAGTAGAGGAGCGCAAGATAGTACACTGTTTTTTTCTTTTTCAAGACACCAGTGCATCGCCAATCAAAATACAATACCCGATAAGAGATCTGTGGGAAAAGGCACAAGAGGCCCAATTGGCATCACTATTGGCCTTGAGAGATAGACTATTAGAAATAGGATAGTATAGGCCTGTAGAGGATGTCTCCTGCAGATACTTAACAACTTAAAGAGCACAACAAGGTGAGGTTGATGGGGATTGCTCATGAACTGACTCAAGTGCTGAACTGCATAACTGATATTAGGTCTGGTCAAATTGAAGTACAAGAGTTTACCAAGTAGGTGACGATATTGGTTTAGAGCTAAAAGTAGAGCCCTTTCATCAGGATGCAAGTGGAGACCTTTGGACAAAGGAAATGGAGATGGCTTGGCTTTATCCAAACCTGTCTCAACCACTAGGTTTAGAATGAATGTACGCTAAGAAATGAAAGCTCCCAAAGATGAGCATGCCACTTCTAAGCCGAGAAACCATTTGATGAGGAAACCAAGATCATTGATGGCGAATTTGCTGTCAAGTTTGTGTTTCACTACTTGTATTAATTCCAACTTATCACTCGTGATGATAGCATCATCCACATACACCAATAGGGCCAAGAAAGAGAACTCAGTGGACTGAATGAACAAATAGTGGTCATGAGAGGATTATGTGAAACCCAAGGCAACAAGGAAGGATGAAAACTCAATATTCCATTGACGAGATGCCTGTTTAAGCCCATAGAGTGACCACTGCAATAAGCAAACTTGCCTTGGTAGAGCCTTAGAATAACTAGGAGTTGGAACCATGCAAACTTTTTCGTCTATAAACCCATGTAAGAAAGCACTATTGATGTCTAGCTGATGCATTAACCAATCCTTAGATGTGGCTAGAGCTATGAAAATGTGAACAGTTACTAGCTTAGCAACCGGGAAAAAACTTCCTTGTAATGTATGCCCTCAACTTGATGATGGCCCTTAGCTACTGACCGGGCTTTGTAATGGTCTACTGTTCCATCAGAGTTGTACTTAACCTTGTATACCCACTTTGGGCCTATGGCTTTCTTGCCCTTAGGAAGATTGGTAAGCTGGCAATTAGTACCATTATGTTCTAAGGACTGTAACTCTTATTTCATTGCATCAACCCATTCTAGATTGGATTTGGCTTGATCATAAGTAGAAGGCTCAGGGATAAGAATAACATTGTGAATGAATGAGGTATAGGAAGGTGAGAAATCAAATGAGGTAAAAAAAATCTTGAAGCCATGGAGGCTAGTTTATGGTATGAGTGTTATGGTGCAATGGTAGAGAAGAAGATGGTGGATGGACAAAGAGGATTCTAGTAGTTGGAGAAAGAGAAGCACCAATAGGGGATGATGCAAGTAGATGAGAGGTACTAGGAGTTAGTGGAGTGGTAGTATGAGGCACGTTAAATTTTGTATCAAGAGTGGAGTGAATGATTGGAATAGACAGGTTAGGAATTGGTCTAGACCTATTAAGATGAAGGAAAGGCAAAGTGGTTTCAAAGAATTGGACATCT